>OZ018331.1:96770511-97438011 GCA_963969495.1 Ceratothoa steindachneri
GACTACTTCTCCTCAGTGTTTACTAAAGAGTGTGGTCCCATCCCCCAGCCCACGGATTCCTACTCGGGGGAAAAGCTGGAGGCAATGGACTTCACCGAAGGAGAAATAAAGAAAAAGATCGCTGACCTAAAGACGAATAAGTCCCCTGCACCGGACGGGTTTCTACCCAAGGTGTTGAAGGAAGTGTGCGATGAAGTATCACGACATCTGTGCGCTATCTTTAACATGTCAATCCGGACCAGATGCGTTCCTAGAGACTGGCGTGAGGCGGAGGTGACTCCGATCTTCAAAAAAGGATCCTCCAGCCATCCGTCAAACTACCGACCTATCAGTCTGACTTCGATAGTCGGTAAACTCATGGAAAGCATGATGGTGGAGAAAATAACGTCGTATTTAGAGTCAAACCTGCTACTGAGGAGTTCCCAGCACGGCTTCCGAAGGCAACGGTCATGCCTGACGAACCTTGTGGAATTCTTCCACTTCGTGTTCAGTGAGCACGATCGGGACAAGGCGGTGGATGTGGTTTACTTAGACTTTCAGAAAGCCTTTGATAAGGTACCACACCGCTGCCTTCTCCGGAAAGTGCAAGCGCTGGGCATAGACGGAAAATTAGCCGGCTGGATCGAGAACTGGCTAAGTGGCAGACGGCAACGGGTGGTGGTGAATGGACAGGCTTCTGAGTGGGTGCCCGTTACTAGCGGAGTGCCTCAAGGTTCTGTCCTGGGACCACTACTATTCATCATCTACGTCAACGACATGGACGGTGACATGGTTGCCAAGATTTCAAAATTTGCCGACGATACCAAGCTTGGTATGAACGTTGCAAAGGATGGAAATACTGCCCGCCTGCAGGAAGACCTTGGGAAGATTGGGGAGTGGTCGGACAGGTGGCAAATGCCGTTCAACGTGAACAAGTGCAAAGTAATGCATATCGGCCACAGAAATCCCCAATCTCATTATATCCTTAAGGGCACTGCTCTCGAATTGAGGGACACTGAGAAGGACTTGGGTGTTACTGTCACTAGCGACCTCAAGTTCTCGAAACAGTGCATTGAGGCAGAGAAGAAAGCCCAAAGGATGTTAGGCTACATAAAGCGCCAGTTTGGATACCGTAACAGGGAGATAGTACTTTGTCTGTACAACTCCCTAGTTCGGCCGCACCTGGAGTATGCCGTACAATTTTGGAGTCCTTCGTTTCGAAAGGACATCGCAAGGTTGGAACGCGTACAAGCCAGGGCAACCAAACTGATTCCCTCTATCCGACATAAGAGTTATGAGGATAGACTAAGGGAATTAGATCTGTTCTCGTTGGAAACCCGTAGACTGCGTGGTCAGCTCATCGAAGTTTTCAAAATACTTCGAGGGTTCGACAATGTTGACTACCGGGATATTTTCACACTGAGTGAGAACAGAACGCGCAATCACGGCTTCAAACTTGAACTGAAGCGTTACAACCGCAATCTGTGTGGAAACTTTTTCACCTACAGTATCTGCGGTAAGTGGAACGCACTTCCAGTGGAAGTTGTCAACAGTGAATCTGTTGACCAGTTCAAGTCAAGACTAGACAAAGTCTTGAAAAGTGGCCGTTTAGGGACGCAAAACAATTGAGCAGCCATGTGCCCGCTCGATTGCTAGTCCCAAGGTACCCTCTTTGAATGGACCGTAAGGTCTCCTAGGGTACCTTCTTTCCTTGTAACTCCTTGTAACACACTCTCTCTCTCTCTCTCTCTCTCTCTCTCTCTCTCTCTCTCTCTCTCTCTGACGCCCCCCTGTCGCGGGAAGAGAGCTTGTGCGTACCCTTGACTTTTCGAGCTATGTCGGCGGGGGTACCTATCTTCTGGCACCCCTGGCAGGGTTTCCCTTGTCGATTTGGTCGGAAATTAGGTTCCAGACTAAGTGCGTCTTTTCTTTTTTTATCCCACTCTATCCTTCATCTTTCTTTAAAAATTAATCCTATTTCTTCTACTTATACAAAAAGAAAAAAAACAACAAAAAAAACCAACCCCTATACCTATCATGTCACTCTTACCCTTTTTTCATCTATCTACATATAAGGACCTAGCAGCTACCTCACGCGTCAGAAGAGAGGCTTTGGAACCTCTATAAACAACGCCAATCGACGCTCACTGGTTGCGAGAGACTAGGACTTGAGGGGTCTTAGGCGTTGGGGCACGATGAATGGGATGAGGGTAGTGCCCCGGTAACCCCTTTCCTGGCGCATAATTATTGACCATTCCCAGTGACCGTCGACGGGTGCCTCTGGTAGCATTGGTCCGTGGTGACGGCCCTTTGTTCCCATGTTGGTTGCCAGGCCAATAAAAAGCCTTGGGTCGAGTCTCTTGGTGTGGCGGGATATCCACTGAACGCTGCTCCGAGATCTTGGCCGTCGTGAAGGGAACTAGTAGGAGTTTAGTACGGGGTGTGCTCCGTTGTTCACCTGGTGAGAATTCGATGGCCCCTTCGGGGACCGTCAGTGCTGCTTGGTTGGGAGCCACGGCACGCCGAGGTTTGACGACTCGGTCGGACGAACAGCAGTACAAGGAGCGTGCCTTCTGAAAGATCCGAAACCTCTCTGATCGATAGGCGGGAGCGACTCACGCGGGGCGAACTCACCACCCCCTTTTTTTTTTATTGAGTGGTCACAAAGTATTCAGAGTTATAAAGTGTTCAGCATGACTGGAAAGAAAGGACCTAGTGCGTTAAAGTATACCTGCTCCACATGCCAAAAGGACAAGTGGTGCGTAGATTTTCCGGAGGGGTGTTTCTCAAAATGCCACCCTGGAAGTATCTGCACGGACTGCGTCCTTAGGGCAGAACTTCAGGAGCTTAAGGAACTTTTTAAATCTTCTGAGGAAAAAACACGACGGCTGGAAGAAAAGGTGAAAATCCTCGAGTCTGAGCATGTGACTCAAATCCGTCATCTCGAAGCCATCATTTCAGAGATTAAAGCCACCAATGGACAGCAACGGCAACAAGAAACTCCCAACGACGCGGATGGCTCCTCTGTTGGGCCCTCATGCACCGCGTCGATAGAGATAGGCCAACCATCCGACGTCCCAGAGCCAGCAGCTGCTGGGGTTACTCAGGGCGTCAAAAAGAAGAAAAGGAAGAGTAAGAAAGGAAAAACAGAAGAGAAAGTAGAAACGGAAGATAAAACGAAGAAGAAAAAGAAGAAAAAACCCAAAAAAGTGGGGAAGAAAGAGGAATCGAAAGAGCCCATACTGAAAGGGAAGCCTCTGTCCTCTGAACTCAAATGCGCGAGGGTCATCGTGATCGGTGACTCCCAAGCGCGGGATCTACAACCCTTGCTAGCGGCCCGCCTTCGCACCAGTGTGAAAGTAAGCTGCCTTCCAGGAAAGGGGAACGGAGAAATGAGGGTGGAGGCTGAGAAATCTCACATCTCTGAGAACTCAGTAGTTGCCCTCATGGCAAGTGGCAACGATCTCTACCTACGAGGAGGAAATGTAGGCGCCAGCGGGAAGATCCTGACCACGGTTATGGGAGGAGTTGACGACTGTGGGCTAAAAACCCGCAGACGTGTCGTGGTCGGGATACTCCCAAGACGAGGTCCATCCCGCAATGCTCACGCGAGGAACGTCTCCATAAACCAACGCCTGGGAGATCTATGTACGGCGGAAGGAGTCTTTTTTGTAGACCCCTACCGCACCTTTTACGGGAAAAATGACCTGTACAAAAGGGACGGAGTGCATCTTTCCTTTAAAGGGAAAGCTGCACTCGCAAACATGATCCAGGATGTTGTGGAGCGGACCCAAAGAAGTGTCAGACCCCGAGTAAAGGAGGACGTACGCCAGTACACCCGTGTTACTCCAGGAACGACCTTTTCTGAAGTCACAAAGAGTGGAGTGATCCCGCCACAGAGAAAGAAAGCGGGAAACGGAAGAGCGTAGGGAGTCCTACAGTCGGGGACTCCCTAAAAGTTCTTCTGTTTAATGCGAGGTCTATCAGAAACAAGTTTCTAGAACTTCGTGGCCTCGTAGCAACAGAAGAACCGGAGATGGTGGCCATAACGGAGTCGTGGATAAAAACCTCAAGCCGAGATTTTGAAGGTGAATTCACGATTCCCGGTTACCAGCTCTTCCAGAAAGATAGGCCAGACAGAGAGGGTGGCGGTGTGATGTTGTATGTCAAGGATACTCTCAACTCGACGGATTGCAACATCGTATCCGACCATGAACTACTAAGTGTTGACCTAGAGATAGGTCCTGCCAAATACAGGACCCTGGTGCTTTATAGACCTCCTGCCCAACTCGTTGAAAAGGACAGAGATCTGTACCAGCTACTAGGAGAACTTGTTAAAGACAGAGTGTGTATCGTCATGGGTGATTTCAACACACAAGTTGACTGGGAAACCAGAGAACCCTGTGGCGAGAACGCACTACTCCTGGAGTTCACGAACAACGAGTTCCTCACTCAATGGGTGAGAGAGCCAACGAGAGGAGACAATATCCTCGACTTGGTTTTCACCTCTGAGGATGACATCGTTGAGGACCTCTCTGTTAGCGAAGAGCTCGGTGGCAGTGACCACCGATTAATTAGATTTGTAGTCAAAGTCCCCAAGGCAGAGCCTGCAACTAGTAAATCAAGGAAACTGGATTTGAGAAGAGCAGACTTTGCAGGTCTACGCGCGGGACTGACTGACGCGAGGCTAGAGGAGTGCGATGCTGTTGAAGACTCTTGGAACAGTTTCAAAACCACATTCATGAGTCTTCAATCGCGTTTTATCCCTCTGAAATGCCCCCGTCGGTCTTCTGTTCAACCAAAGTGGTTTAATCGAGAAATCGGCCAACTGCTTAGGGAGAAGAGAAATGTGTACCGGCAATCGAAGATCTCGGGTGACTTTGACGAATACCGGAGGCTAGCCAGGAGAGTGAAGTCCAGCATAAGGGCGGCTAAGCGGTCTGAGGAACTCCGAGTGGCGAGACTCTGTAAAGAGAATCCCAAGGAGTTTTTTGGATATGTGAACAGCCGTAAACCAATCCGTCGAACGATTGGCCCTTTGAGGAATGAGGAGGGGACATTAAAGCATTCAGATGCAGAAAATGCCAACCTCCTCAACGACTACTTCTCTTCAGTGTTTACTGAAGAGTGTGGTCCCATTCCCCAGCCGACGGATTCCTACTCGGGGGAAAAGCTGGAGGCAATGGACTTCACCGAAGGAGAAATAAAGAAAAAGATCGCTGACCTAAAGACGAATAAGTCCCCTGGACCGGACGGGTTTCTACCTAAAGTGTTGAAGAAAGTGTGCGATGAAGTATCACGACATCTGTGCGCTATCTTTAACATGTCAATCCGGACCGGATGCGTTCCTAGAGACTGGCGTGAGGCGGAGGTGACTCCTATCTTCAAGAAAGGAGACCGTAACCAACCGTCGAACTACCGACCTATCAGTCTGACTTCGATAGTCGGTAAACTCATGGAAAGCATCATGGTGGACAAAGTGACGTCGTATTTAGAGTCAAACCTGCTACTGAGGAGTTCCCAGCACGGCTTCCGAAGGCAACGGTCATGCCTGACGAACCTTGTAGAATTCTTCCACTTCGTTTTCAGTGAGCACGATCGGGACAAGGCGGTGGATGTGGTCTACCTAGACTTTCAGAAAGCCTTTGATAAGGTACCACACCGCCGCCTTCTCCGGAAAGTGCGAGCGCTTGGCATAGACGGAAAGGTAGCCGGCTGGATCGAGAACTGGCTAAGTGGCAGACGGCAACGGGTGGTGGTAAATGGACAGTCTTCTGAGTGGGTGCCCGTTACTAGCGGGGTGCCTCAAGGTTCTGTCCTGGGACCACTACTATTCATCATCTACGTCAACGACATGGACGGTGACATGGTTGCGAAGATTTCCAAATTTGCCGACGATACCAAGCTTGGTATGAACGTTGCAAAGGATGGAAATACTGCCCGCCTGCAGGAAGATCTTGGGAAGATTGGGGAGTGGTCGGACACGTGGCAAATGCCTTTTAACGTGGGCAAATGCAAAGTGATGCATATCGGCCACAGAAACCCCCAATCTCAGTATATCCTTAAGGGCACTGCTATGGAATCCACCGACACTGAGAAGGACTTGGGTGTAACAATCACTAGTGACCTCAAGTTCTCGAAACAGTGCATTGAGGCGGAGAAAAAGGCCCAAAGGATGCTAGGCTATATTAAGCGCCAGTTTGGTTATCGGAACCAGGAGATTGTACTGTGCCTGTACAACTCACTTGTCCGACCGCACCTGGAGTATGCCGTACAATTTTGGAGTCCTTCATTGCGAAAGGACATCGCGAGATTGGAACGCGTACAAGCCAGGGCAACCAAGCTGATTCCCTCTATCCGACATAAAAGTTATGAGGATAGACTAAGGGAATTAGATCTGTTCTCGCTGGAAACCCGTAGACAGCGTGGTCAGCTCATCGAAGTTTTCAAAATAATTCGAGGGTTCGACAATGTTGACTACCGGGATATTTTCACACTGAGTGAGAACAGAACGCGCAATCACGGCTTCAAACTTGAACTGAAGCGTTACAACCGCAATCTGTGTGGAAATTTTTTCACTTATAGTATCTGCGGTATGTGGAACGCACTTCCAGTGGAAGTTGTCAACAGTGAATCTGTTGACCAGTTCAAGTCAAGACTAGACAAAGTCTTGAAAAGTGGCCGTTTAGGGACGCAAAACAATTGAGCAGCCATGTGCCCGCTCGATTGCTAGCCTAAAGGTACCCTCTTTGAATGGACCGTAAGGTCTCCTAGGGTACTTACTTTCCTTGTTACTCCTTGTTACTCTCTCTCTCTCTCTCTCTCTCTCTCTCTCTCTCTCTCTTTATTTAATTAAGAATCTTCAGTCGCGTGAGCTCCCGTCATTGAAGGTTCTATAAAAATTATTTGTATCAGAATTATTTAATCGAATCCAAAGTTCATTTTTTGTTCCCATTTCATTCATTTGTCGTTCAGAAAATAAATTCATTATATCACAATTCTCGTTGCATTACGAGTAAATTAATATTGCGTATAGTATTATATTAATAATAACATTTTAAGAAAAATCTTTGCTACTCGTGGTACAATTTGACTTTGTCTCTATTACAGTGCTGTGCAAATTAAATGAGAACAGGGGCGGTTTTTTAAACAATATCCAATTTATTGATAATTAATTAGGCAAATGACCATTTCACAATTAAATATTACACATTTGTTTCTTTGAAGCTTAACACTACAAAATAACTAAATAATAGTGATGAAAGTTAAAAATGATGCAATGAGTGCGTTTTATCTTTTGCAGGAAATTCGTTCGAACTCACTTGTCAATTTTTTTCTAGCCTTCTTACGTGTAAACTCTTTGATGACATCAGTAAAATTAAGCCCTCTTAATTTTTCATGTTCAATGCTCAAAAGGGTGAGTGAAGACAAACGGTCCTGCCCCATGGTATCTCTTAGATAATTCTCGATTAGCTTCATCTTGGAGAATGATCGCTCACCAGTGCAATTTGTTATAAACATACAGATAGATTCGTAATACGATTTCAACATTAGAAAATGTTTCTAGCATGTCATGTTTGTGTATTATTTCATAAATTTCTAGTTCAGGACTTTTTGCAGCCTTTGTACCACCCGATGAAGTAGCACTTTCTGGTAAATCTCTTGGAAATTGCAAAAGCTCCGACCCAAACCCAGCCTCCAAGTCCTTGGGATATGAAGAAACAAGCTTTTTAACTGATGATTTAAGGCCAGTGTTTGTTTTGTTTGAGATTTCTGCTAAAAAAAAAATTATCTCTGCGTTGTTGCAGGGCAGAACAGAGCTTGTCAATGATGGGCAAGAATACCATCACTCTAAACGTCTTTTTAACCCTGTCAGCGTAACATCCTACGCGAAGTCTAGTTTGTAGCGGCCATTGTAAGGTGGATTAGGAAAATCAATGAAGCTTCACAAATGAGTGTCATGTAAATCCAATGAAGCCTTGAGATGGACAGGCAAATAATTATGCACATACAAAAAATATAAAAGTGTATAGCAATCTCCATAAATAAGAATAACTCTTTTGTCTAAATAATATTGTAAGGGAAAGGGGCGCCAAGAAGAATACCCCTTCATTTGTTTCTTGAATTCCTTTCCTCCCTATGTCTCCTAAGTATAACTCCACGTGGAGTAAAGCTCTGTATCCAAGGAGAAAAATAAAAGAAGAAAGAATTTGAATATCGGTCAGCGCCTCACAGGTGTACTTAAGCTGGACGCTAAAAGATTTTACCTTGCCGATGAAATGCTAATCTCCGTAGTCGGGAAAAGGATAGCCGAAAGTTCTCACCCACGTCGTTGGAGACGATTAAGACCGGTGTCGGGTGACAAAAGCTAATCCCTCTCACCAGGCAGATCCATCTTTTTTGTGAAGGGTTACTCTGTTCAGAGCAAGCCTCGAATCGTTTTGTCCCCGAAAGACTGGCCGGGATTCTTCTCGTCTCATCAGACCCCCTCCCCATCCCCCTCAAGGATCTCCAGTTTCCCGTGTGAGATTTCGCGCCGAGCCGCGTCAGAGTCTCGATTTTTGGAGGTTGCACTTCTCTGGAGCAGAGGTGCCATCGTCCGTCTTCAGGAAGGATCGTGAACTCGTCTTCTGGTCCCTCTTTCCCTTCATCCTCGTCACCATCAGGATATTCCGCCGAGAATCACGACCATTTTCCGTCTCCATTTCCCCGTGCTGACTCGCTAAAGGAGCCTCCTTCCTCGAGTACTCCATTTAAGGTAAAACGATTGCATCTCCCGTTAATCGACCCGCTTTCCGACTTTTAAATATTACTTCTGTATAATTGATTTATAGTATCCCATTTAAAAGCTAATTAATAAGTAATTAACGTTACCCGATTGGCAATTTTTTATAGTCTGTCAGTATTATCCTTATTTACATTTCCTATATTTTCCGTATGTATATATATGTTAACTAGTGGCTTATTAAAATTATATTTTGTGTTTTCACTCTTTAAATATATCCTTGAACTGCAACTTTGTAAACTCATTAAACGCTATCTGCCCCTGTATTAAAATCGCACTCTTATACCTCGTAATCAACGGATTACTTTTACGAAGTGAACGTACTTGTACGTAGCGAAGGACGCGTACATACATTAGAGGATATATGTGTATATAGTTTTATATATACATATTCTCGTGGCTTTTATCTTTCCTTCCAAACAATAGATATATATATATATATATATATATATATATATATATATATATATATATATATATATATATTTATGTATATATAGACGTATTGTCTGGGGAGGTGACCTATTCCTCGACAAATATCTAACATCGTTGTAAAATAATAATGTATAGTTCTTCCATGTAAATATTAAGTGAAAAGTGCATTGCAAGGCGGAATAGGTTCGACAATGAAGCCTCACAAATGAGTATTATGTGAATCTTATTGTCACACACGTAATATATGATAGTTTGCTTTTTTACTGATGAGGGCTATGACGTAATATCGTAGGACCTTCGTTTGATTATTTTGAGGAAGACACGTCATCCTAAAAATTCTAGAATTTTCGTTCGCCTTGATTGGCCAGTTCCCTCCTAGTTATTTAATTGAATATTAAAGTTGGATTAAGAATTATTACGATTTTGTTATGAAAGAAAGTTATTTGATATTTAGAGTTAAGAATTTTCATTATATGTTAATATAGCATTGGGGGTTTAAACGATCCATATTTATTATTGTTCCATGGAATTCGATGTCGAGGCCTTCATTCTTCACAGAAGACAGACCATTTTTTTTTGTGCTTGGAGAAGAAAGTTGTGTTCAGGAGCAGAATGGATTTCGTGCCCTTATTTTGCGGTTTCGTGCGTCTCGAAAGGCTATTGAGATTTATTGACTTGGTGTAAGACAACTGGCAGAGTTGTACCCCTTATTGTATTTTAGTGCGGAATTACCGCGAGTGTTGTACCTCTCGTGCATTTTTGGTAGTTTGTGTGGCCCATACAAGGCCTGATTTTGATGGTCGTTCGTGACCCTTATTTTTAGTATATACCTTCATATCTATGTATATATGGTCGGTCATTGCGCGTTGGTGCATTGTTGTCACGTTACCAGAGACTGCTTCCCTTTTCCTTTGTGGCTCAACCTTCTTTCTCCATGGTCTCATATAGATAGGAATATTATATGTGCATGTATGTATATAGATATCATTTGGGGGTTTGCGGTACATCTGTAAGTATTCATTTATTAGTTTGAGAGAAGGATATACGACTATTTGGAATCATAATAGGTAATTGTCGTAGCTGTCCGTCAGATTTAAGTCAGCAATTAAGTTAACAATTTAGTCCGTAAATTTCCTTATTTTGGGCAATACTAATTCCTTCTGGAGTGAAACTCAACCTAGGACAGATCCTTTTTTTTTCATTATATTCCTTTTTGTAAATAAAGTTTTGTTTTAAGTCAACGCGTCTTCTCTCCTTGCCTATAAACCTTTTGGTTTAAAGAATCTAGCATGTCACCTGATCCCAGTTTGTGACACCTATAAAGGCTTGTAACAAGCACATAAATTGAACATTGAATTAATATATCATCCGGTAATAATGAATTATTGTAAAATAAAACATATATTTGAGAAGTCAATGGAACTCATCAAACGACACATTTTTTCTATACTCAGGTTCTGTAGTGGTAGATTGAAGTTTTCGGCATTCCCCGAGTCCATCGTTGAATGCAAGATAACAAGCATCAACCGCATTCTGTAAACACTTCATCTGACGAAAACTTTGATGAAACTCGTCTTCACGTTATAAAAAGGTTTGACTTCATACTCATTGCACAGCGTGTTTTTAAATCGTGAAGGAATTAACTTTTCATCTCTTTTCCACTAAATGCCGAAATGTATACTTGGAAATAGAATGTTTGTATTTGCCAACGCCGCACACTTTAGCTGTTTTACACGGTAGTCCTTCACAGGCGATTTACATATGATAAATTTTCCTGTTCTAACCTGTGTATTGCCCCCCACACAAGCCAAAACTCATCCTCACTAAGGAATAGTTAATCGTTAGAAAAAACTTAATCAAGGAGTTTTTGAAGTACGTAACAAACCTATACGTACGTACACCACAACTCGGTCCTTGCAATACCACGACACTAAGGAGTGTATGACTTCTTCCATCCAAAGATGACACATCATACACATCTTCGTGAAACATTCTGCCATACAGTGTAACCACAGATGATTCTATCAACGCGTTGATTAGACATCTTATCTCTATTCCGCAGTATATAAAAGAGGATGTGGGTTTTTTCGCTAGACGTCGGCCCAATGATGGATGAAGTACATGACGACATAAATTTAATTTTTTTCACATTTCCTTAACTCATACTTTTCTTTTGTATAATAAATGAGGCAACTTCCTTCAGATAACTATAAACAAAATCTTTTGTCTACAAATTAAATTGTTTTCATACTTTCTTCACTCATGCTTTCCTTTTGTATAATGAATGAGCCAACTTCTTTCAGATAACTATATACAAAAAATTTATCTCTTTTATAGATAATTAAAAATGATGTTTACTTCCCCAGCAACACGAAAGCGAATCTTCCGAAACAAGTCAACCTCTTCCTCGTTACCCAATCCCTCATCGAGTGAAGGTGTCGTCGGTGAAACTTTACACATAGGTAATTCGGCTTCAATTAGTGTGCCTAATGAAGACGAAGACGAAGACGAAGACGATGATGATGATTATGATGGGGAAGATAAAGTTTTTCATCGGCAAAGAATACCTGACGTTCCTGAAAATTACCTACGATGTTATTACACTGAGCTCCGGTGATGAAAATGTAGAATTCGCAGAAGGTGAACGTTCAAACATAGAGGATAGATCATGTAAAAACACCATGCTTTTTTCGGGTGAAGAAGTAAATGAACCATGTATCTAGAACTTAGTACCCTCATACGCAAGAATATCTTTTGCAGCAAAGAGAAAATCATTCTCGTCTAAATATTATACCCTTAAGGGAAAACAGACATGGAAACCTTATCATTTTATACCGTGTAATCGTGGATAAACCACAAGAAGCTGGTTTTGGTCGAGTAGTGTGTGAGCTTTCAAGTCATATATTGAATCTGCAACGGTTTCAGGAGAGCGATTATCGTGCAAATAGGTTTTGAAATTACGGATGCAACCGGTGATGCGATCTATTTACATATTCCATTCGTTCAACTGCGTGAATCGACAATATTCGATTATATCATGGGACGATTCGAGACAACATTCCAGTTTGCGGATACAATTGAGTTAGGAACCTTCAATCTCGTAGCTCGTATTTATAGGATTCCTGCAGGCCATGCAATAATATCATCTAATGTTCGATTTGATCGAAATAAAATATATAGAGGACATATAAATTGTGCAGGCTGAGCCTTTGTTTGCTCAGTTATCGCAAAAAAAGTGAAGGAGAATGTTCTTTCAAAAAACTTCTGGATTACAACAATAATAAAAGAATCTCAAGAGTTGGCAAGAAAATATAATCAAAGATGCTATCACTGTAGATCAATTCTCCTTGATAGAACGCGAGCAGAGGTGCAGGATCCTCGCATTTACAGCTACAGGAGATGAACCCAAATTCAAATTACTCTATCGACCAACATATCCTCAAAAATCAGCCCGACTCCTATTCATTGGTCATGAAGGTAAAACCTACTATCCAATTCGAAACATTAGTGATACATATATTAAAAAAAAGATACTTCCTTTTAATCACGGTATGTGTTTTTCTTGCCTTATGTTACATGACAACGTAACGGCCCATCGAAAAGATTGTGAAGTGGTGTGCACTCAGTGTCTTGGGCATTATAATGGAGTAAGAAACCGAGGGATTTTATGTAATGAGTGCAATCGATCATTCTACAACCAATCGTGTTTTAACACGCACAATAAGCTTCATACTTGTGTGAAGATTTGTATGTGTCGTAGATGTAATCGTATAATCATGTAGAGTGCAAACTGGATGAGACGACACGAGTGTGAGAAGTTGTTCTGTTCTAAATGTTATGCATACTATAAAGCGGATGAAGCAGAACATACGTGCTGGATGAAAGTTCAAAGAAATCGATGGTCAAGAAATGGAATGCCGTGCGTTATGACATTGAAACCTATAAAAAAGTAAGATCATTCATACTTTTTCTTTATATATTGGTTATGCACAAAATCTGTGAACTATGTTTTGATAATGAGGATGAAACATATGACAAATGTAAGAACTGTGGTCCACGAACAAGGAATTTTCGAAGAGATGGTGAAAACTCCCCTTGTAAACCCTTTACAGAAGTGTTATACGAATAAGAGGATCGAGAGAAAATGTGAAAATATATGTGATGCCACATAATAATGCCAAATTCGATGGTCAATTCATCTATGGCGAGCTGCTTCAATATTTTAATCCTAATCTCTTTACTTCGAATCCAATGAAGCGGGGACGAAAAATCTTTAAGATAGAGCTCGTTCAGGACATAATTTTTAAAGGTACACTCCCATTCATGCCTTCATCGCTGAAAAAATGCCCCAAATAATGGGAATCCTCGAAATGGAAAAAAGGTTATTTTCCTTACGATTTTCTTTTAGAGGAATTTTAACTATGAAAAAATTAATAATGAGGAAAAAGTATACTTTCACAGTAATTTTTACCTTAATTTTCAGGAAGAAGAATCAAATATTCGTGCAGAGTGTTTCAAGTATTGCATTCAAGAGGTTTTTATCCTTGGCCTGTGTTTTGAGATGTTTAGGTGTTCCTTCATCAGAAGATTTAACATTGATCCTATGCAATCTTGCATCACAATAGCCTCATTGTGTTACAAAGTGTATATAAGATGTCTTCTTACTAGAAAATTTAATTGCAATTTTTGACAGGAAGAAATAAAAAGCTTTTTCTTACAAGGCTATAGCCTTATAAAAAAGGACATGTTATGTTTGAAGGACATGTTAGAGGAATCCCGATTTTCTATGCAAGAAACGGTGGTGAGCGAAGCCTTTCTGTTGGTGGGAGAGTATTTTTCCCTGACAGGTTTTCACCATCAGGAGGAGGAACCGTGTCTCTCTTTCATGGATACTATTGGCATGGGTGTCAGAAAAAGGACTGCAGTCTCAAACAAGATGTTTCCATTGGTGGACGTGGGTAGTTGGACCGCTACTACCACACAATAGACAGTGATCGAATTCTCGGTAGCAAATATAAGTGAGACAGGCCAAGGATAAAAACCTCTTGAATGCAATTCGAAACCATGATGCTAACCATTCCAGGGCGACGTGAGACAGTTAATAGAATCTCCGCTGATGTAGTGAATGGTGTATTGAATGTGGGAGTGCACTTTTTGGCGGCAGATGTAACCCATTTATATTATACTACCAACCAACCGAAGGTGTGAAAATCCATTACCTCGATTTTTGCTCCTTATATCCGTACTGCATGAAACACATTCCATGGTGGAATCCATGCTAAATCGGATTGCTGAGGTTATTAAAGCAAAGGGAGGAGATATTTCTTATTAACTGGCAACATTAAGATGATATGCATGCTATGATTTCGATAATAATACATGAATAGTGAAATTTGGCATTTTCTATCACTGTCCCAATTAATTTGCACAGCACTGTACTTGTCGCATCGGCATTCACACACATGAGTTCCCTCGTTAGTTGTTAATATTAAAGTATTTATTTTTAGTCGCGTGCGAGTCTAGTCGCGGGTGACTCTTATATCTCACTATGTCGGTCGGTCCGCGTTTTGCTTGTTTTTTTTTTGTAATGACATTGTAACTATTCGGTCGATTCTAAATAAATTTGAAACCATTATGTTGTTTTAAATTCTCTTTTGAAGGATATAATTGCATAAGTCCTCCCAAGGTTAGCCCATGAATTATTTTTTTTAGCAATAACATCATAACTATTCTGTCGATTCTAACGTAATTTGAAACTCCTATGTTATTTTACATTCTCTTTCGAATGATATAACTTCAAATGTCCTCCTAAGGTTAGTCTTTGAATTATTGAAAGTTTTGAAGGTCGTATGGTCATAAATCAGAATAATTGAGAGCACGTGGCTTTTTGGTCAGCAGACATTGTTTGTTTAGTCATATTCATAACCCTTTTTATTTTGTTTATTCGACTTTATAGGGATGTATATAAGGGCTTCTAAGCATAACTATACCGCTCAATAGTGGTGGTAGGTAGCCACATTACGTTCCGCGCATTACGTGATTTCTATCATCTTCAGCGACGAGGCCCATTTTTGGATGAGTGGATTTGTGAACAAGCAAAATTGTCGGATTTGGGACGAAAACAATCTACATGAGATACACCAGCACCAAATGCATCCCAACAAAGTCACTGTTTGGTGCGGATTTTCGTCTAACGGAATCATCGGTCCGTATTTTTTTTAGAACGAAGATGAGATTGCCATAACCGTCCATGGCGAGACCTACAGATCGATGATAAGCAACTTCTTGTGGCCTCAACTGGATTATATGCCTGATATGGATACTGACGACTTGTGGTTCCAACAGGACCGCGCTACGTGCCACACTGCGCACGCCACGATAGACATTTTGCACCAGCGATTTCAGGGCAGGGTCATCTCGCGTGGCAGCAACGTCAACTGGCCACCTAGATCATGCGTTTTAACGCCATTAGACTACTTTCTTTGGGGCTACCTTAAATCGCAGGTCTATGCGAATAATCCGCAAACAGTTGATGTCCTCAAAGTCAACATAAAGAACACCATCCAGCAAATTCAGCCAGATTTATGCGACAAAGTCATCGAAAATTGGGCCTCCCGAATACGTTCCACCAAGCGAAGCCGCGGCGGACATTTGAACGACGTCATATTCCACACTTAATGTACTTTCAAATTCAAAATAAATTGAGTGCAAATATCACACACTTGTTTTATTTACATTTAAAAATCGAGCGACTTTAGTGAAAGACCCTTTATATTTACTTTTAAAGAAATTAAGAGTTTTCTCTCACGTTTGCTACAATTTTCGAATCTTTAGTTAAATCAATATTAGGAATATTCCTTTTGTGAAAGGCTAATCCTGTTGGCGTACTGTCAATATATTTCAAATTTCAATGTTTTTTGCACTAATTACACCTAGCTTCATCACGTCTAGATTTTGTAAAACCACTCCGAATATTTGACTTTCTTGGTGTCAGAGCTATATAAAATTTAGGCTTTTTTTATATATATAAAATAAAAAAAGAAGCGATCAGCTTGCGCTTCGCAGGCAGACTTTCAGTCTGTGACTTACGGCCAAGTGTAAGAAAGTAAATCTTCCAAATTAGGAGTGGAGCCCCGAAGGCGGCCAGTGTGCTGTTCTCATTCACTCAGGCAGCTCCTGCATCCAACCTGGTGCCAAACGTACTGCTCTGCATTCCTTTAGATGACACCGGCGTGGCCGAGAGGGGGATCTTGACGACTGGGTAACCCAGAATCTCCATACGCTTTGCCCAGCCTGCCCCCTGGAGAGGCCACTCCAGTGCCGCTTTCCCAGGTACAGAAACAATGTGGGAGGCTGACATCCATGAGGCAATCTCCATTTTCTTCCGAGACAGAAATATGCCCCCTTCCCCCCAAAAATCTGACTCTAGCAACGGGATTTTGGTAAAAAATAAAATTAAAAGGTTTCCAGTACATATCTCCTAATAATTTAATAATGTCTAGGTTTATCAAATCCATGCTTATTTTTCAGGCTTAATGGCAAGAAAAACTTTTATCGGAATTCTTTTGATATATTCAGAGCTCTTTTTTCCCGTATAAATTTGCTTTTATATACGAAAAAACAACCAAAAAACAGCCATGGCTTAATTTTAATACATTTTAAGAACTTCGCGATTTATAATTATTTTTGTTTTAAAAAATTCCAAAACATTCGGTAATCATTTTATTTTTATGAACTCTTAGAAAGAACTTTGATATAAGATCCAAATATACGAAAACCCAGTCTTGTCTTTCGAATTTGTAAATAAAATCTTAGAAAGGACTTGGATAAATGCTTCAAATATACATTAGTGACTCAAAAACTAAAATTCAAACTGTTCAAATAATTTGCTTTCCTAAAATATAGTATTATGGATAATGAATTAATGATCTGGAGAGTAATCTATTATGTAAAATTTCAACCTCTGCGTATGATACATAATAAGGATATAGAGTAAAATATACGAGTGATGTAGTAATTTATTATAAACCGGCTTAGAGTAGTGAGATTGGCTGAAAAATGGCAGATGAGTTTCAATTTAGATACATAAATATATGGTAATGCCCATATCCACGGGAATTCTACATGGGCCAACAAATTTTAACTTTGTCTCTGCTACTTGAGTAAATGTTGTTGTAACTAACTAATTTTGGCGCGCTGATTACAAATCTGTCCTTAGATTTGTCCTAGCACGTAAGGTTATTGGGTTATGCAATTAGGCTCTATAGCTCACTTTGTCACCTTGGATCAATTAATGATATAATTATTACGAGTTTGAGAAGAATGAGACGTTTCTGGGCAAAGGTTCAAATCGGGGGCCCCTATTTGGCATTATGTAAGTCCTTTTGCAGAGCCAGACAAGATATGCATTACATATAAAAGAGGTAGCACTCACCTAACTATAAATTTCTTCAAAAATGTTTTAGACTCTTGATATTGCGCTTGTACGTGGATACAGGATCCTCCCATTGTAGGAACCAGCAGTAGTCACCCATCATGTTTTCGTTGAAGCGGCCTTGATACCTGCTTTCCATCATTGCGATATCTCGGTGGAACCTTTTCCCATGTTCGTCACTAATATCACCCATATTAGATAGAAAGAAATCTAGCTGCGAATGCAAGAAATGCATCTTAAGAGACATCAGACACCCCATTCGTTGATAGGCCTTTAGCATGTTGTCCACTAGTTCTTCGTAGTTTTCAGCCCTATGATTACCAAGGAAGTTCTGCACTACATGGACAAATGAATCTCATGCTGCCGACTTAAGTGGAGTTAGTTTATTTCTGAACTCCCTGTCACGTATCAATTCTCTGATCTCCGGCTCTACAAAAATGCCAGCTTTAAGTTTAGCATCGGTTTTCTTTGCACCAAATTTCTCTTTGAGATACTGGAATCCATCAGAACCATAGGCCATTGCTTTAACAAAATTCGTGATAAGGCCAAGTTTAATATGAAGTGATGGAAGGTAGATCTTCCTTGGATGTACCAAAGGCATGTGCTTCGCATTGTATCAGCCAACTATGTGTTCTTCTCTTTTGGGCCACCTTTTGACAATATAATGATTCCTGTTGTCACGGCTGTTCCATAGACATAAGAATCACATATTCTTTGTATATCCTAGCTGCAATCCAAGAAGTAAAGACATTACCTTTAGATCACCACGTATATTCCACTTATGATGCGAGTAATGAACACCTTCCAAAATAAATTTCAACCAAAATAATAATTGTATGCAGTTTTCACTCTTTTAGCTAAATTTTTCCGCTGGTTGCTTGGAGTATATCTTCCACGGATATAACAAGAAGTTGTCTGGGCTATTTATACATCCTCGCTGATTCATGTTTTCAACTTAGTTTGTATATATCCTGTTATATACTTTTGTAAAATCTTATTTCATTTACAAATTAATTGAGAGATAAATCTGAAATAAAAATGCAATTAATCACTGTATGTAAATACCGTTTCAACAACACTACTATAATGGCTAAATTTGACGTGATAAAGCAGGAGTGTAACGCAGGGACCAAACACACACAACACAACCTCTCACTACGGTAGTCGAAGCAACACTGCCCATATGTGCAATAAAGAGTATGTGTGTAACTCAAGAACCTTACGGGCTAGAACAATTCTGATTACAGATTCGGAATCAGCATACTCGATTGAGTATATATCGCATTGTGTTGGGGTAGCATCACTGGCGACACAGACTTCTGGTTTACTTAGCCAGTAGTTTTGTATTTAATTCGAAAGATATAATTCTACCCTTATATTAAGATCCTTTCACACCTCACTTGGAATATGTGGTGCAGTTTAGCCTCCTAATCTTCGAAAAATATTTTGACCTTAGAACGCTTTAACGAAGAGCAACTTAATGCCTGAATTTATAGATATGTAGGTCATACGAAGCCTACAGATATTCGGATTATAGCGATGTGAAGAAACGCGAACGAAAGCCAACTGTTCGTCTTACTGCATATGATGGATCAGTTGAAGAGATAATTCTGTGGTATGGTCAATATCTATTTACCACAGAGTAATTTCCATGACAACTCTACTCTCTAACACTAAGAGAGCCTCTTCCATACAGTTGTCTCCTGAGCAATGAGAATCTCTTTATTGCCTTAAAGAAACCGCTGCCTCCACTACATACTTGGGACATCCTTGTACTGGTGCCCCTATTAGCGTTGCCACCCATACGTCCCCCATCCATGTAGGCGCGACGCACAGCATGAAGATCATGGCTCTTGGAAAAAATCGATCGTTTTTTTTTTCTTTAGTTGTCTCTGATTCCCCAAAGAGGCACATCAGGTTCTCCCGTAAACTGTTTGGAAGATACATCACCGTCCGCCTATTCTGGTTTTATCTAGAAAGGCTGAATTCATTATCTTCACTGATCATAAGCCTTTGGTTGGTGACTTCTCTCACACTGCATCACCTTTACACTCTGCTCTTGATGTTCGTGTTTTAGATTTCATATTCAGCTTAGGACCGATATTCGCTTTGCTCCTGGCTTCTCTAATGTATCGGTCGTGCTTCCTCGCATCACAGCAATTTCGAGCACGCAGCATTCTTGTCCCTCGTATGTCGACCCTGCTGCTGTAGCGCTTGATCAGTACCAGAGTATAGAACCATAGACGTTACTTCACTCATCTTAACTCGACGTTAGAGAAATCGAACTGCAGGTCAGCCTTATCAGGCTTATTCTGATAGACTTTTTTGCATCTGACTGTCAATGACCGCTCATTCACTTTGCTTACTCTCGGCAAGTTTTTAACCATATCTATTGCACCCCTTCCATGACAGCAAAAATCCAGTGACATACCAATGATCCTCTTGCACATTTTTCTTTGCCTTCGTTGCAGTTATTTTTTAACATTATCGATCATTTCACTCGTTAGCCAGAAGATTTGCCGATCCCTAACATTCGAGCTTTTACCATATCTCATCTATTACGTAGGTAGATAAGGTAAGGTGCCACTTATCTCACTTGAAAGTCGTCCCTCTTTGAAAGATCTTACGTGTTGTACCCCAAATCTGGTCTGTAGTACACACTTTCCTTTGCCAGGTCAATTCTTCACTTCGTAAGGCCTTTATTCTCGACCCATCTTTGTACGTTTGTGATTCGGCACATGCGATGGCTGAGGTTTGCCTTACCGTCTAAACAGTGTACCAATCAAGCTGCCATTGGGCCAAAGGAATCGACATCTCGTTTTCATGTTTTTGTGGCTTGCGATTCAGTCCTCTCTCTGTGGTGTACAGCTTGTTTAGGGCAGATTCTTTCCCGTAGGCCAAAGTTATTTGTCCATTAACGTGGTCCCGGACGCAACTGAAACCTGCCTTCTTTGGCGATGTTCACATCCTCTATCTGCTGCCAGCAAGGGTCCCGTGTTGACTATTAAATCTGGTACCTGGAGGAGCGGCACCCCATCCCTGTCCCCGGTCTAAAACTAATTTGTGTCTACCTAGGCTTTATCCCTTCTAGACACTTCCATATTACTCTGTTTTCGCCATTTTCTATACAAGATTCTTATCAGTTGTTTTCTTCGTCGGCGGCAAATATTACAGGCTAGTCGTTCTCCAGCTTTCATCCATTTATCCCTGGTCGGGGCCGAGAGAGAGAGGGGGGTCTCTTCTCCGTCTTCCTTTAAGTTTGGGTGGTGGGTTTGAATATGTTAGATTCTTCCCACAATTATCTCTTTCTACTGCTTCCATCTTTCTTTTCTTTGTCTACTCTTTTACGCATCTGCAAGGGAATGTCAGGTGGGAGACATCTGGAGGTTTGTGAACCATCCCGGCACCATTTCTTGCGTGAGGATCTACGTCTACATATCTTCAACACATTTTAACTTCCTCCATCTTCACCACTTTCTTTGTAGATCTTCCCCTGCAAATTTTCAGCGATACGACCTCGTTACTATTGCGCTTAAAAGTGGAAAAAAATCCCATATCTGCTCTTTCTCTTCTTAACCATTCGAAGTGGTTTGCGGATCATGAAAAAATCCTGCTTTTTTTTTCTTTTTTTTTTTTGCTTTCCGCTATCACCTTTTTTGTAAACCTTTACCCTTTATCCAACTGGTGCTACCTGATCCTCTTTTGCAAAGATTAATTGTCACCGATGCGTGACTGAGTTGGAGCACTCTTCTCTTGAAGTGGTCGATTCGACCTCGGCGAGCAGGTCTAGTGACACTTCTGGCTCTCAACCCTTCAGTGTGAGTGTGGGAACCCGATCTCATTGGCGAATCACCATACCGAGCTCGTCTTTGCCCGCTCTTCATCCTTTTCAAGAATCCGTGTCGCCGATGACCGCCTTAGATGGAGAAGTTTTTGCTTTCATTGATCGGTTCATAGATGTGTGGATACTTCTGAATCTCTAGTTCGATAACAGGGTCTCATCGGCGAACCACCTTGTCTGTGTCCTCCTCCTTGACTGCTGGTTCCGGCGCTGAGCCGCTCGTATCAGCCGCCAATAAGCTATAGTGGGTTCTGTCTGAGAGTAGTCAATCGCTTTTGCCTAAGAATGCAAGAAAGAGGTGAGGTAAAGAGGTCTATTCGATGTCGGAACTGAATGGTACATTTTGCAATGGAGTATTGTAGGACCGTCTGGTACATAATCACTTGTAGATAATCCTTGTCTCTAAGTTGAACTGTTATTCTAAGTTAAAGGTTCCGTTTATTTTGGGGTTGTATTAGTAATCATTACTATATCCATTGGAATATTCTTTTTGAAAAAAAATATTTTGAAGTTAAATTTCCATCTAAACCCAATGTAATTGCGATAATTTTCTTATTATCGAAATAGATCACACATTTAATAATTATTTATAAGAAATTATTGTTGTGTAAGTATATTATTGAATTTAAAATTGAGATTTATTTTCACCTATTAATTTTTTAAATTGTTTTATGAGGAATCACCATTCAAGGCGCTCATAATCCGTTCCTGACTTCAAGACTTCCATAAAAAACACCACTACAGTGAGGTCGGCACGCCTCAACGCCATAATCCTTCTCACTTTCAGCCACTAGCACCTTGACCGTTCCTACTGAGATCCATAAACCTTTTTATTTTTCTCCTCTCCCCCATTTTTATAGCTTTCTTATAAGTTTGAGACCGATAGTAGAAATCGTGGTATGGCCCTCCAGGGGGTACAATTCTTTTAAGGATCTAGATGTGTTGTAAATAAAAATAGTACGAATGAGGTCAGACTGCAATAACATGAGGGCGGGTAAGTATCGGGTGCGAGCGGAGCGTTCAGTGTAAAAGATTTGTTGTGTGAAATTGTTTGGAATGTGAAAAAAAGTTTCAAGAAAGTATGTTTATACCAACGTTTATGCATTGTAATCAGAATATGGTTTAGGCAGAGAAGGAAAGTACAACAGTACATATAAATAATGTGAGAGTGGGTTGTCATGTTGGATACTGTGGTGGATGATCGAGTAAGAGATACATATATGATAAAAAGAAGTAGCGAATTAGATTGTAGTATAGCATATTTTGAGGTGGCACAGGCATCCAAGATGAATGGATGGATTAGTGGAGAGAGAGAGAGAGTGGACTTACAGAACATTGGATCATATTATACATTATAGGTGTACATTGATGGGCTTTGATTGGGGCGTGCTTGGAGCTTTCTTCCTTAGGGTGGACCTTGTCTGGACGAGATGCTAAAGTGCAGAGTAACTTATTGCTATGAAGGTTCAATGGGCCGGAAATTTGGCCTTTGTTAACTGGATAGTTCATAAGAGATAGGATGAGAGGAGTATATTTTGTGGCAGCGAGTCGCCTTGACATCACCTTATGTCGATTTTGGTGGCGGTGGTGTTGATGTTGTTACCACCATTTGAATAATTTTAACTGTTCACCGTTATTTGATTCACTTCTTTTGAAGAAAAGAAAAACCATTGAGGGAATGTAATTCAAACTACAAAGAAATCCTTATCTTTATTCCAGTATCATTTTCCTAATAAAGGTGGACGGAAAAATCCTGAGCTAAATTTAATTTAAAAAAACAAAACAATTGACCTCTTTATTTGAATGGAATATTTATTAACCAATATAAATAGTAAATAATCGAGTTGATTAAAAAATTGATTAATAGCTGCAAATTGATAAGATAATGGAAGACTCTTATGAATCACAGTTTCTATTCTATAAAGCATTAGTTTGAAAACATATATCACTTGGAATTATACAGTTAAATACTATGGAATTATAGTTAAATTCTACATGGCAAAGTAACACAGATTTGTCTAATAATTGCATCTCAAAAAGAACAGGAAAGAGAAATATGGATTCTGGATATGATTTGAAGACCACGAATTAAGATCAGTCAATAGGAAAGCAATGTTGACGAACAGGAAATTAATATCTATTAATTTTTACTTCATTTGAAAAACTGTGATCAGGAGCATATAGTTTGTAAATCCTTTATATGAAGTATCGGGGTTCTCTACACTTTCGTTTCGTTATTATTAAAATAAAGTTGAGGTTAGGTAAGGTTATGTTATGTGTTTTTTAATTGTTTATTTAAGTTAAAATTCAAACAAAGACATTTTAGCATATATCTGTCATTTTGCATGCTAGAATGAGTTTGGAGTTTGAGGGGGGGGGAGGGGGGAGGAGTTTCCATTTGTTCAATACTGATAGTTAGAGAAGGTATTGTGGACAGAATAAGGATTAAATAGGATTTTGTAAAGATAAGGCATCTTAAAATGTTTTATCGACCCTAATATAGCCTAACCTAACTTAACCTAACCAACCAAATCTAGAATCGGCTGAGTTAGTTCTGGTTAGGTTAAGTTAGGTTAGGTTATATTAGGGTCGAAAAAAACTTGAGATTCATCTTTACAAGATCCATTACATATTTACCAAACAGTACCACAAGACTACAGGATAACATAATCAGAATTTAATACTATGTGATCTGGAAAAGGAGATAAGAACACCCTTGTACTATGTACATTGAATGGAAAGAAGAGTATAAATTGTGACCTTAGTAAAAGCATCATGAGGTTACTACGATGACAATTTTCGACTTGAGAGAAAACAAAATCATCTTTGGATCAAATGGAAAGAATAAACTCAAGTTGCATAAAATTATTATTAACGGGGGACAAATTATTCCAGAAATGATTAAGAGGTTCAGTTTTGAGCAATGGAGACATCATTTTCTTCCCTTTTTTAAAATGCTAAAAGAAAAAGGGACTGGCTTAACCAACGAGGGCACTTTCAAAACAGAATGAGGCAAGAGTTAGAGGATGAAAAAAAATAAGAGAATATGAATAGAGACTTCACACTTTATTAAGACCGGGAACAAGTTCGTACAAACACTATAGGTACTCAGAGGCATCAACATAAAACAGCTTACTAGGTGAAAAATATAGTATTTAGTGAAGAAAGGAAAAGAACAAAAAGAACCAAAACAAATATATTCTAGTCGTGAAAAAATAACCCAGCATACCACAACTGAAAAGATACCAGGCTCTTTGTGAAAGTAGCAAGTTCGTGCACATACACAGAAACGGTTTTCGAAATATGTTTGGCAATCGGTGCGAGCAGAAATGATCAGTTGGGAAAATGGGAGAAAACATTAAAATAATGAACGAGGAGTACTAAAACTATTGATGGCTGGCGAGCACATGTCCAATACCTACATGAAAAGTGTGCAGACAAAGCAGCACGAATTCAAGAGTACGATTTTGAACCCTACCATAGTTTTGTCAGTTGTTGAAATTTGGTATTTCTAATTTTCCTGTTCCCGGGTCCATCTGTGTGGTGCTCGGGTGATCTTTAATGACAGTTGGATGTTTTAAGATTTTAGGTCTATTTTGTCTCTCTTGTTTTTATTGATTTGAGAAATTTCTTAGGTTTACTCATCTTTTAACTGTGATTTTCACCATTTTAGGGTAAAAATAGCGAATATTTTTTGTTTGTCCTTTTCCTTTTTCATACCTACAGAAACACTAAGCTTTGCTAATTGGCATCAATTTTCCTTACGATAAATCTATTTCCCTCTAGCCAGACCTTAATTTTTAAACATCGCCTTAAAATTACGCTTATATCTAGAGGAGATTAGGGTTGAGTACTATAATCGTGTATAAAGAGTAGTAAGTCACGCTATTCAGGGCGCATGTTAGTGAAAGGCAATGGTAAGCCTAGCAAGAGCGCGCATACACATTGAACAGGGTTTATGTGAGTTGATAACATAAAATATACATTTAAACACATAATATATAGTAAAAATTGATATTTCTTCTAAACTTCTCATTTGACGGGAAAAATCAATTGTTACCTGTTTTCATCTGAGTGGGTTTTTATTACTGGTCTTTTCTTAGATATTTCATATTTCCCCAATCAATCAAGTCATTCCATTTTGTTTTTCTAAAAATTTCGTCAAAATACTTTTTTAACTCGGAGTCTTTATTCTTTTTTAGGCCATTTCCGTGGGTCTTTTTGATCGTACGATGGTTCTTCAGCGAAGTCTTTGGTTGGAACGATTTTCGCTGGACCTCGAGTTCTTCAAGCTCTACCGGTTCTTGATCTTCTTCAAGTTCTTCTTCCTCTTTTTGCTTGGTCAGGAGTTCCTTCAGTTCTTCTGTCTTCTTCTGTAGAACCTTGACTTCCTTGAGAGCTTTCTGTAGCTGGAGTTTCCTCTTTTTGTGGTTCTTAATTTTCGTCTGTTCGTAGAGGTCGTCATAATATTCGTCCATTTTAAGGTCATCCTCCTCCGTCGGGGTGTCCTCTTTCGCGTCTTCGTCGTCTTCGAAATCAGTGAATTGTTCCTGTTCTTCAGTAACGTCGAGAGCTTCTTTCTTCTTCATACTTTTATTCATTTTCGCTTTCTTCTTATTACTTAGATTTTCTTCTTCCCATAAGTCAACGACAGGAACGTCTTTCACCAACGGGTTTGTGGCATCGATCGCGTTATCCACTTCGGATCCCGGGTATGCGGGTTTGTGGGTCAGTCGGGACTCTTTATCGTTGCCGGATTCTTCCTCACAGTCAATGGACGCACATACCCAGTTTCCAACAGCGCAAACACTGAAATGGTGGTTAATGTCATAAAATGAAAAAAAAACAACTAAAAGATAATGGAATTGTTAAAAAAAAGAATGGGAGATACAATAGGAAATTGAATGCGCTTATGGGATTATTATAGAAGAAAACGAGTCCAAAGAAGAAAGTTTTGACCTCTTCACGCATGGGTGGGCAAACTTTAATATTTCTCTTCTTACCCTTAGGAATTAATTAACCAGTCTAAGGTGTACTCCTTAATGCATTTACCGTTTCCCTCTGACTTCTTCATGTTTTCAACTACTTTCAGACCACCATCCCCTCGCGATAACATTCCAAACCACTCACCCGGCTCAACCTCACTCAAAACTACATACACAAACTATATAAAAAGGAAAGTAGAGAAGCTACATCCCCTGCAGAGAAGAGGATCTCTTGCTGTCAATACTACCCACTCCCAGCCCCATTCCCTAATGAGAATCAGCCCCCTAGGGCCTTCAGGCTCGCTAACGATCGTCCTTTTGATCTTTATGTGCAATTCATAATCCGGGAGGTGAATTTCGTCCTCGATGCGAGAGACGGGGAAGAAAAAGTACACGATTTGACCATCAAAAACGACTCATGCTTAGACAAAACACATAAAAAGAATCAATCAAGCCCTCAAAAAATATAGCCTCCATGGTCGAAGAAAAACTTTCTACTCAAACTCCACAAAAAAAATCTCAGAATGCAACCAGAACACTGCAATAATACATGGATACACTGGAACAGTGGCTCACGCAAAACCGAATGTCAGCCTAGACTTCCACAGATTAACAAAACAGCCCCAATCGGACTGAATATTGGGAGGTCCTACCTTAAACAAAACTTCCACCCTCTTGGTAATCACACTCTCCACTCACATGACCTTCGCTACACATACAATTTATATAATAACCAAAGTTACAAAGAAAACTAACGCTCTTAAAGCACTAGCAAACACCACTTTTGGATAAAGGATGAAGTCAGTAATTACACCATATAACCAATTCATCCGCACCTCCATTAATTACGTAGAACTAATTTGACAGCAAAACAATTTAGACAACCTCTAAAAAGTACAAAACAAAGCACTGAAAAATATCACAAGATGCACATAAACCAATCCTATATCACTAAACCCACCACGCCCAAAGACCACCTCACAGCAAACTTACCTCGTCCACTATTACCAACTCCAGTAACGATGCCCCCCTCCCCCCAAAAAAATCTACAACCTCATCAAACATATACATCTTACCTTCACCGGCAGACAGTTCAATTCTAACCAAACAACATACTAAACGAACCACCTCTCCAATTAGACAGCTCAGGGAAACCACTACACATAATTCTAGCGCAACTAAGAACAGGCCACTCGACTACCCTCCAAAAAGTACAAGCACAGAATAAACCTCACCCCAACACCAACTTGGACCAGATATAAACTAGACCCAGGCCCCACTGAACACCTCCTCGACATCCCAAACCTCACACAGAAACGAAACAATCAGTCTGTCGTATCACTAAGGGACCTATGGATGACGTTTCTGGGGTCTGCTCTTCTCACAAAAGAGAGGTAGGAAGGCCAAAGAGTAAGTTTCCAAGCTCGCCCTTTTTTTAGGAACTTGAGAAGTCTGTGGCTCCCAGTCTCATCAACTATATATCCTATGGCTCCTCTCGATGAATTCCTACAATCTAGATTTACAGTTAATCTCGTCACTCTATGGAGACGATCCTCCTTAATTTTACGGAGAGCCTTCGTCGGGAGGTAAATGACCTCCATGCCTTCATTTAGGTGCTATCTCTTGGCTCCCTTCGACAATGCCATTGTCCACATTGTTCTGCACCATCACCTCCAGATTATGGCAGTACCAACGATTTATTTAATTCCTTGCACCCAATCTATCCACAAATTATGTTCATTACAGATATCAACCCCGCTGGCTGCATGGATGATTTTGTCAGATTACTTAGTGTATTTTTCTTTGGAGTTACATTCTAACACAAGCGTATTCAGAATTCTCTAGTGAACGTACTAGCATATCCAATCATCAGATCAGATCAGATATCGGGTGGGAGAATTGCCTTTGCAACGGCTCCATAGTGCCTTGGGAAATGGTCATCTGCAAGTAAGGTTTCACATCCTGAGATGAGGTAGGTTATGCTTTCTTTTTCAGTGTGGTAGAACCTATATATCTGTCATTGACACCCATCCTGTCATCGACACCCATCCTGTCATATTTTTAAAGCCTTTGATTAGCAGCTCCTGGTCATGGCGCTAGCAGTATATGCAAGACTAAAACCATAAAAACTCAGTGGTCCCCATTGAGTCAGTTAAGTGACCCTTCCTTGCCAATATATTCTTTTTCGATGTCTTCTACGCATTTTTTGTCTCTTTTATGCTTCTTCCACCCGGCTTCTCCTCTGTGTTGGAAGGATTTTACGTATCGTTTCCGGCTTCTTTTAGTTATGCATGTGGCTTGTTTTTTTTCACTGGACACTTCCTCGGATAACATGTACTTACATCAGCAACAAAGTGGTTCACCAGGTGTGTAATCGAAACTATATATCTTGATGTGGTACTAGTGTGTTGGTGTGCAGTGATTATTATACCTGAACCTGGTTTATCTCAATGAGTCCCATTCCCTCCCTAAGGATGTGGTAGGTAAAGCCTCGGTAGGCAATGATGACGGTATATTGCCGTGTCAGCAGTTTATTAGCTGAGGAATGGCATGGCCAACTGGTTAGTTGCGATGCCCTCTGACGTCGAGGCAGGGGTTAGATTCCAGAGAGCGCGGACGTAAAACTTTCAGCGGCGTGATGAGCTGGCCGCCCATTGGGCGGATACGCTGATAATCACCACCTCGAGGGTAAGTAGTTCCACGAGTACATACCCAATCACAGTGTAACATACATACTCTTTCCTATGTTCTGAAACTCTGACGATTAACTACCAGTAACCCTCACTATGGGAGCACTCAACTCCACATACACCAATGTGGAGTATTACTGTCCACCTATGGAGGGGGGGGCTCATAAGCACATACCCCTCTCGCGGAACGACGAAGGGTTCTATGATGGCTGGTTGGTGCTAACACAACCCCTCCCCCCCCCCTAACGAGGAGAAGCCCCAGGTGAGTTCGGACTTGCCAGCGATTATCATTCTTTTCTTTATGTGTATTTCATTACCCGGTGGGGGGAGGGGATCTCACCCAGGATGATAGGGAAGGGTGGCTTTAGTTATTTGCTTACTAGGACATACCACCAGTCAAATGATTCATACGTTCTCTCAATTCTTGTTTCATCGTTTATTCCCTTAATTCCTTCCCTCGTTGGTCAATGCAACCCGTTTCCACTTCTCACCACTTATGGAACATTAACAGGACACTTAAAACACACGAGAGACGCTAACAGGACACTTTGGACTAATTTGGGACGCATAATCCTGATTGGACACGTGTTAACATTTATAAGACCGAAATAATACTTATAGCCAATGTGATTGTTATATTTTACCTATGGAACACTTATTGGAGACTGTCAGGGATAATATTGGAACACCTATAGGATACTTATGGAAGACTTATTGGAGACTGTCGAGGATAATAGTGGAACACTTATTGGAGACTGTCGAGGATAATAATGGAACACTTATTGGAGACCGACGGTAATAACGGAACACCTATAGGATACCTACCTATGGAGGACTTATTGGAGACCGACGGGGATAATAATGGAACAACTATAGGTTACTTAACTATGGAACACTTATTGGAGACTGTCGATGATAATAATGGAACACTTATAGGATACTTACCTATGGAACACTTATTGGAGACCGACAATAATAATGGAATACCTATAGGATACTTACCTATGGAACACTTATTGAACAGCGCTGGGGATAATAATGGAATACCTATAGGATACTTAACTATGGAACACTAATTGGAGACCAGAGGTGGGCAGTATTTAAATACATTTATGCATTTAAAATTGTATTTGTAAATACATTTGAAATCATGTATTTAAATACTTTTGAAAGTATTTCAATAAATGTATTTAATAAATACTTTTGCAAATACTTAATCGATTATATATAGCTGTTAAGAACGTGTAATGCATGTTTTAGCTTGTCGCAACTTATATGACACAAACGGTTGACTGCATGAGTCGGTGAGGGAAGATTGCTTGCATCAGTTCGAATTCAGTTAACAGATGGTGAAATTTGTGTTCGGTTATATAGTGAGAGCGCTTAGCGTTATTTCAACTGCTGCATGACAACTTCAACTTCTTCGAAAGGGTGTGAAATGATGAGATTAGACAATAATAAAGACGAGGAAGATAAAGAATCATGTAATTATAGTCATCCTTTACTAGATGGTATTTTTTTTAGAATAAAATCTTCCGACGGAAAAAAAGGTGGTGTGTATGTACATCATGCAATGGCGAAATCTTTGCGGCGAGCAATGCTACTTCCAATCTACGCATTCATTTGACGGTAAAAATTTATTAAAGCTAATTATATGATGCTTAATTGAATTGATAAGTTTCACTATTTCTTATTCTTAAAAAAAATAGCAAAATTGCTAGTAGCTAACGATAATGTTAAGTAGCATGGGTTTACCATGCACGAGCCTACCTGCTTCCTTTTGCAACACCTTTATTTATAGTATATGCTTATTGAATTTAACGTGAATTATGGCAATGTGAAACAAATGTCCTTTAATTATATATCTGATCATGTACATTTATAAACAGAGAAAGCATCATGCTTTGGTGCAAAAAGCGGATAACTACGTGATAGCTCAAATAAAATGTTCAGTATTAGACTGGTCCTTCATGCAGCGGTGTTAAAGTAAACATATTAGCGGAATGTTTTGCGGTGAATATTAAGAAGGTCAAACAATCTGTTGTTGATAAGCTGATTGCAGATTTTATCATACAAAGTGTGCATCCCCTATCAACCATGGAGCAACCAGGTTTTGTGAGATTAATTAAAGGTGAGTTCTGAGTTACAAATGTTGTTTACAATCATAGTATTAGTAGTACAGGTTAAGCTTTTATAACGACCGAATACTAAAGCGTTCGGATCATTGGTCACTACGTAAGCTATATAACGAAGTTAAATAAAGGAATACATATACAAACAAGAGGTTAATATATTGCAATAATTTCATGAGAATCCACATACATATATGCTTAAAGCGCGCTATCATTTACTTGAAGATATTATTGAATAATTAGTGTACTAATTATTGAATAATTAGTACAATTATTGATCGATTATATGTAGTTATTAGATGAATTCCTATAACGATATATTTCGTTATAGTAGCAATGCCTGTATATCATTGGGTCAAAACTAGCAGGCCCACCCGTCAAAAATGTAGGAAATAAAACTTGATAATGTATATATTCCTAACAATACTGAAAGTCAATATTTTACGATTTAATTCTGAATATGAAGGACTAATAATATATTTGTGAATTAATGTACCAGTCCTATATAGCTATAGGATATTCATATAGCTACATTTTTTATATAAAATTTTATATGCATACCATATATTCTCATTTCACTGTGTAAATCAATTTCACTGACAATAATCATATATTCCACTACCGTAGGTCTAAATTCTTCATTTGACGTCATTTCAAGGCAGACGCTAGGCCTAAATCTTATATAAGAGAAAGTGACAAGAGCTCTACTGAAGAATAAACTAGACAGCACCTCTTACTTATGTTTTACTGCAGATATTTGGTCAACTCATCACCGCAGTTTTTTGGGCGTTACAGTTCATTGGGTATGTTAAGATTTTGCTCTTTATGAAAGCAGACCTATTTGTTGGTGGAAATTATCTCGATTATATTAAATTTATGGAAACATTTATGAGACAAACATTGGACTGTTATTTAATTTTTTTTCAGCTTGAGGAAGCTGCTCTTGTCCGTCACAGTGGGGTATTGGCATGCTGTCGCTTCAAAGGAGATCATAACTACATCAAGATTGCTGAACATATGGAGAATATCATCAATGAATAAGATATCCCCATGCAGAAAATTACGAGCACCGTCAATGATAACGGCTCTAATTTTGTTAAAGCGTTTAAAGAATTTGCAGTCACTGCTGCAAATGTGTCTACAGATTCAGAAGATGGAATCCAAGTAGGTGAAGAAGATCAGGGTGAGCACGAGCTGGAGGATAGTTTCTTAATGAGAGGTTCCATAGATCAGGAAGAAGACATTTCGTCTGACCCATGCAGCTTCAGCCTACCTAAGCATGTGCGCTGTGCTTCACACACACTGTCTCGTCGCCAAAACTGATGCAAAACAGGCACTGAAAATATCTTATTTTCCCCATGCTGCGATGGGTAAATGCTCAGCATTATGGAACAAAAGCGGTTGTCCAAAATCAGAAGAGATTATCAAAACTGTTATCAACTGCTCATTAAAGGTGCCTTGCATTACAAGGTGGAACTCTGTTTGATGCATTATCATTACTTTTAAAACACAAGGACAAATTACATCAACTCATGACGTCCCTTGAACTTCCAGTGTTGAGAAGTCACGAAATTGAATTTCTTGGGAAGTATGTCTCAGTTTTGGCTCCTAAAGGAGTGGCAATTCATCGCCTACAGGGAGAACAAAAGTGATTTAATGGAGAATTGCTCCCTACCTGAAGAGCCTTCAGTCATATTCTCTGAAATTTTGCCAACCTCATCTAAGTGCAGTCACTAAGGGCTTTGGAAAGCGCTACCAATCTTATTTGACCTTGGCAAATGAAGCCAGCGTTAAAGATGCCATTATTGCATCAACAAGCCATCCATTCTTCAAACTCAGTATTCATGGTACAGTTCAAGCCACCAAGACTCTGTTAAAAATATTATGATTCAAGTGATTGAGAAACTAGCAGAGGGACCCACTCAAACACTATAAACCGTGGATTTAGAATTGTTCAGTTACCTTCAAGATTCAAATAAAACACTTAAAAGTTTAGATAGATATCCAAACATATAAAAAGTTATGTATTTTTTTGGAGACCGACGGGGATAATGAAGGAACACCTATAGGATACCTTACTATGGAAGACTTATTTGAGACCGACGGAGATAATAATGGAAAACCTATAGGATACTTAACAATGGAACATTTATTGGAGAACGACGGGGAAAATAATGGAACATCTAAAGGATACCTACCTATGGAACACTTATTGGAGACCGACGGGGATAATAATGGAACACATATAGGATAGTTAACTATAGAAGACTTATTGCAAACCGACCGGGATAAAAATGGAACACCTATAGGATACTTAACGATGCAATACTTATTGGTGAACGACGGGGAAAATAATGGAACACCTATAGGATACTTACCTATGGACACTTATTGGAAACCGACGGGGATAAAAATGGAACACCTATAGGATACTTAACTACTGTATGCAAGACTTATTGGAGAGCGCCGGGGCTAAAAATAGAATACCTATGAGATACTTAACTATGGAAGACATATTGGAGAGTACCGTGGATAATAATGGAACACCTATAGGATACTTAACTACGGAACACTTATTGGAAACCGACGGGGATAATAACGAAACACCTATAGGATACTTAACCATGGAACACTTATTGGAGACCGACCTGGATAATAATGGAATACCTATAGGATACATACTTATGCAAGACTCATTGGATGGCGCCAGGGATAATAATGGAACACCTATTGTATAAATAACTTTGGAACACTTATTGGAGACTGAGAGGTATAATAATGGAACACCTGTAGGATACCTACCTATGAAAGACTTATTAGAGAGCGCCGGGAATAATAATGGAATGATGTAGTGGAGCGAATGTGAGTGTTTGTAGGGCCATTCTCTCACCCCTTTTCCAATACCCTCTCCCTCCCTCTGTGCGAGCATGTATGTAAATAACTGGTATTTAAATTTTGTTGTTTTTTTTTCTAAATTTTGTATTGATGTTTGTTTTCTCTTTTCAGAGAAAGCCTAATATTTATGTAATTTTTTTTAATTTTGAGTATTGTTTATCTAGGAGATTTATCGAGTTCGAATATAAAGTGGAGACCGTGTGGACGCAACCGTGGGACAACGAACTTCTACAGAAGTTGGAAAGAAACGGAGAGTGCTTCTATCCCCACCCTGATAGGAGGGTTTATACGACCTCTCATTGGAAACCACGACTGCACCTGGTTTCCCCACCCCTCGTCTTGAACCGAGAACTACACGGCCTTGTCTATCCTTGCCCTAACTCGCGAGTGATACCCCCGTACCCCCCCCCCCCTATTTTTAAAGCATCGTACGGTGTTGATTGGAGTATCTCGTACCGTTCAGTTTTTCTTTTCATTTTTGTGCGCACATCGTTTGACCCAGTACCGATTGGTGTTATTGTACAAATCTTTTCTCTTCGCCCGTCGTGTGTTTTTTTTGTATTTTGTTTTTCGATTGGGGAATTTTGGTCTTGTTTTGTTGTGTGCACACATCGTTTTTAATTGAATTCTTATATGAAAATTTAATTATCTCTTCTAAATATAACGGGTGTTCCAATAACTTGGACCGATTTTAAATGTGAGTTAAGTTTAGGCGTCTAATGATTTTTTTTCTTTTTCTTTCAGATTTAACAACTTCAGTCTTTGGCAATTTCAACCATGGAAAGATTAACAATCGAACAACGTGTTAAAGTTATGGAAGCCTATTAAGAAAATGATGCACGTTCAAATAGAAACGCATTTCGGGCACTTCGCGATTTTTTTTGTCAACATAATCGACCAACCGAGAGTGCAATTGGGAAAATTGTTCGTAAAATCAAAGAAACGGGGTCGATGGCAGATATGAAAACGACAATGCGTGCTCGTTTACGCCGTTCAGCTGAAAACATTGCTGCAGTGCGCGAGAATATGGCCGAAGATCCAGACACCTCTATTCGTCATCGCGCGCAGGAATTGAACCTCTGCACAACAACGTTACATCGAATTTTGACAAAAGATTTGTCTCTACAGTACTCTTACAAAATTCAATTGAGCCAAGAACTGAAGACTGCTGACCATTTGAAGCGCCGTATATTCGTCAATTGGGTGCACGAGCAAAGACAAGACGATGATGATTTTTCGCAAAAAATCATCTTTATGATGAAGCCCATTTTCATTTTGGTGGATTCGTTAATAAGCAGAATTGTCGCATTTGGGCTGATGAAAGTCCCAGGAAGATTGTTGAAAAGCCACTGCATCCACGAAAGGTCACTGTTTGGTGTGCATTTTTTGCTAGCGAAATCATTGGGCCGTATTTCTTAAAATTATGCCGGAAATTCTGTTAGGGTGACAGGCGAGCGATACCGTGCCATGATAACCAACTTTTTATGGCCTGAATTGAATTCTATGGATGTCGAAGATTTGTGGTTTCAACAGGACGGCATCACATGCCACATAACCAATGCAACAATGGCTTTATTGAATGAGAAGTTCTGAGGTCGCATCATCTCTAGAAACAGCGAGGTCATCTCAAAAGTAAGGTCTATGGCAACAAGCCAACAACAATTCAACAGCTGTAGGATGAGATTATAAAGCATATTGGTGAGATCGAGGAGCAACTATGCAGAGACGTCATCAAAAATTCTGACCATCGAATGGAGGTGTGCCACCGAAGCCTTGGCGGACATTTAGGCGATATTATTTTTCACACATAATTGCCATGACTCAAATAATATGATCCAATCAATAAATTTTCACCAATAACACTGTTTTATTTACTGCTAACTTCGATCCGTCTTAATGGAACACCCTTTACTACTAATTTTTTTGTGTGAATACAGGACTGTATATCTAATAGTTTCATTCTCCCTCGGGATTTTACGTCCAATTTAGTGTAGGAAGCGGGTTGAAACGATTGGGGTTAGAGCGTAGGTTCGTGGCTCGCTACAACATCTATACATAGGATACCTAACTATGCAAGACTTATTGGAGAGCGCTGGGGATAATAGTGAAACACCTATAGGATACTTACCTATGGAAGACTTATTGGAGAGCGCCGGGGATAATAATGGAACACCTAAAGGATACTTACCTATGCAAGACTTATTGGAGACCGATGGGTATAATAATGGAACACCTATAGGATACTTACCTATGGAAGACTAATTGGAGAGCGCCGGCGATAATAATGGAACACCTATAGGATACTCACCAAAGATTGCATTCAACACGAAGCTCTTCTCCGTCGTGATAATCTTTGCCGGCTAAGGAACACTCTGGAACAGGACACGAGTAAGTGAATAAACTGTCATTTACCGCTCGCAGACGGCTATTTCAAATGGAAACCAAATCAACAGAATTTTACCTCTTAGACACAAAAGGGTAAAATTCAATGACACAATTAATCTAAGTAATGAAAAAGAATGAATAGAGGGAGAGGACAGATGGAATGGGAAGTAAATAGTGTGAAAAGATAGGATGAGTGATAAAAGGGTTACTGCAAAATTATATCCCTGCGAAAAACTCAAAGTTTTCGGGAAGTAAAAAGTAAAGAATGAGCAAAAGGAATCAATAAAAATAAATGTTCCCTGAAAAACGTCCGTGTAAAATTTTGGTTTCGATTAGAAAAAGATCATGAGGTCTATTTTAGACCACGTCTGGAACAAAGCTGTGCCTAAAGTTGTACTAACGAGGTCATGTTTACTTGGTGTGGAATGGGGGAGCTGACAGAGAGAACGGTAAAAAGGAAGAAAATAGGGGAAAAAAGCCAGAATTGAAAGCGAGGGTAGAGGCCATTCCTAGAGTTGCTAAACAAAGGAGGAGGTTCAAACATTGCCCAGCTAATTAATAATTGAGAGAAAATTAATGCAGTCCAATGAAAGAAAGTAAATACAATGGAGAAACCAGGGAAGAGCATAAATAATAAGAAAAAACAATAGAAAAAATGGTATGAAGTCTAAGTGGATCTAGCAATATTGAATATGGTCTGATATATATATATATATATATATATATATATATATATATATATATATATATATATATATATATATATATATATATAATCAAATATTATCACGAAGAATGACCTATCACCTGACGAATGGCGCTCCCAAAAACCATACAAGCCAAAACCATGCAATAATTCTCGGCAGAAAAATGTTAGAAGAGAACACTAAAATTATCGACTCCGCACCTGATCGGCGACAATTACTATTTCTAGAAGCTATTCACATAAAAGAAAAACAACCAAAAATTAATATTCAATTCAATTCAAATGGAATACTACCTAGCAACAAGAATCGGAATAGAAACGCACGGGAGAGCTAATCTAAGGTATCCAGGTCATCTATCTATCTGGATACGACCGCAATTTTAATCTTCTATCTGCGCTCTTGACGTGTCCCACCTGTCAAGGAGTTTGCCAGTGCACCCTACCTGAGTGACTTCTATGTTCGTCTGTACGTTTACCGTCTATCCATGATATATAAAACAATTCTTATAATTTTCTCTTGTATTTTCTTGTATCTCTGAAGATGTTACGAGTTGTAACGAAACGCGTCAGATAAATAAAGTGTTTTTTACCTAAGGAATCTTCTATTCCCTCGCTATAATTTCGAAATCGTGCTATTATGAACTTTGGAGAACTTATACATGGACTCAATCCAGACATAAAGGCAAATATAAGACCAATTGAAAGATGTGAAAAAAGAATCACAGACGCAAAATTAGCAGTCGCTTTTAACAAAACTTGTTACGATGAAAATATATTGCCCAACATTATATATATATATATATATATATATATATATATATATATATATATATATATATATATATATATATATATATATATATATATATATATATAACCCTTGCCTAAAAGTAAAAAACACAGTATGGAATAATTCATAATGTAATTAGTAGACATTTGTTGTAAATAATCTCAGTATATATTTAATTTTAATTATTTTAATACTTAGCTGGACCCCTTTTCACTTTACAGCCATAATTCTTGGCGGAATGGAGTTCATAAAATTTTAACAAATTTCTAACACTATCTTTCCGCACTCAGCTTGTAAATTTTCATATAGTTCTGTTTTATTTGTATTTGTGGTACTTCTTATTACTTTTCCAAACACTCAACATAAATGTGCTATTGGATTTAAGCCTGAGCTCTGTAGTGAACCCTCCATAGGGGTGATCCCAATTTCTCCAAACCAATTCTTCTTGGTGCGGTTGGATGTATGTCATGGGGCAGTCTTGATGAAATATAACTTCATTTCTTGGTGTTGCGGGAGGAAATTTATGGTTTGCTGACTCTACAACTTGCGACAACATCGTGGTATAAGTTATGTAGTTCATTCTTTCCTGGCTTAAAATCATCTTCCCTGGTCCTGATGGAGATGCAGCACCAAACCATTATAGAACCACGAACATGCTTCACAGTTGGTAGCACACAAACAGGATAAAATGATTCTCAGACTCTTTATTTCATAAATGTACCCCCAAAGTGTTTGAAATCGGCAAAATTGTCACAAAAAGTTAAATATTTAAATCATTTTTTTTTCAAGATTTATTTTAATTACATGTACAACAATAAAATAGTCATTTTTTTTTTTTACATACTTGATAATAACTTTCATCTGACCCGATAACTCTAGACCATTGTTCATGTGTCCAATTTATCTGATCTTTGGCCAACTGAAGACGTTTTTTTAGTCGCGTGCGACTCTATATCTCACTATATCGGTCAGTCGGTCGCAGCTTTGCTTTCTTTTTTTGTTTTAGCAATAACATCATTGCTATTCCGCTGATTCTAACGAAATGTGAAATCCTTATGTTGTTTTACATTCTCTTTCAAATGATATAATTGCCAAGGTCCTCCCAAGGTTAGTCTGGGAATTATTGGAAGTTTTGAAGGTCGTAAGGTTATAAATCAGAATAAGTGAGAGCACGCGACATTTTTTTCAGCAGACCGTGTTCTGTTGACCACAGATATCCATGGGTTTTTATCGCCTTTAGCCGTTTAGACCTTTATCTTTAAGTCTTGTTCTAAATGTTCAGAGCAAAATGTTGCCAGATGATTTCAAGAAACTTATAGAATGTTCCTGAAAATAAAACAAGCAATATATATACTAGAAACTTATCATGGATTTTTCAAAAACGATCATTTGATAGTTATTTAAAGTAATTTCCAGAACAAATTACATTTTTTTACTAGGTCAAGATATACACAATTCTTTAGTATTTAATTTGATCTCATTTTCTGAAAGAATGTTCTGTAGACGTTTATTGCGTTCCTTGATCCTTTGTATAGTCCACTATTTCATCTTTGAGCTCATCAGGCAAGCTTAAAATGAATTTCATGTCAGGTTAAATTCCAGCCCAAGGTAGAAGTTGACTTTCTTGGCTGCATAGCATCCGACATGTTTCAGTTGAATAATACAATTCAAGATCTTTCTCTATACCATTCTCTTGTTTGGCGCATAAGGCGAGCTTCTAAAACTCTTATGTACTTATTTTGGTTAATGCTATCATCAACAATATGCAGTAACTCGTATTATGCACTGATATGCCTTTCTCCTACACTATGACTTTCTGTGGAATTTTCACGGTTTTCTTCACATTTTGGCATCCATTCTTCTTCTTCAGCTCTTCGATGAACAGCCTGGATGCGATTATTAAGTAATTGAATGGAGGACTCATCGAAAAACACCACCTGAAGGGATTGAAACAGTTAACTATTAGTAATCAATACAAGAAACTTGTCTTGAAGCATCATTTTATGTATAGATGTCGTTTAATAATAGTAACTTTCCTATAATTTTATTTTATTAACTGATATTCAAACTTACTTTGCAGTCACCTGACGTCCAATGGGCATGTTGCTTTGCCCAATCATCTGACGTACAATGAGCATGTTGCTTTGCCCAATCATCTGACGTCCAATTAGCATGTTGCTTTGCCCAATCATCTGACGTCCAATGAGCATGTTGCTTTGCCCAATCATCTGACGTACAATGAGCATGTTGCTTTATCCAGTCCTCTGACGTGCAATAAGCATGTTGTTTGTTCCAGTCATCTTAAATACAATGAGCATGTTGCTTTGTCCAGTCATCTGACGTCCAATAAACATGTTGCTTTGTTCCAGTCATCTTACATACAATAAGTATGCTGCTTTGTCCAGTCATACATAACGGCACTGCATCATGATTTTCAGAATTTATAGTTTCGTCTTAGGATTGATATTCTCGCACCCCAACATCCAAAAGACTGTTGTTCGCTGCTCTGAAGTACAGATTCACTTCGTGTTAAGCCAACAAGCTTGCAATATTTCTACATGATAATTTTATGTTCTGAGGGAAAATATTTACTTTCTATCCACTCTTCGTATAGTTTTCTTATTTATGCCACATTTTTCTATTTTTTTGTGTTCATATCGAAACCATTTTATTGTTTTTTTCTCTCTTAATACCAATAACAGTTTGTGTTGAAATGTTCAGTTTGAGGGACAATTTCTTTGTTTCATGCAAGTTGGCAGCAATAAAACCTTAATTTCTCCAACTTTTCTCTCACTCAAATGTTTATTCTTTACCATTTCAAATAATGGATAAAAATAGACCTCTAAAATCGATACCAAACATTCTTTTAATAGAAAATTTAAAATATTAGGAAACACAAAGAATTGTTGCTATGAGAAAATATAGGGTTCAGAATATGTGCACTATTCGGTGTTTGCGGTGCCACAGAGGTTAATTCTTTACCCAAACCTAAAAGAAGTATGCGTATGGTTAGACTTTAAATGGATCTCAGCAACCATCAAACTTTAAAACCCTATAAACATTATTTTATATATATATATAATATATATATATATATATATATATATATATATAATGAAAAAACTTACAAAGTGGCACGTGAGGAAAGCAATAATATGAAAATTAACCCACAGGAAAATGAAAAGATGAATCCAAGCACTTTCGAACTATATTTGCTAGTTCATTTTCAAGAAATAGCATGAAAATAGAGAAGACAACCTTATATAGGGTAAAATGATACGTAGGGAACACCCATCACATAGTACAGACCAATGGAAAAACACTTTTCCTTTTTTTAAAGAGCTCATCTGGCGTCCTCCTACTTGGGCATTAGTCGCTGTATTCAACATTGCCTAAAATTAGGCATCTTTAAAAGAGGATGATAAAAAACAAATAAAAAACATTAATCAAAATAAAACAAAGAAAAAGGTAATAAGCTCAGGAAGCAAGCTCCGGCGTCTGGGGGAGGTCCGCCCCTCCCCGGCGCAGGAACATGCGACCTACTAAAATAAGAAAAAAACAACAAGAAACACCAACTATTTAAATAAAGGGAGAAGGCCGGCCTCCTACAAAAAATCTAAAAGTCCACAGGGCGGTGTGCATGAACCCGTCCCGAGTACAAGGGACAGGCGGTAGCGACCCTGCCCATCCCAGTACCGGGACAGGTAACGTGCGCGGAGATCGCCCAGACTGGGACATTCAACAAAAATGTGCCTAACAGTCTGGGAGACAACGCAGTCTTCACAGTAGGGCGCAGGCGAGCGCTCGATCAAATGGCGGTGCGTCCCGCGAATGTGTCCAATTCAGAGACGACAGAAAGCAACCTGAAGCCTTCGCGGCATTGGGGGGGGGGAGGTACATGTGAACAGTCACTGTACAATGGCATGCAACTTTACGTTCCCTTCGACCGTCTCCCATCTTCTTTGTAAAGCAGCTCGAAGAGCTGCCCGTATTCCTGCCATGTAGTAGGTGTGAGGAAGAGCGAAACGCTGGTCCGGTCGCAGAGTTCTCGCGGACTCTTTGGTGCCCTCATTCCCGTAATTCCTACATGTCCAGGAACCCAGCAAAAGATAATCTCGACATCCGCCCGGTTTGCCAAAACCGTGGCGTCACGGATATCGCGAACCAGGGGATGCGGAGATTCCAATGCCCCGAGAACACTCAGGGCGCTTTGTGAGTCGCTATAGATCACAATTCGGTACCCTCCAAGGTGGCCTCCTGGGCAGAACCACGGGGGCCACCGGCCCGAGAGCTATACCTAGCTCTCAAAGGAGTTTCCTGGCCCTAAACCCAAAGGGCTTAGGGTATGTATGACTGGCATCTCTCGGCGGCATAGGCACCATCGAAATCGGCTGCGGATGCAGTGAGAGCGTTGGTGATTGAGGGAGGCGCCGGGCTCGCGCGTATAGGCGAATAATGCACTGTACACGGCGTAGAGCGAGTGGCATCTCGCCAGCATCGACTAGTAGGCTCTCAATGGAGGCCGTGCGGAAGGCACCGGTCACCAGGGAAAGGCCGGTGTGGTGGATCGAGGCCACCTTCCGCAATACACGCTCGGCTGCGGATGCATAAAACTCGCATCCGTAGTCGAGCTTCGAGCGAACAAAGGATCGATAAAAAAGTAAGGCAGTAGCCCTATCAGCGCCCCAAGCGCTAAACGTCACTGAACGGAGAATATCCATGGCGCGGGTACAAGAGACCCTAAGGCTGCGAATATGAGCCACCCAAGTGAGGCGTCGGTCAAATACAAGACCAAGGAAACGGTGCGATTCAACCACTTCCAGGGGTACCCCATTAAGAAACAAGTCTGGAAAGACACAAAAACAAGACAGAAAAATACCAAGAAAAAGAACAATAGGCAACTAATAACGGACATATGCATCCCTAAAACGATATACACACAACAACGCCATGTATATGAATGGAATGTGGTGGGTGAAAAAAAAAAAAAACATTTTGAAGGATTATCATTAGAGCGAAAACATTTAAGGCTAAGAGTTTATCCACAGGCACAAAGACACGTGGTGGAGGAGGCAATGCGAATGATATACACTAATAAAGAGTGACAACAGGCTGCATTATGAAGTTATTTCATTTAGTAGAAGTGTATATATATATATATATATATATATATATATATATATATATATATATATATATATATATATATATATATATATATATATATATATATATATATATATATATATATATATATATATATATATATATATATATATATATATATATATGTGGAAAGCTCACAAAGTATCGCGTGAGTAAGCAATAAATGCAACAAAGCCCACAGGGAAAAATTAATACGAGGATTCCAAGTACTTTCGAACTTTATTTCGAGTTCTTTATCATTCCTTTATAAAGAACTCGAAATAAAGTTCGAAAGTACTTGGAATCCTCGTATTAATTTTTCCCTGTGGGCTTTGTTGCATTTATTGCTTACTCACGCGATACTTTGTGAGCTTTCCACATATATATATATATATATATATATATATATATATATATATATATATATATATATATATATATATATATATATATATATATATATATTATCACTACTAATCACTTTGATTACGCCGGAATAATGAAACTAATACAAAGATGAGTAAGACAATCACTGGCGAGCACGAAGGCACTAGGGATCGGTCCTCGTTGGGGTTGAAATGAAGGATGAGCGGTACTGCTGTTCAATGCTGCCAACCAGCATGAAAGGAATTTTTTGTGGCCCAAGGGAGAGCCAATTGTTCCCCATCAGAGGACTGTGGGTGGTTAAACTTTCTGGCGGATCAGTAAGCAGAAAAGTATCTGTATGTGCGAAGGAAAGAATGAAAGAGACCGCCGCGCTGTAATTGGCTACGTGAATGATGATGTATGCGCCAGAATCGGCACCAGGCCGTGATTTGCGAGACTTCCATACCGGCACTGAATTTGCCTGTGTACTACCACGCCCGGAATCGAATCCCGAGTGCTCAGGCGTCGACATCCACGCCCGTATCCACTAGGTCACGTGAGATCAATATCATATCTCTTTTAAGCCATAGATTGACAAAAGGCGGGTTGGGGCGGGAGAGTCCCCCGATCCACGATTATTTAACGCAGTTCATTCGATTATATAAGACTCCGAGGTCTTTATTTCCTTATCCCGTAAAGCGTTAAGTAGCTTTGAATCGGGTCGGGGGACCCTTGCGTCTCCAACTTACCATTTACATCCTATGGCGCTGACACCTGAGGAGGCAACCCACTGGGGGATAAAAAGAGTTCCTTACTTTTGTTATGGGGTCGGTACTTGGGACTCATAACTGTGGTGAATTCCTCGAAGTCCAGTCTCCAATCTTGGTTCCTGTCCCCGTCATCAACCAAGGCATCGATGCACAAGGCTCTACAGAAAAGCGAAAGGTGGTGAGCATCAGGTATTGACCATCACAATTGTACTCAGATTAAGGGCAATATTTTCGCGACCAAATTTTTACTACCCCCCTCCCCTCCAAATATCTTATAATAAAACATCCCCGCAAGGAAGTTAAGGTTCGTTCTTATGAGCTACTCTGCTCGATGTACGAACTTGTTAGTGACAGTACTTAATATTGACGAAGTTTGGTATCCGAGTCTTTATTATCATTTACCTTTTTATTTATTCCTCTTTTCTATCCATCCATTTTCTTCGTCTCTCCCTTCCCTCATTTAAGAAAAAATTACTTCGTTAGTTGAATTGTTTTTCTCTCTTTCATAAATTACCCCCAAACCCTCTTTACTTGGTAAGTTCACTATCTTGACCGGGACGGGCGAAGAAATCAACATCTTTGGAGCACTTCAGAAGTTCCTTTGGCGTCAGGAAGTTATCTTTGTCTTCATCGCACGTGATGAACCATCCCCACAGTGTTTCTCTGTAGGTCATCGCCTCCGTGTACCATAACTGCTTCTTCACATCATCCTTCCAATGCATAACGAGTAGGGTGCGAAGAGCGTTTCGCTGCATACCGTAGCACACGTCTGTAGAACAAAATAAAATGTCAAGTGCCTCCTGAAAGATGGCCTATATTTCGCTTTTAGGATTCCGAAGGCAGGCTTATATGTAGGCCAATTTAGATTTGGGAAAGGTAACCTTTTTATTGATATAAAAGCCAAAAGCATCCGGCGTCTGTTAACAAGTTTTGGAAATGAGGTTAGAATGAAATGAAAATGTTGGTGAATAATTTAAATTTTGAATGTTCTTTGTAGTCTAACACGAATTTCTTTGTATTTTTATGTTTAACATGAATTCTTTTGTATACTTTTATGTTTACCACGAATTTCTTTGCCTTTTTGCCTTTTTAGCACGTATTTCTTTGTATTCTTTTCTGTTTAGCACAAATTTCTTACTATTATTAATGTTTAGTACGAATTTATTTGTATTCGTTTAGGTTTAGCATGAATTTATTTGTATTCTTTTATGTTTAGCACGAATTTCTTTCTGCTTAGCACTGTTTGCACTCTTTCTTACTCAGATGCTTGATTACGGGAATTTTGAATACCAACTGTTTTTCCTTACTCATTTTGATTCACCTCCTTTTAAATTTAATTTCCATGATCATTAAAAAATGACACAACCAGGATAACATATATGTATAAGAACAACAATGCAACAAAGTAAAAGACTGGATTTTTTTTTAGATATTCGAATACATAAACCGTCATTTATGCTCTCAGTAAGCTTGAGAGAATCGAAACAACAATTTACCTCATAAGTTGCCGCGGAAAACCCAAGTAGCTTTAATACTTCTAAATCCACATTATAAACCACTAATTAACCTGAGAAACAACTCTATGGCAAGCATTTGTTGATACCGCTTTCACCAACAAACCACAACTTTCGAGGTAATTTTTAACCCCTCTCATGAAGTTCCCATAGATCCCCTTAGCGAACGAAGGTTATGGGAAAGCAGATCACTTGTTCACTCATTTTTTTTTGTCATTGTCTAATAACCATCTTCCGCATTAAAAACTACTCTTACATCCTACTTTTGAACTTTCCCGAATTGAAAGCTATAACATGTTTCAAAGCTCAATTCAACTGCGGTCTAACTATATGATAACTCCGGGTGCTTTGACTCAATTGCATATGGAATAAGAGACTTCTTTGACGTGGGTTCAAATTTCAATTATGGTTGCGTGACTTGTGTGAATAACGGGAATATTTCGATTTTTCAGTCCATTTGAAAGCCGAGTCCAGGTGTCTGAACGCCCTGCTATTGCAAGTATTTGTAGTAGGAGTAACAACAATCTATTTACACGGTGGATGTTATGAAAGCGTTTTTTTTCGTTCTTATTTACAGGTAAGTAGTATAGAAGGTAAGACGATTTCAATTTCTTGTGCTTTTGTTTGCGTCCAAATTTGCTTTCAAAGTTTATTGCTTTTTTTTCGAATCTCGCTTCTCTCTCGCTCGGCTTGACACATACAAAACACAATATATCTGCACAAGTGATCTTTTAAAGGATCCCATGCTCTGTATGGCTGAAGGGAGGGGAGAGTAAATTTGTATATTGTGATGGGTCACTCACAAGTGCGCCATTGGAAAGATGTCCACCTCCAAAGGGCTAATTTCATTCCTCCATGCTACCACACTGCGACGAGGAACCCTTTTGTCGTCATCCCTACTATGAGTTATCATGCTGCAGCGACATGTGGAGGATTGCATGCCCTCCCGGTACACAATCCTCTGGGTTATATATCATCTTTACATTTTTACTTTATTTACAGAGTTTCTGCGAGAGATGCCCTCGTTTTTTTTTTTGCTTTAAATAAAAAGAAAATCCTCTGTTGGATAACACCATTTCACTCTTACATCTCAATATTTAAGAAAATCAACTCCGACTTCTCTTCACCCAGGGGAGGCAAAAATCTCTCATCAAGTCACTCTTTCACACCCACTCGCTCTTCCATGGCGTTGCCTCAGTTTTGTTTCGTCCATTGCCTCAATGACTCCGCACCGTGGAACCGACCCTAATATTGTTCTACAAATATAAAGGAAGGAATACAAAGGAAAGAGCATCCAACAACAGGCCATTCAATTCTTACGAAGTTGCATACAGACACGTAGCTAAGTTTACTAAACTTCACCGCCTTGGTCATTGATGTTGGCTTATCTGATGGAGGGCGAAAAAAGAAAATATCACTCGCTTATAAACGGAGTCTGGGATTTGGGGGAAAGTGTTTGTCTAGTCTATCTTGAAAGGAATTAACTATAATGCGGTCAATGACGTTACGGGGAAGACCATTCGATTGAGGAATCGTTTTTAGACTCGTGCTAGATAAACGGTTTACCTACAATTTTACAACCATTTCCCCGTTTTTAATTAGATCGGTCGATTATAAAGTACTTTTTACACCTCATATTATCTATGCCTTTGACGATTTTAAATACTTGAATTAAGTCACCTCTTAGTCTACGCTAGGTTAATGGGAAGAGATTTAATTCCTTAAAACGATCGCCGCATGGCTAGGTATCATTTTGGTAACTATGTTGAATCCATTCTAGCTTGTTTCGATATTTTTGGTAATAAGGGCACCGGGCTTGAACACAGTGTTCCAGAAGATGCCAGAAAAAAGAGTTGTGGAGAGTAGGTTTAAATTTTTTTCATTTTCCATTTGTACTCAACTGACTTGCCCTATAAAGCCAATCATATTATTCGCCTTCTTGGTTAACTTCTCCGCATTATTGACTGTGTTTTAGGTTACTCGATACTGTTACTCCTAAATTGTTTCCTTGTCTACGCTTTTCGATCGTGTTCTATGGTCAATGGTACTGGGGACTATGGTTCAGAATAGGTAAAAAAAAGTGTGTCGCTTTCAATCACTTTGATGACTTACCTTCGTTGTGAAGCCTTAAGGAATTGGAACCTAAAATTCACCCGACTTGGCCATCATGAAATACATTTTTAGAATGAACTGAATCACTGAAAATGTAATAATAATTAACTGAAACTAGCGTAGATTAAAGAAATATTAACTCGATTTTGGTACGGTATCAAAAAGGTTTACCCTCGCCCCTTGGTCTAGGAAATTAAGGGCATTATCTCTAGGGCCGATCGGTTCAGGAAGTGACGTGTATCATTGATAACCATTTCTAAAATTAGGGATTGCATTGCAGTTACGGGACGTGCAATGGGAGACAGGCAATATAGGAGTCCTAGCGCTATCTCTGCGTCGCAGAAGGCACATTAATCTGACCGCCCTCATGAGTAGAATGGGTGAAAACGCTGCATTGAATGAAGACTCGGGTTCTCGTATAATAATCCTACGGACGCGTTAAATGATTGTGAATTGTATCCTCGGACTTGCAAGCCCTACATTACGGTGACCTGCATACTTTTTCTCGAAATTTAGAGAGAAAATCAATGAGGGTATCTCCTTCAGATGAAGATAGAGGAAGTGAAAAGGTGTGGAAGACATAATACAGCCGCAGATCATCCTGCTGCCAGGGACCGCAAACAGTCCAACGCATATTCACAAGATTTCCGGAATTCGCGGAGTTAAGACAAAATCTTGGAGGATCTCTGAGAAAATCGCGCCCGTGGAGAGGAGTTGGTCCAGGTGGCAGAGCGAGAGAATGGGGGCATAGCCGGGTGCAACTTTGAAAAAAAAACCTAGGTCTGCAGACCAAAAAGTCACATGCTCTCACTTATGCTGATTTATGACCTTACGACCTTCAAAACTTTCAATAATTCAAAGACTAACCTTAGGAGGACCTTGTAAGTTATATCATTTGAAGGAGAATGTAAAATAACAGAAAGGTTTCAAATTTCCTTAGAATCGGCAGAGTAGTTACAATGTTATTACAAAAACAAAACAAAACGAGGACCGACCGACCGACGACATAGTGAGATGTAGAGTCGCCCGCGACTAATAATTCCAATCTTCGCTCACGCACTCAAATACACTATTTTTCCCAAGACTTTTCAGACAGACCTCCCCCCCCCCCATTTCCCGACTCCCTTCGGAGCCGAATCTGTACTATCCGGGCTGGGTGGGGTCTTTTATAGGATTTTCCTTGAGGAAGATATGCAAAGTCGCAATCACCAAATTAAGGGTTGATGGGGGGTTAATGGCAAACCTTCCTTTCTCCTTCCTAGTTCCCAAGTTGAATGTCTCTTAAATGTTTGCAATCAGACAGAACAGAAGAAAATAACCATTTCCACCAATGGTAATAACACTACTAAATAAAAACCATAAGACGAGCAAATAGTTAAAGATGGTCAAATATTGGTAAGAACGAATGAAGTTTTTCGCGATGTCATTTCGGAATGAAGGACTCCAAAATTGTACGGCATACTCCAGGTGCGGTCGGACGAGGGAGTTGTACAGACACAGTACTATCTCCTTGTTCCGATATCCAAACTGTCGCATTATATACCCTAACATCCTTTTAGGCTTTCTTCTCCACCTCAATACACTGTTTCGAGAACTTGAGGTCACTCGTGATAGTTACACCCAAGTCCTTCTCAGTGTCACTCGATTCAAGAGCAGTGCCCTTAAGGATATAGGGTGATTGAGGATTTCGGTGGCCGATATGCATCACTTTGCATTTGGTTACGTTGAAAGGCCTTTTCCACGTATCAGACCACTCCCCAATCTTCCGAAGATCTTCTTGCAGGCTTGCAGTATTTCCATCCTTTGCAACGTTCATACCAAGCTTAGTATCGTTGGCAAATTTGGAAATCTTCGCAACCATGTCACCGTCCATGTCGTTGACGTAGATGATGAATAGTAGTGGTCCCAGGACAGAACCTTGAGGCACCCCGCTAGTAACGGGCACCCACTCAGAAGCCTGCCCATTCACCACCACCCGTTGCCGTCTGCAACTTAGCCAGTTCTCGATCCAGACGACTACTTTTCCGTCTATGCCCAGCGCTCGCACTTTCCGGATAAGGCGGCGGTGTGGTACCTTATCAAAGGCTTTCTGAAAGTCTAAGTAAACCACATCCACCGCCTTGTCCCGATCGTGCTCAATGAACACGAAGTGGAAGAATTCCACAAGGTTCGTCAGGCATGACCGTTGCCTTCGGAAGCCGTGCTGGGAACTCCTCAGTAGCAGGTTTGACTCTAAATGCGAAGTCATTTTGTCCACCATCATGTTTTCCATGAGTTTACCGACTATCGAAATCAGACTGATAGGTCGGTAGTTCGACGGTTGGCTACGGTCTCCTTTCTTGAAGATAGGAGTCACCTCCGCCTCACGCCAGTCTCTAGGAACGCATTCGGTCCGGATTGACATGTTGAAGATTGCGCTCAGGTGTCGTGACACTTGATCGCGCACTTCTTTCAACACTTTAGGTATAAACCCATCCGGGCCAGGTGACTTATTCGTCATTAGGTCAGTGATCTTCTTTTTTATTCCTCCTTCGGTGAAGTCCATATCCTCCAGCTTTTCCCCCCGAGTAGGAATCCGTAGGCTGGGGGATGGGACCACACTCTTCAGTAAACACTGAAGAGAAGTAGTCGTTGAGGAGGTTAGCATTTTCTGCATCTGAATGCTTTAATGTCCCCTCCTCATTCCTCAAAGGGCCAATCGTTCGACGGATTGGTTAACGGCTGTTTACATATCCAAAGAACTCCTTGAGATTCTATTTACAGAGTCTCGCCACTCGGAGTTCCTCAGACCGCTTAGCGCCCCTTATGCTGGACTTCACTTTCCTGGCTAGCCTCCGGTATTCGACAAAGTCACCCGAGATCTTCGATTTGCCGGTACACAGTTCTCTTCTCCCTAAGCAGTTGGCCGATTTCTCGATTAAACCACTTTGGTTGAACAGAAGACCAACGGAGGCATTTCAGAGGGATGAAACGCGATTGGAGACTCATGAATGTGGTTTTGAAACTATTCCAAGAGTCTTCAACAGCATCGCACACTTCTAGCCTCGCGTCAGTCAGTCCAGCACGAAGGCTTACAAAGTCTCCTCTTCTCAAGTCAAGTTTCCTTGATTGACTGGCAACAGACCTTACCTTCGGGATCTTGACGCTAAATATAACTAGCTGGTGATCACTGTCATTGAGCTCTTCGCCTACCGAGACATCCTCAGAGGTGAAGACCAAGTCGAGGATATTGTCTCCTCTCGTCGGTTCTCTGACCCATTGAGTGAGAAACTCGTTGTTGGCGAACTCCAAGAGTAGCGCGCTCTCGCCACAGGCTGCTCTGGTTTCCCAGTCAACTTGGCTGTTGAAGTCGCCCATAACGATGCACACTCTGCCTTGAAAAAGCTCACCCAGAAGCTGGTACAGTTCACTGTCCTTCTCAACGGGTTGGGAAGGGGGCCTGTAAAGCAGCAGGGTCTTGTATCTGACAGGAGGTATCTAAAGCGAAGAGAAGGATGGAGACATCATGCTGGGTGTAAATCGCACATCCTCCCGCCCGGGCCCCCATCCCGTGGTGGTGGGGTCGCATAACCCTTATACCCCGGCAGGGTGGGCAGGGGCCATGCGCCCAGCATGGTCTCCTGCAAAAAGATAGCTAACGGGGAACGGGAGGAGACGAGCCTCTGCAGCTCCTCCCAGTTGGCTCGGAGTCCACGGCAATTCCATTGAAGGAATATGCCCTCCAGGCCTAGCTCGGAGGAGACGCGGGGGCCTTCTTCGAAGAGAAGACCCTCACAGAAATGGCCGTACGCTTCCCAGAGGCAGAACCCCGGGCGCTGTTGTCCGGACAATGCGCTGAAAGGCGCTGTCGCCTTCGAGGACTTAATGGGGGAGGTTGGGCTCGCCATGCGAGTCTTTTCCTCCCTCCGCCTCGAAACCTTAGGCAGGTGGGTTGGTTTCGGAGGGTGGGGCTCCTCCTTCGGAAGATCCACCACCTTCGAGTTACCCAACCTAGAACTTAGTGAGGGCGTGGGAGGCGAAGCCCCTTTAGTGCTGTTCTCCTTTCGGGGGAGGGGGGCAGCTATAGTAACCCCAAAAGGTGGCCTCACGACTAACTTCAGGGGTGTTGCCTCCTGTGAGTCTAACGAGTCGGTGGAGGCGCGTGGCCGTTTTGCCTTACGGGAAACGGTCACCCTGGGGAAAGGAGGGGGCGAGCCCTGGTTTTAGCCGGGGCTGGGTGTGAAACCTTTGTGCCGCCAGCTTTACCAGGGGAGCACCCGGGTTGAGTCGAACCTGCAGAAGGGCTCCGAATGGGCGCGGAAACAACCGTGCTTGTTGGCCTGGTTGGACCAGGAGCAGAGGGTGTCTTTCTAACCATTGAGGCGTAAGACGTCCCAGGCAGAGCCGGGCGCGCCAGGACCCAGTCCTTAGCCTCGCGGAATGAGAGTCGACCCTGGGCCTGAACGGCCAGGATTTCTTTCTCAAGGAGATATGCATCACATTGCTTCGAAGAAGCGGGGTGCGGCTCTCCGCAATTGACACACTTGGCCACACACGATTTGGACTTATCGTCGCGGCTTTGGAGCAATTTACACAGACTTCGGGTGACCCAGACTTTGCACGTCTACATGAGCGATTCGTATGACCGAAGCGGTGACAGTAATAGCACCTCCGCGGCAGTGGCACGAATGGCTTCACGCGGTAGCGGTACCAACCGGCACGCACCAACCCAGGGAGCTTGTCACAGTCGAACATGACGTAGAGTGTAGGGGTGAGTCTCGATGCCCCTCCCCGTTTTCTCATCACACGCTCGACTTTGACCACCCCATGGTCGGACAACTCTAGAGTGATATCTTCTATGGAGTAATCCACGAGTTCCCTCGCTAAACTACTCCTTTCACAAAGTTCATGGTAGAGTGCGGCGTCACACTCACCGTGGTGCCATCAAGTGTCCGAAGAGCACTTATCTTGGCCGCCTTGGAGGGATCCGCCGCATTCGCCAGAAGGCTCCCGTCCGAGAAACGGGTCACTTTCGGCTCTCTACCAATCACACTAGCTAAAGCTGTCCTCTGATAGATCATGTTGCCCTTAGCCTACACACTGTCATCAGTGGAGCGAATAACGAGGAAGCGTTTGGAGCTAGCGGGCTCGAAAACGTCGGGTAATCTCTGAATGAGGGGCCCCGATGTAATCGAGGTTCCGCTTTGCGCTCTAGCACTTTTGGTCTTAGTCAGGGGCTCTGCACCCGTGGGAGGAGAGGCCGGATGTGCCGATCTTGGCTTGATCGCTTACCGAAATAGCACCAGACCCATCCGTCCCCGCAGCCCCTGCGGATGGAGAGGATCCCCGAGTCTTTTTAGTATTTTATTTATTTATTTTTTTTTTTGAAGAGAGGATGGCGGGAAATGAGCGCTCTTCTTCCCTCCGCCGGTAGGAGCCCCCAGGCCAAATGGACCGGCTTCAGCAAGGTCCTTCTCCGAGATGGAGAAGGTCCTGGCAGTCGTAGGGCACCGGTCGGAGGAGGAGATCCCTTCCTTCCTTGTACTACCTTGGAAACCCTAGCCGTTTGAGGAGGACATTGCATCGGAGCGGACTCGAGTTCGGTGCTTGGCGCTGAGCCCGGATTCGCTCCCATGGAAGGCCCTATCGTCTGAGGCTGGGTTGCCTCAAGGACCATGTCTATCTCGGGTGAGGCCTCCATTTGGCCATTCTCACCCCCCCCCCCCCAGGACCTATTGGCAGCAGTGTCATTAGTCTTGTCTTAGGGGGCACAGGCCTTGACCCCTGCTATGTTTAGTATTCTAGCCAGCAGGTCTTTTGAGGGAAGCTATCGAAGGGGCCTGGCTTCCCTCTCCTCCCTAAGGGGGTTTGCCCTACCGAGCCGCTTCAATGGGGAGCGGTCGGCTATGATCTACCAGCTGGCTTTCTTGGCAGTCCCCTTGGAAAGCAAAGGGGGAACTGCCGCTGGAAAGAGGGAGGTGCCCGAAGGCACCTCCAGACAAGGGGGTGAGAGGGAGTCCCCTACACTCATAGGCGAAGGAGGGGAGTAAGCCTCCTCTCCGGTTAGAGAAATTTGCAGGGTCCCCTGCGAGAGCACAGGGGGGAGAACCTCCATTTTTTTTTTTTCTGTGGAGCTTCCCGAAGGCTGCTCCGTTGATTGTAAGGGAAAGATTTTTTTTTTTTAAATTTGCATCATTGGGCATGGTGACCCTAATTTTCTCACGGGATGCACACGCTCATCACCCCTCGCAGTAGCTCGCTCTGCAAGGGGCGCGTACAGGCCTGGCAGGGCCAAGTGCCGCCATTGAAGACCATCCCTCCCGCCTGGTGGCCTAGCAGTCCCTCAGCATGGCGGCTCCACCTTGGACGCGGCGTAAAATTGATAGAGTGTGAAGAGAGAAGGAAAAGGGATGTGAGGAAGGTATGGGTTGGGATGAAGCAGGTTGTTAAAAACTTACCATCCTAAACCGGAGCTAATGTGTTAGGGAACATTGTCCCCTTCCCCCTCAGCCCCGATCCGGGATAGTTGGCTGAGAAGAAGGTTAGCATCTACCCTGTGAAATTAGAGGACGACCAGAGAAAGTTGTGGGAGAGGTTGTAAGAGAAGTGAGGAAGTAGGGGAGAGATACAGGCTGTCTGAAGGAAGGAGAAGAGGCTAAGCTGGGGTCGAACGGGGTCCTGAGTCCCGTCAGCACGGCGGCCAGGATGGCAAATCGCCGCGCCCTTTACGGGGTTAAATATTGGAGTTAAAAATCCGGGATCTTTCGAAAAAAAGCCGGGCAGCGAATTCAACGTTCAAGGCTAGATTAAGATTAGGTCAAAGTTAAGTTAAGTTAGGACAGCAACTTTGCAAAAATGGACATATTATGAATCTTTCATTAGGATCTTCGCGTTGCCCTTGGCGCTGTAATAAGCGTGAATGCAATTTAAGTTTTGGATTGCGAGAAGACACTTGGTTTCTTTGTTAGAAGAATCAAAATTATCTTTTGAGACATTCATTTATTTCATTCACGCATGATACAAAGGGTTGCTAATTACTGTTTTGTGTGTGTTAAAGAGGTTAAAATCTCAACAGAAGCAATAACTGATTGGAAAAACTTTCTGCAAGTAGTTTGCGCCAGTTCCTTGCACCCAAACCTATCCAAATCTTTAACGTTGTACTCACACTACGACCCTTCGACGCCATGGCCCCTCCCTAGCCTAACCTTAATCCGGTGATAGCCTCGAAGGCATAATTCACTACCAGGCCTGTTCCGAAAATGACCCCAAATCCGTTAAGCATTTCTGAAAATAACCTATTGATTTTGAAACAAATTCCTAACTCTCTTGAGCAATTTTTTATGTAATAATATAAATAAAAGCGTCTAAAAATCATGTGTTCGGGCAGCCACACGAGAAGTTTGAACTTACCTGGCGCTTTTTTCTCTTGAGAAATCGCTTGTTTTTTCTCTTCTTGTTTCAGTCCTTTGACGATGTCATTCTGGAGCTTATCTTCAAGGTCAGCTCTGCTCAAGAGGCTTTTCTTGCGGTCCTTTTTCCAGACCTTGTCGAAAGACTTCTTGCAGAAACCCTTGTGTTTGATGCTAATGTGTTGCCCCTATTTCAAAGAAAAGATATTTATAGAACTCAGCTTTACTTGTACACAATAAAATAGACCTGATTCGGGAGAGTTGCACTCTATCAGGGTCTATTGTTGTCATTTACTTAAAATTAGAGGCAAAAATCAACGAGAGGACCTCACACGGAAAGTTTGCAAGACGAGAAAATGGCGAGGAAAATGAAAATATGTGGTAGATGTGCAGCTGCAGATCCTCTGTGGGCAGTTGAGGTGAGGGGAGGGGAAACACACTCCTCCAGATGTTAGCTTCAACATCTGAGCCATGCAGGCATATTTATCCAATGGAGAAAGAATGGGGCATGTACAGACAAATTAAGGAAAGGGGGCGAGTAATTAGTAAGAAACTGAACAGTTACAAAAAAAAATAATCGTAACAAAGACGGCAAGAACAAACTCCATCAACCCTAAATAATTGAGCGAGAATAAATAGAGAACAGAGAAAAGAAAAAAAGGGAATAAATAACACGGGCATGGGAGTAGTGAAAGTAGATCTTAGATGCTTAGTGCTTTTAGAGCAGAACTCACCCGAAGTGACAAAGCCGAGAAGATGCAAGTGAATGATTATAGAACGCTCGTATATATAGCGCACACACACTCAAAGTACGAACATGTGAAACCCGCTATAGTGAGATATAAAAATTATGAATGTGAGAATAAAGGTGTAAGTCCAATGAAAACCTCGAAGGAGGGTTTGGATAAGGAGTAACAAAACGTGTTTCCATTTCACAAGACCTAAGTCAGCTCTTAGTTACGTCAATCATTGCATCGCGCAATTTGGCTCAATCGTGACATTCGTTGATTGATTTTATTACTCCAAAGTCCGTCATGTCTCAAAGCTGTGACCAACAAATCGAAGGTTTGCGCCCCCCCCCCCGCCTTCAATCATCTATTGCATCACGTTTCCAGTTTGCAATTGATTTTGATCGACGTCCCCTCGCTTTGGCAGCAGCCTCTCATTTGAATACTGTGTAAAGGACTTAGTTAAAGCGAAGGGCGCATGGAGTTGATGAAGTGACAGGTTGTAGGTTAATTTCACCTTACGATGACCAATATGAGCTTATTTGCCTCAGCCCAAACCATTTGCATTGGGCTCATTTCGTGGGAAAGGTAAGCCAAAACGTTCGGCCTAAAGTGAGACTTAATAGATTGAGGAAGTTGACGGTGGTTAATGGTCTGCCCCCTACGTGAAATAAGCCCGGAGATGGAAAAATAAAGGAAGGCTAGGGTGTGATTATTTGATCGAGGTTGATAATGTTACATCATCAAATCTTGACAACCCTAAGTGATTTGAAAGCCCGAATAATTAATTATTATTAAGTATGCGGGAGAGGGAGAATACCCATACAGTCCGCTGGTGCGTGTTGTAAAAGGCTACTATGCCTGGATAAGGGACCTCTGGCGTGGGAAACTGCAGTACGCAAAGGCGGTAATGGGCGGGGGCGGACCCCGTCCAGTCAGGCCGGTTAATTCTCGTTATTTTGTGAACAAAGTGGATACTTGGAATGCGAGGGGTATATGCGATGTGGAAAAGGGAAAAAAAGGGGGGTAGTCATGTCTTTAAAACAGGGAGGGGGGGGGAGATGCTTGCTTGATGCAAGACAAACATGAAAAGAAATGGAGATGTTGCGTGGGATGGAATACGATCAGGTGCGGGCCAGAGTGGTAGAAGTTAAGAAGGTGTAGCAGTGCTTTTGAGAGAGGAGTGGCATGATGCCAATGGTTGGGTATGAATGGGAGAGGATGAATTTGCAAGGGTAAAACTATGCGTGGTTGTAGTAGATGGACCCTGTAATGGTAGAGGTGAAGCTGCGAAAGAGAAGTTCAGAAAGGACTTGGGGGCGAGTAGTGGATAAAATTGGGAATGACGGGCATCAGGTGGTAGGTGTAGAAGATATGAATTGACGAATAGGTGAGGGGATGAGAGCTGGCATAACTAAGGCCTTTGGTCCACCCGGAGGGTGGTGGTGGTGGGCTTCTGTGTTGAAAGAAACTTGTGTAACAAACGCGTTGTTTCATCGCAAAGATGGGCATAAATAAAGAAGGGTGTGAACAAAGTTGTGAGTGCGAGGGCTCTGAGGTGGTATGTGAATGTGAAGGTGTGAGAATGGAGGGAAGAGCGCGTCAAAGGTTGGTTGAATGTGTGGGGGAGAAAAGAGATTGGTAGAGGAACAAGTGAATGATAGTGTGCACGGAGGGGGGGTTTGCTAGGGGCATTCCCCCCAGTGATGACCCGTGAGAGGGTGAATTGCCCTACCACATAACACCCCATCGCCCCAAGGGTCAATTTGACCCCTGGAAAAAATGATGAGTGACCTTGCGCTCAATGGGGGCATAGAACCCCCATAATTTGAAAGTACTATTGGACCCAGGGCTGGATTCCCACCCCTGGGTACTTTGGTTCGAAACCCGGCGAGACGAAAAAAATCGCTGCTCTCGAAATTTTCCCCCAATCGCGGGGGGACGTTGAGTTTCTCACCCATAGGCAATCGCAACACGCCACTTTTCACTTTTTTCCTGTTACACACACACACACACATTATTCGTTTGTCTCCGGAATCCTTGGACAAACTTTTAATTTAGCTATGACTTGTGACTCAACGTCTTGAGACATACAAGAAATACGACTAATGGTGTTATTTGACATGGAGATTTTCAAAATTTCTTTTCCATATTTTTCGCCTAAAATAATGTTCACAATTTTACTACATGCTGGTAATATTACTGGAACGGGTGGCTCTCCCTTGAGCCATGAAGGGGTTCAAACGCTCGTTGGTTGGTGGCAAATACTACTATGGTTCTCCATGCCCCCTCTACCCCAACGAGGAAAAGCCCTTAGTGCCCATGGGCTCGTCACTGTTTGCCATTTTGATCTTTATGTTGATTTCATTATCGGCCCGGGGAATCCAGCCCAAATGAAAGGGATAGGTGGCGTTAATCAATAAATAAAACATTTTGTATTTAAAATGAAAACGAACGAGGGCATCTCCTCCAAAAAAAGTGAAGATAGAGGAAGTGAAAATGTGTGAAAGATATCTAGACAATAGGGCCTAGAAGACTCGCATTCTTTCGGATGTCAGCTGCAGCTGCCTCCCCTACCCCCCTTGCTGGCACTTAAATATAATTGAGGCCCTATTGGTGGGGGTTACTTACCGAGATGCAGGCTTTCTGGTGTAGTTTGCAGTGGTTGTCGTAGGAGACGCGGTCGGAACCACAGACGGGTTTGAAGTGGTCGGGGCATGACACCACGCAGAGGCACTGTGCCACATTCCCGACGAGGACGCATTCGCGCCCGGCTCGGCACTCCAACTTATCGCAAGAATCTGGGAATCGAAAGTCTCGAATTGGAGGCACTCGTAATAATTATTAAAAAGAGATGAAACCAACAAGAGATTCACCGGGAGGAAATTGGGACGGGAGAGGTATGTAAAGTGGTGAAGTTAAGGAACTAAGGTTTTTGCGGGGTACTTTGGTTGAATAGCCAAGATTGGTTGAGTCAACGGGGGCTCGCGAGGGCACGGAACAGTCTTGAACTTGTCTCCGGTCCACAACGAATACAGGTCCTAGTGAGGAACCTATTTGGAGTCCTTCAGGCCCAATTTAGAAATGAATTTGTTGGAATTGCGGAGATTTTATCAAATTCATCTCCATTTCACCTCATGCCAATAACCAATTGCTCTAAATTCCTCGAGTGCCATCCCTAAGTGTGGCACTCTTGGGCTAACCGTTCCTTCAACGGTGCCCCGTGACCACAAATATGGGAGAATATTCTGGCCCAGTGCTCCCCCCCCCCCCGAAGAGGGATCGGGGGGTAAGGAAGGACTTTAAATCTGAACCAATTCTATTGTGAACAACTCCGACCTAATTGAAGCAAGGGAGGGCAGGGGGGGGGGGGACCGGTGTGGGACAAGTGGCAAGTCCAAGTGCAGGGTAAAAATGATACCACCGTATTGCCCCCTGATAACTTAGGTTCGTAGAGGGGGCAGGAGGACTCTTGGTAACTGCCATGGTCAAGCATCATTTGATTGCTGATAAGCGAATGCCAATCATTTGTGTCGCAACCGAGGGTTGGCGCGCGTCAAAGCCATATGATGGCAACACGTCTTACGTGTTGAAAAGGTAGAATTAAAAGTGTATAGTTATAGTATAGTGGATAGAGTTGTTAGGATAAAGTGTTGAAGAGGAATGAGTAAGAGTTAGAGTAGTTGCTGGGTGACCAGCCATCTCTTTGGTTCTTATTTTTCTTTATTAGTCTTCTGCATTCTTTAATGGGGCTCTCGCGCCTCTGTAGTTCTTCAATATTTCGCATCTTTTCTTTTGTTTTTTGTTGCGGATTTTCTTAATATGGTTTCTGCTTTGAGTCTGCAATCTCACCGTGCAGTGAATCTTGGGGGCGGTTCTTCCCTCGAATCGGGTCTACCGCTTCTAAAGTTACCGCGGTTATTTATTCGGTGGTTATGCGGGATTTCAATCGCTCTTTCCTCGTCTTCGATCCAGTTTGTCCCACACCTTCAAAGCTCTTCTGTGTAAGGACACGTTCGTAGTTGGAAGTTCTATCTCGTTGTGAAGATCTCTTATTCTTTTGCATTCTCTCCTTCTTTTGTTAGGTGATTATGTATACCGCTGAATTTTGCACTTTCTGAAGCTTCATCGCGCTTATTTTCAAGAGACGGATCATTGGGATAGCTGGGTAGAACAACGTGGCTTTGCAGATGGCGCTGTATATTTTCTTTAGTTTTTTTCTCTTTAGGTTTCTGAGTTGGAACAGTTTTGCTAGATGTGTTTTTGCTTGATTGATTCTATCCGCAATGTGTTTACAATTGCCACTTTGAGTGATCTTTAGCCCGAGAACATTTCCTTCGTTTACATAGCGGTATCTCTTCTCTTCAATCTCTACTCTTGAAGTCAAGCGCCTCCCTACTGAAATAATGGAAAACTTTTCTGGATTGGTGCGAATTTTCCATTTTCGCTCAAACTCGTGTTAATATTGGCAATTTCGGCCGCTGTGATTCTGGCCATGGTTGGGGGATGTCTGTATGTGCTGTTCGCCACTATCGTAATGTCGTCGGCGAATTGGATATATGTTGTTGTATCGTGGACCGGCCTTGGTAAATCCTTCGTATATATATACTATAAAGTGTTGGGCTTATACAGCCCCCTTGAGGGTCACCTTAGAGGATTTCGAAGTCTGGGCCATCGAAGCCTGCTATTGAGATGAACGCCGACCTGTCTGTTACATAGTCGCACAGGCATTTGGTTAGGGCGGAGGGTATCCATAATCTCTTGATTTTATATTTCAGGCCTATTCTCCAAACTTTATCAAACGCCTTTTGGACGTATCTGAGTATGATACGAGTATATGTATAGTTTTTATCGTATTCGGCCTTTGCAATTGATTCAACTAGAATGGCCAGGGCCGTCTCGGTATTTCTGCTCTTTCTGAATCCGTGCTGATGGTTAGGAATCAGTGTTCTCTGTTCCAGTTTCTTGACTAATCTATCGTTTATGTGTCTCTCCATTAATTTTGCCACTGTCTCCAGTAGTGTGATTGGCCTGAAGTTTCCTGAGTTATTTGGTGGCTTACCAGGTTTTGGTAGAAAGATAATCTTCCCCCTTTTTAGTGTATCTAGGAAGTATCCTACGCTTAGAGAAGCGTTAAATATTGCTGCTATTTGTGACAAAAAGGTGACTGGTGCGCGTATTAGGTTTTCTCTTGTTATCCCCTATGCCCAAAGTGCCTTCTGTTTAGTAGCCTTGAGCGTTCTTTGAATTTCTTGTAGGGTTATCGGCTCGATCCCTTGCTCTATTAGTAGTGTTGGTGAAGCAGCTATGTTGGGGACTATTTCTTGGCGGTTTTGCTCCAAGTCTTCTATCACTCTTGCTTCGTGGTCGCCGTCGAAATCCTCGTTTTCATTGAGGGAGATATCAAAAACCCTGCTCCAGTGCTCTCGGAACGCTTCTTCAATTTCTTGGGGCTCCTTTTCCTTTCCATCTTCGTTCTGAAGTTTGATTTTTAACCTAGGCTTTCTTTTTCCCCTGGCGATGTTAAATTTCTGCCATATTTTGGTAGGATTTAATTCATTGTCTATGGCTTCCACGAAAAGGTCCCACCTTCTGTTTCTTTCTAGTGCTATTTCCTCTATTAGTTGGTCTTTCACGCGCCTTAGTTTTGCACGGTTGCCTCTCTGAAGGCCATATCGTTCTATTGAATCTGTTGTGTCTTTATATTCTATTTCGAGATTTTCTATTTGGGCTGACCTGATTGGGTGCGGGAAAGTTCTATACGTTGTAGTGGGAACATGTCTTTTATCTGCCCTGACAAGCGCCTCCATGATGTCGTCAATCTCTTGGTCTATTTCTTCCACTGAAGCCTCAGTTAGGTCTCTCTCACCGTAATTGGCGAGCTCTTCTTCGTAGCTGGTCCAATCGGCCTGTCTATATGATTTCCTCAGTCGGCACTTAACTTGAATGGGATCCATAGATAAAGTCATGACCACCATTTCGTGGTCGCTAGTTGATGGAGGGCCTTTTTCTATGTCGTAATTGAACTGAAGGTTCGGGGTTGCCAAAACTATATCTGGTTTTGTAGCACTATTTTGGCCCAGATAAGTTGGAAATTCTGGTCTTAGACGTTCTACTATCCCTCTTTCCAATAATTGGTAGAGGTTTATTCCGGCTCTGTTGTAGTTCTGAGTGTAGCCGGAGGCTCTACTCCGGGCATTTAAGTCGCCCATGAAGACAGTTTGGTCTCTGTGGACAAATATTTCTGTAAAGTTTTGGAGGGGCAAGAAATCTCTCCTTGGGGGTTGGTAGCCTTTTGCAACTATTAGATTGCCTGTTGTTGCTTTAATGCTAATCGCTAGATATGCTTTGTCAAGGTCTTTGAGTTTTTTGAAGCTTATATCATTTCGGATTGCCATAGCGTCGCCGTCGTAATTGATGTCATTTGTGTTTTTTTGTAATTACAGTGTAATTGAACATATTGATTTTATTTCTTTCTGGGTCGATGTTGATCTCATTTAGCAGAATGATATCCGGGTCTTCTTTTAAATATGCGTTGCTCAGAGAGAATCTCTTCTCATTCCATCCAGCTACGTTGTGGCATATTATTTTTAATTTTCTTTGGTGGGCCATTATTTATGTTTTCTTTCTTCCCGGTTTCCTCTTCTCTCTGCTTTATACGCTTCACGCTCAATGGGCGATTTTTTCTTTTTTTTCTTGAATTCTTCTTTCTTTAGCGTACAGCGTAGTTCCTGCGGGATTTCTAAGTTGCCTGTTGTTATCATTGTGAATACCTCACGTTCTGAATACGGGCCTTCTTATTCATATTTATAGAGTCCCTTTTTAATACTTTGTGCAGGATCTTCATTGTTATCGGGTAAGGGCTTTTCCTCAGAGGCGTAAATCTTTTAAGTTGAAGACTTGATGTTCTTCATCTCTTTCTTTCACAAGTTTTAGGGAGGGAGCTGGGCTCGGTCCTTCTTGGGTTTGGTTTGCTGTGTTTGTTTCCTTATTGTTGTGTTGTTGTTGCCTGTGACGACTTCCATCTCCATCTCTTCTTCTTGTCTTTTTTGCGGTCTTCCTTAATCTTGGGTCTCTATTCGTTGCCCTGTTGATCTCTATGGTTTTCTCTTGGCTAGGGGACTTTTGTTGTTCTTGAGTCTTGTCTAAATTTGTTGGTTTATATTGGATGCTCAGTATGTTGGCCGATGGTGGGTTTTCAGGAAACCACATTTCGTCTAAACCGTTGTTTTTTAACATTAGATTTAATTCCCTTGAATATGAGCCCGGGTTTGCTACATTCAACACGTGTGCGTGTAGAATACAAGCTAGTATATTCAGAGACTCCCCTTGTTTAACTTCGATTACGTTTTTTACCGGTTCGATTTTTTCAGCTGTGGCTTTAGCGACTTTAGCGGATGTACGATTCTGCTTTTCTTCTTCTGCTCTAGCCCTCTCTCTCTTTTCTTATTTTCAATTTGCTCACGCTTCATTGGGCATGCCATTGCCAGGGCGCGATGGTTTCCATTGCAATTTAAACATTTTTTTATTTGAGAATTACATTCCCGCCACGTATGGTTTTTCTCGCTGCACTCAGAACACCATTTTATATCTTTTATCGGACAGTCCCTTGTGATGTGCTTTTCAAGCGCGTAACAGTTGAAGCAAGTTTGTATACTGATAAATTAATGTTTTTATTTGATCGGGTGTGATTTATAAATTAAACGCGAGAATACCTGATTCCCTCGCCTTCGCAGCCATATTTGTTTCGTGGAATATTACCTTGAATACGTGGGAATACTCCGTATTGTTTGCATGATTAATGAATTTTATTACTTGTTTGATCTTTGCCCATTGTTGTGCTCTCTCTATCTCCTCTTTTATCTCGTCCGCGTTATGGTCTCCCTATCCAGGGGTCAATTTGGCGGCAGTATACAGTCTTCTAGGCCTCTATTTGCGGGGGCACTTTAACCTCTAATCCAATCTTTGTTAGTTCCTCCGTAGCTTTTTCCGAAAGGATTTTACAGATATTATATTAATTTTTAACGCGTTCACTACCTAATGGATTAGATATGGTATACACCTGTGATTTCAAATATCGCCCTTAATTTTTCAGTCATTAAGGGCGAAATTCGCAACACATGGTACATAAATAAGTCTACTTTTTACATTGTTGTAAGCAATCGCAATCAATGTGTTAAAAACGCCGAAACCAACGAGGGAACCCCCGCTAGAAAGTTTGGAAAGGAACGATCGATCGTTACGAAAAGAAAGAGCGTGAAAGGAACAGAACCCAAGTTGGTTAGTCGAAGAGAGGGGAACCGAGGGGGTACACAATTCTCCGGAACTCACCCATGTCCAATAAGAAAAGCAGGTGCCGTTGCCGAGGAGGATAGAGGGGGGAGATAAAATGCCAAGAAAGAGAATTTAAAGACACAAGTTAGATCCAAAATTATTAAACTCGTCATGGAATTACTACACAAGAGGGCGGATTCCTAGCGCAGCCTCTCCGCCCGATTCACCAATGGGTGCGGTCACATTAGGTCGCCTTCTACGACGCGCACCTAGCACCATGTAGGTGGTAGCCCCCCCCCCCCCCCACAGGGGAGAGTGAATCATGAAGTGTAAAGGAACCCTTTACTCACCGACGTCCTTCGGAAGCTTGAGCTGCAAAGAGAAAGGAAAGAGGGGAATTAAAAGGCCATACGTTCCATACAGATCCTCAAAGGTTATAAGCAACGACCTACAGGAGAGTGGAAACAAGACTCCGCGCCACGAACAAAGATAAAACACACTGGGTATGGTTAGTCATTGGATGGGACATTGAACTGTAAGTCCGCCACTGAGATAGTCATGAAAGCGTGCGAAATGGCGATGAAAGCTTCGCCAAAGATGGGGAAGAAATTTCAATGATGCATTCATGTGTCGCCCCCAAAGGGGATTTGAGATCGTGCTTTCGAGTGTCTGTGCTCGTTGTACGAACTTTATTCTTAGGGTAAAAAATCCCCCCCCCCCTCCCCACTGACTCCAGTATTTCGGGCTCAGGTTCGCCATTACAACCTTAGATATTTTCTGGTTATTTCTGTTCATATATCTATCATCATCATCACTAACTCTATAATTTAAGAAGAGGATCTTTTGGGAGTATTTAAATAATAATTTCATCTTAGTTTGGTTATGACTTATGTTTTTAATCAAAGTTATTTCTAATATTTTTTATAATATCAAAAAAGTAATGGTGAAGTTCAGAAAATTTATTTTTATATATCTTCTTTTATTTTAGCAACGTGATATTTTGAAAGGGGGGAAATTTAGTTTAGAGTTCCTTTATATTTATATATATATATATATATATATATATATATATATATATATATATATATATATATATATATATATATATATATATATATATATATATATCAATTATAATAATTTGAAAAAGGAACTCTAAACTAAATTTCCCCCCGTTCAAAATATCACGTTGCTAAAATAGAATTATAGAAGAAGATATATAAAAATAACTTTTCTGAACTTCACCATTTGTAATTCTTTGGGTTTAAAAAAATTCACAAAATTTCCATACTTATATTTATTTCTGAACTTCACCATTTTGTTTTTGGATATTATAAAAGAATTATTAGAAATAATTTGATAATCTAAACGTAATTCATAACCAAACTAAGATGAAATTTTTATTCAAATACCCCCCAAAATCGCCTTCTTAAATTCTAGAGTGACTGGTGGTGATGATGATGATGATGATGATGATAGAAGATATATAAAAATAAATTTTCTGAACTTCACCATTTGTAATTGTTTGGGTTTTAAAAAAATTCACAAAAATTTCGATACTTGTATTTATTTCTGAACTTATATATATATATATATATATATATATATATATATATATATATATATATATATATATATATATATATATATATATATATATATATATATATATATATATATATATATATATATATATATATATATATTGTCTGAACTTCACGATTTGTAATTATTTTTTCCCAAAAAAACGCAAAAACATGTCATTTGTCCATTAAGGAAAAAACATTAATTTTTTACCAATCTTCAAAAATCCCGTTACGTAAAAGATTCGTGCCAAATTGATTGTAATCGGAGATTGCTTAGGGAGTTCCCTAGGAAGCAACAATTAATCAAAACAAACAAAAAAGGAAACAAAGCGTTAGCAAATATGAAAAAAGAAGTTTTAATATATTTCCTTTCGCATGCAGAGAAGTACAAATATGTAGAATGACATCACTGAGAACTGAAACAAGACAAAAAGCAATCCGAAAGGACCTCCTTGCTTTATTCGGAGTCCGATTGCTCGGGCTTCAGTAGGGCTGCCTTGGAGGTCGTGGGGCACTCCCTCCTGTCCTTGGCCACCACCTTCAGAAGGAACTGCTGCTGAGCTTCTTCTCGGGTGATACAATAGGATATATAGATTTTATAGGGACTTGTAGGCCACTCTGTATACATATATATTAATATGGTTAAGGTAAGGTTAATAATAGGTTTCTTTGATCTTTTAAAAAATCTTTTTATGTAATTGTATTGATTAGACTAGAACGTTATTGTTTATTTCTAAAAAATAGAAAGGGCGAAGATCCACGGCTAAAATTCATATTTTATTCGTTTTTCTTTGAAGTTAAACGTTAGTTTATACAAAAGGCTTCTTAATTTTTTTTTGGGGGGGGGGAGAGGATGGTTGCTTTTTGGTATAATATGTAATGATTTGGAAGAAGGTTGAGGAATTTAAGGAGATTTCTCTAGAAGATTAAGAAAGTTTAGTATTACCTTTATCTAATGGAATTGAATAGATTAGAATGTTATTATATATATATATATATATATATATATATATATATATATATATATATATATATATATATATATATATGAATCCATTAAACCACATTGAAAGAGAAAACGGATTTATTTTTCCTTGCAGTAATATTTTGATTACCTTTTTTTGAAAAAATCCGTGCAGGGAAGCGATTCGAACCAGGCACACTGAGGCAGCGAGCACCGCTTTGATCACAGTTAAAAGTATGCCGTTAGTACACTACGCTACGCAGAGAAGACCGTAGCGTAGTGTACTAACGGCATACTTTTAACTGTGATCAAAGCGGTGCTCGCTGCCTCAGTGTGCCTGGTTCGAATCGCTTCCCTGCACGGATTTTTTCAAAAAAAGGTAATCAAAATATTACTGCAAGGAAAAATAAATCCGTTTTCTCTTTCAATGTGGTTTAATGGATTTATTTTTATCATTCTCTCGTGCTACTTTGAGATATATATATATATATATATATATATATATATATATATATATATATATATATATATATATATATATATATATATATATATATATATATATATATATATATATATATATATATATATATATATATATATATATAGCCACCATTCACCTTTAATCACCAAATTGATTCACTTAACTCAAAATCATACATTTATTTCCCAAATTCAATTTGAGTCGGGCTTAGTAAAATTTCCACTTAGATACAAATTTAATTTAAGCGATGGTTTATAGAAATTAGTTAAATTTATTATTAACTACATTTGCAATCATTATAAATTTAATTTATCTGGATAATTGCATATAATATTGTATCAGCCTCTGTATGTTCATTTTTGTCTTTTTTTTTTTGTTTGTTTTAACCTATTGCGCATGTTCATTGGTTTGTTTTAATGACGTCATATCTCTTTTCTCTACAAAGCTTGTTTTTTTCTTTTGTCTATTCTCCTTTATTCCTAATGATGTAAACAAGGAAACGCTTCGGCATTTTTAAGTATTATTATAATTTGAGATACTCGAAGCATATTAGATCACGTCTATTTTTTTATCTTTGTGATTGTTTTTGCATATCATCATCACCATCATCATCAATAACTCTATAATTTAAGAAGGGGATTTTTTTTTAGTATTTGAATAATAATTTCATCTTAGTTTGGTTATGACTTATGTTTTTTTTTTATCAAAGTTATTGCGAATAATTCTTTTATATAAAAAAAAATGGTGAAGTTCATAAATAAATATAAGTGCCGAAATTTTCTGAATTTTCAAAACCCAAAGAATTACAAATGGTGAAGTTCAGAAAATTTATTTTTATTGATCTTCTATAACTATATTTTAGCAACGTGATATTTTGAAAGGGGGGAAATTTAGTTTAGAGTTCCTTTTTAAAATTATTATAATTGGCGAAGTTCATAAAATTTATAAAAATTTAACCATGGCTGCATTTTTTTTAGATTTTAAATTTTAATCTTAGTAGCGATGCGCAAGCTCCCACGTAGGGGAAAACGGCGAAGTCATTGCCTGGTGTGCATATGTAACGAGAAGGGTCTGTTCTTTCTTATGGATGTCTGACCAAATAAATTCGTACTTGGATTTTGGTAAATAACTTGATGTAAATATAACCCGGGGGGCCCTCCGTGAGAATGAAATGATGAAATGAGGGGGAAACGCTATGCCTGCTTTGGGGATTAACACGTTCATTACTTGGTTTATAAATAACACTATATTTGTTTAGTAATTGGTCTATCGGGGAACCATTGGAAATAAATGAAAGGGAGGGAAGAATTTAACTTTTCTTTATGGCTTGAACGGATAAATTCTTGGTACCATCAATTAAACACGATTTCCTTAAATTAACTAAAAGATTATAGTGTGCCAGAGATCGGCACCTAGTATGGCACATTGCACATCACAAATTAAAAATTCCCACACAAAATTGCGCCTAAATCCTATTAGAGGTTTCAAGTTTGGGTGTCAAAAGTACTAATAGGGGTGCTAGAAGCTGTTGTGAGGGGAATATGCGATTCTTCGTCTTTCTGATTTTGCACTAGGGTAGCGGGTAGAATGCTAATTATAAAACCAGTATCAACTAAAAACCTCTTACCCGTTATTATATCAGTGACCTATAAACAAGGCTGGGGAGGGAGCACACAATGACGCAACGTCCTCCATCACTGCTGCCTGGGAAAATCCGGCATGGCACTCACCTGTTGGCACCCGGGAATACAGCGACGTGCCATTAGACCAAAATTCCCGTGATAGCAACAAATACAGTTTTCAAGTACAGGAGAGTTGTGAGAGTAATTGGAGTCGGTGTGTGGGTGAGCAGGAAAGCTGTGCCGTTGCGATGGTGATCGTCATCTTGATGGGGCCCTGAAGTGTTCTAAGGACGCTATTCGGCGGGAGAGGTTTGCCAGTTCTTCTTTTATAGGGGCCAGCACTGCTTCCATTTGTGACTGAAAGTCTGTGAGAGGGAAAGAGGGAAGCCTTGGCAATGGCCGTTACTCGTGCCTGCGAACTACGATTGAGGGCACGAGTGGCCGCGGTCGCAAGTTGGTCAGAGGGGTATCATGGGCCAAAATCTCAAGGGCCTCTTGAATGTGGGGTGGGAGCCGTCGGACAAAGGATTCCCTTAGAAATTCATGACTTACATTGTCTCCCAGAGTGACGTAATCTCCGAAATAGGTTATCGGGTGCAAGATGAGAGAGTTCGGATGTGCGGGCTAACATTTCCATTTTTTGAGCAGTGGTCGGGGTATATTTTGCGAGGATAGCGTCCCGGAGGAAAGGGTAAGAGAGGGTAAAAGGGTTCTTTAAGAGAGGCGAAATGCCATCTATCACCGTATAGGGAAGTGCCCTTATAAGTGATTTTAGCTTGTGGGCGTCACTGGTAATGCGGTCGAGATTGAATAACAACTCAATTTGGGTAAACCAGGATTGTGGGGAAGAGCTTTGGAACTATGGTAGGGAGATGGAAGAAATTGTGCTTACCGCAGTTGAATTATCCGCGCTGTTCATTTTGGACAAAGGTGTCTTGCTGGCGTCGGTTGTGCTTGCTTTCCCTTCGAAGTCACGTGAGTTGCTTGAAGTCACTACGGGCGATGATGATGATTTTTGAATTTTTATGTCACTCCAGGGTCACCACTTATAACGAGAGGGGTCTGTTTTTTCTTATGGATGTCCGACCACATAAATTCGTACTTGGATTTTTGTAAACAATTTGATGTAAATATAACTTTATTTCTGAAGTTGAAGTTTTTCTAAGATTAAAGTCTGAAGCTGATGAGCCTAGATCCCCTTTTCAGTGGAGGGAAGTGATGGGATCGAACGCTTTAGTAATGCTATATATATATTAACAAGGAAAAGAGGTATCCTAGTAGACCTTACGATCCATTAAAAGAGGGTACCTTTGTTTGAACACTTGAGCAGGCGCAGTCCTCTAAAGGGTCAGATTGACCCTCTAGAAGAGCACTCGCGCCACACTTCAAGTCTCCAAGCGGCTATTTTTCAAGACTTTGTCTAGTCTCGACCTGAACTGTTCAACAGATTCTTGTTGACAACTTCCACTGGAAGTGCGTTCCAAGTGCCGCAGATGCTATATGTGAAAGATTTCCCACACAGATCACGGTGGTAACGCTTCAGTTCAAGTTTGTAGCCGTGATTTCTTGTTCTGCTCTGGCTAAGCTCGAAAATATCCCTGTAGTCTACAATGTCGAAGCCTCGAAGTATTTTGAACGCTTTGATAAGCTGACCACGCACTCTCCGGGTTTCTCTCTCCAGCGAGAACAAGTCTAATTCCCGTAATCTATCTTCCTAACTCCTGTGTCTGATAGCGGAAATCAGTTTGGTTGCTCTGGCTTGCACAAGTTCTAATCTTGCGATATCAACTCGAAGCGAAGGACTCAAAAATTGTACGGCATACTCCAGGTGCGGTCGGACAAGGAAGTTATCCAAACACAGTACTATCTCCTTGTTCCGATATCCAAACTGCCGTTTTATATAGGATAACATCCTTTGGGCTTTCTTCTTCGCCTCAATACACTGCCTCGAGAACTTGAGATCACTAGTGATAGTTACACTCAAGTCCTCAGTGTTGGTGCATTCAAGAGCAGTGCCCTTAAGGTATACTGAGATTGGGGGTTTCGGTGGCTGATATGAATCACTTTGCATTTGTTCACGTCAAAAGGCATTTGACACGTGTCCGACCACTCGCCAATCTTCCGAAGATCATCTTGAAGGCGGGCAGTATTTCCTTCCTTTGCGATATTCATACCAAGCTTGGTATCATCGGTAATTTAGAAATCTTCGCAACCATGTCACCGTCCATGTCGTTGACGTAGACGATGAACGTAGTGGTCCCAGGATAGAACCTTGAAGATGACCGTTAGTAACGGGCACCTACTCAGAAGCCTGTCCATTCAACACTACTCGTTGCCGTCTGCCACTTAGCCAGTTCTCTATCCAACTTGCTACATCTCCGTCTATGCCCAGCGCACGCACTTTCTGGAGGAGTCGTTAGTCGATGCCTAAGTGTAAGAAAGAATGTGTATATGAGAGTGCACAACTTTTGTGTACATGAGCTTTCTATATATATATATATATACATGCACTGTTGAAGTCCTAGGCAATGGCAGCGTTATTAATTTTGATTTGTATTCTCTTTATTTTTCTTGCAAGTTTTTTAACCTGGTCTTTGAGGCGAGAAATAACATTCGCAAAAGACATATTTTATATTTTATTCCGAGACGTCTTACGACCGTGGTAGGTCATCTTCAGGGAATGAACAGAAATCGAATGATTTACAGGATGTTACAATATATATATATATATATATATATATATATATATATATATATATATATATATATATATATATATATATATATATATATATATATATATACAAAGTGAGATAAAACAAATACAAATATTTGAATATTTGGACAAATTTATCTAATATATATTCCAGCCTTTAAAAATGAGTGGTAAAACTTACAACTAACGTAATTCGATGTGTTAATGAAATAAAATGAAAAATCATCATAAATTATATTTCATTAGCGAAAAGACAAAATAGGAGTGTAAATAAGTATTTAGATATTCATGGAAAACATTTTCAAATTAGCAAATATGCAGATTTTTTGGTCTTGAATTTTCTTAAAAGATCTCGAATGATTTGATAGGTTGCAACAATAGTTTATAGTTAGGCATCTTGGTTTTGCATAACTTCATTTACCATTGACCATTATGCTGAAATATTGTGCCATCAGTGTTAAAAGTAAAGAGCTCTCAACTGATTTGTAAAGCAAGATAATTAAGCATTTTAGAGAAGGTAAAAGCTATATAAATATTTCTACAGCCATACGTGTTCCTCTCAGTAATGTAGGTTGGATTGCTAAAAAGTTGACAAACTTCTAGGACCATTCTAAACCTTCCACGCAGTGGAGCTGTTATGAAATTATCTCAACCCACTTGCTGACGGATGCTGAGATCGGTATCGAAGAACCTTATAACAACCAGGGCAGAACTGCAAGGCGATGTGCGTACGGCTGGGAGGACATCAGTTACCAGAAGGGCAATTAGTTGTAAGCTCAATTTACACAAGCTTTCAGATCTCGATCACGACGCAAGACCCGTTTCTGAAGAAGGTTCACCTGTTACCACGAGGGAAGTTTGCTAAGGAGCAGATAAAGAAAGAAGTCATATGAAATTTGGATAAATGTTCATCGCTCTGTTTAGACGAACATTGAACTCTTTGGCCTGAATGCTGCTCGCTATGTTTGGCGCCGTGATGGAACATCATATCCAGAGTCAAGCATGGAAGTGTCATCATTATGGTGTGGGGCTGTATTTCTTCTTCTGATAGGTGTGGTGCTCGTTATATAATTGCTGAAAAAAAATGGAGCCAGGTACTGGAAAATATTGGGCGATTTCATAACATCAACTGAGAATTTGGTTAGGTTAGGTTATCAGATATCGGAACAAGGAGATAGTACTGTGTTTGTATAACTGCCTTGTCCGACCGCACCTGGAGTATGTCGTACAATTTTTGAGTCCTTCGCTTTGATGGATATCGCAAGATTAGACTTTTGTAACAATTGCATTCTCAGTATACGACTGAAAAGGGTAGAATAAACTACATATTGAAACTAGTCTCGTAAATTAAACTTTTGGCTCCTATACAGTGGTTTTAATATCGTATATATATATATATATATATATATATATATATATATATATATATATATATATATATATATATATATATATATATATATATATATATATATATATATATATATATACTAATATATATATATATATATATATATATATATATATATATATATATATATATATATATACTAATATATATATATATATATATATATATGTAAATAATCCCACAGGAAAAGGGAAAATGAAAGGCGGATTCCAATTGTTTAGTTCATTATCAAGGAATAACGTTGTACATGGGCGGAGCATTGCCCTTCTGTTTGACATATATATACCACCTTTGTAAAGTTTTTCGTTATTCCTTGATAAGACTAGCCAACAAATTTTAACTTTGTCTCTGCTACTTGAGTAAATGTTGTTGTAACTAACTAATTTTGGTGCGTTGATTCCAAATATGTGCTCAGATTTGTCCTAGCACGTAAGGTTCCTGAGTTATGAAACTAGGCTATATGGCTCACTTTGTCGCCTTAGATCAATTAATAATACTGGAATCCATCAGAACCATGGGCCATTACTTTAACAAAATTCGTGATAAGGCCAAGTTCGATGTGAAGTGGTGGAATGTAGATCTTCCGCGGATGTACCAAAGGCATGTGCTTCACATTGTATAGGCCAACTATGTGTTCTTCTCTTTCGGGCCACCTTTTAACAATATAATGATTCCATTCGTCACGGCTGTTCCATGGGCATAAGAAGCACATATTCTTTGTATATCCTAGCTGCAATCCAAGAAGTAAAGAAATTACTTTTAGATCACCACAGATAGTCCACTTACGATGCGAGTAATGAACACCTTCCAAAATAAATTTCATTGAGTCATATGTCTCTATCATCCCAACAATAACTGCGACAGGAATTGAAGGTTTTTTGTTACCATTGTGTAGCAACACAGCTTTGAGGCTAGGAGTGCTTGCATCGATGAATAGTCTCCATTCATCAGGTTAATGCTCGTTTCCTAGCTGATTCATGAGGCCATTAACATCAGTACAGAAACAAGCACCATCTTCTTTATAGAAGGCAGCTAAGGCCTCATGGCGTTTACGGAAAGTAGATATTTTTGCACCGTCCTCTAGAAGATTCCATTGCTGTAGTCTGGAACCCAACAGTTCTGCGTTCTCCTTTGACAATGACAAATCCCTCACCAAATCATTCAATCTTTCTTGATTTATCATCTAGATCTTCTTTTCCTTAGAATCATCCTCATACATTTCATGGTCATTGTTATTCTCCTCTTCGGGCGATGAATCATCTTCTTTAACTGTACTTGCTGATGGAGGAACTGGGATTAGCATCTCCATATTATGGGGGACTGGTTTTGTGGCTGATTTACAATCTGGATATACAATTTTGGACTTGTTCTTATTTGAGAATCCCGCAATATTTGTCATACAAAAGTAGCAATAAAAAACATGATTTGTTGGCTCACGCGACACCATTCGTACAGCAAAAAGCATACCCTTCCGTTTGCCATTTAACCACTGTGTGAGCCCCGTATAACACACAGTACAAGATTTGGGAGGATCCCAGGGCTTGTCTTGGTCACCAACTTTACAACCAAAATAATAATTGTATGCAGTTTGCACTCTTTTAGCTAAATCTTTTCGCTGGTTACCTTGAGTATATCTTCCACGGATATAACAAGAAGTTGTCTGGGCTATTTATACATCCTTGCCGATTCATGTTTTCAACTTAGTTTGTATATATCTTCTTATATACTTTTGTACAATCTTATTTCATTTACAAATTAATTGAGAGATAAATCTGAAATAAAAATGCAATTAATCACTGTATGTAAATACCGTTTCAACAGCACTACTATAATCGCTAAATTTGACAACGTGATAAAGCAGGAGTGTAACGCAGGAACCAAATACACACAACACATCCTCTTACTACGGTAGCCGAAGCAACACTGCCCATATGTGTAACTAAAGAGTATGTGTGTAACTCATGAACCTTACGTGCTAGAACAATTCTGATTACAGATTCGGAATCAACATACTCGATTTAGTATAAATCACAAGCTAATACCCAAGTAGCAAAATCATTGTTAACTAGTGTAATGAACTGAACAAGTTCGAAAGTACTTGTGATCCGCCTTTCATTTTCCTGTGGGACTTTTTGCAATTTTTGCTCTACTCACGCGCTACTTTGTGAGATTCTTATATATATATATATATATATATATATATATATATATATATATATATATATATATATATATATATATATATGAAATGAATAACTCACAAAGTAGCACGTGAGGTTCGCAATGAATGCAATGTCCCGCAGAAAAAATAAAAAGGTGCTTCCAAGTACATTCGAACTTTATTCAGTTCATTCTCAAGGATAACTACAAGAGAAAATAATATAATAAGGGTATATATAAGCTAGTAAAAGATAAAGGAACGCCTCTAAGACAAAAAATCACCAATGAGGAAGTAGGAGAGGGACGGGTAAATTCACATTAAGATTTAGCTATAACAGAGAGCAAGGTCAAACCGAGAGACAGAAAACGTCAAGAACAGAGCCAAAAGGGAAGAGAGGCAAGGAGAGGGGAAGAGAAATAAAAAAAAGGTTAATACAAAATCAATGCAATAATTAAATTGACAAATCGGGTGCCCATAAAAATGAAAATTGCCAAAAAATTAGAAACATAAGTCAAAATTAATTTATTTAGGAATGAGTTTCTTCATAACAGCATCAATTTTAAAAAGGCAAGAGGAAATGTTAATGTTATTGAATTGACTTATACATGAACATTCAACAAGTTTTCTTTTAATTAGGTCATTTCAGCGAAAAATAAATTTTGCTGAATTCCAATTAATTAAGTGTTTATTTTCTGAAATATGCACAAAAACACGCACTATTATTTACAGCTCTCCCAACATTGTATTTATGCTGATTAATACGGACAGATACTTGTTTTCCTGTCTGTCCAAAATATTTACTTGGACAAACAGAACAGTCGACCGAATAGACTCCCCCAATATTGTTACAATTATTGTGAACTAGAATATTTTTTTATATTCGACTCGTATTTAAAAGCAACAAAAATGTTATCAAGTTTTTAAAAGACGGGGAAGGTCAATGAAACAAACAGAGAAGGGTAAAACCAAAATGTTTTTAACATTAAAAGGGATAGCAGGAACTCTACTATAGAACGTCTTTTTTGCAGAGGAAGGACAGTTTAGAAGAAAGGGATAAGGGTAACATAGTTTATGGACAATTTCAAAGATATTGGAGACTTCAGAATCCATATATTCAGGACTAACAACTCGTAAAGCCCGTAAAAACATAGAGGAAAAAACGGAACGTTTGACTTTGGGACTATGCGCAGAGTAAAAATGAATATAAGAGTTTGAATTAGTAGGTTTGCGATATATAGAGTACATATTTAAAACCGTTCTGGGTTCTATGAATTAAAAGATCGAGAAAGGGGAGGGTTCTATTATTTTCAACCTCATGGGTAAATTTAATGGAAGGGACGAGTGAATTAAGTTTGGTAAGAAAGCTATTAACATCTTTAGAATTAGGCCACAGGCAAATGACATCATCAATATACCTGTACCAAACAATAAGGAAGTCAAGGATAGTAGGGAGGAGTCTTGGTACAAAGAACTCCATATATAAGTTAGAGAGAACAGGTGAAAGGCAATAATTATCCATGGCTAATCCAAAGTTTTGAAGAAAATATTTGCCATCGAACGAAAACTTACAAATTTGGGTACAAAGTGAAATGAGTTTCATAAAAAATAGTAGCAATTTATCATTAAGGAAATTGAAAAGATCTTCAATTACCCCCCCAGTATTGAAAGATCCCGCTCTGCAAGTTAATAGTGATTTCCATAAAAATGTACGGCTATTACTTAAAAACTTCCCGGAATCAGTTTCAAAATTCAAGTCGAGTAACGCCACTCTTCCTTATTTGTATGCACTTGTAAAAACGCACAAACCAAACTTCCCTTTACGCCCTATTATAAGTTCTGTTTCTTATACTCTATCGAAATGGCTTACTTCTTTTCTTACACCTCTAGTTGGGACCATTTCTCATTCACATGTTACCAATAGATACGACCTTATTTCTAAACTCATTGCCATTCAGTATTCGAATAATTTTACCCTTGTTAATTTCGATGTCTGCTCATTATTTACCAAGGTTCCACTTGTAGATCTTTTCAATTTCCTTAATGATAAATTGCAAAATATTGTTCTTCCCGTACCTTGATACTATTTTTAAGAAACTCATTTCACTTTGTACCCAAACTTGTAAGTTTTCGTTCGATGACAAATATTCATCTCACCTATTTTCTTGTCCAGCGGCTAATTTCGCAGGCTAGTAGCTGATCAGTTTTTGTCCATTCTCAGGACGAAGCAACAGTCTGATTTCCCTCTTACGGTGAGACAAAAAAGGAACCATTCGGGAGGCCTCCAATTTTAGTGTTCCTTTGCTCCGCTCGGTTTTTTTTATATGCGTTAACGGTTCTTTCGCCACACTCGGTCGTGTGTTAAATTTGATTAATTTTACTTAACCCATTTTGGGGGCTGTTCATAACTCATCTCTGGCAATTTAAACACCTTCGCGTTCAGAGTTGATTCCGTGTTGTAAATATTAATATAAATTTAGGAGCTTGGATAAATTTAATAAACCTAGTGTTACTTGTTACTTATTAGGTGTAAACAAAGTAAATTGAAGGTTGTAAATATACAGTATACATGGTTTTAAGGTTCTATTGATCTCCCTACACACCTTTTTCCTTATGGAGTTTATGTCTGTGAAATATTACTCCCCCGCAAGGCGCCGGTAGGATTAGTTGTTTTTCAACACGACTGAGAAGCATTATTTCCGAAGACGCTGACTGTGAGAAGGATATAAAAACAAGAATTGCTATTGCGAAAACAAACTTTGGAAAAATGAGCAAATTTTTATCAACATCTCTACAAACATGAACTTAAGATTAAGACTATTAAGATCCTATGTATGCTCAACATTGACATATGGGTGAGAAGCATGGACACTTAAGAAAAATAAGGTAAAAAGACTGGAGGCATTAGAGATATGGTTTCTGCAAAGGATGATGAGAATCCCGCGGACAGATGGAGTTACAAACGATGAAGTATTAAGAAGGGCCGGTATAGAAAGATGTTTGTTAAGGAGGATGCAACTTGGATTCGTTGGACACATCCTGAGAAGGGACGCCTTTGAGAAACACTACCTATTGGGAAGAATAGAGGGGAGGCGAGCGAGAAGAAGACAATGTTCAAAGCTTATGGACACGCTTCTTCAACACCTTGGCGATGGACGAAGAAGTGTGGACCTGGTCAGACTGACGAACGACAGGGGAAGATAGAGATCCATGTTCGCCGACGTCACTTGACTGGAACTCCGGTTAAAGGTAAAGGGTTATTCACACTCTTTCTCCTCCTCCTACCCTCACTCTTTATTTTCCTGAGCTATCCTTTTACGCATGCTCACCTGGGTGTCAGGTGACAACTGGAAGCTTGAGAGAACTCCTGGACCCAACATTGGCGGGTTGCCCTCCCCGCCCCAATGTTTGCAGGAGGAGATGCGGTTATATATCTTCTACTCATTTTCGCCTACCCAACTTCACCACTTTCTTTTAAGATCTAGCCTTGCAAAATATGTGCGTGATTGATGCCTCGTTGCTATTGCGCTTTAAATTCAAGGAAAAAAATCACTATACCAACGAGAGCTCTGAGGTGGTGTTTCATCTGTATGGGTGGTTTGTTGTTTTCAACAGGATTCGATCACTACAATTGCGTTATCTGTTCGACCCCGATTTATTTTTTAATGAGATCATTAAGTTTAATAGATTCGATTTTTTTTTAATTATATCGGATCTCATTTTTCGCTTTTTATGTAAGAACTTTTCGTAGTTTCACTTATTTTTTATGATACAAAATCTTGCTTCCCTTTTTTGTGTTAGAAGATCTTGCTTCACTTTTTTAGGTTAGATCTTACTTCACTTTTTTTGTTTTAGAAGATCTTGATTCACTTTTTTGTGTTAGAAGATCTTGCTTCACTTTTCTCTGTTAGAAGATCTTGCTTCACTTTTTTGTGTTAGAAGATCTTGCTTCACTTTTTTGTGTTAGAAGATCTTGCTTCACTTTTTGTGTTAGAAGATATTGCTTCACTTTTTTGTGTTAGAAGATCTTGCTTCACTTTTTGTGTTAGAAGATCTTGCTTCACTTTTTTGTGTTAGAAGATCTTGCTTCACTTTTTGTGTTAGAAGATATTGCTTCACTTTTTTGTGTTAGAAGATCTTGCTTCACTTTTGTGGTAGAAGATCATGCTTCACTTTTTGTGTTAGATCTTGCTTTACTTTTTTGTTTTAGAAGATCTTGCTTCGCTTTGTGTTAGAAGATCTTGCTTCACTTTTGTGCTACAAGATCTTGCTTCACTTTTTTCTGTTAGAAGTAGAAGATCTTGCTTCACTTTTTGTGTTAGATCTTGCTTCACTTTTTGTGTTGGATCTTGCTTCACTTTTTGTGTTAGAAGATCTTGCTTCACCTTTTTGTGTTAGAAGATCTTACTTCACTTTTTGTGTCAGCAGATCTTGCTTCGCTTTGTGTTAGAAGATCTTGCTTCACTTTTGTGCTACAAGATCTTGCTTCACTTTTTGTCTTAGAAGATCTTACTTAACTTTTTGTGTTAGAAGATCTTGCTTCACTTTTTTTCTGTTAGAAGATCTTACTTCACTTTTTTGTGTTAGAAGATCTTTCTCCATTTTTTTGTGTCAGAAGATCTTGCTTCAATTTTTGCGTTAGATCTTGCTTCACTTTTTGTGTTAGAAGATCTTACTTCACTTTTTTGTGTTAGAAGATCTTGCTTTATTTTGAGTTAGAAGATCTTGCTTCACTTTTGTGTTAGAAGATCTTGCTTCACTTTTTGTCTTAGAAGATCTTACTTCACTTTTTGTGTTAGAAGATCTTACTTCACTTTTTTGCTAGAAGAACTTGCTTCACTTTTTTTTGTCTTAGAAGATCTTGCTTCACTTTTTTGTCTTAGAAGATCTTACTTCACTTTTTTGTCTTAGAAGATCTTGCTTCACTTTTTTGTCTTAGAAGATCTTGCTTCACTTTTTTGTGTTAGAAGATTTTACTTCACTTTTTTGTGTTAGAAGATCTTGCTTCACTTTTTTGTGTTAGATCTTACTTCACTTTTTTGTGTTAGAAGATCTTGCTTCACTTTTTTGTGTTAGAAGATCTTGCTTCACTTTTTGTGTTATAAGATCTTACTTCACTTCTTTGTATTAGAAGATCTTGCTTCAATTTTTGTGTTAGAAGATCTTGCTTCACTTTTTTGTTAGAAGATCTTACTTCACTTTTTTGTGTTAGATCTTGCTTCATTTTTTTGTGTTAGAAGATCTTGCTTCACTTTTTTGTCAGAAGATCTTACTTCACTTTTTTGTGTTAGAAGATCTTTCTTCAATTTTTATGTTAGATCTTACTTCACTTTTTTGTGTTAGAAGATCTTGCTTGATTGTGATTTGACAGAAGTTGTACAGCGAAAAAAAGTTTGTTATATTTTTTGTTGCAGTTTTTCAATGAGGATTTGTAATTTGACCTTTGATTTCATCAAAGTCGTTTGTTGGGGTAATTTGAAAGGTATTATTTTATTTGGACAGGAAAGTTTCAGTTGGTTTGGTTATCTGTGGTCGCTACTTGCGCTAAAGGAGCTGATAACTGATATCTCTTTAATGGAACTTTTCCTGTTAATTTCCATTTTGGCCCCATCTACATCCATCTTCCATCCCTCCTCTTGGAAGCAAGAGTTCATAATGCAAAGGTTTGAATTGATCTTACTGCAAATTCTACTTTGGTTTCTACGTTCACCAATCGACTGTCGAGTCTCTGTTCTCCAATCTTTCCATTGAAGCCCCCAAATAATCACCTTGAACTGATGAGGTTCCTCTCTAGTTGTATTCATGAGCGTCCGAAACTTACATTTTAAACTTTTATGTTTGTTAATAATATTAAGTACAAAACCGTGTATCCATGTGTTGTTGTTTTTTTCTTTCAATTAATTGAAATTACGGTCTAGTCTTGACCTTATTTTGATATAAAACTGCCCTAATGATGTTATTAAAATATGTTTATGATGCAAAAACCTTATAAAAATTGAAGTTCAACATTTAATGTTACATTTAACAGAAGTACCAACACTCTAGTGAAGCCATTCTCAACGGGGCTAGGGGGATATAAATCTTGTGCTCCATCGACTGCACAATATTCACTACAATCCACATTGTGCATCGAAATAGCAGCATGTCAGAATAATAATCTTTTTAACATCCTTTACCTCAAGATATCTTAGAAATTTCATTATAGAATATAAATCAGGGGTCGGCAAACATTATGGTCCGCGTGCCAATTCCATTAAAAAAAAAGAATTTCTGGCCTTGAGTGCCAAGCAACTATAATGCCCAATGTACATAATCTAACATGGTTAACAGACCTAAGTCGATATGCCCAAAAGATACGGTAAATATTGCGTTAAAAGAAATATATTCAATTTTATCATCAGAAAATATGTATACCTTTTAATGTAATCATGTCCTTGCTTAAAGGAGAAGAAAAATCTTTTCACGTGCCAAGGATAGATGCCTCGTGTGCTAGGGCTTGCCAACGCCTGATATAGATAAATATCTATCTCTACTATTGATGAAGTTATAAAGTAGCTTCAATGACAATTATATAGCTAGACTGGCACAATCTCAACGTATTTAATGGCTTTAATATTGACAATAGATTTCCTAAATTCCTTCTCAGTGTTGTGATATTTTTAGGAGGAAAGATATTGGCGTTTATTATATTTTCAGACCATTCCTCAGAAATTATGTCGCCCAAACGTTGTTTAGACAGTATATTGAGGAATTTGGCTTGTAGCTTTTTAAAAGATAGCCTGTATCATCAAGAGCAACTTATGTGCCTTATATGCAAGAAATCATTTTCAAATGAAGCTATGAAGCCATCAAGGCTTAGCGAACATTTAAAAAGAAAACATCCTGATAAAATGAACACATCCATTGCTTATTTCGAGAATTTGAAGAAAGATTTTAACCAACGAAATACCATTTTATCATTTTATCATTAAGAAAAATGCAGAAACAAGTGAAAATGGAGATTGCATCTTATGAAATTGCTCAAATAATTTTAAAAACTGTAAGTACCCATATAAATGCTAAAAATATTATACGGCCTTCGTTTGAAATTCTCATGAAAACTGTGTTGCATCAAGATTTAGGGAGCGTTAAAAGCATCAACGCTGAGCAATAATTCAATTCGGAGAAGAATTGACGAAATGTCATCTGATGTAGAGCAACAGCTGGTTGACAAACTAAATAATAATAGATACTTACTTCAAATTGACGAATCTACAATAAGTGATAGCAAAGTAGTTATTATGGTATACGTCCGTTTCACAATGAAGTCTGCGAACTTTATGAAGAAATATCATTCATAAAGCTTTTAAAAACTGACACCTACTGTATTATTTATTTTTGAGGCTACAAAATCTTGCTTTGACGTAAAACAAGTACCTTTGGAAAATTTGGTATCCTGTGCAACAGATGGTGCTCCATCTATAATTGGTAAACATAAAGTATTTATTGCTCACTTAAAAGAGGTATGTCCTTCTATTCTTACAGTGGCTTGTATTTTTACACCGCCATCAATTAGTTGCCAAAAATATTGGTCCGGATCTTCATGAGTCACTGACAGTAGATATTAAAACGGTTAATAAAATTAAATCACGCAGTAAATATGCATGCCAGACTTTTTCAAAAGTTTTGCATTGATAGCGAAGAGCAGCACATAAGACTTATTCTGTCTACGGAAATCCCTGGTTTTTCAAAAGCCAAGTGCTTGGTAAGATTTATAAGCCTATTTGATACGGTAGTTAACTTCCTGGAAAATGAAGAGGAGGAATATTTGGCACTGGAAATAAGAAACCACAAAAATGGCATCCATTTTTTGGCATTTATATTACAAAAGGTTAATGAAGTTTCACTCCAGCTTCAAGGAAAATTATGCATGTTGCTAGATTGTAAGCATGTTCTGAAAGCTATTACTGAAAAAATAAGATTGTTTCAAATCAATAAAAAGAAGAATTTTAACAGAAGTAATTGAACATCTTTCAGAGGAAAATAATTTTAAAAAAACCCGCAGAATATTTATTGAAGTTGGAGGAAGAACTAAGTATTCGATTTTCAGATTTATTTGCATTCAAAGTTCAGCCATGGATGATCAATCCTTTCGGTTGTGATAGGAAATCCGTCAGTGAAAATATACAAGAAGAGCATATTGAACTAAAATGCAATGATGAATGCATACACGAAATTGTAAGAGGTGTAATAACTGAATTATGACTAACCAAAACCCCTAAGCAGCTGTATCCAAACATGTAGTCTCAAATGGTTAAAATACTGTTTGTTATGCTTCCCAACATCGTACTTGGTTGAATGCGAATTTAGTTCGGTCAATAAAATCTTGAGAAAAGAAAGAAGTAGAAGTGATTTATGCCTGCGAAGAGACATAAGGATAAAACTTACCAATTAAACTCCAATATTAGAAACCTAGCAACAAAGCTCCAACCACAAGGATCACATTAAGATTAAATTAACTTAAAAAAATATCCTTTTAATAATTATAGAAAAATATGACTTTCCAAATCAGTTTTCAGCTTAATTATGCTTAAAATTCCTTGGCGCTCGGGGAGCTAGCGCTCATCCCAGACCCCCTAGCTTCAAGCTACTCCTTTTAATATATATTTTGCAAGTGGGTCAAGCAAGTATTGGGCCATTGCTTTAAAAAAATAGTGAAAAGGGGGCGATAGAAAAGGTTGAGAAACCCTGCCCTAGTGAATAATCACTTGTATAATAGCCATTTACTGGTGGATCACAGCTAACAGCCTTCTCCTATGTTTCCACCAGACAATTCTTCCAAGTGTTAACGCGCCACTTGGGTCGCTCATCTTTAGCACAGGACTTAAGATCCGTAGGGTTTGACGGATCTTGACATACAAATTGACCCACTTCCAAGTCTCTCCACACAAGTTCGAGTGACCCGTCAAATAGAGATCCTAATTCTTTCCTCTGAAAGATCATACTCTTCCGAAGAGTCCACGAGGTCAAGGTAAATGATCACTCTTAGTTGGAAATAGAGGAGGGGTCCCCCACCCCTCCTCTATTTCCAACTAAGAGTGATCTCTCCCTTCAAATTTTTAATCAAATGATCCTTGGCTATTGGTCAAATTCTACTAATTTCGTAAATATATTTTCCTATTTTACATCATACTTATAAGAAATAAAGGGAAAACAGACAAGGGCATAAATTATACGGGTTGTAAAGAGAGTGGTGAAATTAGGGGTAGTGTAAATATGGAAAAGGTACATGGTCCGAGTAGACGTGGTAGTGGGGATTTTATGTGGCGCGCAATTCTCCTGATCGAGCCCTCACTCTAAAATGAAAGCAAGCCTCCTTTGCAGGAGGATCCTATTTCAGTTCCACGTTTTAAAATAAATTTAAAGAGAAAACCAATGAGGGCATCGCCTATAGACAGCGGTGAAGACCCTCTGCGGGAAGTGGGGCTTGGGGGTTAGGCATTCGTCCAGATGTCACCTGCAGCACGATAGCCCATGATATACCTGACAGCCACTTAAAGATTAGACACCTGGGCCGGCAGGTATGCGATTCATCCAAGTTTCAGGTGTCGCAGGGGTTTTGCTCCTGTACCCCTTGCGGGTCAGAACTGGGCAAGGGGTTGCCCTTCTTGTCTTATACTCAAAGGTTTTCGGAAGGAGATCTCAATGGTACCACCCCCTAGGATCCTCAAGGTTATAGTGCATCCCGTGTCAATAGATTTCAATTACTTCGGGTAAAAATCCTTGATAATTTTTGCACCCGGACAAATACAAAAATCCCTTCTCTGTTTCGCTATTTGGCCTCTTTTTTATCTTCGTTTATTACTGTCACAAAAGCCTTTTCGCTGTCTCAAGCTTTATATAAAGTGATGACGGCAAGCATTTTTAAGAGATTTGCTACTAAGTGATGGAAGAGATTCTGTTAGCCAACAAGTTTTACACATAATTGGATCCTCTGTCCTTATCTCATTTTCGTTTGAAATGGCAGAATTTGTTGTGCCAAAACAATAATGAGAAAAATTGTAGACTTTTAAGCACTACTTGTCAAGGAAATTAACTGAGAATTCTTTTATATAGGTAGTGTGTGTGATAGGAATCAAGGAATATGTACACAAATGATGCACCGAAGCAGCTGTAATGATCAATTTGGAAAATTTCATAATGACGTCACTCTTTGGAGTTATGATCCAAACCTTAAGAGAAATCACGATGAAAATCCCCCCCCCCCAATTAAAAGAATAAAAATACAAGATTAATAAAGAGGCATTAACAATAATTAAAAAAAGGATATTTGCTAACAAGGATTTAAAACAAAATGAAATCATAAACCAAAATTGTAAACTAAAAAATCTAATACTTGACCGGTATAAAAAAAATTATAAAATTAGGCCTAGGGAAAACTTCCAAAGATGAATTTAAGGTAAACAATAACAAGGGCACTGGTGTAAGGTTTACTCTATGACCAAATGTTACAATTACTCGTCGTCATCTTTGTAATAACAAAATCACCTGAGGGAAAAACATAAAAAGAACATTTTTTTAAGCCGTGATAAAAACAAATGAATTTGAGTATATTTCCAATAAATTTCATTTTTGCAACGGCAATCTTCTCAACATTTCAACAGTAGTTTACACATGCGGAGTTGGTAGTGTTACACTCTTCGATCATTACACAATTTTACGTAAAAAAAATATCGATTGTGGAAATTGTAAGACGCCATCGGCTATTTTCTGAAGCATCGGTTGTATCAGTCTCTCTTCATCCGTGATTCAGAAGCTGGAAAATGATGAATTTTCTGCGTTTTCAAACACGAGGCAAAACTTAAGAGTTAATTTAGATTTTGTATTTAGCACATGAAATACAATTCATGGAAATTGTTTTGTAATTACGAGTGACTGGCTTTTGAAACGGTCAGAATGTTGCAGTTCCTTTTAAAGACCTGTGAAAGTCAGTGACTGATCGTGCAGGACATATGTACATAACCACTTTATTATGTACATATCGTGCGTGGGGAAGTTTCTGAATTATATTTTCGAATGAAGCCATACGTTTTTTGACTCCAACCATGAACCTAAACAGTTCTAAGGCTCAGTTCCTAATAAAGTAGGCCCACATTGGGAGATTGGACTGGAATCATGTCCCTTGATCCTTACCAGAAATAAACAGTTTATCATCTACAGGGAGTAAACCGTAGATTCACTTACAGTAAAACTGTACCTGGGACCTAAGACTTTACTTTCAAATTGATAGTTCCAACACAAGTTTGACATTGAACTATGTTGGTATAGAATGAACCTAATTAAATACCATACAAGTCTATTCCCACCCATTCTTCTTACATACCCACACTACCCATACTCCTCGTCACAACTTTGTTAGTGGGAGTCCGTGCTAGCCTAGTGGATACCGGTTTGGATTTCTGACGTCAAGGCAACGAGTTCAATCGCAGAAGACGCGGGGACAAAATTGTCAGCGGTGTCACGAGGTGACTGACCCTCTGGGGGACCGTTGGTTACACTGGTACTCACGCAGGCGAGGGCAAGTACCAATCATTACCACGCACATAACCCATCGCTACACCGATACCGTTTCCCTTCCCGCCTTTACTCTCTCTCTCTCTCTCCTGTTTCACATTCGCCTGGGGCGGAACGGGTCGTCTCCCCCGAGGGTTCCACCATCGCTGGTCCGTGTTAAAAACACACACACACCCCCTCCGCTCAACTAGGACTGACCCATGGTGCCTTCGGGCTCACCAGACTGTCATTCCGATCTTTATTTGCATTTCATTATCGGATTGGATCGGATCTCGCCCACGATGTGAGGGACCAATGACGTTAACTGCTTACCTTGTTCACGCCCTTCTTCACTCCATAAATACCTTTTCCCCATTCGTTCCTGACTTTATCTACCATTCCCATTCCAAACAACTATCTCAGCTTGTCCATTTTCCCCTGGATCTCTCTTTCTCCGCTCTGCCATACATATCACTCCCATACACCAACAGTGGCACCGGCATACTCTCATGCCGCTTCCCGGTACATTCCGCGTGATCTAACGCTCTGACACCCCCCCCCCCAACCCCCACCCCTCTGTCCACAAAGCAATTAATTTCCTAATAGCATTTCGTTCCAAAGCGTTTTCCCAATCTTACAAGGAAACTAACCCGGAGCTCCCTAGTGTATACAAGAAAAGAACCCGAGTGTTGTAATAACGCAGTATTGATATTGTTGTGAACAACCACCAAATACTAAAGTTGGCTTTATTCACGCATACGTCCCTCTCAAAATGTGCGATTAATTAGGACAATGGTGAGATATTTATCCTTTCAAGTATCTGTTTCGAGAAACATTCTTAAATTTGTTTATATCGACTCTCCCTAACTTTCACATGCACCCTGAACAGTTCGCTCTTGTTTCATTTATTATATTAATTATACAAAATCGGCAAAAATGTGAAATTCATTTTGTATTGACATTTGGCTCCTCCCACTTTGTTTCCAGTATATAGGATGTCCCCCAAAGACTATATTATACTCTTTATAGCATCATCTATTTTATCATTTAAAAAAAAATCCTGTGTTAAAACACTCGCCAATGAAAGGTGAATTAGTGATCTAAGAGATTAAAATGATATATCGAGTTGTAAATCAAATTTAACTATGCCAAGTGCTCAAAATGTTCTCCAGCGGCTTGAATGGAGTAGCGCAAACCTCAGCTAAGCCTGGCTTTGTTTTATCAAAGATCCGTAATGTAAAAGTCTACGCTACGCATTCATTCCGTATACACTCTATATCATTCAATTTTATTTAGTTCAATAAAAGAACTCATGTTGCGTAATCATCTGACACTGAAGAAACAAACAAGTGTTCTGAAATGGCATTGGGAATTTGAGAATGTGGCCGAAGTCCAACGATAATGGATTCGGGAATTTGGTGCAAAGCCAACACGTTCGCCATTAAAAGCATTTGTGACAAGTTTGAGGCAGAGCTTAATTACTGCTAAAGGTAATCAAACACAAAGATCTAGACGACGCAAATCTAGTGAGAACGATGAAAACTCCATTTTAGTGTTGAATAGATTTACTCGATCATCACAGAAATCAGTTAGGCAATGTGCTTGTGAGACCGGAATAAGTAAATCATATGTACACTGTACACCGAAATTTAAAGTCGTCATAATGGAAAAGCTACATTCCAAGGGTGTTACAGGCGACGACTAAAATGTCTCTGTTCACTGACTAGAATTTTGTGAATGGTTTCAATCAATGGAAGCCGAAGAGGTACAGTTTGCCAAAGAAATAATGTGGTTCGATGACGCTACTTTCAACCTGAATGACACAGTAAATTTACACAACTGCAGGTATTGGTCACTTGATAATCCACACATGTATGTGGATAATCATGTTAATTTACCAGGATTAATAGTATGTCGTAGTTTATTATCCAGGGGGTTGGTTGGACCATTTTTTTTTAATGGGAAAGTTACCGGTCACGCATACCTGCAGTTTGGAAACAACGATTTTTACTTTCAAAAAGATGTAACCACCCCTCCTCATTGTAACTATGATATCAGAAGGTAGCATGATTAAACGTTGCCTAATTGTTAGATAAGACAAAGAGGAAGCAATGGGCATCCTCCACGTTCACCGGACTTGACATCACTTGATTTTTACTTGTGGAGTTACCGGAAGGATCCAGTTTATGGTACAAGACATCCAACGCTCGAATACCTAAACTAGAGAATCATGATACCATTACGTTCTAATATACTATATTCATTGTATTGTATTCTAATACCCTATTTCTTGTTTACTAGATTGTTGTCATTGCTGGTCTTTGAACCTAAATATAAATTTAAGCAAATAGTGTTGTACTTATTTATGACAACAATCTTGTTAAAGATTAATATAAACAAAGTACAATCTTGCGCTGGGCATCGTATGGGAGACATGACTGAATTTGGGTGTTTTGCCTTTGTAACGGCACTCCCTTAAATATATTGTATTACTTTGTTTATAGTAAATTTAGCGACATCTTTATCCGCGTCGCCCCATTTGACAACCGAGCCCTCGACATCAAGGACTGCCCACGCACCACGACTCCTTCGATCCGCTGCCCTGCTTTGGCTGACATTGGATGTCAGTCATGTCTCGCTGGAACAAAACTCCTCTCCAGGCTGGGCCTGGAAAGGCGTCACCTCATCTCTGTCACAATGAAATGACTGCAGCCAAAAACCATGACATCGCTGGTGCTTTCGTCCTGCGGTTCTCTGGAACCACCCCCTCTGGTGTACCTCATGAGATTCGTCAGATGGTGGACTTCACAGAGTCGTCTGATAGATTGTTCTTCTTGAAACAAGCCTGTATTACGCTAGGAATAATTGCCAGGACATTACCCACCATCGGTGAGGAACACGGATCTGGCACCACCAATGTGACGGCGCCAGTGGCTGAACCATGCGGTTGCCCCCACCGTTAGGAGGTTTCCTACGCCTTTGCCTCGGCTGAGTGGATGCTCCCATTCCGCGACCTACTCAAGCCCGGTATATACTTCACATGGACGGAGGAACTTGATAGTCTCTTCAGGGAGTCGAAGTCCGCTATCATTGACGAGATCCACAATGGTGCGGTGATCTTCGAAAAGTCCAGGTCTACTTGTCTTGGAACAGATTGGAGCAGGGAAGGCCTGGGGTTTTGGCTATTTCCGAAGCACTGTTCATGCAGCTCCACTCACCCCTTATGTTGCAAGATAGACTGGAAGATCACCCTCGTTGGGAGCCGCTTCACGTCAGGCACATAATCTCGTTATGCCTAATTGGAGGGAGAGGCCTTTGCGGTGGTCGATTAACTCGACAAGGCCCTGCATTTCGACCGCGGCTATTCCAACTTAATCGTGGCTATGGACCACAAACCCCTCCTGAGGTCGTTTGGCGATAGGTTGCTCAACGATATCCGAAACCAACGCCTTCGCGACCTCAAAGAGAAAACCCTGCCTTACTGCTCCCGCGTGGTGCACATACCTGACGTGCGCAATGCTGCGGCCGACGCCGTCTCCCGACACCCAGGGAATGAGCCCACATCACCGCACCTCCAAGACATCGCCAATGTGACTGACCCAACGAGCCGAACCACACCACAAAGGCTGCCACACGAGTTCTTTGCTGCTCTCCGCACTCATGACCACAACTCTGATAGTGTCTGCACCCAAACAGCTTCAACATCAACTGAGGTCATAAAGTCAATCACGTGGAATGATGTTCGCCTTGCCACAACCAACGACCCAACGATGTCGCAATTAATCGAAACAATCGCAGCTGGCTTCCCCGCTCTGCGCAATGACCCCTCCGACCTTGGCAATTCTACCATCAGCTTCGATGGGGTTTGTCCTCTACAATGACCACAGTCCCTTCGTGACCGGGTCATCCAGGCCCTACATGCAGCCCACCAGGGAGTGTCGCAGATGTGCTCGCAAACGGAGTCCTCGTTTTTCTGGCCGGACATGACACCAGATATTACCACAACACGGGCACGCTGTTCACCTTGTGCAACCGCACGCCCCTGTCAGAACCTAGCACACCACCTACACCACCATCCCAACGTGACTACCCATTCCAGAAGCTCGCGTCCGATTACTTCCACTACAGGGGTCGCAACTATCTACTGGCGGTGGACAAGTACAGCAACTGGCCTATCATGTAGGAGGATGCCAATAGTGCCGCTGGACTGATTTCTGCCCTACGTCACATCTTTGTCACATTTGGCATTAGTGATGAGTTATCATCGGACGGTGGCCCTGAGTTTACCTCTAGCAAGACTTCCATTTTCCTGCGTGATTGGGGTGTCAACCACTGTGTATTGTCAGTTGCCTTGCCTCGCCTCACAGTAATTGCCGCGCAGAGGTAGGTGTCAAGAGTGTGAAACGCTTGATTATGGATAACACTAAAGCTAATGGCACACTGGATACCGACAAGTTCCAGCGAGCCATGCTCCAATACCGCAACACCCCCGATCATCCACATTGGCCAATATCTGCGAATCAGTTAGTCGACACATTCAAAAGTTCATTCATGCCGTTAGAGAACATTTTGAGCACTTGGCGTAGTTAAGTAAATTTTATATATAACTTGATATAACTTTATAATTACTTAAATCAGTAATTTTCCGTTCATTGGCGATTGAATAACAATATATAGTTGTTTTGTTTTTGATTTTACAAATGGTAAAGTATATGATGCTATGAGGAGTACATAGACTTTTGGAGGACAAACACGAGGTTTACTTCAACTCTGTGCTTCTCTCCCGAATGAGACCTTGTTATATAAGCAAAGGCGCAAGCTTGCAACCACATTTTGCTTTTGCTGGTGATATTCTATACGCTTACCATATACAGTAGTAATTAGGTAATCATAAAATATACATTAGTAATTAGGTAATCGTAAAAATTTTAAGAAATATACATGCTTAATATGTTTGAGCATAATCTTATTTTCTTAATTATATTGAGCTGATATACAATGAGGTACCAAAAGTCATAGGGTAGCAGTATGTAAACTGATGTTGGGCAGCACCACCATACCGTGACGTCATGGGAATTCCAAGAGCTGTATCACTTGTAATCTGACATATCATAGGTCAGTGAGAACACTGACTAGTCCGCTCAAGGCAAAACAACCTGAATCATTGGAGCTCGAACGGGGCATGATAATGTAAGGTAGACCGATTGGACATTCCACATCCATCGATCTACGGTGTCGCATCTGTACCGAGAATACCTCGTGGAAGGCATTGCCGCACACCATATACAGCTCAGTGACCGACCACGGGTGCTTAATGATCGGGCTAGAATTGTCCATGGTAATAGACAAAGCAACACTGCCTCAAGTCGCATCCACATTCAAGTCAAGAAGTATCAGAAGCATAGCCATGAGGTCAGTACAGCGTTCTTTACCTATCATTGGGTATGGGAGTAGAAAGCTTATCAGAGTGCTTCTATTAACACCACGACACCGGATACAGCGATGCACCTGGGTTTGTCACGTCGCCAATTGGTCCCTGGAGAATTGGTACCGTGCGCCGTCGTCTGATGAGTCATGGTTTCAGTTGTTTCGGGATGATGGTAGGGTTCAGGTGTGACGCAGAACCCATGAGACCACGGACCGACAGTTCTCAAAATGCTGCATGTAGACTGATGGTGGTTCCATAGTTGTGTGGGGTGGGTTCACGTGGCATAGGTTGGGCTCGCCTAAACACGTCATTGACCGTTGCACTTCTTGTTGACTATTTGTATCCAGTCATGGACTTCGTGTACCTCAACAAAGCTGGGATATTCCAGCAAGATACTGCACCGTGTCATCGGGACCAAGTTGCCCAGATTTGGCTCGGTCAACATCCTAGATAGTTCCGACGAAGGATGCGGCCTCAACGTCAACCAGACATGAACCCAATCGAGCATTTATGAGATGTGGTAGCCTGTTCTATTCGCATCCAAGTTCTGGCACCTACAAATAACAGGGAAATGTCAGCAGTTTTCGAGTCGGCATGATTCAACATCTACCCAGAGGTGTCCCATTCACCGGTAGAATCGACGCCACGTCGAGTTGTACATTTTGCGGGAATTGAGGTAGGGGAGGGGGGGGGAGTCCTACACGATACTAGGTCCTATCCGATGACTATTACCACTTCAGTGTATTAAGTATTTTATTTATTTTTAGGGGATATAAAGCGGGGTGTTTAAACAAATTATTAAAACCAATATGAAAGGGGGTTGGAAAAAACGGTGTTGAAAGGCCAAAGAGGCCGGAGGCACACATTACAAAACTATTTTAGCGACGCAAGCTCCCTATATATATATATATATATATATATATATATATATATATATATATATATATATATATATATATATATATATATATATATATATATATATGAGGTTAGGTAAGGGTAATAAAAAGAATTCCTTAATCATCTGGAAAAGTCTCCTGGAGTTCCTCAACCTTCTTCAAGAACGTTACATATATGACGAGGCAACCATCCATTTATTAATATTAATATATATTATATATATATATTAATATATATTCATTTTCTCATTCTTCCCAGACGAACCTCAAAGTGGACTTGAGTCTCTTTTGCTCGTCTGTGATTATGACAAACTATACTGAAAATTTGAATCTAAAATTCTCAAAATAAGAATGCGATATGATAATTAGAAAATCTGACTTTTAATTGTAATAAGTCAAACTAGTCAAAAGGTAGACCAAATTGTTATTTAGTGAATATTAATAATACCAAAATAAATGACAAAATTGAAATTTCAGAAGGCTACGTGATTATGTGAGCCTACTTTAGGTAATTTATATTCAAAAATAAACAAAATATGAGTAGATAAAGATATTTTGTTGAGGAAAGAAGCTTAAATACCAAGAAACATCCAAGTTCCATTTCGCCACTAGTTAAGCGTAGAGAAAATTGTTTTAAATTTATAAAACCATCAATCTTTAAGCACCTGGTATGAATTCTCTAAATTAAAGGCACCTAACCCTAAATGAAAGAGTACAGTTGTATTTTCAGGATAAATACACGGATCAAGAAGGAACGTATTTAAGAACTCCAGTTGGTGTTCACAAAAGAAAATATTTTAACTTTGCCATCCATTCCAACTTAATTAGGAGAGTTTGAGCTTTCGTAATCATAACTTTGAACTATACCCAGCTATTCCAAATTGGTCTAAACTTAAATCCTAACTGATATAACAACGCCCTCTGCAAATTCATCCACTCAGTAAAGTAATTCCCGCAAATGAAATTCTTGGGCATTTTAGGCTTTCTCCGTGACAAGGCCTCGTTTCTGGGACTCCCTGCATGGATTTGGTCCATTTAGGGATATTTGCACATGAAACATTAAAATTGGCTTTGCCGAGTTTCGAACTATGTATCGTGTTTTTAAAATCCCTCACGCGAGGGCACTCCTCACACTATAAACACACATGCAAAACATTGACAGTCTTAATGTACACTCGCATGGGTACAATGCGTGTATTCAAATTTGGGAACATTATAACTAATATTTATATCCTTTTATTTAGATTGTAATTTTCTTTCCTAGAACATGACTAAAAGACCAAATTACGAGGAAGTTACTGAATTTCCAAGAAAACGGTTTGCTGAGTAATATGAGGTGGGGACCGGAGCTACACCAGCAACGCATAGATGTAATTTCGGAATAATTCAATTATTAACAAATAGTCTGATTTAAAAAAATGGCCTAGAAAATCAACTCAATCCCATCCTGACAAAAGATTTGTTTGAAGATATGTTGAGAGAAGCCGTTGTTCTTTCTTATGAATTGCCGGGAAGCCCCAAGTTAGGTCATTTCGTTGGTCGATTCAATATTTGAATTACTGGTCAACAGCCTAGGCGATTGTGGGTACCGGCAATTCAGGCAGTTGCCCGGGGCAGGGGTCCCACTGCTGGGTTTTTCCACCCAGATCTGAGTTTTTTAGGCTCCACCTGGGTTTCTAGGTTTAATTTTGAAAAATCTCGTAAAATCTGGGTTTTTTCAGGAAAATATACGACGATTTATTAATAATTACAATAATTTATATCCTATTAATATAAACTTATACTATTACAGTGTACGTAAATACGCATGTCAGATGAAACAGAACGTATTCAATTGGTGTCAGCCGTATCAAACAAATATTGAACAGGTTTATACAGGCAGCGTCGTTGCACCATTGCCGCACTCCCATTTGAGTGAGTTACAAACATGTTCATTACTTGTACGCTGTTCCAATGCCGCGCTAACGGCGCTGTGTCGTTAGTAGAGAGGTTATTCTTAAACTCTACAACTCGTATGCCAGGCCACATTTAGAGTACTGTATACAAGAATGAGCATCACATTTTAGACATGATATTAACTGCTGGAGTCAGTAAAAAAGAGGGCAACAAAAATAATAGTTCCTGAAGCACCTTGAATATGAAGATAGGCTGAGGGTAATAAATATGTTCTCATTTGAAAGAAAGTGTGTGAGGGGAGATACGATTGAGCCTTTGAAAATCTGTTCTGGGATGGATAAGTTGGATTTTAGCAAGTTATTTGAGTTGGAAAGTAGACGGTAGTAATAGGACTAGGGGGTCACCACTTGAAAATTGAAAAACAGGTGCAGGTTAGATGTTGATCTGACACAATCCTATGGATGCATTTTGTGGGTGGGTTTGGACAGATGCGGATGACCTTTGATAGGCCCTTGTGACTTTTTTGTCATCCGTGAAGTTATGTTAGAAAATATTTTTTCACCATATTTTCAAGCATAGATTGGATGATTATATGGGAAGGGAGGGTGGATTTTTTTTTGGGGGGAGTGGTATTCTGGACACGGTAAGTGTTAAGATTAGTGGTGCACGATTTTTTAGAGATTTTTGTTGGTTACCTTTCTACCTACTTTCCCTCCATTCCCTTAAGTTTTTGTAGGCTTGCCTATAACGACGTCTGGCAATCGCCTCTGAATTCCAATCTAATGCCAGGCTTTTGCATTGGGAATGTCACTAGATTATTAAAAATAGCGGAGTGCAACCCTCACAATTAAAGGGTGGTATGGGGGCGAAGCCCCCCCCCCATTTCCCAATTCCCTTCAAAATCCATAATACAATATGATGGGATTCCAATAAACGCAAAAAAAACAACAACCCCAAAGCACCTTTTTTTGTAATTTGCCTAAGAAAAAACACTAAATTAAAAAACACGGCAGTGCCGTGATTCCTTTTTTTTTTGGTAAAGTTGTGGTTGTGCATTCAATAACTATGCATTTTTGACATTTATGTAATATATATTTAATTTTTCTTCATATTTTAGAAATACTGATAACAAAATGGCAAGCCATCCTAAAAAAAAAGTGTCTAGAGTGGTATAAACAATCTTTTAAACAAGAATTGTTAAAAGATGAAAATCTGAAAGAGTGGCTAAAAGAAGATCCGACTGAAAAGGGATGTAGTACTGCATGTGCTGTAATACAAAAATAAGGAATGCTAATAAATCGATGTTATTATCGCACAGTAAAACGGCTAAACATGAGAACAACATGAAAACTGCGAAGTCAATAACAAACTTAGATATATTTGTTAAAAAAAAGAAGCCTACAGAAAATGAAGAGGTAGCGAAGGCAGAACTAATGATATCCGCTTTCAATGCCGAGCATCATTTGCCATTTGCTCCAAGCAGATCATCTCATAGAAGTGTGCAAGAAAGCCTTTCACGACAGCAATATTGCAAAAGCAGTAACTATGCGAGCAACAAAAGCTTCTTATCTTATCCAAGAAGGAATTGCTTACCATGAAAAAATGGAAATTGCTGATCTATGTAAAAAAGTAAAATTCTCATTAATCATCGATGGGAGTACTGACATATCAGTATCACAGGTATTAGCTATCCTTATTAGATATTTTGACGTTCAAAGGGGTTATGTAATTGATATTTCACTTGACACAGTTTCTGTTGAAGATGGAACGAGTAAAGGATTATACGAGACTGTTAAAAAAACTCAATGTGAAAGGAATCCCCATGTGCAATATTATAGGTTCTGGGAGCGATAATTGTTCAACCATGATGGGAAATAAGAGCGGATTTCAAGCAATATTTAAAAAAGATATTTCATCACTTTTTATAATAGGTTGCGTAAGTCATTATGTGCTAGTAATGCATGTTGCCGTCCTATCTTGCAACTTTCATAAAGGATATTTCTTCTTATTTATCACACAGCAGCAAGCGAATTGCAGATTGTACTGTGTAGAAATCTAAATACCTCCATGCACATTAGTACATACATAAATACACCGACACAGCTGCGTGCCCCCCCCCCCTTTCGCATCGAATCCCCTTCACCCCTTTTCGCGCCTTTGAGATAACCAAATTCGCGGCCGGCCACACAGGAAAATGTCTGCCTCAAAAGACACCTGCCAGCCGACGAAGGCCCGAGTTTCTTGGCGCCGTCATAAACCTGCGATTTGAGACGAGGAAAGCTCGGATGGTGCCGAGGTGTGACTGTTCGGCATGTCCTGGGGGCAGACGAAAGGTCTTTTCGCACGACGATAAGAATTTTATGAGAATCCGGTGCTCTTTCTCGATTTTAGCCCTTGAGGGAAATAAAAGAGAAAATTCTCTCTGGAGTCGGGCAAAAGATTTGGGACCTACGTTGTGTGTGGAGCTAGTCCCACAAAGGAAACAGTTCGCCCGTTGATAGGAAGAAACTTCGGGGAATTTGTTGTTGCCGTCACGGTACTTGTAGGTGCTAAACTTCTCGTAGACCCCACCCCCCCTTCAGAGTCAGAGGTTACACAAGAACTCCCTCTGCGGATTACCCTAGACACAGCTAGGTAATCATTTTTGGCTACCCACTCCAGGTGCCAATAATCGGAACGGACACTTCGAGGAAAAGAATTCCGATTTGAGACACAGTTTACTCGCCTTCGCGATCCGGCCTAGAATCATTATATCAGGACACCGGTCTAGGATTACCCCCCACATTCGGTAACGACGGACGACCGGGCTAAGTGCGAACATCGTCAGAAGAAGAAAACATTCACCGTCATTCTCTAAATACTTACGAACTCAAATGTATCGTTAAAGTGAATTATCCCCTCCCCTAACTTCACCAGTTTAATCGTTAACTAGAATTTCCATCCCGAGCTCATAACCTCGAGTATTACAAGTGATTAATTCAGTGCTTAATTCCGTGATATTATTCATTTCATTCTGTCGGGTGCAATTAAGACGCAAGCATCCTAGTAAGTAGATTTCAAGTGTAATCCCCACGACATTATATAGACTTACCAATTCAGTGCGAAGATTAATCCTATTTATATATATATATATATATATATATATATATATATATATATATATATATGTTATTTCATATTTCCAATTTGTATATATAAAGTTTATTTTTGTATCTCTGGTTTAACTATTTTGGACGATCCTTTGGCAATTGATAAGCAATCCACTCGGCTCAATTCTCGATATTACATAAGTCCACCCATAACTGGCTTTTACTGAGTGAAAACACACTCAGGGGATCATTATATTAATTTTTATCAAAAGGGAAGCACCGGGGTTATTCTTATTCACCGGAAGTGGCTACGGTAGGTGTATTGGGTACACTTCATCCCCACTTTACCCTGATGCGGAATTAAAATAGATGCCAAGAGAGTGGGACTGGGATTACCCACTCACTAACCCTCGACATACTGCTATGCAAGATGTTACAAATACAGAAAATCACAAAATACCTAAGCTAGCTCAGACTCGTTGGTTATCTCGCGGAAATGTAATAAAACTTGTGCTTGAGCAATGGGATGCATTACTACTTTATTTTCAAACTGAATCTAAGGTTGACAAGATTGATGGGGCAAATGCTCTTACGATACTATGAAAAATAGGGAAACAAAGCACTTGCTTCTCTTTTTAAACTATATATTAGAAAAAGTTAACTCCTTGAATATTGAATTTCAATCTGAACACTTCAGACTCCATGTGATGCATTCAATGGTTTATTCTGAATACAAAAACATTATAAGTTGTTTCATTAAGGAACAAGTCAGTAATTCTGCAAGAATTTCGGAAATTGACCCAAGTGACAAACAGTTACATAAACAATTGAACGATTTATATTTGGGTGGACGTTGCGCCAATTGGTGAAAGTGGTGAAACAAGGTTTAGGACTGATTGTTTAAATTTCTTGGTTGCCCTATGCATGCAAATTAAAAAAACGATTTCCACTAGAGCAAAGGTCGGGGAACTTTTGTGGGTATTACCCCATAACACCTCTTTTGCACAGCGAAATTACCCCAGCACATGAAAGTCCACAAAATCTGAGAAACACAAAAGGCATTGAAATTCCTCAAAAGTTTCTTGAATCCTTCCTAGGGAGAATTCAGTCATGCAAGATGAAAATTGTACATTATACACGATAAAGCATCTTTAAAAATAACACTCAAAATTTCCAATATAATAAAATGAAAAATAAAATAAATGCATGTAATAAGAAAATAGTAGCAGACAAATTTAATAATAATCTCATTAAAGAACTAAAGATTTTTTTTTGAAAACGTTTTCACTTCAGGGGTTGGATAAATGGTTTGATTTCTTATACAAGATAAAAATTACGGGTATTTTTTTTATTTCAAACAGCCTATTTTTGTTCTTCTTTTTTTAAGTTAATGAGATTGGAAAATCTTTTGTTGGGAAAATATGTAGTTGCAAACGGCAGCAGTTGTTTTGTCGGTTCCTCATGTGCAATTTTGAAAGCCTTTGCAGCTCTTGACATCAAAAAAAGGACAAACCGCGCTGTTCTGAAATTGAATGGGTGCTTCATTGTTGGCACAATAGAGAAACTTTGATCCAAACGATGAAATCATTTCTTTGCCTACAATAACATGATTTTTTCCTCTGCAATTGTTTGTTAAATCTATTCACATATTAACAAAAATATCAGCTAAATATGAAATCTGTGCAACCCAAGACGAGTTTTCTAACTTATCTGCTGCGAGGACATACTTTGGATCAACTATAAAAATTTAATGTTCGCTTTTGAGAGCCCAACTTCGATTCAAAACATTTCCACGTGAACTACTTCACTTCTGTGTGATAAAGTAGGAGTGAATATTCCGCCTCTCCATCCTCACCTAATTCACGAAAAGCCGTGTGTTTAGTGCCGATCCTTAGAGAACATTGCCAACCTTGATAACATCAGCCATGGTAGCTTTCAGTGCAGGTTCCAAATGCTTCATTACAGGTGCCTGGCGATAAATCAAACAGTAGGTCACTTCATTTTTTGGATTTTCCTCTCTGCCCAAAAGACACTGATATGACCCAATATGGCTAAACCTCCATCAAAAAACATTGCAGCGCAGTTTTCCCACTTTAAGTTAACACTTGGTATTTTTAGGTATTCATTAACCTTGTTGAATACGTCAAGGCCACGAGCTCTCAACTCGAGGGAAGAACAAAACAAGATTTCATCTTCAATTGCATCAGAACCTTTGTAGCGAAGGCGTATCATCACCTGCGTATTGCTTCTGAAATCTGTACATAGTCTCATCAAGTTGAATAGCAAAATGTTTGCTCTTTTTTATTGAATAAATCACTTGTGCACTGCCATTTTCTGGTAAGATTTTGCAAACAAGGGCACTGAATTCACTCTCATGGCTTGTGTTTGGCCACTCATGATGTCTTGACATTCGTGGTAGGTGTTGCTAGCCGCTGGAATCCTTGCCCATTGTACATTATTTCCAACTTAAGAAATTGTTCCCACGAGTTGCGTTTTATTTTTATTAAGAAACTGAAAATTATTTGATAGAAAAAATATAACTTTCATAATTTGCCTCGCTTATCCTCCATAACCCTATATATTTTAAGAACGAGATTTTTTTTAAGGTTTGAATAAGATTTTTTTCTTTTAGTTCGGTTGTTGCTTAAGTATATTTAAATTTTTTATCAAAGTTATTTCTATTCATTCCGTTATAATAGAAAAAAAAACAAGAGGAGCAAATTCGCCACTCCTCCTTACAGAAGGAGCTTGTGCTACGCTGGCAGACTTTCGGTCTGTGTCCTATCATGATTCTTTTTTTTCTCCATCTATATTTGCTCTAATAATTTCCATGCCCAAATCACCATTTGTAATTCTTTTAGTTTTAAAAAATTCGATCCTTATATTTATTTCTGAACTTCACTATTTTATTTTTTTATATTATAAAGAAATTATTAGAAATAACTTTGATAAAAAATTTAAATGACAACCGAACTAAAAGAAAAAATCTCGTTCTCAGAATATAGGGTTATGGATAAAATGGTGAAGTTCAGAAATAAATATAAGTATCAAATTTTCCTGAATTTTTTAAAACGAAAAGAATTACAAATGGTGAAGTTCAGAAAATTTATTAAAATTTGGGCATGGAAATTATTAGAGCAAATATAGATGGAGAAAAAAAAAGAATCATGATAGGCCATAGGACACAGACCGAAAGTTTGCCAGCGAAGCGCAAGCTCCTTCTGTAAGGAGGAGTGGCGAAGCTGCTCCTCTTGTTGAATAATAATTTAATTTTTGTTCAATTTTATTTATGAACCTTTATTACCCGGGAGATCTTTATCTTTACCCCATTTGGGGTAATTTACCCCGGTTCGCCGACCTCTGCACTAGAGGAAGAAGGAATTGTTGCCAGTTTAGGAGTTTTAGATCCCGCTGCAGCAAAAGATATGACAAAATCTCCTAGTTCAATAATGAAAGTAGCAGTGCATTTTCCCCACCTTGTTCCCGAAGATCAACTAGATAGTTTGGATGATGAATGGAGGCTATTTCGACAGTTCAAAGATGTGTCACTGTTCTATAAATCTATTCCTGATTTCTGGCATTTTCTGCGTAACATTAAAGACGGCTTAAACAATTCAAAGTTCGGAATTCTTTCTCATTTCATGACCCACCTTACTGTTTTACCACATTCTTCAGCTTGTGTCGAAAGGATATTTTCACTTATTAATCATGTCAAGACAAAACAAACAAACTCGCTAAAAACGGACACTGTAAAGGAAAGGCTGTTGGCAAAACAAGCATTGTAGAGGGGTCAGCCAAACTGTTACACGTGGACACCTAAACCAGAATTGGTGAGAGATGTAGTGGAAGGCGCTTGTCACCAGCGTTAGGAAAACGGTCTCAAACATCAGAAAAATCTTCTTGAAGTAAATGTTTGCTCTGCAGAAGTAAATTCGGAAGAGGAAATGTAATAAAACCTATATTTTTATCTTTATTTCAACTCGTGTAAGTATATTCATATTACGAGGGGCGGTCAATAAGTTTTGCAATTCAGATATAAGAAAACGAGATATGAGGAAAAGGGTTTTATTATTTTTCAAAATAACTACCCTCGAATCCAATGCACTTGCGCCACTTGTCCCTGAGGCTTCGAATTCCCGACAACCAGAAATCTCCCGACTGCTGTTTAATCCACTCCTGGACGACGAGCTGGACATCTTCATCGTCCCCAAACCGGTGTCCACGCAGTGCAGCCTTGAGCTGGCGGAAAAAAAGTAGTCGCTAGGGGCCAGATCTGGACTGTAGGGAAAATGGTTGAGCTCCTCGAATCCGCACTCGCGCAGGGCAGCTTTTGCAACTCTGGCCTTGTGGACTTTGACGACGTTGAAGTCGATCATGAGGCGTGAGATTTCTAGGGACCCAACGGGCAGAGACCTTGGTCATGGCCAAATTGTCGTGGATGATGTTGATAACACTTCCATGTGATATTCCAAGTTCTCGCTAGATTTCTTCGACCTTCACCCGTCCATTTTCGAGGATCCTCCTCTCCACACGGGCCACATTGTCCTCGTTGGTCACATCTGATAGGCGTCCTGGACGGGGGTCATCTTCAAGGGACTCACGACCATGGCGGAACTCCCTATTCCAGCGAGCAATGGTCACATAGGAAGGGGCGGTGTCGGTGTACACTGCAACCATGCGTTCATGAATCTCTTTTGCATTCTTGCCTTCCTTGGTCAAAAGTTTGATCAGTGCGCGGTGCTCAACCTTCTCCATTGTTGAAAAATTTGTGACTGACGATCTGCGATCAGCTACTGCTTCTTAAATAAACGAGGCAGGAGCGTGCGGCTGCAGGTCCTGACTTGTCATAACTTGTCCTAACACCCCCACAAACAGCCATCCCCCTTCCTCTGTTTTGCCCTACCGATTCGCAAAGCTTATTGACCGCCCCTCGTATTTTATGAAAATAAAGTTTCTAGTTTTTTTCATGTACTACCTTGGTTTATTTAAAATCATCGAGTGGGAGCCCTGGCCCGGGGCACGTCATGTGCATAAGGGCGCCATCAAGGATGTTCCCCAAAAAAGGGGGAATATTTTGTCTATTGAAAATGATATCGCAAAGAATAGGAATATAGAAATGGCTATGGAAAGATTTGCTGATTTAAAGCCTTGGAGAAAATGTTTCAAGTAGGCCAATTGTTCATACTGTTCAAAATCCAGGTCCAGAAAAACAATATTACTGTTCATTGTTTGTTAAAAAAAACAACCCAGGTAATAAACTATTTTCTATTATTCTTTTTTTCTTGTAATTTTTTTATAATTATACTTAAAAATGGCGGCGGACATCTGCTTGCCCAGGGTGCCAGCAACTTAGGGCTGGGCTTGGATGGAAACCTTGATTTGAGTTAGGTCGAGTTTGCGGAGACTGGCACATGTGGTAACGACCCCTGGTTTTGATCTAACATTAGGAATTGGTAATAACAAGGTCTGCTAACTAGAAGTCGCGTGTTCTCACTTATTCTGATTTATGACCTTACGGCCTTCAAAACTTTTAATAATTCCCGGACTAACCTTGAGAGGACCCTGGCAATTCTATCACTCGGAAGAGAATGTAAAACAACATGAGGGTTTCAAATTTCGTTAGAATCAGTCGAATAGTTACGATGTTATTGCCAAATAATTTCCGGCTTAACTTGGGAGGACTTTGGCATTTATACCATTCGAAAGAGAATGTAAAACAACATAAGGTTTTAAATTTCGTTAAAATCAGCTGAATAGTTATGGTGTAATGATCAAAACAAAAAAAACAAAACGGGGACCGACCGACGGACATAAAGAGTCGCCCGCGACTAAACATATGGCAAGGTAAATGCAGACTTCCAGTCCGTGCTAAGAATTCTGCGGTAGAATTCACGTCGCGTCAGAGAGGCCAAATGGAGCCAACTCACTCTCGGTTGTAAATGACACTGGTATAACCAAATATCACATTTTTTCCCTTTGATCAGAAAGAAGGAAATGGGCAGTCAGGTAAAGTATGAGAGAAAGGGGTTAATAGAGAGAAGAATAAGAAAAAAGGTTGAGGATTGAAAAGGTCTGCGAATAGCAAACCTTACCAACTATAAACAGTGAGGCCAAGGCAGCATATTATATTTAAACCTATACAAGCAAGTTCGTATAAAGGGTACAATCACTCAAAATTACTAACTTAAAACCATTCGCGAGGCAATACTGAAAAAAGGCTAATTTGCCGCAATCTGCCCCCCCCCCCCGCCCTACCACCAATCCTAATTTTGAATTCATAATTACAAATGAGTATATTCCGAAATCCAAAAATTGACTTGACAATAAAGCGGAAATGAGGCAGATGACCCCAACAACTGAATGAGAAATGACCCTTCCATCAGCAAGGATTATTTAAGAGTGAAATGGATCGACCAAAAAGAACTTTTCGCTGTACACGTGGATGAGTTTTACACGGGGTTGGGGATGGAGTACCCGCCCATTCGATGTATGTACACTAAACCCGAAGCCTTCAACTAAATCCTAGCTCGACTAATTACAACGGCATAGGCTCCGCCCACTACTACTACTAGGTGGAAGATTTTAGAGCGCCTACGACTGAGGGCTCACTTATCCATTTCACATCTCAAAGAGGGGACCCTGTGGCTTTCGTTAGGGAAAGAGCTGGTTCACGAGTTACCCCTTACCGCCATCTAGTGCCACCGTTAGTCCCCTCGCTTGGCCTAATTTGCCAGTCTTTACGATCTTCTATATAAGAAAACTTATAACCGAGATGCTCCCATTGATTTGCCTTTAAAGAAATAATCAATATTTTTTTCTATAATATACCCATCTTTGACTCTCTGTCTGCGTGTAGCGAGAAGAGTAAATTAAAGTATCCCCGCCAGCCCCTAAGTGCCAAATGAGCCCCACGTGAGACGCGCAGAGAGGATCTAAACTAAAATTGAATTTATCCTTTTACAAGTCCCCATCATCATCATCATCTCCCGCCGTCTCAAAAGGACTTCAAAGCTAATGGAAGCAGCGGGAACCCATATCTTTAACCTCGGGAAGTGGGTGAAACTTCGGCAGGAACATCCTGCCCCTTTGTCCGCTCGAGTAGCTTAAAAAAAGAAACCTGATGCGCTAGCAAATGAAAGGTGCACAACGCTTCTCACCCTGTCCGGGTGTCATAACAAAGGGATGTTTCATGAGGGAAAAGAGAAGAAAATGAGGCAGAAGTTCTCGAGTTGCGTCAGTTAATAACGAGGCGTCTCTCCGGACGCTATGCCGCATTTCACTAAACCGCTGCTTTTCGTTCATTTTAATTAACTCCTGGACACGCTACCCGGTCTCGGAGGAAGGAGGGCAGGAAGGCCTGTTCTAGCTATTACTCTATGAAATTTGCGAGAACCTTTTAGTGCCTAGGTGGTATTAATGCCCGAGTTTCACACACAAAGACCGCCTAGTTACAAGTCCAGCTGAAGATCAGATTGATAATTTTCCAGATGCATCATCGTGGTGTCAATTGCTCCTAATAGGAGAGTAAATTTAATCGCCTATCATGCGGAAACTGGGAATCGTATGAATGCATTAAAAGACTTTGAATTGATTGATGAAGTCGCCGGCCCCGACTGGTCTTAAAGTGGCTTTATGTCTTGATGTGTGTAATGTAAGAAGGGAGGGGTTGTGTTATGAGCGAAAGAGTGAGGAATTCGGAAATACCGATAAAATGAGCCCTATTAGACGGGAGATGGACTTCCAACTTGGCGAGACGCCCTGGTCTTCATGACTGATGAAGCTGCCGAGTGGGAAATGTCGCGTCGCGATCTGTGGCAAATGTATGGGTCAGTGTGAGGGTGATTTCTCAACTCCATCTCCTATGATTTTTCCCTTCCTATGGGATTGACTCGTGACAACAAACATTCTCCGTGTGTTAGGGTCACGAGGATCAGGAAGATGATTTTTATAATTTGATTAAACAAACTTCAGCAGCCGCAAGCGGAATTTCATCATCACGAGAGGTCGTGTCAATCCTGCCTTTACTATTTATGGTATTCCCATATAAATATAGCCTAAGACAATGAATTACTCACATTCTTCTATTCAAATAATTAAATAAAAAAAAAACTATCAGAGTTAGCTGGTAGTCCAATACCGCGAATAAAAATGTTCACTCGTAGTAAATATTTCAAAGGCTGGAAATTGAAAAAAAAGAAGATAAAACTAATAATAATGATAAGAAGAAGAAGGCAATCATTATTATGAATGCAATGATATAGTTACCTTTATATTTTCCGTTGGTCATTATTCGGGACTAAAATTTATCTCCAGAATACTTCTACCATGAATGATCATCATTATCATCATCATCATCATCACTAACTCTATAATTTAATGGAATTTTTTTGAGTATTTGAAGAATAATTTAATCTTAGTTTGGTTATGACTTATGTTTTTTATTAAAGTTATTTCTAATAATTCTTTTATAATATCAAAGAACAAAATGGTGAAGTTCAGAAATAAATATAAGTATCGAAATTTTGTTTAATTTTTTAAAACCCAAAGAATTACAAATGGTGAAGTTCAGAAAATATATTTTTATATATCTTCTTCTATAACTATATTTTAGCAACGTGATATTTTGAAAGTGAGGAAATAGTTTAGAGTTCCTTTTTAAAATTATTATAATTAGCGACGTTCATAGGGGGGAGTGGAGAAGCCATTGCCTGGTTATTATTATAATTATTAAAGAGACGATAACTATATAATCTTTTAATTTCTCCTCAAAAACACATGGTCGATTCTCAATGTTACTTACTGTGGCGTGTGGTTATTAGACCATAAAGAAAACACGAATAGGAATTTTCTTCGCAATATTTACTGTTCATCGTTGTCCAAAACAATTTGAATTCGATTCAAAATATTTATTTCGTATTGAGAAAAATAAAAACTGAACTAACCAACGAGAGTTTCTCCCTCTGTCGATAGTAAGGGAAGATGAGGAAACAGGTGGATAAATAGAATGAGTAAGGGTACTGGAAAAGGTTAAGGACGAGTTGCAGCAAATGCAAGCATCACCAACCCTCTAAATAAAGGGACGATTGGAGGGGAGGGGGGTACAGACTTCTAGGAACAAATTCGTGTCTAATCATGGTAAAAGCTTTGAGAGTAAAATATATTTTTATTTTTTTCATTCGTTTTTTTTTAATTTAAATGATAGGAATAACTATTTTAATATTTAAATGATTGTAGGTTTATTAAAGAGTTCATCAATAAGAAAAGAAAACGGGAATTCCTTCTCTGAATCCTAAATCGCCCTCTGGTCTTGTTCCAGTAGGAGGTGAGTTTCAGTCCCTGGAGCTTTGCTACTTGATCAAATGAGTAAAATGATGACAAATATGAGTTAAATGAATAATGTTGTGTAATTATAGTCTATTTCTTAATATTTTTTTTAGAAAAAAAATGTGCCAATCTTTTTCAATTCCAGAAAGGGCTCTTTCCAAAGAAAAGCGTTCAACCATTGTTGCTCTGTACCAAAAAGGCATTAAATTCAAGGGAATAGTTGTTAAGGGTACTTCATCGAGGAACACCGACTTTGGGATCATTAATGGCTTTAACAAGACTGGTTACACTCCTGTGAAGAAATCTTCCGGACGCCATTGAGCTTTAAATGAACGCCAAGATCGCCTTCAGGTAGGGTCCCAGCTCAAGGATCGTGTTGCTTCCAGTGTCAAACTTGCTCACGATTGGAAAGAAGCAGGTGTGAACGTTTGAGCGCGAACAGCGTGGCGGAGACTTTTTGAGAAAGGTCTCAAGTCGGGAATGGATGCGAAGAAGCCTCATTTCACCAAGAAAAACCTTACGGATGAGCTCCACTTTTGTAGGAAATATAAACAATGGACTGTTGAATGTTGAAGAATGGGGCAAAGGGATATTTTCTGATGAAGATTCCTTTCGCTTGTTTGGAGCTTGTGGAAGATCCCTCGTTATTATAAGAAAAGGGGAGCGCTTTCACGAGCCCTGTGTCGTGCCCACGGTCAAGTATCCGGACACTATCCATCCCCTTGGCTGCTTCTCAACTATGGGAACTGGAGCACTAGCATTTTTGCCCAAGAACACTGCCATGAACTCAAAATAGTACCAAAACGTGCTTCATTATCATCTTTTCCCCAAAGTTCAAGACTAATTTGGGGATGATAAATGTTTTTTTTTCCGCATAATGGTGCACCTGTCATAAAGTAAAAGCAATAATGAAGTTCTTGGCTGATAATAACATCGAAGTTTTGGGACCTTGGCTCGGGAATTCGCCAAGAGAGAATTCGTGGGCGATAATCAAACTGGCGGTTCATAAAAATAAGCCATTCAATTATGAGCAGTTGCGGTGCTTCTTGAACCAAAATGAAACGATATCATTCAAAATATTAGCACAAATTTGTTTGGTCTCTAACATGCTAAAACGAATTGAAGCAATCCTGAAGAATAATGGACATCAATTGATTGTATTTATTAATAAAATGGGTTTGGTCTTTAATTGTTTGTACATTTCACCTTCAAATTACGATACAAACATACTAAAACAAAATGCAACGTTTGATTAGTTATATTATTTTTTCCATATGAAAAAATGTCTCAAAACCTTTGGCCATGACGCTACAAAAAAACGTACACGAAATTAAGACCTTGCTAGCCTTTGTCGTCATTACCTAATTTTGGATCATTCATTTTCTTTTTATCAATCTTGTCTTCATTATTGATTATGCAATAATTTGCGACGGCAAGTTTAGTCTTTCTTATTCCGGCCAACCAAACTGCAGCCGACATCTGATGGATTTTTGCGCCTACTCAGAGTCAATGCTTTAAGGAGGCTCTACTTTAATTGAAGAGGTTGGGAAGATTTGGGAAGAATTGCGTGCCTACCAGGTCCCTAGTACACCAAGCAGCGTTCTCTCCTCACAAACGTAAGCCCGCGTTGGTCTTCGTTTCTAAATCCTAAGTAAATAACAATTTAACAGAGATCTTTGACGTCTGTGTCTGATGAGAATGAATACTTTTCTGAGTCTATTCTATAGCATGAAAGCCAGCGGGTGTGAAGCAGCAACGCGGTGGCTCATGAACTGACCATCAATTCCACTCAAGCCATTATGGCAGTAATAAAGCCATCTATCTCCTAGGTATAATTGATATGTACCAGAAATAACCATCTCCAAATTTGATTAACGTTACCAAACATTCAAACAAGAGGGATTAAACGAGAAATCCAAAAAGAACCTCTCTAAAATGTTTAATTTTATCACCTGTACCGTCAACGAAGCGGCCTAACTCACGTAAAATGTAATAACATTTATAACATTCCCTTCCCAAATAGATAGGCCAAATCCTAATCTGAAAAGTCTTATTTTTAAACGCTCATTACTCATTTGCTTCTTCACGAAGGAAACCGGTGAATAAAGAAAACAAGAAGAGTAGAAAGAATTAAGACTAATAAAAAGACAGTAAAAACATCGTCAATCATAAAGAGGAAGGAAATTGTGATGTAATTCATGTCGTAATTCCCCAAATTGCAAGCAAACGTCGGGATAATTCACTCAAACTGGTGATAATGTAATTTGGACAGAGAAATTGACGAATCCATTGAAGGCTTTCAATCCGTTCAGAAATGAGGAGGGTGTGGGCAGAAATACGAAGGAAACAGGTAAATAAACAAAACAAGAATAGAAAAATTTAAGATTAATAAAGATTGCAAAAACAAACATCGTCAATCATAAATAGACATGATGGAAGTGTGCATCGTAAATACTCAGGAACTAGTTTTAACAAAGCCCATTCAGTCAAATTTACGAACAGCCACCACTTCCCGGCCGAGATGTGGAAATGATGTAAGATAATGAGAATGAGACATCACAAAAATGGGCTTTTTATGCTTGATAACAGACGACTGCGACTCGTTAGATTAAGGAAACAAAGGAATTTATTAATCATTCGCAATATCTGTTTAGTATCAATGTGGAGCGTAAGACATACCGCTATAGATAGCAAAAACTATCATCGTGCCACTTTTAATGGAAACTACACACCAAATGATGTCAAAAAATGATCAAAATCATACGAATCAAAGAGAGAAAAAGAGACAAATGACTCATTCTTGTCAAACGCGATCACGCAACCAGAATTGTTGCACCACAAAGCAGAACTCTTAGTATTCCGTCACCTAGAACAAAGAAGTTTAGTTACTGCACGCAAAGTGTGACAAAACCAGAAAAAAAACATCATAAGATCCGCTTCCTTGAGTAAGAAAACCATGTAGGCTCAGCTACAGGCAAAATGCACCTATCTGATTACACATACACACGTCTTGTCTCTACCTGATGCCGTATGAAGCTGAAGGATCGGGTAATCACTACTTAATGCACAGGAATGGTCGTTACGCTATGTGCCATAGGATGTTGCTATTTATGTTTGAATTTATTTTTTTAAAAAGCGAAAACCAACGAGAATATCTTCGCCGGAAAGATTGAAAAAAGGAAGTTCGTGTAGAAAAAAGGGGAAGTGGAAATATATAGACAGGACGAAGATCGGAAGGGCACGTAACTCACCCCCCCCCCCTCCATAATTCCGCAGCAAAAACAAATTTTCTTTCGAGAGGAAAATTGGAATTACGTTTGCAGATGTGGAATTCATGAGGTTGCTCCATTGACCGCCAAATCATGAGGGATCAATAATATTTCATTCTTAACAAAGTAAATAAAAACTGTGTAATCCAACGAGGCATCTATCTATTCGGGGAAAGGATAAGTAAAGATAGAACGGGAATGAGGGATCCAAGTTAAAAATTAAGTGCACCACCCGACCCTTTTAATACCAGACCAGGCAACACACTAGATATAATTAACATAATGATCAGAATGACAATCACTGGCAAGCTCAAGCGAGTGCCCCCAGTTCCGCGTCAGAGAGGGTGGAATGAAACCCCCTTTGGCGAGTTCTGGGACGGAAGCGTGATGTGTTGTGTTGTGGTGTGTGTGTGTGTGTGTGTGTGTGTGTGTGTGTGTGTGTGTGTGTGTGTGTGTGAAGAGACAGCAGTGTTGTGATTAACTTTGTATGTGGAGTTGTGTGGATGGAGCTGCCTGAGCTCATCCTTCAGACCTCACGTGTCGCTAATAGGCGATTAGCTCTCAACGAACGACTCGTTGGGAGACAAGCCTGGTACCTAGGCGTTAGAAATCCAAATACAACGCATTATGCACTAAGCTAAGCGAGATCTCCAGGAACCCAAGAAATGTGACAGCATTACGAACTCAAACGCTCTTAGAAGAAATTCACTTTCAATGATTAAGAGAGGGAGGGGGGGGGGGGCTCATGGAAGTAAATTCCCATCGGAGCTCTGAGAAGTTGCAGTGGTTGGTGGAAACGACAAAAAAAAAAATGAGAGGTGTTTTAAAACTCTGCTTGGATCTTTTTAAGATTCAATGATGGCCGAGTGGAGAGCGCGTCATGTCCATTGCACTCAACAACACGCAGAAGAGGCGGTTATAACTAATCTTGCCACTGCTAGACGATTATTTCCTTATTTTCCATCACCCCTCCCCTCGCTTTAACCCATTATATGTATTCCGTTGCTTAGAATTAGTTTCTGGAAGTTACCATATGAGTTATTTATAAAAACAAACTTCTATTTATGGATTTGACAATCCTCTTGCAATGATACAAATGAAGTAAAAATTTTCTAATGATAAAATTAATACTTCATAATGTCTAATACTGTAAAAATTCATTATCCCATATAAAATGGTTATTTTACCATGTATGGAGAAACCTAATATTAACCTCTTAAATAGAGAGTAAGATTTGCCCTGTCTGATGAATGTTTACCAGAAACGAATTGTTTTGCCACCACAAATTAGTACCAACAAAATAACCAAATGCCTCGAAACTGGAATGAACCGACATTACGGATATGGACTGGGGCATTGTCTTCCAAAACAGATGGTTTCTACGTAATAAATAGACAGTTTCCTGCCATTGTTGGAGCTCTTCATTATCCTCTGATTTGTTATTGTATTCTCTCCCGACTTCTTGGGCTTTAGTTTTCTCCCAACTACCCATGAATTACGATAATTTTTTTCATACTTCCTATTAGGAACAGTGTTCTTTTATCTTTTCTTCTCGTCTTGTAATGGCAGGAGGCGTCTCGGCTTTTAAATATTGTCTTCAATTATTCTACCTGATTTAGTGTCATTCCTGAAGAACTGCATTGAATTATGAATACTCAAGGCAGAATGACCATGTTAAGATTAGATATAGCTTGAGACTGACGATACGACTGGAAATATCAAGAATAATGCAGAACGCAGAGCAGCAATTGACACGTGCAGTGCAATTTTTACTTGCCGAAAAAAGGGAATTGGTGCAATAAACGAGGGAATTTTACTTGCTGAAAAAAGGCGACTGAGGAAAGAAAGTAAAAAATATGAAAAAGTGTTAAGTATGACAGGCCGAAGAGCGGAAGGGTACGTAGCTCTCTTGAAACGAACCCCACAATTCCGCAGCGAAAAATGTTCGTACAAAGAGAACGAACAGACTCTTAAAAGTATCAACTTAATCATCTCCTTTGGGGATGCAAAAATATTGATTCGCAAAGTTGGTATATGAACGGTGACCAACTTCCTTACAACAACGGTACGTTAAATACGTTAATCTACCCATGGGACCTAAATAAATCCACAAATATGGTTCACATTGATAATATCTTCGTTTTTATTCGTTGATTTAAGGAAAATTTATTCTTTACAAATCAGTCTCAAAATTTCGCTGGCCTTCGAGCAAATTGGGCTTCGAAAGTTCGTTTCTCTCAGCAAAATTAGGAAAGGGTTCACCTTTAGAAACTTGGGCTCCGCAAAGGTGGTTCGAATTCTCACTTTGGGGTATCTGATGTTGGTACAAACTTGTTCGTGGTGGATTGCAATGAGTGTTCAGGGTTCCAGAATTTAAGGTTTATGAGGTTTGCTGTACCAACCCTTTAATCCACGATCTTACCGAATACATTGTTTCTTGTTCTTCGTTTTGTTTCTACTCCCCCGTTTTTTTTTTAAATAAATGCAAAAAAATCCCCCAGGAAAATGAAAGGCGGATTCCAAGTACTTTCGGAATTGTTCAGTTCATTCTCAAGAAGTAACGAATTACAATAGAACAAAGGTGAAAAAGATGGTAAACCCATTACAACTTACCATTTATGGACTAAACAAGTTCCTTAAAATAGGGGTTTTAATAGATAAAACCCACATGAGAAGCGATATATTTAGAATAAGCATAACTAGGATGAGTCAACTTCACTGGAGCACCAAGAGTCTCTAATTCATTTATACCATCATCCTACGTCATTTTTTTTACGAGAAGGGAACTGGTGTAACCAACGAGTGAATTATAAATCAGTAAAGGAGGAAAAAGGGATGTTTAGATGTAGGAGAAATCAAAGCGAGAACAGAAATAGCAAAGAAGTTCATAGATTAAAAATGACCGAATTAATACAACCCCCTAATCAGAAAAATCTTTGAATATTGAAACCCAGAGGGTGTATTAAAATTTTGAGAAAGAAGTGCATACAAAAGGTAGAGGCACCAAAAACCACAAACTTGAACTCCTTCGCTTACCTCCTAGCAAGAGAAGCTAATTTGTGTATTTTGTAACTTCCGTTCTGACTACACAATCGACCCATCAATGGACCTCATTTGGCCTGACCCTAACTTCCCCTTTTAAAAGAACGATTAAAATTAATGGCAGAACTTTGTAAAGTACCTACCGCACTTGCAGACGCTAGGGAAACAAGCAGCAACACGAGCCACCCCATCTGAAACACAATTAATTGATTAGCTAATATTCATACAAAAAACACCACTGCCTATAATTAATCTTTATTAATTTGTATGAGAAGATCTACTTCTTTCGTGCTCTTTTATCATGAAATGACGTACGGGGACAAATATAGGAGTGGTATTGGAATGCCTTTTCATTCTTATTAAAGGCAGTTGTAAATAAACCATTTAAGCCTTGTTTTTACGTTAGCCGTTTTCAAGGTTACCAAAGTTTTAACCATTATTGGAACTTTTAGAGCTTGTAAGCCAAGTATCTCGGTGGGGATCTAATTAGATCTAGACGTTAGCTCAGCCTATGATCAAACTTAGGAGAGGTGGATTGAAATAAATAAAAAGAGAGCTGTATTAAACGATAGAGAATCTCGAGCTCAGAATACCAATAACTTTAGCAATCAGCATCTCACTAAGTATGAAGCGGGTGTGCGAGAACAGGAGTAAGCCAACGTAGGTGCAAACCTCAATGGAAATGAGAGCGCAACAAATTTCATTAATCTTAAGTGTTGGGGACGGTAAGGTGCACTGAACAACAACCTAGAACAGGTTTGTGTATTTGTGCTAAGAGGCAAAATCTAGAATTGTCCGACCAGCAAAGACTGGGCGATGCAAATCTAGTGGGAATGACGAAAATTCAATTTTAGTGTTGCAAAGATTTACTCGATCACCACAGAAATCAGTTAGACAATGGACCTGTGAGACCGAACTCAGTAAATCATATGTACACCGAATATTAAAGTCATCATAATTTAAAATCTATATTCCAAGACTGTTACACGCCATAACTAAAAATAACCGGCCCTGATCAGAGACTCGAATTCTGTGAATGGTTTCAGTCAATGGAAGCCGAAGAGGTACAGTTTGGAAACAAAATCATGTGCTCCGATGAAGCCATCTTCAAGCTGAATAACAAAGTAAATCGACACAACTTCGGGGATTGGTCACTTGATAATTCACATGTTTTATGTGGAAATGAATCATAATGATTTACCAGAATTAACATTATGGCGTGGTTTATCATCGGATTTGGTTGAGCCATTTTTATTTAATGGGTAAGTTACCGGTCACGCATACCTGCAGTTCGGAAGCTGTTTGGAAACAACTATATTTTTTTTACTTTCAACACGATGTATCCCGCCCCTCTCCCTCATTTTAACTATGATATGAGAAGGTATCTTAATAAAACGTTACCTAAAAGAAGAGGAAGCAATAAGTATCCTCCACATTCACCCGACTGGACCTCACTTGATTTTTACTTGTGGAGTTACCTGAAGGATCTAATTAATGGTACAAGACTTACAAAGCTCGAATACCTGAAACATGCAATTAGGGAAAGGTGCGAGACCATCACATATTCAAGAGTTCATTCATACCGCTGGAGAACATTTTGAACACTTGGCGTAGTTAATTAAATTTTATATACAAACATCTCCATATATCATTTTAATTACTTATACCACTAGTTTACCTTTCATTGCCGAGTGCTATAACAATATATTTTTTTTTTCAAGTGATTTATGTAATATATAATGCTATACAGAGTATGTATATAGTCTTTTGGGGGATACTGTATTGAAATCTATAAATTATATTATCAACCTTTTAATATAGAATTTCTACCGCATACTATTATTATATTTAACCCTGTCGAAATATTGGAACTCGTTGTTCTATACCAACAAAGAAGCACAGGGACAAAGATACAACTCGAGTCATGGGAAGAACAAGCCCAATATACCATGGGATAATAGAATGCAAAGCTAATTTGATAGGTACACCGGGACTGGTTAGTAATTGGAAGGGAAATCCCATAAGGTCGTTATCTGCGTGCCTTTCTACCACTGTCAACGCCGGATATCTAATTCTTACACAAAAATAGTCGTGTTTGGAAGATGGGGCGGGGCGTATTTGGGGCTCGACACCAGTGGGTATGTCGGTGACGATGAAAAAAAATCCTCATGAGTAATGTTACGCTTAAATAATTGAAGGAAATAAATGTAATAGACGTTTTATTGGATTTGTGTCGGACATATCGGAAATTCAATCAACGCAATTCATTGTCAATTTTAAAGGTACTAAATCCGTCCATTCCTCCATTTGAGAGGGAAGCTGTTTTGTTGTCAATTTAGTCACAGAAAATGGAAATAAATGTTCTTGCTCATTTCGATTCTTCAGCGTAATGTTATATATATATATATATATATGTATGTATGTATGTATGTATATGTATATGTATGTGTATATGTATGTGTATATATATATATGTATATATATATATATATGTATATATGTATGTATGTATATATATATATATATATATATATATATATATATATATATATATATATATATATATATGAGATATGAGGAATTAAACCACATTCTCCGAAGACAATTTAATTCAGAACAGTTTCGGTGTATCTCACACCCTTTTTCAACTGACACTGGATAGAAAATATAAGAAAAGTGCTTACAAACATAACACAGTGTCAGGTCGTGAAAGATCCCCCCTTTTTTCCCTCAATCCCCTACTTGTGGCTAATCAGGGGGGGGGGGTAGGCCTAACACCCCCCCTAATCCACTTCTTTCTATATATTCAGCTTTATCCTTCATCCTTCTGACCTTACTCATTCGTCAATAAGTGAAGATGCCAGTCCTTTACTACCTGATATCAACTGTAGGGTGATAAAGGTCAAAGAAAACTAGCTCGAGAATGGCGGGAGTATCAAGACCCTATATCCTTAGTATGCCAGGACGCGAGAGAGACAAGAAGGCCCAATAATATGGACTACCCTATCAAGAACTCAAGTCCTCATTTTTACTTTATTTTTGTGTACTCCAACGCTGACAAGTTCTGTCATTGTGGGGGAGGGGGAGATAAGAGAAAAATGCAAAAAAGAAGCCTGACGCGGATTGTAACAGCAATATTAACCTGAAATTCCGGGATCCATAAACTTCCAATTTTCGGTCAGAGTTCGTACAAGGACCTTGGATGCTCTGGAGAACAAACTCCCTACAGGTGGCTTTAAGTTTGTATATGAGTATTTAATGCTCATTTATTTGTTGTTTGGGGGATGTTTAAGCGGGCGCCTTCAGACCACTACCGAAAGGTCAATGATTACGTTCATATTTCAGCCTTTTGTATGTTTCCTCTTCTTTCTCTTTTTGTCCTCGCGTCATATTTTATTAAGGAATTAATGGAAGATGCTTCGAGGGCGACTTATCAATTATTAATTCTTGCCAATGAAAGCTTTGGAAGGTAAACAGTAATGTGCTCGTGTAGTGCCTATCTTGTTCTCCTTTCCTTTTTAATATATCAGTTTCTCGTAAGATTACTACTGCTTGTACTTTGAGCGAAGTGTTTGGGGAATGTTAAAGCAATTTTGTTGCCTTAGGGTTTGAATTGTACTCACCCACTCTGATTTTTAGACATGGATAAGGATTATATCATAATGTTGCCCCTTGTTGGATATACTGACTTGTATGACCTTTGATATGCCCTGATGGCTTTTGCCAATGTTGAAATTAAGTTCTTAGTTTGTTTTTATTCCCGTTATTTCTATTCAAGCGTGTTTTACTTTGTCGTTTCTTCTACACTAAGTGAACTCAGGTCGGACTACAATAATTTCATGCCAGCAATGAGGTTCAGGTATCGCATTCTGCGTCAGATTTCTCAACCTTTTCCCGCTAACATTGTGATCTGTTGATCCAGATAGATATATTTGTCTACCATTTTAATTTGCTCGTTCTTGATTGTAATGTCCATCAGGTCGACCTCTGGTAGGTTTGTCATGGCTTTTATTCTTGCGAGATTTATTTTTAGGCCGACTCTTTTGCTTTCAAGGTTAAGTTCTTGCAGCATTGTTTGAATCTCTTCTAGGTTAGCAGCTATGGGCCCAATATCATCTGCGAATCTCAGGTGATTAAGATAACCCCAATCAAGCTTAATGTCTTTGTTTTGCCAGTTTAGCCTCCTGAAGATATGTTATAGAAAAGACGTGAATAATTTCGGAGATAGAGTATATCCTTGCCTTACACCTTTCTGTAATTTAAAGATGTCTGGATTTTTATGAAATCTAATGTAAGATCTGCAATTTTGGTATATGTGTTCATTGATATTTATGCAGATCGGATCCATACCTTGATTCTCCAAGACTGTTTTGATCTCTGGTGTGTGTATTGAATCAAATGCTTTCTAGTAGTTTACAAATACCAAACATAGACGGATATTGTACTGGGAAGTTTTTTCAATGAGTTGTTTGATAGCATTGTAGATAGAAGAGTGTAGGTAAGGGGCAAACAAGAAAATAAAGAACGAAAGTAGCGTAGTCGAGTTACGAACAGCATCCTGGGTTGCCAGAACACTGTTCGGCGAACGGCGAATCCACTGTGGCATTTTGAGTCTCAAAAATGACTCATTCAAGTGAAACTTTTAAACTGCTCGCTTGCGCTTCTCGGCATGCTACAGTATGTAGCTGGTCAATCGTTGATAAGCCCTTTTTGAAGCCAGCTTGTTCTCTCGGTTGTTGATCATCTAGCTGGTTTTGCAGTTTGTTGGTAATCACTCTTGTGAAGAGTTTATATACATGAGATAAAGCTGATTGGTATGTAGCTTATAAGGTCAGGTGATCGTCATTCATTGAAGATGCGAGCTAGTTTGTCCCCATATTTCTAGCATATTTCTACAAGTCTGAAGTGAGGTTATCCGGACCTTGTGATTTGTGGCTTTTCATTTGTTTGATTGCAACTTCAATTTATAATATGAAAACGGCTAGGGCATTATCAGATGTTGTTGGTTGGTTATGGTTCCGGTTGGTGTTGTTGTTTGAGTACAACTTTTCATAGTACTTCTTTGTTCGCATAATTATGCTTTCTCGGTCCTTGGTGATTGTACAGGCTCTCTCTTTTATAGGAACTATGTAAGATTTTCGTTTTAGAAAGGAAAAGGCATAGTATGACATCAGATGTTTCCCTTAGCCCCCCTCCGTCCCATCCGGGCTTGGGGGAGGAGGAAGGAGCAGAACCCAGTTCGACCTCTCCGCAAGATCTTCCGCCCCCGCTCACATCGGCCATTTTTAGGCTGATTGAGAGTAGGGTACAGGCTGGAGACAGGAGGGGTTAAAGAGAGGGGTAGACAAGGAAAATAAAAGGTGAAAGTTTTGAAATGTGGTAGAGGTTAATAATTGACCATAGTTGGTCTGTCCAAAGAGCGGGCGGGGAGAGTGGGATCGGATGGCAGAGCCAGATTGCTCTGGATGATATACAGTTTATGATCTCTTAAATGAGCTATGTGTTGTTCTTATTCTATACGGTCTTTGTGGGTTGTTGACCTAAGAGGTTAGGTATGCTATCCGTCCTCCATCTTAGTCCTTGTGTTTTATGTCCTTTTGATTCTTACATCAGTTGTGTGAAACGTGCGTCCCAGCTGAGTCCTCATCTATTGGTTTTCAAGCCGTTGTCTTGTTCAAATTCTATCCTTAGTTGTAGGTTTTAACTCATTATCTTTTCGAAGTTCGGTTATCTATATATAGATCTCTCTTCAGTTAGCAGTTTTCCTGCTTCAAGAGAATCTAATGTTTATCCTTATATCGCCTTTAATGGTGGTTTCGTTGTTTGTCTTAACGTCTTTCTTCCAACTTGGTCCTCCAAATTTCCTGGACCCTCTTCCTTAGTGTCAGGTTTAGTGGAAGAATATTGGCTTCTTCCTGTAGGTCTCGTAGATTTCTATGTTCTATCTGTCTCATGTTCGTTATCCAGTATAATGCTTTGTTTTGTATTCCTTGTAGTTTTAGTAACCTTGTCTTTGAGTGTGTAAGCTGGAATCAGCGGATATGTCAGAACCGATAGTAACAGCGCGTTATATGACTCTTTCTTATTTTTCTATCCGAGTTGTATCATTTTTTGCTAGAAGTGATATTCCGCTTGATGATCTTTGTTTCTGTTCTTTATATTGGGCGGAATAACCTCTAGTGTTTACAGTTAGGCTAAATACTTTTTCCTTGAGTCCATATTTGAAGTCATTACCGTCAATCCTGAGTTGGAAAGTATTTCATCTTTCAATTGGGATCATTTTAAATTTGTCTTTGGCTTGATTATTCCATAGCTTTTCATCATTATTTATGTTTTCTATTTCCAGTCTCGTAACTCTAGCTTGGTTCTCTGGAGTCCGGAAGGGTGTATTGACTATCTGAGTTTGACTGCGTACTGCATGTTTGTCCTTTCCAGTGTAATGGGCCTAGGGATATCTGATGTATAATGAGTAGAGTGTCGGGCCCAGACAATAACCTTGAGGCACTCCAGCCCACAGTCGGAAGGTTGGACACTCATATCCCTTTATATATATATATATATATATATATATATATATATATATATATATATATATATATATATATATATATATATATATATATATATATATATATATATATATATATATATATGTACGGTGATCCGTTGCGTTCATAGATCGCGCTCCATGTTATTGTTTATGGCTAGCCAAGGAATCTTATAGATTAACCCGTCGGTCTAGACTTTATCAATAGTTTTTTCGACATCACGCGGGATGATATCGATTGAGTTTCTCTTTGCTTGGCTTTGGCGATCTTTTCTGTTATTATTGCCAATGCTAATGACGTGTCACGTTTTCTTTTCTGAAACCAAACTGGAATTCGTTTTATCCTTCACTTTCATTTGAGCATTCTACTAATCTTCGTTCATGATCTTTTCTAAGACTCTGTCAAGGAAGTTGAGTAACGAGATAGGTCTGTAGCTCGTTACCTTTTTCGCAAGTTTGTCTCCCTTAGGAATGAAGATCAATTTTGCTGTTTTGAATCCTTCTGGGAAATATCCCAGAGACGAGCAGGTATTAAATAGTATTGTTAATCCAACCAGTATACTTCTGGTGTTTTTGTGAGGTGAATCTTTGTCAGCCTGATAGTCCAGGAGCTCTATGTTTGAAAGAGTGTATCGCACTAACGACTTCTTTTTTGCTAATCGTCGCACCAGTGCCTATGTGTTCCTTTCTGGCCTTATCTGTTGAATGTCTTGGAGTTATCAGTTGGTTGTTGTTTCTGATGAACTCTCTTACAATGGTTTCCATATGGTCGTCGTAGTGGGCATTGCCCTCCGGTGTAACTGTGAAAATTTCCTCTCAGTGGTCCCGGATCTCTGCTCGTTTGATCGTTTGTCATATGTGGACTCTCCATTGTCATCTTCTAACTTGATGGTTTTCCTATTTGGTCTTCCTTTTATTCTGTTTATTGACTGCCATGCTTATTTCGAGCATTTTCTTTATCCGCTTTATCAATTAGTTCTTTCCATTCTTCCTTTTGTTGTTCCTCAATTAATATAAGCATTTCGTTTATCTCATAGTTTGGGCTTCTCCAAGTCCATCTTTGATGTTGCTTTTTTTATGAGCATAGTGTTGACAATTTTGAGGTGTTAGGCCAGTGTAAAATCAACCAGATGTTGTCCCCTTTCATTTCGTTCCCACAGTGGGAACTTTCCCATGCATGACTAATTTAACTTACTCAACTTTTGCAGTATTGTCTACCATGCCAATAGTGAAATGAGATTTTATTTGTTTAGGTTTGCCCTGGTATCACCATAGAATCTAATTCTTCCTGCGTGGTAGCAGACTTCGGTGTGTACACTTGGACAATGTTGAGTTTGTACTTCATAGACTTTGGTTTACGAAAGCTACTCTTTCATATATGCCCTAAAACTACCTTAACACACACACGCGCGCGCACACACACACACACACACACATATATATATATATATATATATATATATATATATATATATATATATATATATATATATATATATATATATATATATAATGGTTCCATCCATTCCCACCCACATTCAGTCAAATGGATTTCATTCATTAGTTTCCGGTTTCCTTTATAATCTCAATAATTAAAATATTGATACACTTCCTGTTGTAGTTATATATATATATATATATATATATATATATATATATATATATATATATATATATATATATATATATATATATATATATATTTTAAGTCTACCTCTTAATTTTTTATGTCTTCTACCATGGACGCTGTTTACTTCAATAAGTCAAATTTCCCAAAGAATTAGCGGTCCTTTAGTGTGTAGCCTACAAAAAACAATCACTCTTAGTGTAAGTTCTTCAACCAGAACCTAACCGTGGTTATGTTGGGTTCTGTTGTGTAGAACATAATATCAAAATGTTTGTGCAATGTAGAATTTTACTGTATTATTTACTCGGGAAAAATATTTTTAATACTGAATCTTCAACCGCAAATAAATATTTAGGCATTTTTCCCCCCCCAAAATCAACTCTTTGGCAAATGAAAAAATAATAATGTATAAAAACGTAGATGATGTGATAATAATGAGATTTATTAAGAGAATATAATATAATTTGCATATTCAGGAAATACAGATACCAATCTGCTCTAGTTTTATAAAATGAAAATTAGAGAATATTATATAGAGAATATTATTTTTATCGTTTAATTTAAATTTTAAGCTCGTCTGCGTTCAAATTCAGACCGTCCTACATTTTCACGTACCCTAGCCTATTGAAACGCGTAGGCTTTATGACTCACAAGTCATTGAGGTTTTCTAGGAAAAGAAATCGCAGATTAGCAAATCAATGCTAAAGAGCGGTGTGTTGATGTATTCGCTCGGGTTCTTCTTTACGAGGAATTTGTTCTGTCTAAGGGGATTTCATCGGGTTTACAGCCTCGATTATTTAGCACCTTTCGGGGAACTCCAAGGATTTTGCTAATTCCCCAAACACCTGTCTCAAGGACAGGAAAAAGGTAGGGAACCAAATCATACTATTTGGGTAATTGCGTTTTTAGTGTATTTTTATGCGTAATTTTAAAAGATAAATTCCTTGATTTTATTAATATAAAATAAAGCACACCCAAAAAATAAAGATGGATGACTATACCTTTATAAAGACACATTCACAAACTATCAACAATTTAATGCGGAACAGAACCTTCTTACACGAGATACCAAAGAGAACTGAAGAAATATTTCTGGGGGACTCATACAAATTCGTCTAAAATTGACTTCCAGGGGTTATTTTAAAATTAATTATATATTTTGCATCGAAGCAGTGCAATGATATCATTATATTTAATTTCACCTAATCATTGCTATACTATTTGATCAACAGCACGTAAACGCCAAGAAATATAAATTTACCAAAATTTATATCGAACGATGAGTCTATTAATAAATACACTGATCGTAATTACTTAATAAAAAAATATCGTACACATTATTGTTCAGATCTCATATATCAATGCATAATTGATTTACTGTTGCCTTATTTATTAACTAGGGAATGGGAATTATTGTGGTAAGAAACGTTTAAGTGTAGATAAAGAGAGAAAATGAAACTAAAAGAGTTACATTCGCCGCCTAATTGCGTGTCGTGGTAGGTAGTCTATCGAGGCCAGTAGAAGGAATTACCCCCTTTCTAAATATATAGAGTATCCCCAAATATGGAGGATACATCGCAATGGTAGGGTTGTCCGCTGTTCTCTTTGGTAGCTCTGGCATAAAATCAGTTATGACCAAGGTCTACTCATCTACTCATCTGGTTACCTTGCGGCACTTGAGCCAAGTTGGTTAAGAATTTGATGGGTCTATTTAGCTCGATAATTGAGATGAGTCGCTCATTTCTAGAAGGACCAACTGAAATAAGGAACGGAAACTGATGTTAACAATGAGGGAATTTTCGCGTTTCCTCGCGTTTCCTCCAAGAGATAAACAGCCTTCTTACGCTTCAGCCCTCGCTACTCTATTACGGACTGACGTTACCCAGTTTGGGTGAAGCTTCAGTCTGTCTGTGTGGGATATAATCCATCCTCTTCATGATGCACTGCAGACTATAATAAAGAGGTCATATTGATCAAAGCAGAAGAAAAGGAAGCTTTTCACTCCGGGAGCGGGAAATATCATACTCACTGTCCTAATTCGAGGGTGATGCGGTGAAATGTATTCATATCTATTCATTCGTGGTGTCTTTGCTCTAAATTGCGATCCATTTGTTTTCTTGCATTCATTAATTTGTACCCACTACGAGCGACTTATTTTTTATTTGCTGCAAGTCTAAATTTAGTGCGTATTGATTTATTTTTTATTACATTAACTCCTGAACAGTTATATCGTCAAACATAGTACTAAACCATGTTTTTTCTCTAGCTCAAGTAAGACCAATCCCTACTTACCAACCATAGTGGAATAAACATGGAGGGAAAGGTATCTGAATAAAAAAAACGGAGTACTGTTTTTTTTTAAAGAGCCCATCTGGCGGCAACTGCTTACTAGGGAAAAAGCCGCCGTAATCACGTCACAGCCCAATACTAGGCTAGATAAAAAAAACATGTAAAAACCAAATAACAAGAATACAAAGAGAAAACAAAAACAAAGGCAAACAAACAAAGAAAAAAGCTAACGAAGTAGTGAAAAGGGTGAAAGATGACAGAATTCAGTAGAAAACCTAGTGAAACCAAAACCTTTTCCTGGAGGCTTGTAATATTTGCATTCCTAGTAAGGATTAGAAAAATTACAAACTCCCAGAACAAGTTCGCACAACTAAGTACGGATATATAAAGTACGTATTTGAATTCCGTAGCAAAGCGTAATGACCTTGGCTCTAGGTTACAGCCACTTTAAATCAGGGACTTCCTATATGATCAATTACACCCTCGTAATTACATATTTATAAACTAAATGTAAGGGTTTAATGTTTAGGGGGCCATTCTCTGTAGGGTGTATTTAAGATTTGCAAAAATAAAGGGGTAATAGTCAGAAAAAGAATAAAAGCTAAAGGCCACAAAAAGTCAGGAATAAAATGAGGATGAGGAGAATAACAACATGAAAATTTATTTCCTTAAATGCTGGAGGCGGGAAAGTCCATTTGAAACCTACAGGAGCAAGTTTGTGAAGAAAGTATTGCACTCAAAAGTACACATTTGACCCTTTCCGGGATTAGGAAATATCAACTAGTACATATACCTGCTAGAGAAGGTATTCCTACCCTTATCTAATACCACAAGTCTTTGTCATAGTTCATCGTTCGTTTATCACAGGGTACCAAAACCTTTAGGTATTGAGAGGAATATATTAATAGATACACCCACAAAGCTCCAGTAATTTTGATAGACAAATGAAGGAGAAATATTTATTTTTTACGAAAATTAGCACAGTTCGGAGGATCCTTTGAAGTGTTGAAATAAGCCAACCCAGACTAGAAGGGAGATGAAGGATCAGTTAGCAGAAGAAGGCTTCGATGTTAATTTAATCATTACATCTTTATTGAAAAACATTCATTTGAAAGCCCGTCTGAAGTATTCCAACGATTATTCGAGAAAGATTTCAACTTTTGGAGCCATGTGTTATGGTCAGATGAAACGAAGATTGAGTTGTTCGGCATAAATGATGTCAAGTATTTTGGCATAAAAGTGGCTCGGATGGTCTTCTCAAAAAACATTTGTCACAGTAAAACATGGAGGTGAGTCTATTAAGTTATGGGGCAGTTTTTGTACAACAGTTGTTGGCACGCTTCATCCCATAAACGATGAATAAAGATTACTAGAGAAAAATTCTTGAACATTATCTTAAAAATGATTCCCGAAAGCTCAGCTTACGAAGAAGGTGGGTCTTTCAACGTAAGAAAGACACCAAAACACACAACGAAATTGGTTTCTTTCTGGTTGAAAGAAGCTAAATTAGCGTTTAGGAATGGCCATTACAGTCGCCCGCCAGATCTCAACCCGAAAGAAAATTTATGCTCTGAACTGAAGGTTCGCGTTCATCCAAGACCTCCAAAACATCGGTGAATTGAAAAAGATTATAACAAAGAGAAGTGTAAGAAAATTACATCTGTGGTTTATTTGAACTTAGTAAGAAACTATAATAATTAATTGAGGAGTCATAAAGCAAAAAGAGAATACATATACTATTGAATTTTAGTTATCAAATTGTATAAGGTATGAATATATTTCGAGTGTAAATTTTCGTAAAGAGATTTATTATTCCTTTATTTGCCTCTCGAACCTATGAAATTACTTGGGGTGTTTGTATGAATACATTTTTTATTAGGCATTCAAAGTTTGTTATCCTGCAATAAACAGTTGATGATTTATGGCAAAAAAATTGTGATATTCGGTAGGGGGATCAATATTTTCTGGAGCAAGTGTACTACGAATAAGACATGGTGAAGGAAAATAGCTTATTTTGCATGGTCTCTTGTAAAGAACAGAAAAAGAAAGAGAGAGAGAGAAAGAAATCGAGATCAAGAGAGAGAGAGAGAGAGAGAGTAACAAGGAAAGGAAGTACCCTAGGAGACCTTACGGTCCATTCGAAGAGGGTACCTTTGGACTAGCAATCGAGCGGGCACATGGCTGCTCAATTGTTTTGCGTCCCTAAACGGCCACTTTTCAAGACTTTGTCTAATCTTGACTTGAACTGGTCAACAGATTCACTGTTGACAACTTCCACTGGAAGTGCGTTCCACTTACCGCAGATACTGTAGGTGAAAAAGTTTCCACACAGATTGCGGTTGTAACGCTTCAGTTCAAGTTTGAAGCCGTGATTGCGCGGTCTAATTCCCTTAGTCTATCCTCATAACTTTTATGTCGGATAGAGGGAATCAGCTTGGTTGCCCTGGCTTGTACGCGTTCCAACCTTGCGATGTCCTTTCGAAACGAAGGACTCCAAAATTGTACGGCATACTCCAGGTGCGGCCGAACCAGGGAGTTGTACAGACAAAGTACTATCTTTTTGTTACAGGACCCAAACTGGCGCTTTATGTAGCCTAACATCCTTTGGGCTTTCTTCTCTGCCTCGATGCACTGTTTCGAGAACTTGAGGTCGCTAGTGATAGTTACACCCAAGTCCTTCTCGATTCAAGAGCAATGCCCTTAAGGATGTACTGAGATTTGGGGTTTCTGTGGCCGATATGCATTACTTTGCATTTCCCCACGTTGAAAGGCATTTGCCACGTGTCCGACCACTCCCCAATCCTTTGAAATCGAGATCAAGAGAGAGAGAGAGAGAGAGAGAGAGAAATTGAGATCAAGGGAGAGAGAGAGAGAGATAGAGAGATAAATCGATATCAAGAGAGAGATAGATAGAGAGATTGATAAAGAGAGAGAGAGAGAGGGGGAGAGAGGTGGAGAGAGAGAGAGAGAGAGAGTGTGTAATCAAATAAAATATATGCAAAATACAGGTCTGAATATTTATTACATTAACATATACATACATATTCCGAGAGAGGGTGCCAAATTCGGGCCAATATGATGACAGACAAACAAAGTTTTGCTCGATTTTTTTTTATAGGAGTGTTTGGGAGAAGTAATATGAGAGAGACAATTGTCTTGAGTTTGAAGCAACCAACAACGCGGGTGGTTAAGAATGCCTGAGTTTTAACATAATACTGGATTCATCTAACGTTCCCATTTTCCTCTCTAAATCGTTGATCTTCCAGATGTACCAAACAGAGTAAAGGAGCTTTATCAGAGAAAATATATTTGTTCCATTCCTGCAATCCCTGTACCTTCTGCAGAATATCAGCCACTCTAAGACTTTTTTCTTGGAGAGTAATGGCCTTTCTACTAGTTTCCTTTTCTCAGTACACTTGTCCGGAAGTCTGCGTCTCACTATGTTTGCAGATGCACTCACATCTACCTGTTGACAATCTTAAGCAAGTTTAGTACTAGTGGCCGTATGATCCCCAAGATCTCTTATTGGGAACCTTTGAACCCTTTGTATATCCAGCGGCTTTCCTCAGCGCACTTTCATCTGTCTCCTTGAATGTCTTCTCGACCCAATAGACGATTCTTGCAGGCCATTGGTCCTATTTGCTATGGTAACTACACATATAAGACCCAGTCTTCTTTGACTGCTCTGGTTGCCTTAGCAAGTCTGCTTCACCGCTGTGACAAATCCTTATTCAGAAATTTTGCAAAAGTGAATTTCCTGCGAAAGTAAAATAAAATTCTGACTCGCTTTGAGTAGTGATAATAAAAACTGGGTAAAGCGAAAAAGCTCGACACGTTCTAAAAGTGGGCCACTGGCCTTCTTCGATTAAAGAAGGTGAAGGAGGAATCTTCACTCCTTCGTGAAGAGAAGGACTGAAGCCTCAATTGGCCAACCGCAAGCCGGAAGCAAAGAGAAATATTAAGGTAAAGTTTTTATCAAAGTACTTGGACATTCGCCCTTAGTTCTCTCTCTCTCTCTCTCTCTCTCTCTCTCTCTCTCTCTCTCTCTTAAAGAAAGTAGAGGGAGAGGTGACGCCCCCTTGTCGCGGGAAGAGAGCTTGTGTGTACCTTTGACTTTTCGAGCTATGTCGGCGGGGGTACCTCTTCTGGGTACCCCTGGTAGGGCTTCCCTTGTCGATTTGGTCGGAAACGAAGTTCCAGACTAAGTGCGTCACTCTTTCCTTTTTCTACTCTATCCTTCTTTTTTATTCCTTTTATCCTATCTCCCACTTATACAAAAAGAAAAAAAACAAAAAAGGCCTACTCCTATCATGTCACTCTTTCCCTTTTTTCCCTCTATCTACATATAAGGACCTGGCAGCTACCTCACGCGTCAGAAGAGAGGCTTTGGAACCTCTATAAACAACGCCAATCGACGCTCACTGGTTGCGAGAGACTAGGACTAGAGGTGTCCTAGGCGTTGGGGTACGATGAATGGGATGAGGGTAGTGCCCCGTTAACCCCTTCCCTGGCGCGTAATTATTGACCGTTCCCAGTGCCCGTTGACGGGTGCTTCTGGTAGCATTGGTCCGAGGTGACGGCCTTTTGTTCCCATGATGGTTGCCAGGCTAATAAAAAGCCTTGGGTCGAGTTCCTTGGTGTGGCAGGATATCCATTGAACGCTACTCCGAGATCCCGGCCGTTGTGAAGGGAACTAGTAGGAGTTTAGTAAGGAGCGTGCTTCGTTGTTGTTCACCTGGTGACAAATTGATGGCCCCTTCGGGGACCGTCTGTGCTGCTTGGTTGGGAGCCACGGCACGCCGAGGCTTGACGACTCGGTCGGACGAACAGCAGAACATGGAGCGTGCCTTCTGGAAGACTCCGAAACGACTCCGATCAATAGGCGGGAGCGACTCACGCGAGGAGAACTCACCAAACCCCCCTTTTTACATATTGATTGGTCACAAGCATAAGAAATATAGTATGTTCAAAATGGCAGGCAAGAAAGGTCCAGCAGCGCTAAAATTTACGTGTGCCACATGTAAGAAGGACAAGTGGTGCGTTGACTTCCCGGAGGGCTGCTATGCGAAATGCCACCCAGGCAGTGTATGCACTACCTGCATATTAAAGAAGGAAGTGAAAGAAGTAGTGGCCTACTACAGGGAAAGGACGACAGACTTCGAAAAGAAAATCGAGAGGCTCAAGGAGGAGCACTCCCACCAGATCCGCAGGCTCGAAGAGAAGTTAAACGAGCTCTCGAGTCCTGTGGCAAACACCACCTCTACAGAAAGGCCGGGCCCGAATGTGGCATAAAGGCCAAAAGGAAAAAATAAAAAGAAAAGAAAGACGAAAAAGGGAAAGAAAAAAGAGGAAGAGAGAGAAATAGAAGAACAAAAGGTAGAAGTTATTGAAAAGGATGACAAGGGGGGAAAGATGATAGAGAAGAAGAAGAAGAAGAAGGAAAAAAAAGACTGAAAAGACCATGACGGAGAAGAGAGAGGAATCAGAGAGCTTGCCTCCGAAAATAAAGAATCCGAGCTCAGCAGGCAAATATGCCAGGGTCAGCCTTGTGGGTGATTCCCAGGCACGGGGCCTGCAGCCCCTGCTTGCGGCCCGCCTCCGCACAAGCGTTAAGGTGAGCTGCCTCCCAGGCTGTGGGAATAAGCAGATAAGAGCTGATGCCGAGAAGTCTCAGATTTCTGAGACTTCAGTCGTTGCCCTTATGGTATGTGGCAACGACCTCTACCTCAGAGCAGGTAGGGTAGGCCCTACAGGCGAAATTATGAAGACGGTTATGGGCGCTGTCGACGACTGTGGATTGAAAGCCCGCACGCGTCGTGGTGGGGATGCTCCCGAGGTGGGGTCCAAGCCGGACTGCCCACGTGAGGAACAAGTCGCTAGCCTGGAGCCTTGCAGACCTCTGTACGGCGGAGGGTGTCTTTTTCGTCGACCCGTACGCCGTATTCTATGGTAGAAAAGACTTCTACCAAAGGGATGGGGTGCACCTCTCCTTTAAGGGCAAGGCTTTCCTAGCCAACCTCATTCAGGATGTCGTGGAGCGCACCCAAAGGAGTGTCCGGCCCATTGGGAAGGCGGTCGTACGCCAGTACGCCCTAGTCACTCCCCAAACAACCTTCTCGGAGGTTGTCAAAAATGGTGCCACCGCGACAACCAAGAAGCCGGGAAACGGAAGAGTATAGGGGGTCCTACATTAGAGGACTCCCTGAAAGTTCTTCTGTTCAATGCGAGGTCCATCAGGAACAAGTTTCCTGAGCTCCGTGGCCTCGTAGCGACGGAAGAACCCGAAATGGTAGCCATAACAGAATCGTGGTTAAAAACCTCAAACCGAGACTTTATAGGCGAATTCACGGTTCCTGGCTACCAACTCTTCCACAAAGATAGGCCAGACAGAGAGGGTGGCGGTGTAATGTTGTATGTCAAGGATACAATCAAATCTACGAACTCCAACATTATATCCGATCACGAGCTTCTAGGCGTTGACCTAGAGATGGGTCCTGTCAGATACAGGACCCTGGTGCTTTACAGACCCCCTTCCCAACCCGTTGAGAAGGACAGGGAACTGTACCAGCTGCTGGGTGAGCTTGTTCAAGGCAGAGTGTGCATCGTTATGGGTGACTTCAACAGACAAGTTGACTGGGAAACCAGAGCAGCCTGTGGCGAGAGCGCGCTACTCCTGGAGTTCGCCAACAACGAGTTCCTCACTCAATGGGTCAGAGAACCGACGAGAGGAGACAATATCCTCGACTAGGTCTTCACCTCTGAGGATGATATCGTTGAGGATCTCTCTGTAGGCGAAGAGCTCGGTGGCAGTGATCACCAGCTAATTAGATTTACCGTCAAGATCCCGAAGGTAAGTTCTGTTGCCAGTCAATCAAGGAAACTTGACTTGAGAAGAGCAGACTTTGCGAGCCTTCGTGCTGGGCTGACTGGTGTAAGGCTAGCGGCATGCGAAGATGTTGAGAATTCGTGGAACAATTTCAAAAATAAGTTCATGAGTCTTCAATCAAGTTGCATCCCTCTGAAATGCCTCCGTCGGTCTTCTGTTCAACCAAAGTGGTTTAATCCAGAAATCGGCCAACTGCTTAAGGAGAAGAGAAATGCGTACCGGCGATCGAAGATCTCGGGTGCCTTTGACGAGTACCGGAGGCTAGTCAGAAGAGTGAAGTCCAGCATAAGGGCGGCTAAGCGGTCTGAGGAACTCCGAGTGGCGAGACTCTGCAAGGAGAATCCCAAGGAGTTCTTCGGCTATGTAAATAGTCGTAAACCAATCCATCGTAGGATTGGGCCCTTAGTGGACGAGGAGGGTGCATTAACTCAGTCAGATGCAAAAAATGCTAACCTGCTCAATGACTACTTCTCTTCAGTGTTTACTAAAGAGTGTGGTCCCATCCCACAGCCCACGGATTCCAACTCGGGGGAAAAGCTGGAGGTAATGGACTTCACCGAAGGTGAAATAAAGAAAAAGATCGCTGACCTGAAGACGAATAAGTCCCCCGGACCGGACGGGTTTCTATCCAAGGTGTTGAAGGAAGTGTGCGATGAAGTATCACGACATCTGTGCGCTATCTTTAACATGTCAATCCGGACTGGATGCGTTCCTAGAGACTGGCGTGAGGCGGAGGTGACTCCGATCTTAAAGAAAGGAGACCCCAGCCATCCGTCAAACTACCGACCCATCAGTCTGACTTTGATAGTCGGTAAACTCATGTAAAGCATGATAGTGGACAAGATAACGTCTTATTTAGAGTCAAACCTGCTACTGAAGAGTTCCCAGCACGGCTTACGAAGGCAACGGTCATGCCTGACGAACCTTGTGGAATTCTTCCACTTCGTGTTCAGTGAGCATGATCGAGACAAGGCGGTGGATGTTGTGTACCTTGACTTCCAAAAGGCCTTTGACAAGGTACCACACCGCCGCCTTCTCCGGAAAGTGCGTGCGCAGGGCATAGGCGGCAAGGTAGCAGGTTGGATAGAGAGCTGGCTAAGTGACAGACGGCAACGCGTAGTGGTGAATGGTTGGGCCTCTGAATGGGCGCCCGTATCTAGCGGTGTCCCTCAAGGTTCCGTCCTGGGACCACTACGGTTTATTATCTATGTCAACGACATGGACGGAGACATGGTTGCCAAAATCTCCAAATTTGCCCACGACACCAAGCTTGGTATGAACGTTGCAAAGGATGGAAATACTGCCCGCCTGCAGGAAGATCTTGTGAAGATTGAGGAGTGGTCGGACACGTGAGAAATGCCTTTTAACGTGAAAAATGCAAATTGATGCATATCGGCCCCAGAAACCCCCAATCTCAGTATATCCTCAAGGGCACTGCTCTTGAATCGAGTGACACTGAGAAGGACTTGGGTGTAACTATCACTAGCGACCTCAAGTTCTCGAAACAGTGCATCGAGGCAGAGAAGAAAGCCCAAAGGATGTTAGGCTACATAAAGCGCCAGTTTTGATACTGTAACAAGGAGATAGTACTTTGTATGTACAACTCCCTGGTTCGGCCGCACCTGGAGTATGCTGTACAATTTTGGAGTCCTTCGTTTCGAAAGGACATCGCAAGGTTGGAACGCGTACAAGCTAGGGCAACCAAACTGATTCCGCATCACTCTTCGGGTCCTCTCGGAGGGCCCAAAAACGGACAGAGGGAAGGTATTCGAACAAATTTACGGTAACTCACGAATTGCACTGGTCAGACTAATTGACCTACGAAATGGATACTCTGCTATTTGTGCAAGGGAGGCTGACTGTCAAGCCTTGACCTCAAGCAAAGCAGTTGAATGCCTGAAGACAATCAATCTGAAACCCCACACACCACCACAAATTAAAACACACCGTAGTCTAATCTGCAGGCGCCTCGTCTTCTGGGTCGGGAGCCATTCGGCAGAAAACATTAAGGATGAGATGGAAAGGAACCACCCTTGGGCAAAAGTAGCAAAGGTAATTAAATTCAAAAACTACACGCACGTTTTCAAGGTTGTTTTCGAGGACACGGCAATGGCTTAAAAGGCTAAAGATAATGGATTGCTTCTTTTTAACGTAAGAGTCTGCCCAGAGCAGATTGAACGTGAAGAATTTGTCGACTTGAAAATGTGCTTTCGGTGCTGCAAGTACAGCAAACACACCAATTCAAGCTGCCTTGAGAAAGACCTTACGTTATGCTCGATATGTGCCGGTCGCGACCATTTTTGGCGCGACTGTAAGAGTACCTCTCCAAAATGCCTAAACTGTGAAGGCCTCCACCGGACTATGCCCATGGCATGCCAGACCAGGAAACAAGAGATCCAAAAGCAAACCCAGTTAAAACACGAAACCGAGGAAAAGAAGGCCAATTCCACTTATGCAAAAGTAGCCAAAGCCGCGATTGCTGAGACAACAACCAAAAGACATTCCGTCACATAGAAAATGAACACTCTACGAAAATAATGTGCTGCATTTATTATGCACACATATCCAACATCACACGCCCAGGTACTTTTGCCACCGAGGTCAACCGCATGCTCGTAAAGAACGGCCTGAATGAGATGTGGTTCCCCGACAACCCTCCTTCAGAGGAGTTTATGCGAATAAGCGTAGCCCCTCAGTGCCAAGAAACGTGCAAAAAGGTACCCGCTCCAAAAAACACAGCTAGCACACGCGATCCACGTCTGAACAAACCCAAACCAACAACACAAACAGCAAAACAAGCGCCACTTACACCCCAAAAAGATACTACCGTTACAACAAAAACACAAACCCAGACACCAAACAAGGAAGCAGTGCGACCAAAAGAGACCAGGTCTCCACGGTTGAGAAAAACTTCAAAAACTCGTGGCCCGAGGTCAACCTCCTCATCACGAGGCAGGGAACACCAACTCAAATATCATGCGAGAGGTTTCAATCTCAAGCTATATGCCCCCGAATCGGCGCCCTTCCAAACCGAAATCGATTCCCGCGAAGTATCGGAGGGTCTTAGGACCGGAAGATACAAGTGGGAATGCTCAGATGAGGTTTCGGAGCGGCAGGTTGAGGAGGCTCTCGCCCAAAATATGATTAAATTGACCACGGACTGCTTCCACATGATCACGGACACAGAATACAGAAAAAAACGAAACGGCAGGGAGCGCACTCCGCCCAGTACACCTCATGGGGCTAAAGTAGATCGTGAATAAACTTCTACTTTAATCCCACAGACACACACAAAAAAAACAACAATACACAAAATGACCAACAGACTTACGATTATACAAATGAATGTCGATGGGTGGGACGGAAAAGGTTCCATCTATGGCAATATTATGCGACAAAGTGACCCTGACATTATACTTATCTCCGAACACGACGTCATTAGCAAGAACCATAGTCAGGAACGGTATGACGGCTGCGCAATAGCCGTCAAAAAAGGACTAAAATACAGAAAACTAGTTGACTTAGATGAATCATACCTTGCCATTGAGGTAGGCACTACCCTGAGGGGGGCTGGTCGTGGCTACGGGGTACCAACCCCCAAGACGTGGCTATGTGCCCATGCACAACCTTATGCAGAATATTAGCCATAAGAAAAATGTAATTTTTGCTGGAGATCTGAATGCAAGGTGTGCAGCGGCATGGTATACCTCCTACAACAATGCAGGCAGAAACATCGAAGTACTACTTGACAGACAATACGTGACAAGGATCGGACCAGAATTCCAGACCTACATAACGGGAAGAGCAGCAACGAAACCTGATATAGTCCTATCTAATATCAGGTTTCCATACAACTACTACATTGAACCGGGCCCCATCATTTCGAGTGACCACCAGGCTATCAAAATTACAGTAAGAGTAAATCCCATTCAAATTGCAATCCCAGAACGCAAAAGCTATAAGCAGGCGAACTGGGAAAGCTACAGAAATTACCTTCTAAATTATATCCCAGACCCTTTATTTGATGCCAATTTAGAAGAAATAGATAAAGAGCTGGCTAGAATCACTGACTACCTAATTAAAGCCGATGAAAATAGTATTCCCCATATTAAATATAAATCCTTCCAGCTCCCCATTGGCCCCCATCCATGAAAGCCCTGGCCCAAGAATATAAGGACCTGTCCAATGTAGTAGGACTGATAGGCCTCAACAACAATGCCCACAGAAGAATAAGACAGATTAAAGAAGAACTCCAGACACTAATTACGGACCAACAAATACTTATATGGGACAGACTGATAGAAAGACTCGACATAGAAAGAGACTCACACACATTCTGGCAGACATTTAAACGTTTAAAAGGAAGACCACAAAAAAGAATTACACTCATAAACGACGGTAAAGAAATTGACGAGACTGAGGAGATTGAGGAAATGTTTAGGATTTTCTGGTCCTCAATCTTCAAAATTACCCCAGAAGAAAATGACAATTACGACCTCGAATTCGAGACTGACATAATCCAACAGCTAAAGGCACAAATACACAGAACCTCTCCTCATCATTGTGTGTCGCAGGAAAGAGCGATGGAAGGCTATGGTAGTAAAATAACTGCCTTAGAACTCTCCGTTTCTCTAAAATCCTTTCATCAAAGAGCACCGGGTACCACGGGGCTGACCAGGGAGAATTTCATTAAAGCCCCGCCTAACGTTTGTAGTGGTCTACTTAACATCATGAACGCCGCTCTGAACACGGGCTACTTTCCAGATCAGTGGAAAGTGGCCAAGATGATTTTCATCCAAAAACCGGGAAAGCCCCGGACTGCCCTGCCAGCTTTCGGCCGATATCTCTCCTAGAATTTGCTGGTAAAGTTTTCGAGAAGATATTGGCTAATAGAGTCAACTCTTTTCTCGACAAAGCCAACTTGTATAACGAGCAGCAACACGGCTTCAGAAGTAAAAGAGGGACTGATACGGCACTAGCCGTTATCACCGAAAAGCTTGCCAAGATCAAGGCAGACAAAAGGCATGCCGAACCGGTGCTCTGCGATGTCAAAAAAGCTTTTGATAAGGTTTAGAAGAGAGGACTACAATTTAAGATCCTTCAAGTAGGCCTCAACCCCATTCTTGAGAGGATTCTATGCGACTACATAATGGAGAGGAGAGCATACATACATATCAGAGGATACAAAGGCCCCGAATTCGAGCTCGAAGCAGGGGTCCCACAAGGGGGCTGTCTCAGTCCCCTTTTATACAACATATATACACGCGACCTACCACAGCCGCTTATGTTCACAGGGAATTTATGGCAAGAAATACGGCAAGAAATACGGCAAGGGAGATTTCTAACATCAACTCTTTCGAGAGGAAATGGAAGATATCAACCAATGCCCCAAAATTCAAAATAATTCCCATGTTTCGCAAGACCTTCAATGACATACGGGTAGAAGGGAAGCGAACCCTCTACTGCCTGGAAGAGACGGTTCTGGGGCTCAAAATCACCACCGGAGGCTACAAGAGTCATATCGAACGAACAGTTGCGAATAGCAAAAGAGATTTGAGGGATTTCTATAGGTTCCGTGACCTAAATCCCTCAAATAAACTCAAGATATTCAATGCGTGTATTCGCTCGAGACCCTTGTGCCCCCCGGTGCCGTTGAACGCGAGCGCCAAGACCCACATTGCAAAACTACAAGTCATCCAGAATAAAGTGGTTTTGCTTATTACAAACACCCGAAGAAGAGAACATAAACGACAGAGGAAGCTCCACGACTCGGTTGGATTATCTCCGATCAACGTGGCGCTCTACGAGAGAGCTAAGGGGATATGGCAAGCCATTAGTGCCCGCTTGACCCCTGAATTCTCTCGTACACACCTAGACATCGAAGTCGACCGACAAATAAGACCATTTAAAAGCAGAAAAATACAGTCTGACGGTGACGTGACTCCCAAATACACATGACAAAATCGACAATAGACAGGAAATGACTAGTGTAATGCGCAAGTTTTTTTCTTTAGCTAAAATTAATTCCAAAATAAATTTAAATTCAAACTTTGCTAAAAATTTCAAACTCAAATAAAACTATAATAAAATTTGTTCAAATACCCACAGCGGGAATAAAACCCCATTTGAAATAAAGGCTTGAATGCCAAAAGATCATTAAGATCTTAAAAACTAAAAATTAAATTAACTCGATTAATTTAATTAAATAAACTATAAATTTATAAATTTATAGTTTATTGAATAAAAAACCCCTAACAAAATCCATATAAAAACCAAAACAACAGAGCTACCCTTTCACTAGGGACCTTTTTATTCTGTCTCCCTCACATTCTCTATTCTTTAAATTCACCCTTTTAACCACTTTCTTCTCTTACTATCTTTCTCTCTACTCTACCTAAATTTCACCACTTTTGTATTCCCAATGTCCAACGACCCAATCTTCTTTTTCATTCGCAGTGTCTCCTTGACGGCGGTTCGCTGAAAATGGTATTATACATTTTGGTGAGGATATTTCACTTCGCCTACAGGTAGTTGAGTGGTCGGTTGTTCAATTAGGTTTTGTGTGGAGATAGTGTAGTCGGAATAGTATTTCGAAGATTATTTTTTAAGCCGAGGATATTATCTGGACTCAGAGACTGATTGGGGTAGATTCGGCAACGCTATAGACACCAGGTGAAGGGCAAAAGCAGATCATAAAGACATTAATACATATACGAGTATATGTATATAATAATGGCAGGCCAGCATTTGTATCTACCAAAACCTTTGACCATATTTGTACAGTTTAATACATTTTTCTTGTGACCACGACATTCTAGGTAACCATTGTAACCACATGCAGTAAATGATAGAACCAAGGGTTACTTTTGCACGATCACTTGAGTATTTATTGTTCAATTCGTTCCAACTCCTATTTTCTTACATTTCTCTTTACCAACATCATCACTATTCATTGTAACCATATTTTTTATAATTTTTTTCACTTAATTATTTAGTAATTTATTGTAGATAAATTTTTTACTGTCCAAAACTAGAGAACGAAAGGCTAAAATCTACTTTTTCTAAAAAATACACGATTAATTCCCATGAAAATTGCACGGAATATTTTTTTGAAATTTGCTCTCATAGTGGCCAAGTTTCATGTCATTAAACGATAGATTAAAAAAAATTATGAGGAGAGTAATGTGTATTTGAAGAAAGTTTGTGTCCAAAACTAGAGAACGAAAAGTTATAACTTTCAATTTAGACGGAAAAATTCGTAACGTATGACAACTCTATCCATCGTGTATTTTAGACAATTACGGATAGCATTACTCATTTATCTGGATGGCGAGACGGTTTAAGGTCGACAGATCCTTCAGAAATCAGTTTGTCAGGAGGAAGAGTAAGGAATGACTGTAGGACATTTAGAATCATTACAATCCGTCAAAAAGTGTGATTTCAAGCATAATAAAGATCCATGAATATGGATCATGCAAGTTGACGAACAAAACATATTGATCTTGAAAACCCACTGCCAGGGAGGCTTGTACGATGCAACGGATGCTGATGAACAGATTACAGACAGTAGCTGGTATTTCACGTCAAGTTGACCAGAACCTAAACCGGAATGTTTCTCGCCAGACTGTCTCACGTCGCTTGAGTGAGCTGGGACTCAGCTCCCTCGCTAAGAAACCACTCATAGGTAAAAAGAATAAAGCGGCTACGTTAACCTTCGCTACTGAGCATGTCCTGTAGAAAGCCAAAAAGTGTAAAATATTGTTTTCATCGATGAAAGTAAATTTAATTTGTTCAAATAGGATGGGAAACCGCATGTAAGGCGTCATACATGTGACAGAATAAATCGCACATGCACGAAAAATACGGTTAAATTTGGAGGTCACAGCGTTTTGGTGTAGGGCAGGTTTTCGAGTGCTAAAGTCTGTTCACTCACTGAGTGTATACGTGAGCCCTTTTTTTATGTACAGGACAATGCTTTGTTCCGCACAAAAATGACGGTGAAGAAGTTCTTGGATGTTGAAAATATCGACCTGAAGAACTGGCGTTCGCAGAGTCCTAATTTAAAGCCGATAGAAAACATATAGAAGATACTCAGTGTACAGGTTACGTATGGATCGGAAATCAACGAATGTTGAAGATGTGTGACAGGGAGTTGAGGACGAATGGAATGAAATCTCAATCGAATAGCAACAAAAGGGTGAAGTTGTACCGCCGAAGATATGCTCAAGCCAATAATTCTTATTAAAATTTGGTTCGATTCTCCATGAGATAAATAGCTTGTTTTTTTAAGTTTTGGTTACATTAATAGTTACCATTCTTAGTTTGAACGCACCATTTCTCTAAATGTACATTACTTTCCTCAAAACATTTTCCCTCCGATGTTCTATTAAATGAAATTTGGCCAATATTAGAGGCAAATTGAAAAGAAAATTCTCTTCATTTTTCAACGAAAATTAAACAAGTATTTTCAAAATAATGTAGATTTTTAGTATTTTGTTCTCTAGTTTTGGGCGGTAATTTATAATCTTTTATTTACAGTTACCTTATTATGGATAAATACGCAATAATTAATTAACCCTATATTTAGTTTATCTTTATTATTGATTGACTGGTAATAAATATTGACTTATTTCTTCTGTCTTATTAAATAAAAGATGTAATTTTAATCTGAGCCTTTCATTATATTCCGATCAAATCCTAATCGTTTCTCCTAATTGTCAGACACCCCAAATCTTTGACTCGAATGAACTTATCTCTCCCAAACTTCCTCTCAATGGAAACTTTACTTAATTAAAAATAATCCCATAAAGTCAATTGCCATTAGTTAAACGAGTAAACGCACGACAAAAATAGAAATGTCTCTGGAGTTTACAGCCTAAGTTAATTTGCGGTTTAAATTTATTTCGAAACATGAATGGGATTGGAAACCATTGGGAGCGAATTCTATCGCAGGTAAATAAAATGGACTCAATTTTAATGTGTTTTCCCGCTGTTACACAAAGCCATTGTTCCAATGGAGTGGAAAAGGGGGAAATTGATTTATTGACTGGAAAAAAGAGTGGTAGTGACGGGATTATTTTAAAAAATAAATTCGCAACCTCTTTCGCTAAATAATCCAGTCTACAGGCGGTTATTAAATCTGTTCCCTGTGTTGAATACATATTTACTAATTAGGATTCTAAAGAACCTTTTAATGAATGTTGTTTATGCATTTAAAATTAAAATGAACAGGAGGGCGAGCAGCAAAGGGTAAAATAAGGGAATTTATAATTTCCCTCATTAATCTTAAGAAAACTTGTTTTAATCAAGTCAGAAATTCTAACTTACGCAAATATACTTGTGTCTTACAATATTTTCCCTTCCTAACTAACTTTCATCTTCCTGGTATTTGACTGGTTGCACACATTGATAGTTAACAGCAATTTAAAGCGAATTTCTTGAAGAGAACGACTTTTTTTTACTATTACAAATACGAGGCTAGTTTCGTAGCGTCATGCTCCATCTTCAGCTGTACGAACACTGAGAAAGTTTAACCCATCACATTTTTTTTATATATATAAAAAACGACAACATAAACAAAAAATAATAATAACGCCCACGAACGAGCGAGAAATTCAAAACATGGAGGGAATATTTACAAAGAGTTGCGGCTCCCTCTTCATGGTGAAGTGATTCCTATCTGGGATGTCTTAATTAATTTGATAATCTGTTCAATGCTGATAATTAATAAACACAAGCTCATATTCCTGGATGTAGATTTTCTTTTCATCAAAGTTGAAACATTAAATTAATTAGCGTCGCTGTTTATAATAAAGTTTCTCGTGTAGAGGATGAGAACATTACAGGCAAAAATATGGCTTCTCCTAGGGAAGCCCTTTGTCCCATGTTCTTTGTTTACCATTCTTAGAATACTTGAAGTAGGAATTATGGCCCAATATTTCACATAAAACGTTGGGTTTATGTAGAATAAATGATAAACCATAAACTAGATAAAAAGAAACCCACATAATGACAAAATAAATTAGAAGAAACGTTACCTAAAAAGCTACATAAATGGCAAACCATAAACTGGAATAATAGAAACCCTTATTAAGACAAAATGAATTAGAAGAAACGTTACCTGAAAAGGTACATAAATGATAAACTATAAACTAGATAAATGAAAGATCAAAGCAAGGAAATAGCAGAAACCCCCCAAAATAAACAGAAGAATCAAAGGAACACAAATAAAACCAACGAGATAAAGAGAGCAGCCAGTAACTTGGCAAACCACACTCTACCTCAAATCTACACTTCATCCCCCTCTCCATCAACTCACACACACACACACACACACATACATTAAAAAAAAGCAAACAAAAAACTCTCATGCTATCCATCTATCACTCCTTCTTCTCTCACCTATGACTTATTTTTACTATGGGATCTTTCCTAGACAACGATTTCAAGAACATTATTCCTAATTAATGACCCCCCCCCCCAATAAATTTCAATCCTAGAAGATGACCACCCCTAAATATCAAACATAGTTGATGTCCCCAAGAAACTTGGTGGTATATTTAAAAGATAATCGGTTCAATATCATTTATTAAAGAACAAATTGCACAAAAATAAACAATCACAATTAAACTAACAAAAAGTAAAATATTAATGCAAGGTAAAATAGAGAAATATAATGGAGGTAGAGCCTCTCATTTTCCGGGATTTTTGCTTCTCATTGTATTCCCGGAAAAATATACTGTTCCCGGGATTCCGGGAAATTCCGGGAAATTCCGGGATAAGATTAATAATTTAATTTTAAACTAAAAATATATAAGAATATGAAATTAATATAAAAAATAGTATCAGCGTTTTAAATCATCTATTAATTTTTGTTCTCCTACGTCTAAGATAAAGTAAAATAAAATGTTTCTGTGAGAATTGTATATTTATTAAAAATACAAATTCATATCCATAAAAGCAAACTATTACTGACTAGTGAAGGCTGGATAAAGTATATATGTACAAAAGAGCAATCTTTATATTGTTAAAAAATTAAATTCCACAAAAAAATAGTTTTAACATTAAAAAATTGAATAATGAATTTGCTAAAAAAAATTGCTTGGAAAATTTATTGAATAAAATTAATTTAAACTAAATAAATGTTAATGGAAATTTTTTTAATAAAATTTCAAAAAACAAAAATGGTCAATACTTTGATCGCTCAAGCTCGTCGTTCTCAATTTACTCACAAAAAGTCCTGCTACTGAAAACGCCCATTGAGACTCAATTGAGGGGGTGCAATAGTATTTAAATCACTCAAAAGAAGAGCTATTTTCAAAGTCTTTACTCCTGTTACTTCGAAATTTGCTTATTCGTTTTTAAACTGTTCTGCATCACTAGTTTTGTTATTTGTAGGTGTGTTTTTTTTGTGTCTTACTCTTTGCCTCGGATGCTTTAAGAAATCCAACTAACTTATCAGCTAAAGTCATTGCATTCGGTAGAGGGACAGTTGATGATTCTTGTACATAAACAAGTTCATCTACTTTGTTAGAAAGAGAGCTAGCAGGCTTTCCAAAAAGGCGATGAAATATTTGTTGTTTTGATAAAATTATCATAGCCTTATTAGGTAAGGCTGGCAAAAAGGATGTCATTTGTGAACCTTTTACAGTTTTTTTTTCACTCTGTTATGCTTTTAATGAAGTATTGACGGTTTGGGTATTTTTTTCTTTGAAAAAGCAGTATTCAGATGTTTTAGTTCCTTCAAGACAAAATAAATAATATATTCTGCTGAAAGTAAATTCGATTCTCTTTTCCCTAGCTCTTCACGACCAAGTTTCAATGGTTCTACCGAAGCCACGATATCACGAATTTCATCAACTATTTGTTTATCAAGGTTAAAATTATCTTTATCTTCACTGAGATCATTGAGAGCATTCGACACGGATGATTTTATTTTCATAACGTGTTCTAACATGTCTAAAAGACTGTTCCACCTAGTTTTAGAATTCGACAATAGATGTAGTATTTTTCTTTGTTCCTGTTTAATGTATTCTTGCAACACATTATTCTTCACAGGTGACTTCCGAAACATCTTTGCTAATTTTCTGACTTGATGGATAATTTGAGACACGTCGATTTCGTGCAATTCAGATGATATATCTATTTCGAATATATTTTCAATACCATGATTGAAATCTTTTTCACTTTCATCTGTGCCATCCCTTTGGTGATGTACTTCAGGTTGGTTTTCAACAGAAAATGTGATTGCAAGGTGGGTAGATGATTTCTGATACAAAGCATCACACACTGATGAGTGGATTCAATGTGCATAGCACAATTGATGCTCACATTCAATCAATCTTCCGAATTTATTCATTGCAGGTGCACCATCGGTAACGCAAGCTACCACGTGTTTTCCTAAAGAAATACTAAATTCATCTAACTTTCTTTGACTACTTTAACAACAGCTTTATCAGGTAGAGAACCAGAAATCCTCACCATTCCTAGGTTCCAAAGTTTTCCCTCCGTTGTGTGAATATTAATATTCAAATACCAACTATTGTTTAGAAATATGTACTCATCTAATGATAAACTAAACCTTGTTCCTGAATTTATATGTCTATCAATTTTAGAAATTACACTTTTATTTGTTTGTAGTGTGAATGAACAAGATCATTACCTGGGATGGATTTTTTGGTCAAGTATATCCTCTGTCTGTCAATGATTTTCTAATATATTTACTCTTTTTAATAAAATTGATAGAGATACCATCTAGAGTAGACAATTTTGTAACTATTTCTTGCAAAGTTTCCTTTTTTATTAGAAATGATGTTACAGTGTGCTGGGAGGCTTTCCGCTTGCTACTAGTACCTTCATTTTCCTCACTTGTACGTTTAACATCAGATTCAATAGTAGAAGACCTTCTAATATTGTGCTCGTTATGCGAACGTTTGATAATACCAGTAGTAGACCAACCTTTATACTTTACCTGAACTTTACACTCTCTACAGGATGCTGATTGTAGTTCCGAATTTTTCACCAAATATTTTCAAACAAATGACTTTGACATTATAAAGGTTTGTCTACATAAATTATATTAAGACGTAAATTTTTGTGTATTATTTGGCTAATAGGAAATGCAAATAATCTTTGTTACAATCACAAATAGCAATATAAATGGAAGAGTTGTGCTTTAACAAATTGCACAACTTGCTATAATGCGTTTATTTGAGTTTCTGATCTTGTTGAAGTGACCGGTTGAGTTAAATCATACAGCATCCGCGCCTGCGCAATGTTGAAGAATAAAGACTATTTAATTTATATATTTTTAATAAGTGAAACTATAAAAATAACTTTTCTAAAAATGAATATAATTAAATTTTCATAATACACTTATAGTACAACTATATATATTTTATAGCATCCCTGCATTTTTATTAAGAATTTAATTGGAAATTAACGAAAGAGATATTATTAAAAAAAATATTGATAAATATTTTAATTATTAAAATTTTATGAATTGTAAAATTTAAAAAAATAAGAAGCCTAAATTGCAGGAATTTTCAAATCTACTCAAGCCGAATGATCCTGCCACATAGGTTAGGTTAGGTTAGGTTGGGTTAGGGTAAGTTAGGATATGTTAAGTTAGGTTCATTTTGAATAGCTTATTTGAACCCAACCTAACCTAATGAAACTTAATCCTAATTATCATTTTTACTCTTTCATTTTATATTAATCTTATTATCAATCATTATTACTTATTTAAAAGATTAAATCTTAGGTAATTATCCCCCCCCAATATAATTCCTAAATACTGACCCCCCTAAATAAAAGCTCAATCTTAGATAATGCCCCCTAACATAGGCTGGGGGGTCTTTGTTTAGGATTGATCCTTATTATGGCCAGAAAATGACAATTTTAATAACTCTCCTAAGCCAACTCGTTAATCTCCATCCCTCCATTAAATTGAATGGGAATCAACTACACTTTTTCCTCCCTTGCTGCGTTTATCCACGGTGTATATATGTTGGAATCTATATACAATTATTATAAATAGATTCCAACTCTCTCCACTTTATTATTTATCGTAACCCTACCCATTGAAGTGCTTCCATACATTTTACAATAAAGCAATCAGTTGTCTCAACCATGTTTCTCCGTGTGTACAGAATGTGCGATCTTAACTTCATTCATAATGAAATTCATAATATTCAGAACACCTTTATTTGCTTCTCTTATCCTGCTCTTTTTATTAGTAAAACGCATTTTCAAGCCAGATAAAAAAATGTAGCTTAAAAAGTAAGAAAAATGAAATGAATCCCTTCCCCACAGTAGGAATTACTCTCAAATTAAATGTATTAATAGTCATTTGAAAAATTTTAATCTTAAATTAGACTTAAGCTTCCCGAATTGTCTTAAAAACAAACGAATACTGTATAATAACTCCCTCCTGTAATGAAGTAAGTTTGTGTGAAATGCCATGTAAAAAGTGCGATGAAATGTACATAGGACAAACGAGAAGATTTATGAATACAAATATTCTACCCAGGCATTAAATTAAACACATAAGTCCCACTAATAATGGAGGCAATTGGAAAAAAGCCAAATTTATCTGTACCTCGAATGACTGGTTCAATCAACAGGTTAGTGAGGCGGTGGTATTAATTGATTGCCTCCCAAATTTTAATCTATTGAAAGAGAAGTCCAGGTCCAACCAAATCATAAGATCGATTATCACATCTTCGATAGGAATCACGTGATCATTACGAGGATCCCGACCTTCTTTCAAATATTCCTACCATGTTTTGTAGCTCTCGTTCTCTCTTTAGCTTTACTATTATTAATAATGTTGCTGTCTATTTTTCCTTCATCTTATATGCGATGGTTGCTTAAAAGGTTTGCGGAAAACTGTTTCTTTTTTTACGTGTTGAGTTGTTTACAAAACAACACCCTTTTCTGAGCTATGTAAGCAACAATTCTGAGATAATAGCAATCATAAAATTCTTGATGAAACTTGATTAAAAAGGAACACAATAGCTTTGATCTTGCCCCCAACTGTCTTCTTATGTTTTTCAAACTCAAAAAACAAGAAAAAGGAGCCTGTTTTGCAAATATTAAGGAAGCAAAAACTGCTGTTACAAGCTGGTTACAAATTAGGAATTCTGGGTTCTTTAGAGAGGGGTTAAATTGATATAAACACCGTTTCGACAAGTACAATGAGAAAGACGGAACCTATTTGTAAAAAATAAATGCTCCAACTTTGTACATTTTTATTTAATAAATGATTCATTGAAAAATTCCGCAAACTTTGTGATTAGTCCTTTCATAAGTGATATCTTAGGTTGAATGTACTTAAATATAAAAAACGAATAAAATATGAAAGCCTACAGAAAAGAAACAATGAAAATATAAAAACAAATATAAAAATAAACATAATAAACCTTTATAAGAAGTATACAAGCTATAGAAAAAAAACAGCAAGCAGATACAGTATATTACAAAAGATCAGAACGCCTGTATTGCTATCACAACATCTTTCATAACCTTTGCCAGAGAAAAGAAAATCCAAGGTTTACAAAATTGGTGTACGATAACTTAAAGGTTATTGTATGGGTAAAAACTATGCGCATTTGGAAGAATAGAACGAAAGTTATCAGCAGAAGAACAATTTACTAGAAATATGGTAGTGTCTAAAATCCGAAAGACAGAGGAAACCTTTTTTATTAGAATATAACGATAAGTAATTAGTGTTTAGTGTGAAAGACTTTATTCTCGATGATGGTTTGACATATCCTACCACAGAAACGAAACAACTGTTGACACTCTTGAGTAATAATCTTGCTCCATTCATCTTGAAGAATTTCCTAGAGTTTTTGAACTGTTTTCGGATAGCTTCCTTTAGACCTCTTTCCGAGTGTCTTCCCCACATTTCAATGGGATTCAGTTCCTGACTGAGCAGACCACTTCATAACAGTGATGTAATCGTCGTTCAGGAAAGTCTTCATCGACTTGAGTGTGTGGCAGGGTGTGTTATCATGCATGAAAATTACAGATTGGGCTTTAGCCACTCGCAGATAGTTCGTCCCTTGCTGTCGCACCACTTCTTTGTACACTTGTGCAGTCACTGTTCCCGCAAGTACACAAATGGCCCAGTGCCTTCCGTGAAATCACGCCACAGACCATGACATCTCCTCCTCCAAACTTCACATTTTTGGAGGCACATTTGACAAACAACCAACCTCGCCCTCGGATCCGAATAAATTGAATTCAGATTCGTCCCTGAAGTGGACATGGCTCCATTGGTCATCCGACCATGAAACATTGAAACATGCTCATTGACAGATCAATCAATGGCTTGACTGTGGGTATGCGAACGTAAATAGTGTCTTCCTCTAGTCAATGTGATACAGTCACCTGGAGACATTGATGGTCAAAATCTTACTAATCTCTCGAAATCCTGTTGCAGCCGTCTTGAAACAGTCTTTCTTCAAAATTTAGGTAATGGCTCAGTCTTCCCTTTTTTTAAGGTCTTCTTTATCCTACCGTTTGATTGATTGACTAGTCTTATTATAATCCTCTTTAGTCGTAGGTTGACATGATAATATAGACTACACTTTTGGATAGTTTGACAGTCTCTGCAATGGCTCCCATTGAAAGACCTTCTTGGTGTTGCAGCTTTACGAGCAGATCGCGGACAAAGAGGGCGTGACAGATTCTAAGTCGTATTACTTGGAGAGAGCTGGCAAGAGAATGACTAACGTGCACGATATTGAACTGGTTAGTTGCTATGCAAACAATATCGATTCTTTCTACAAGAAACCTAAACGTTCGGATAATTTTAGGCATTTCAATATTTATAATAAATTGCTAATATACTGATAAATTTTCACCCAAATTTGCTAAACATTTACCAATACGTTGTTTATATATGTAGATTGCCGTACACCAATTTTGGAAACTTTAGATTAGCTCTGGCTAAAGTTATGGAAAGTTTTTATATAAATACGGCCGTTGAGATTGTTTTACATGGTAGAATCCAATAAAAAGCACAGAAATGGATAGAAAGGATACAAAAGAAAAAAAGATATATATATATATATATATATATATATATAAATATATAAACAGTAATAGAAAAAACACACAAGAAAGTTTTTAAAATTGGCCAAACCATGCAAAATTTGGTGAAGCAAGATCATAAAAATATTGGAGATAAGATTTCAGAAAAAAGTATAAAAAAGACTACGATTAATGCAAAAAATGTGAAATAAGTATTGCTTATAAATGTAAATCAGGATTACATACAAGTTTCGTCCGATAAATAATATTAATTCAAGAAACCTAAACCTAATTAATCTTTAGTGGTGAAAGTCCGCAGAGCTTTAACTAAATCAACCCAAATTTATCTAACCATAGAGTCTACATATTACATAACCTACATTTTTGATGGCAAAAATATGACGTGTCACGAGTAACTCGCCAAGGCATTTTGGGTGACAGGCGAGCGAAAATTTGGGAACGAAATTTGTATTTTATTTTATTGTACGTCTGCCAGTCTGCCTTCCGGTTATATAGCGCCATCAAGTATGTTAATTTATATATTCGGGAACTGTCGTTTCAATTTAAATTAATTTTTTAAGTGTGATTTTTTTATAGTGTTGAAGTGAACCACACTTCAAAACTAAAAAATAAATTACATTTCGTGATTATTTTTGTTAATTATGTAATAAAATAACCACCTCTCGTGATTTAAAACATTCCATTAATTTATATTCAGTATATGACTTTGTACGCGAAATTAAGGAGGCCTACCGCACAATGATTTGGTACCATTGCACTAAAGGACAAAAAAATAACGGGAAAAACTTAAACTGGCCTCTTTCTTCAGCTAAAATAACCAATACCTTTATGCTAAAACATTTTAAGAACAAAGACGCTATTATTAAAGGCGATGAAGACTTAGCTATGAACAGAAACACTGTTCAACGAGGAATAATGCCCATGCACTTTAATATGGAGAATTAAGTGAAGAAAGACTTAGATGAGTGATTTGGGGGGCAATTTGTCTTGACGAAACCACTGATTAAACGTCGTCTGCTTGATTTGCAATATTTAGATATATTTTAGTGATCCTGAAATTTATGTGGAATTGGTTAATTAAGAAACCTTCTCTTTAAATACTTACAGGAAAAGATATACCGTCATGGCCAAATGTTTTGAGACTAATATATATTTTTATCTTTTCATTCGTTTTTAAAGTTTACGTGATAGGAATTTTAACATATAAATTATTGTAGGTTTCTTAAAAAGTCCGCATTTAAAACATAAGAGGGAAAAACAGTACATTCCTTCTCTGAATCCAAAAACGCGCTTTGGTTTCAGTCCTTGAAGCTTCGCTATTAGATCAAAATGAGAAATATAGGTTAAATGAATGATCTTTGTGCAATTTTAATCTATTTCGTAATATTTTTTTTGTAATAATATATGTTTGAATCCTTTGTAATTCCAGATATGGTTGTTTCAAAATAAAAACGTGCAACCATTGTGATCTACACCAGTGACCTGAAATACGAAAAGATAGTTGCTTATGGTATTGCATCAATCATTAATGACTTTTAAAATCTGGACTTCTGGATGCCCAAGAGCTTCAAATAAACGTCAAATCGTCTCCCGGTAAGATCCGAGCTTACTAGGAGGCAATCCTATCCAAGGACTAGGTTGCCTTCAGTGCCAAGCTTACTAAAGATTGAAAAATAAAGGGATATGAACGCTTCAGCGCGCACAGTAAGGCGGAGACTTTTCGACAAAGTTTTCAAGTTAAGAAAGGCTCCGAAGAAGTCTCATATCGCCAAGAAGAACCTTATGTATAGGATCCACCTTTGCATGAAATATAAAGAATAGACTGAAGAAGTCTTTGGCAAAGTAATGTCCTATGATGAAGCTCCTTTCCGTTAGTTTGGAGCTTCTCAAAGATCCTTCGTTATCAAAAGAAAGGAGGAGCTCTCTCGGGAGTCATGTGCTGTGCCCATGGTGAAACATCCGGACACTCTCCATGGCAGGGTTTGCTTGTATCTAAGGCAAAGGAGCACTAACACTTTTGCCCACAAAACTGCCATAAACTCAAAATGGTACCAAAACGTGTTTCATCAGCACCTTGTTATAAAGCAAAAGCAATAAATAACAAAAGGTTCTTGCGCTAAATAAAGAATTTGTAGGCGATAATCAAACTGAAGTTTCATAAACAGAAGCCATCCAATTGTGAGCAGTTGCGGGTCCTTAATCAACAAAAATGAAGCAAATATCATCCAAGATATCATCACAAATTTGGTCTCCATCATGCCTAGACGAATTGAAGCAGTCGTAAAGAACGAGGGACATTATTGTAAATATTGAATTTGCTCATCAATTGATTGTATTTATTAATAAAATAGGTTTGGGTTCTAAATTTTTCTATATTTCACCTTTAAATTTTTATACAAACATACGAAAACAAAATGAAACGTTGATTAGTTAAATTGATTTTCTTATATGAAAATATACAAGTAGTCTTAAAACTTTTGCCATGACTATATGTGCTATTGTCGTCAAATATATATAGATATCTAAAAAAATGGGTCAATTACAAAGGATGGTACTCCCAAAATGGGTAGGCTTAATGTTGGATTTATAAAACATTTTACAAAATTTATTGGTAATTCCATTTTACTTTTCTACACAAAAAAGTATCGTGTGCTAAAATTGGATTAAAAGAACTCAATTAGGTGATAGAAATTTTAACCAAGATAGTTAACCTTATATCAGCGCGAGCATTGCATAAACGTGAATGAAGTTGAATCGGTTTATAATAGATTATTTGTGTGGTTGCTTAGTCACGTCTTCCAGAGAAATTTATGCTGGCACCAGGGACAACATTCTATTGGTATTGGGACCGCAAAGTTCTTGAAAGATTTGTAGAGGGTTTGGATTTATTAGCGCTTATAAAAGTAAGCTTAATATTTTTCAATGTGATTTGGGAAACTAAAAGATATAAGTACTTTCCTAGATAGCAAAATAAAACTTTGAGGAATTTAGTGAGGAAGATCAGGATATCATAGATAATGAACAAGATTTTTTCACTAATTTTAATATCTCTAAAAGAGTAATTTTCATCAAAATTTTCAACGGTTTAGGGAGCTTGAAAAAATAATACATTTCATAAAATATCTCATTCGAGAAGATTTTACAAAACTGGAAGCAGTCTTTAAATGGCTGAACATTGATAATCACTGGTCTGCGTTTCAATACTCTTTTTCAAAGGTCATAGGTTTTCCAACTGAATTAGAATCATTTTTGTATGTTGAATTTAAGAATATAATTAGTTTTATATGATCAAGTTTGGTTTCTAAGCTAGGTTTGATTTATATTAGAATGTATATCCCAAAATAGCGCTATCATCCAACCGTTTATTACTTCTGTTTTGTCACATCTAGTGAGGAGTAACCATACATAACCGATTTTATTCACTTTTTCAGGCCTAGATTTGCCTTACAATGGATCGTACGTGTAAGAATCATCTGAATAGGTTTTGTTACATCTAAGGCATGTCGCTCTTCCAGACCGTCAAGCAGAAATAACGAATTTGTGAAAAAGGCATATCATGAAACTTTGGAGTGAAACTAGAGGACCAAGATAAGCCATTTGCTCCGAATATTCGCTGTAAAACATGTGTGGAAAGTTTACGGGATTGGCGCAATAAGAAAAGAAAGAGCATGCCATTTGGTGTGCCAATGGTTTGGAGGAAAAGCAAAGAGCATGTCACTGACTGCTACTTCGGCATGTCAAATTTGAAAGGCATCAATCGCAAGAACAAGCACCATGTCAAATACCCCAATGTTCCATCTGCTATAAAACCAGACCCACATGGCCCCGATCTTTTTGTTCCTGAGCCTGATTTTACCATGGGTTCTAGCTCTGATTCCGAGGCTAGTGTCACTACCGATACAGTTTAGTTTGATGCTATAAGCCAGAAGAGGGCGACCAACTGGTGCCATTTACGCAAACCGAACTCAACGACCCAAAACTAGACCTGAACCTCTCCAAATAATCTTCTCAGCTATTGGGTTCACATATTCCAGAGAAATTTATGCTGGCACCAGAGACAACATTCTATTGGTATCGGGACCGCAAGAAAGAATTTAGGAAATTTTTCACGTTTGATGACGCCTCTTTACTGTTCTACTGTAGCAACATTGCTGACCTTCTCAACTTAATAGGCCTAAAGTATGATGCTGTGAAATGGGAACTTTTCATTGACTCTTCTAACAGAAGTCTCAACTAAGTTCCTCTTAATAACGGCAATAAGTTTTCATCGCACTCTGTTGGACACTTAGCTTCAGTGAAAGAAACTTGCAACAGCATGGACCGTCTGTTGTCTGCTCTCAATTATCAGGAACACAATTGGCTGATCTGTGGAGATCTTAAAGTTGTTAGACTCATCATAGACCTTCAAGGTGGGTACACAAAGTATCCATGCTTTATGTGCTTGTGAGACAGTCAAGCTGACGACCAGCATTATGTCAGACAAGACTGGCCATCAAGCCAAGGATTTGAACCCGGTTCACACAAGTCCTGTCCCACCATCTGGCTGAACCGAGCAGGATATTGCTTCCACCCCTGTATACCAAACTCGGTTTGATGAAGAACTTTGTCAAGGCAATGGACAGGGAGGGTAGAGAACTTGCTTTCATCTGTCAGAAGTTTCCACGAGTCAGCATGGCAAAAATGAAGGCATATGTATGTATTTGATGGTCCTCAAATAAAGGAGCTAGCTCATCAAAGACACTAGTTTTCATGAAGCATTGAATCCTGCATAACTGTCTGCCTGGTTGTTCCTTAAGACAGTCACTGCAAACTTCGTTGGCAATCACAGAAGTCCTCAGTATGAGAAGGCAATTGATGAATTAATGGAGAATTTCCGCAGACTTGGTGCGAGCATGTCAGTGAAAATGCACTTTCTTCGGTCCAACCTGGACTATTTTCCCGAGAATTGTGGAGACTTCAGTGAAGAACAGGGTGAGCGCTTTCACCAAAATATCCATGTGATGGAGGAACGCTACCAAAGGCGCTGGGATGTCAACTTTCTGGCTGACTACTGTTGGTACCTGAAAAGGGATTTGTTGTCTGCTAAGCACAATCGGAAATCCCTGAAGAGACCATCCATCCATGAGTAGCCTTTTTTGTATGTTGTACTCTTCTTGGTATCAATTAGAGCATTCTGTAAGCCTTCTGCGTATAAATCTCTTCTTAATTTACTATTCTGTGTACATTCGCCTACAAATAGATCGGAATAAATGAATTTCAGGCATGTGCTTATACCTCAAGAATTTGATCTGATTAGATAAAATGGGCATGATTTTCGGATTCAGCTCGAAAAATTGGCCTAAAATCAGGTATTATGTGTTAGACCTTGAAAACAGAGCAGACCAGTATAATTTGTAGATGGCGTTTGTAGAATTACAGTCCAGCTCCAGTTAAAAAAAAATTCTTTTGGTTCGATTTAGAAGCACATGAGCGATATCGGTTGAAATATTATTTGCTTGGAATAACATCCCTAAAATGTTTGGTACCCTTTTCTCCAACATATGTAAGACGAAACTTTGTTTTCTTCACTGAACTAGATTAAAAACAACAAGAATAATCGATTAACGATGTCACATTATAAGCCAGATACAAAAGAACGGTCAGGTAAAGTATGGCATCACAAAAGATTAAACAGGCAAGCTTTTTTCTTATATTTTATTACTTTACTTGAAGTTTATGTAAGCTCGAAGCTCAAGGAATTTCTCGAAACTCGCTTACATGAATAGAAGACTGGCTTACATGAAAAGAACAGAACAGTAATTAACGAGGTTGAAACGGCGTGGAGACAATATCTAAAGAAGTATCTTCCAGCCTGTTTGGACTAGCACCCCCTTTATACACAAACCTTTGTGTCATCGACACACCTCTCAAATTAAATTTCAAATCCTATGCTAAATTTATCTTTCATAGCAAGATATAACACTTAGGTATTAGTGAAAAAATAATTTTAATGTAGTTTTTATTTATAATATAAAGAATAATGATGAAAATGCTAAAAAAAACTTTTATTTAGTAGTAGACCTCAATATGTTTTCAATGGGATGGCTGACTTTGGTCCTTATTGGCTAAGGCTTTGACTCTATGTTCCATGCTGCTTAGAATTAATTCCAGATTTCTTCGTTTTACAATTTGCAGACAGTTTATTTGCTCAGTAGGAAACCGAGTAACTGCACTAAAACCACGTTCAGCCATATAGAAAGTTGGAAAAGCAATGAAAAAAGTTTGATAGTTTCTCACAGCTTTGGATACCTTTCAGAAATTTCATTTTCTAGCTAAAATTCCTGGTATGATTGTTTAAAGAGGGGCTTTAATTCGAAATGGCTTCTTAATACAATTAACTCCTCTTGCATTGCAAAGTCGGCTTCATTTGTGCAAGCATTAATAAATGGGTTTATCAGTCAGTCAGGTATTTTATCCTGATATTTGCAGCCCATGTCCTCGTGCAGAGAGCAAATGGTCGCAATAAACCAAGAGGTCAACATCTAATGTGGACTTAACAACCTCATTATCATTTTCTAGTTGATCAAGATTTGGAAATTGAGATAGCTCCTGACGACTAATATTATGCATAAAGAGGGAAAGCTTGTCCATAAATGTGCAAATAACAGATTTTGCTTTGATAAGATTTACATCTCAGTCTTGCAATTGCAAATTAAGATCATTGAATATATTGAAAAAATCTGTTAAGTAGTCATTGTCACGTTTGCAAGCTAAGAGTTCATCACTCAAATAACCACTTTAATTCTCGTGAAAAACTATAATAATGTTAAAAAGAGAATAAAATCGCTTCAAGCAGTTTCCTTTGGGTAACCATCTCACTGCAGTATGTATAAGACGACAATCAAATTGTCCATCATTGTTGTTGCGAAGTTGTCGGAAGATTCGTGAATTAAGGGGAAGGCATTTTATTTTATTTACTGCTGTGATAAGAAACCAAGGTATTTAAGAAACTGATCCTTCAAGTTTCTAGCAACCAGACGTTAACAATGAATTGTGCAATGTATTGTGAAGATATTAGGTACAGCTTTCTAAAAAAATGCAAGAAAGCCTTTATGTATACCACCCTGTTAATGCTGGAGCACGGTCCGTTGCACAAAAAATTATATTGTTCTTTGAAAAACTGGTCAACTATAGTAAACAGGGATTAACTTTTAGTGTATGTTTCAAGTTCCTTTGCACACAGTAATTCTTGCACAATTTTCTTATCTTTAATTAAACGAATATCTCCTAAACGTCGTGTTTCATTGCCTGAAAGAGTAGATTCGTCCAATTATAAACCAAATTGTTTATTTTTAAGTATGTTATATAAGGTATCTTCAATTTCTTGGTCTATTTCATCAATTCTTTGTGTAGAATTATTACTAAGTGAGATCGCTTTGATAATTCCACTTGGGGAAGGATGATGTACTACTGTACGAAGAGCTTCCTCTATATCTGGCAAATTGAGTTTTTCCTGATCTAGAAATCATTTTGGAAATACGGTATCAACACCGAGTCCATCGTCGCATTTCTGTGATTGGTTTGTCATAAAGGAGTAAATAGATTTTTTGTTGTGAAAATTATTTGGTAGTTTGAAAATAGGACAGATTTTCTTTCCTTTTATCAGGATGAATCTTCTTTAAATGATCGGAAACCCTGGATAGTTTCATAAACTCGTTCGAAAATACTTACTCGCAAAGAAGACACATTGGAGAAGTAATAAATCCAAACTTCAAGTATTCAGCGCTATACTGTCTGCATTTTCCCTTTAATGAGTTTGCCGACATGATTATAGGTATATTCAAGCATTGAAAGTAAAATAAGTAAAAAGAGACAATAAGAAATTTCACAAGTACGCCAACAACCACCGCCAGCTCTTCAACAACTACTAGGGTACAGGGTCCACTTTATCTTTTTATAAAATAGTACGGGAGTGAAACAAAATTGTTTGTTTAGAATGTGACAATTATTCCTAAAAGGAATGCCGGTGTAGTGAATAAGAAATTAAAAATCCTAATGTCTTTAAACATATTTAACAAAAGTTAGGTTAGGAGATAAAGCGATTCTACTTTGCGTACGAGAATGACGGGTAAAAATTGGCTAAGACTCTGGGTGACGTAATTAATTTGTAATGTTAATTGATCTCTCAAATGCAAATGGGCCCATGGCTAATGTGGATAATTGGGAGCGTTTGTAGAAATACTAATACTGAATATTTTTAAAAACTTGAAATAAAATGGATAAATGCCCACCGCCCTCTAAGTGAAATATAAACTTACAGCGCCCCCTCTTTAACACAATAACGCTCAAAAGGGGGAGCTAACGCTCACGTTGGGAATCACTGATCTAAGGGAATTCCACTTTTGTGACCATTTTTGTGTGTAATCTTGAAAGTTGCTGATGATATAAAACGAGGGTGAAAGGTTGTGGCAGTTCTGACCGAGAGAATAATTAAACATCACTCAACAAAATCGTAGAGTGGTCAAGTAATGGCAGATGAGGCTCAATACAACAATCAAGTGTAAGGTCTTACATATCGGATCAAAAAAAGAAAGTATTAACTATACCATATCAGGAATATCCTTGCGCAAGAGGCACACTAAAAAATATTTAGTCCGTCAACAAAGACTTAAGACTTTTAAAACAATGTGCGAAGCGTAAAAGAAAGGCCATCAATGTCTTAGGTTTGATCTATCAAAGTTTTTCCTACAAAGTCTAAGATCATTCTTCCACTGTAGAACTCCACCGTAAGGGCGCATTTGGTCTATGTGGAGCAACTTTGATCTCTTCATTTGCGAAAAGATGTAGAAATCCTTTCAAGGGTACGACGCCGTGGAACAAATATGGTTCCCGAATTGCGACAGAGATCATTTGAGGACAGGTTGAGTTTGGTCAATTTGCAATCACTGAAGACGTAAATTTAGAAGTGATCTAATGCAAGATTTTAAGATATCAAATGTTTTTCTTACATGAAATCTGATTAAATTTGAGCTTTAATAACTCAACTATCAAATAAAAAATGGATTCAAGCTACAAGTAAAATAATTAATCATTGTAATCGCTTGTAAGAAGGCAGAGATTATAATGATAGTAAATATATCGAAAATTGATTAGATAAGTATTTCCAAGTTAAGTTTTGTTTCCATTTCAAACTTACGTACCAGAATACTGTTTGTAACTATATCTGTTCAAACTTCAAAACACAATCAAAACTAATTCAAACATCAACAAACAAACATGCTCTTGCACTCTTTTCAAACCCCTATTTTCCTCTCTCGTGATATATACAACTAATATAAACTAACGAGTTGAACTATAGAGCTAATAAAAGGTTTGGAGAAGCTCTGAAGAGGAAAAATCAGTTTTCAATCCAGAAGTTATTTAGCCGATTACCTTAACTTTTTTTCTTTTTCCTGTTCAAAGTTTTTGCAATTTACTATTAAATTAGCCAGTACGTTGGTCGGCTTTTCAATCAAAGGCGTAAGAAGTAACAAACTTGACAAAGTTATTTGTATTAACATTTAAAATGTTTGAGTATCAAAATTGAAAATTATTCTCTAATTCATCGGTTAATTTCATTTAGTTGAGGAAGTTCATCTTTTCGGGTAAAATTCATTGGTTGGAGGTCTTCTTTCACCTTTTCTTCACTTTCCAAGTTTCTCAAATTACATGTCCCTAAGTGGCCTAATTTCCTTTTAATTTTATTGTCAAACATTTCATTCGAAATGACTTGCGAGAATAGCGCAACCGGCCCCGGAAAAATGCATACAGACAGTTAATAAAAGACGAAGTCTATTCAAAACAAAGATATCCTTCATTCTTAACAAAGTTAGTGCAGAAATTAAGTCCGAGCCCAAACTCTGTTTATATTTACAGGAACCCAAAATATGCTTAACATTTATATTTCAATCTCCCAATTTTAAAACCTTGTGGGTTACAAGCACAATACCTCAAAGTTAGCCAAACTCGCGATATCTTAAGAGCTATCTGGGAGAGTGCATATACCATGGCAAAAACTTAGGTAATGCCAAGGAAAGTTTACGTAATTGTCCTTCCTCTTAAGGAATGAATCTTTTGATAGAGAGGTATGATTGACCAATATTTGTCAAAGAATCCTCTTTGTCCCTTCGATTCATGAGTCTAATGTGCAGAAATTAGGCTCTTTGGTTAAATGGGACTCGATTGATCCATCTTATACGATCTTAAGACTTTGACATAAATTTCCTACATCATATATGGCAAATTACATCCAGATTTCAGAAAAGAATTTAGGTTAATGACCAAAAGTGACTATATTACAATATCAGATATTTTTAATATATATTTCGCCACTATTCGAAATCTAGAAAAACTACAACCTCCTAAGCAATTTCGAGAGGATTTATCTTTTAAATCAACCCCAAATTAAACGTTAAACTTTGATTATCTTAAATGCTATAAGTATTCCTTCTTTCTCCATTAAAACTAAAATTTCCTTTCTTAAAACGTTCCCTTTCAAATTCCTGTTCAAACTTGCCTCTTCGAATTCCCTTTCGAAATGTCCCCCTTCAATTCAAATTTTCAAAACAAACGTTTCCAATGCCAAGGTAAAATCCTCCAACGTTACAATATCGTATTCAAATTATCTTTCAAATGAGTACCCCAAACCCCTAAGTTCTACTTGTAAAATATGTAGATGAACCCTTTTTATCTTGCTGTGCCCCGTTTATCATGCGATTCCCTTAGTATAAAAAGTTGCATTGAATTAAATCTTTGCACAAGATGTAGCAGTTCGCGCCACCTGGCGGATTCATGCTCTTTTGAGCGCCACCGTTTAGCCTATGAATATCGCTTCTGTTAAGCTAGGACTTATATTCTGCCCTATGCCCTAAATCAATAAAAAAAATAAAGCTTTGTGACCACGGGAGAATTGTGTGGATACGGTGGGGTTGGTGGTCAAACTTGCTGATGGTTTAAATCAAACTTCCAAACTAGATTACAACTTTCTGCTTCATTACTTTGACGGTCGATCTTTTATGGGGGGGGGGGAAGTTCAGACCTCTGTAATGCCTCAATGACATTACCTCTCAAAGATCTTATATCTCTGAATCTGTTGCCATCTCATTGGGTGCTAGTTTGGGAAGCTTCCGACTCACACACTATTTAAACTTTCACCAACACTCAAATATGCACAAATAGGAATTGGAGGTCAATCTCGAAAGAGAAATACGCTCTATGCTGACAGACTGGAGTACCTCTAATGAATAGACCATTCTACTTCCAGTTCGGTGTGAAAGATTGAATTGAGAGAGTGAACTGTTGATTCGAACAATTATATTGTCAAGCAGTTTTTTTTCGAACAAGTGACACCAAACTTGTAGAGATCGACGTTCACAACTTTCAACCCAAAGAAAGGCTGTTTTGCAGGCTAAAAGAAAACTGGGCGAAAATATGGATGAATAATTTTAAGCATAACTTATATTTAAAAAGATAATAAAGTCAGTCTATGTTTAACCTTAGTTGATTGGTTTCTAAGCTCCCCCCGCAAGTAAAGTGTTAAAATTACTCCGCTTAATCTTTGGGTTCTTTTATTCATCTTATATGGGGTCATGTGCATCAGTTCACATACCACTCTACTCGGCCGTTAATGATAGATAGAACTTTCGCGTGAAGGCGCTGATCGGCGAACAGCCACGCCTCTTCTCGTCTTTGATTCCCACTCAGTCTAGAAGACGCACCTGTCTCACAGCTAGGCGAGAGTATTAACATTTAGGTGCACCTGGAACACCCTGTCCCATAGGTATTCGGAGGAAGCTGTCACCCTCATACATTTTGTGACCTCTGATCCGATCGACCGAAAAAATAGCTAGTCTCATCTCGCTCTGACGTCGTGTAGGCAACTTTAATTAGGACAGACATTTCAAACTCCCTGAACCTCACTTTTTCTATTTGCCTCAATATAAATCCCCTATGGAGGTTCCAACTAGGAACTTGTTGGATTGCGAAACTTAACGAAACCAACGAGAAGATCGTTGGATTTCATGACCAAAGTTAGAGTGCTGCCAATTGATAAAATATTCTGGACGTCAATCGATGAAACTTCACGATGAAATGGATAGTAAATCCCCCTTAGAGTGACACCGTACTCTGAGAGTGGGGTTCGAAACCAGTAGGTCACTATTTGTCGTAAAAGGAGATACGAATTATTTATGTTTGACGGTAGAGGATGACAAGCGTCAGGATAATTTGTCTATTCATCCCGGTAAATATGTCGTAATCGTCTGGCGATATTTAAAGACAGAATATGCTTTTTTATTTAAAAAAAACTGTGAATTTTGTTACCATTTGTTACATCAGACGTGAATCGTGATTCAGTTGAGTGCCGACAATGACCCAGGAGTGCCGACTCACGAGCTATTCACTGAAAGCAGCTTATACACAGTAAACAAAACACTTGGATATCGGCCATGAAATCTCTTACTCTGCCCATTCATTCTATCCCTCTGGACACGCTTACGCACACGACACCTTGCTATCAGATCTTATCTTCCCACTGTCTGCATATCAACTGAGCAGAAACAATATTATATACATTTTGTAATTAAAATGCATAAGATTGCGATGTGTTTTCACAAGCTAGGTGACACTACTACATTTGCTACCCTGTCGCTGCGCGAACACTCAATATGAATTAGGGAAATCCAGTCACTGACATTGGTCACCCTGTCGTTCTGTGGACACATCGAACACAGTGATATCCGGCCTACCGATATTGGTGACCTTCTCGCTCCGAGGACATTCAATGCACATCTGAAAAACTCGGTGATCATTAGAGTGAGTCCTGTTTGCAAATGTTTTTATTTCCCACAAATCTTGGATCAACCACCAAGCGACTTTCAGGCAACAACTCAAGCAACATCATTGCACACTGAAATACAAGGATAGAGATAGTTTCAAAGAGCAACTCTATCGAAACCACAATGAGAGGTGAGTTCTCCGTTATTTTTGTTCTCCATATTCTCATTAACACTCCGAGTCTGGAATCAACCATCGTTTGGAATTGCGATCAGGAACGTTACCGATGCACACACTTGCTAAACTACATGCACATGTCGCATCGGCGCGCGATTGTTAACGATGTTGTACTGCAACACCCATTAGTCGACGCCTCCGATAGAATTCTAACGGATGCAAGCGGCGAAAGTATGGGGAACTGCTCTTGAAATGCTACATGGGACTAACTGGTTCCTCCTAGCCTTTTTTCTCGAAGCGTTTCACTGCTCCACAGAAAAGGTGTTAACTTTTGACAACAAAGGTGTGATGTAACACTGGTAACTGATACTGAAAAGTGTGTTTCTGAACCTCCCCACAAAGTTATCCAAGCTCTCAAAGCTTATTACCTTTAACCACAAAACGCTGTTTGAGCTAACTCTAGTTGCTTCAATCACCGCCCTTTATACACTATCCAAAGAGATAGACTATTTTACACTCGAGAAAGAGAAAATAAGTTGCTCCATTTTCAGGAAATTCACGAAGCGAGAGCACATGAAATTAAGTTTTCTACTATATCACTTCCTAATTCTAACTAAATCATTATGGTCGACTCTTGCTTAAGTAAAGATAAAGTGCTCTTTCCTGACTCTTTTGAAGAAAAAAATTTCAATTCCTGACACGGAATGGTAAACTTAGGAGTCAAAGCTACGCTCTCTCTTTTTTATATGTAAACACTTTGTTTGGGCCTCAACGCATAAGTATCTCAAGCATAACTAGTCATGGTGAAATATTTGGACAGAAAACCAAATTTTGTGGTTCATAAACTTAATTACTTTAGATTACTCCCTAATACCAAGTGCGTGATAATTATTAGAATAGAAGACAATCAAAATGACACGTACAGGAAAAAAAATAATACACTAAACACAACATTTAATTCAAAAGGGTAGTATTTAGTATTTTGGTCCTTTCTCTTCATGAATTCTGTAACTCGCTCTGACATGCTGAATATCAACTTGTGGAGACTAATCTGATCAATAAGGTTCCATTCTTGACTTAATAATAATTAATGAATGTTGTTCCGGCTTGTGGGTTTCTGATTGCCGACCTAAGTTTTAAAAATCGCCTCAGGTTCTCAATCAGATTGAGATAATGAGAGTTCTCAAAAAGGACAATTACCAATGCTTTGTTTGTTGTTCAATTCACTTTTTTGCCACTCCAGCTCTATCACACCGTGTTGCATCAATTTTGAAATATGCAGGGATCTTCACCAATTTGGTCTTGGGTCGTTGGTAAGGTGTGTTCTGGAAGACATTTCTCTCCCATTTATTGTTTATTGGGATATTTTGGCAAAGAAATATGAGAGGTTGTCCTTTGGAGAAGAAACATCACCATACATAAATGGTTTAAAGACTGTTTGAACGATTCAAGATTCACGGGAGCGTGATTAGATTCTTCAATCCTCCAATCCTTGTACCTTCTGCTGCTGAACGTCAATCTATCCTTGATGTTTTTCTTAGTTAGCCTTAGCTTCTTTGCTGCCTTCCTTGTTACAATACCGGTGGCTGGAAATCTTTGTCCCACCGTCCGTGCAGATGCAGACTCACATGCCTCTTGCCTCTTTTGATCAAATAGCCATATGATTTTGAAGACGATTGCGCAGGAAGAAGCGGTTCTAGCGCTTGCTTAGTAGATGCCCTTGGGTGTCCCGAGGTCTTATTTGGAGCAATTTCACTTATCTCTTTGAGCATCTTGGTGGTCCGGAAGACGGTTCATACAGGCGTGTTAGTCCTAGCAATTTCTGCCCAAGAAAGGCCTCTCTGGCGCAAAGTAATGATGACTGCGTGAGTTTTGCTTGGGAGTAATAATTGTTGGCACAAAAGATAATGATTTAGAAATTTCCGTTCCACGTCCACAGTGTTAAGAACGATGGTTTATGTGAGAATGGTTGTGCCATCCACTCACCCACCTTATCCCTATATAGGTGAGAGAAGAAGGGGCGATAGAAGGATAGCATGAGAGGTATTTTTTTTTGTTTTTCGTTTTTTTTGAGGAGGGGGGGATGTGAGTACGTATGATGAGTGATGAATATATGCCAGGAGACTGGCTGTTCTTTCTTAAGTTATTTTATTTATTCTGTCTTCTATATGTTTGAAAGGTTCTGCTAAGTTGGACCTTTTACAGGTACGTAGGTTCTCTTTCATAAATTTATATAAATGTTTACGAATATATATAATTGGACATCTATATGTTGCTTCTAATTCATGTTTTCTTTGTTTATTATTCTTTATTGTTTATTTAGGGCTTTCATGCCTTTGTATTTTTGTCTACTGCTTGGGTATACTTGTCTTGATTCATTTTCTGTTTCAGATTATATTATCATGTATAGATTGGTAGTTCTGCGTGCCGTAAGTGGATCCTACTGCTTGAGAACCTCTTAGTTGAGTTTTCATTTTAAATCCTCAGTTCTCTAAATATCTGCGGATGCTTTCGTTCAATTTTCTGCCAAATTTTCTTCGCCCTGTTCTCCAGGGTCAGGTTGATTGGCCCTGATCTGCTATTTCGATTAAGTCTCTGATGCGCCTTCTTTCTGCTCTTCTAGTTTTGGTTATTAAGTAGATTGCTTTATTTTGGATTCTCTGAATTTTCTTCTTATTTGACTTCGGGATAGTGTGCAACGGTATCGGGGGGTATACTAGGACCGATTCAACAAAGGGGTTGTACAGTGTTCTCAGACGTTTTTTATACATTCTGCCTAGGGTGTGCATTAGCCTTAGGACACCTCTGGTTTTGGCTATCCTTGCCTTCGCATTAGCGTGGTATCCTCTTGTGCCAATGTGTAACCTTGGTACACTTCCTTCCGTCGCGTAACTGTAGTTGGTGCCGTCAATGTATATTTGGTATTTCTTAAGTCTGGATAATGGTATTATTTTAAATTTGTGGATGGTAGTTTTAATTTTCCATTTGTTTTCATAGTCATTAATATTCTTTATATCCCTTTCCGTAATTCGTGCCGGCCATCTTGGATTAGTGGATCGCGATGGAATAATCTGACTGATGTCGTCCGCGTATTGAATATTTAGACATCCTGGTGTTTTGGGGGGTGGAAGGTCAGCCGTGAAGATCGCGTATAGGGTGGGGCTCAGACCCCCCACTCCCACCCCGCTTGTGGGGCCCCCGTCTGTAGATGGAAAGTCGGTCCCACGTGCTGCATAGTCAGCCAACATTCTCGCCATCTTGATGCCGAGATTGAGAGGAGGAACTTATATTTAAGCCCTTCAACCCAGACCTTATCGGAGGCCTTCTCGATACCACGGAGGACCACGTCCACGTATCCTTTTTCTGTTTTGGCCTGTGCAATCTTTTCGATTAGTATGGCTATTGCTGAGGTAGAGTCCCTTTCCTTTCGGAAGCCGAATTGATGGTAATTGTATTTTTGGTTTTCTTCCAGGCATTTGACCAGCGTATGATTAAAGATCTTTTCCAGGACCTTACCCAGAAAGTTCGGTAGGAAAATTTGCCTAAAACTTTAAACTAAGAGGGTTGGTTTCCCCTTCTTCAGCAGGAAGACCATTTTAGCTGTCTTAAATCTTTCCGGATAAGCTCCTATGTTCAGATATGTGTTGAACAGGTCAGCAATTGCCTTAGTTGTATTCTCTGGGGCATTCTCATAGTTATATTTTTTGAGGCCTGTGCTCCCGGGAACCTTCTGCTTAAACTATCTTATGGCACTTTTCAGCTCTTCTTCTGTGATCTGCGCTCCTAAACCTACGTTTTCTTTTGTGGTGTAGTCAACTCTTCTTCCTGGGATAAATATGTGCCTGTTTGTTATTAAGAATCTGTTTACTCTTTCCTCCGTTTCTGCGTCATATCTCCGGTTATCTTCTTCTTCGATGGAATATATTCTACAGCAGAGGATATCTGCTGTCTCTTCGTTGCTGTTTATGATTTCTCCTTGTTCATTTTTTATTTGGATCTTCTTTCTGGGGGGTTTATTTTTTATTAATTTTATCAATTTTCAGGCCTTTCTTGGTTCTTGCGTGTTTTCAACTTTGCTTATAAATTCATTCCATAGGTCTCTTTTCTGTTTTTCATTGAGAAATATCATATCACTCTTTAGTTTGTCTTAGTTCCTTAGCCTTTATCCGACTTGTGCCGGTTTCTCTAATTTCCGTGTATTTTTGCTCAATATTTCTCGCTTTTCTTCTCATCTCCTCAGTCCATTTCGGGTGAGGGAGCGTTTTGTATTTAATTTTTGGAATGCATTTCTCATCTGCATCTGTGATGCACTTTATTAATGCGTCTGTTACCTCTTTTAGCTCCTCGATGTCTTTGCCTTCCAGTTCTGGTTGAGCATAACACTCCAGCATATTCCTATATGCATCCCAGTTTGTCCTTCTGTAGGATTTCCTTGGTGGAATTTGGACTTATATTGGGTTCTGCTATGTTATAGGGCAATTTGTTATTATTTAGCACTATATCTGGTTTGGTTGATGCTCTTCCATTTATGTAAGTTGGGAACTCTGGTCCAGCACGAATTAGGATGTTTCTTTCTATCAGGAGTTCTAAATTTCGTCCTACATTAGTTTTTGTTCTGTATCCTGATTCTAGTAGTCTTGCGTTTAGATCTCCCAATAGTATTGTTGAATTGTTCTTGTTCAATATTTCCATTATCGAGTGAATTGGTATGTATGAGCGGCGAAGTGGTTGGTAGGTTGCTGCTATCGTGAGTGGAGAGAATTCCATGTGCACAGTCACAGCAGTGTATGCCTCATCGACCTCTCTTTCTTGGCCAAAATATAACCCTTTTTTAACAGCAATTGCTGTTCCGTCATACCATTTCCCGGTGAGGTTTTTATTAATGATGTCATATGTGTATTTTTATTTCTTCGTCGTCTTTGATTCCGTGTTTGGAAATTGTTATTATGCCTGGGTCTATTTGGCGAAAGAAGTTGCCGTATTGAATTTTTTTTATTTTTCCACCCGTCTGTATTTAGGTGGAGGATTTTTAATTTTCTGTTAGCTTGGTCCATGATCTATAGCGAAAAGTTTTCTATTCTGTTTTTCTTGCTCCTTGTTTCGTTTTAGCGTTTTTCCACTTGCCGTAGGTCACCTTTTCGAAAGTCTCTTTTTTAAGAATTCTGACGTCATTGGGGTAGAATCTGATTCGGTTCTCTCCTAATAATCTTTTATGGAGGATTCCTCGGGATCAGTGACGTAGGTCCATTGGCATGTCCCTCTTTCTATGCCGTTTTTGATGTCTGATGGTTTGACACCTTTAGACAGAGGATATGCCTCGTGTACGAAGACTTTGAGTTTAAAGTCTCTTGCTTCGTACTGTCATCCCTCGTTATCGTTTTCTACTTCGGAATCTGTTGTGGTTTCTGTCCCTGTGGTATTTTGGGGGTTTTGTTTCTTCGTTTTGTTGTTATTTTCTTTTTCGTCATGGTTTTGGGATCCTTTTCTGTATCATCCTTTTCCATTTCTTCGTCATTAATTTCTCCAGATTCTTCGTGCTGTTCTTTTTCTGCTAGTGTGGCTCCAACTTCCAACATGTCCTTGACTTGCAGAGTTTTCCACGCGGTAACGCCGTAAATGAGTGCCGAGGGAGGGGGGGGGGGGAGGGACCACATCTTATGAATGCCTTTCTTTTACAATAGAAGATTCAAGGTTTCTGCGAATGTTCCCGGTTGGGCTATATTGTGCACGTGTGCGAACATTATGCACGCCAGTATGTCGAGGCCGGTGCCCTCATTTACGTTAATATTAAATTTTTGTTTTTGTGTTTCCTTTACTTCTTTTAGTGTAGCCTTTGCTACGCTAGCGTAGGTTTGGTTACTTTTCTTTTGAATTTCATCCTTTTCTTCTTGATCTTTCTTTTATATTATGGCTTTTCTTTTGGAGTTATTAATGGCCATGGTCCTGTGCGGGCCCTGGCAGTTTATGCATTTTTTGAATTGTTCTGTGCTTTCACAGAAGTTGTGGCCGGTATTGCTGCATTCAGAACAGATTTTAAGATCTCTTCGGGGACAGTTTCTTGTCACATGATCCTCGATTGCATAACACTGAAAGTAGGTTTGTACATTTGTGAACTTCTCAACTTCAAGATTTTCGGGTGGAATTCGCACGCCGAACGCCAATACTCCGTTGGTCGTAGCTCTGTTGGCCGTCTCAGATGTGGTGCACACTACTTTGAATACGTGTGTATGGTGGCCGAATCTGATGAGCTCCGAGATTTTGAGAAACTGGTTTTCCCTTTCTAGCTCCTTTTTTAGTTTCTCCTTAGTGCGCAACCCGACATACAGGTCCACTTTGCGACATATAAAGGAGCGATTAGCCATTAGTTATGGAGGCAGTTTTGGGACTAGGCCAATTTTGCTCAGGGCCATTAGCACGTTCGTTGCCACCAACCGCTCGACGTCTTCTTGTTTATGACAGAGCGCGACGTATCCGTTTGGCACATCTATCGACTTCGTAATAGCGATTTTTAGGTTGGTATTTAGGGTCCTAATCAATAATCCTCTTTCCGGTTTCGTTTTTCGTTGCACCGTCCTTAGTGGCAGTCTTCTCCTACTCCATGTTCATATTTTTGAAATGGGGGCCGTCCCCCTCATTATTCCATAATCCCACCCTCGCTAAATTGGCTGATATGATGAATAAGATGAATGAACGAATGAATGGATGGACCTGGGTGGGCTCCTCTCGAGGGGTGAATAGTGACGCACTTTTTGTTGGCTAGCGCGGAATCAACCATCGCTAGCCGGGGATACCGCCGTCTTAAGAGAATTAAAAACCGTGGTTGCTTTCTACCATACACTGAGACGGTTACATGTCCTTCAGTAGTCTTGGGGGGCCCTTCACAGGTGGAGTGGTTAGACTCCCCAGGAAAGGTTGCAATCCGGCCCATTGAAATTGAAATGAACGGCTTCTTCTTTCCAGATCTTCCTGAACAGGCGGCTAATTTGCGTCTATTTTATTCCAGATTTTAAGAGACGTATATTTTCTCCGTAGAAAAGGTATCGTATTTCCAACTTATTGAGTGAGAAAATCTCTCCGATGAATAAATGCGACTGGCTAGTTTTCCGAGCGTCTGCTTTACCAAGCTGAATGTGAGTGGTATGCAGACAGTCCAAGCGGCGAATTCCTTATCACTATAATAACAATTAGCTGGTTAAATATGGTTGGTTGGCCGATTAAGTTTGAGCGAGGGTACCTGAGTCAGAATTATATATCATAGAATCCATTCAGACGATTTCGCCAGAATGGGTGCTTATGGACAATAATTTCAGACAGTTCGGGTAACTTTCGCCCCAATCTTTTCTCTAGTATTCAACACATCCTTATATAGGTATGCAACGCGAGGGAGAATTTTAAAATGGAATCATGACAGGAGTGACACTATCAAACAATGGTACCCTAAATTACCCTGGTACTTCTTGCCTAGTTCTCACGAATTAAAGTTGAAGATTATTTCTCCCTAGTCTAAGCTATTTATGGCTGCTATTTGTGCCTACCATGTTTACACCTTTGTTTACACTTATTGATGTCTCTATACCTCTAAGTGAATCTTCGGAAGCTCCCAAGGTGCATTTAGTAGACGCGCGCCTCTGTGGTCCAGAAAACATTTCGACGATCAAAGGTTTCACATCCGCAAAATGTGTTCGCAAGGAACTTCGAACGCTCCACAAAGTGCTATAGGTAATTTCATAGGCTTTGCCTGGTAAGAAAAAATAAAAAATAAACTCTTCTAGCCCTCAGGTTAGCAAAAATTCCCTTAGAACATTTGTTACAATATACCTTAAGCCAGCGAGAGTGACTTTTGTTTCGAAATTAAACCTCGTTTATTCCGATCTTAAAGAAACCTATCGCGAGACGTAGTAAATTCCATTCCATTTAAAAGAAGTTTGTTTCATCTTACGATAATAAGACCACTTGCCGAATTCACACAGATTGCTCTCAAATAGGCAAAACACACACGTAAAATGCCCCAGTAGCAACCAGAAAAGAAGTGGGTCATGATAGTAAGCTTTTAGTAGAAATTGACTCAATGGAAAGATTCACATGTGAGTAAAAAAAATGAATTTTTTTACTCACGAAGGTTTGATAGGTTCACTTATGGAAATAGCTGTATCAACCCTGCATTTATTTTTAGTTTTATATAGTTATTTTAAGCTGGCTCCTTTCTGACCATGATAGATGTCTATGGCGCGAGTCATGACTTAGTTGAGTGCCAGCTCACGAGCTACTCACTGGAAGCAGCTTCTTGACTGCGACTAAGGAGGCACTTGGATACCTCTCTCAATCCGTGACCTTGAGTCCACCTCGATACGCTCAAGCCTCCGACACCTCACCGCGTTTCTCTCCCTATTGTCTGCATAACGAGAAAACAGGCGCGATATTATATACCCGTGACACAGCCTATTTGTGGGAAACAGGATTTTTCGCATTTGTGAATTGAAAATCGAAGTATTGCATTCGATCAAGTAATGAGAGTGAACTGCTCATGGCCATATTATCGTAGACCCAGATTGGATCAAATTTGCTTGCAAAAGAAAGTCTACCTATGACATTATATTTTTTTAATTATGTAAAATATATAAGAATTTGTTTGTGTTGATTTGCTCATATTTACGCGTAAAAAGTTTGGAAACCTCTGTTGCCAGTTAACCTACCCCTTCGTCGGAACGGGGTGGGTCCAGGGGAGTAATCGCCCTGCCCCTAGCTCCTCAAGAAATTTCCTCAATGGGCAACTTTGGCTATACACCTTCCACATTTCCGCTTTCCTGCACTTTAACATTTTCTTCACAATCATCTTTTGAAGAAGCCTGGATGCCCCGCCCTATTGGCCTTCGTTATTTTCTTTATAAAAAAATAGCCTTTTCAGTGACGTTTTTCTCCACATAAATTGTAGTTTAGTTTCTAATAAAAAGTTTCTTACGTTTGTTTGAGATCGAGCTAATGTGTTTAAATTTTTATCATAGTAAGTTGGTATTTTACCCTTATTATTGATCTCGCTTTATATATGCAGAGACAGACCATAAATTTCTTCAATAAAATTATTATGAGATTGCGTTAAAAATATGATTCAATTTTACCCCAATTCTCCTCGGTGATCTTGTCAGCGGTTTCATTTCCTCTTTTTGATATCAACTGCTTCTGGAAGTTTCCACCAGTAAATGGTTGGGCGGCTCATTCGGAAGTCTGGAAATGACATGCCTCCCAACGCACTATATTATTACTAGTCTGGTCTTTTAATAATTCTTTTAAAAAATAAAGATAGTATTATTAGTATTAGTAGTAGAAAAATTGGTTTGATTTATCATATACTAGTATAGATCCGTTAAAGAATTGAGACCTGTTCACGTGGAAAGTTACAAATAATAATATTATGTTAAGCGGAACAACATTTATTGATGTAATTCATTTTTGTAAATCGAACTTTCGATTTAAATGTAGGTGTAGTTTGATTGATAACGTAGTTAATAATTTTTCTGTGGGTTTTCTTATTGACCGGACCACTACTTGAAAGTAATTAATACGCTAATAGAACTTTGTTCCTTAAAAGGCTCAAAGAGTCGAAATAATTATGATAATAATAAGCATTTTTATGACGTTCCACAAGGCCACGAACCTTCAAATGGTGCTTCCATAAAGCCTCTACTTTGATCGAACTTTGACAGCCCCACTTTCGTTGAAGTGTGCGAATATTAATTTTATTCCATCTTGGACGCAGAATAAATCATTTTTTGAGTGTGGGTGAGTTGAGTTGACTGGTTTCGACTCCTTTCACGAACATCTGAGTCTATTCACGAAAGGTGAATTATGAGAGGGGCCGGTTGATTCCAGTAGCACATGCTAGGGGACGGGGAGGAATTGTTAGAAATTGGTCTTCAATCTACGAGTAGATAATTGTATCTGAGTGATAATTGTATCACTCAAATTACTGGTGAGCTTAAGTAGATGGCATTATAATAATAATTATCAAACCTGAATATATTTAAAGAAGAAGTACATCCAACTGCATTGAAAATATGCGAATCACGCTTGTTTCTCTCTATAAGAATGTCCGACACGAATTGCTAGGTCAGGTGCGCCTTTAGCCATCCATAACCTATTCTGTCAATATAAATACATAGGAATTACCAATACTACCAAAGATATTTATGGTATTAACGAATTGAAGGCAAACATTATGGCCATGCTGTGGAATCAGATCCTACGGTGGTTTCAAATCACCAGTTGCAGTTGTTAGATCAAACTCTGAATTTGGTTTGTGCACTGAATCTACTGTTATTGAAGACAGGTTTACACTGATTGCCATCAATAGCTCAAAAGACGTCAGCATACAGTCCATCCAGATTCCGAAAACTCAAAGAATTAATACTTTATTATCATTGTTGTCATTTCGATTGCTGCTCTTTCATACAAACAGGTGGTATAAATAAATGTGAAGTTGTCCTCGCGGAATCATTGGCACCCTCATCGGCGTGCTCATTCCCCGCAATTACTACATATCCAGGAACCCAGCAGAAGATAATCTCGACATCTGCCTGGCTCGCCAAAACCATGGTGTCACGGATATTGCGAAACAAGGGATTCGGAGATAAGTATGCTCCGAGAGCACTCAGGGCGCCTTGTGAGTGGCTATAAATCACAATCTGGTCTCCGAACCGGGCACGTGGCGTTATTTCCCGTACCGAGTGGTGTATTGCAACCAGCTCGGCCGTGAAGACAGTCGCAGCGCCTGGCAGAGCCCTGTTGACTTCAAACAAAGGGGATATGGCGTAGAAACCGACGCCCTCTTGGGACTTGATGACATCCGTATACACTGGCATGGTTCCAGCGTGACACGAAGTATGCTCCAAAAAGGCCGAACGCAATACTTCTGGCGATGTAGAAGATTTGGAAGCAGAGGAGTGTCAACAAATAGTCAAAGGTATGGTACCCTACAGGGTGGCGTCCTGGGCAGAACGAGGGGCTCCATCGGTCCGAGAAAGAGTTTCCTAGCCCTAAACCCAAAGGAGTTAGGGTATGACTGGTGTCTCTTTGCGGCATAGACACCGTCGAGATTAGCTGCGGATGCAGTGAGAGCTGTTGGCGACTGAGGGAGGCGCAGGCTCGCGTGTACAGGCGAATAACACACTGTGCACGGCACAGAGTGAGTGACTCGACGCTCCAGAGCTGTCATCTAGGCCACGCCAAAAGAGATTGAAAGGGAGTCCACATAGTGTGTAGCGGAAACATCTTTCGGCAACACCGAGGTGATGCTGTTGATGCTCAGAGCAAAGAGTGTGACACTGAGAACACTTCCCTGCGGGACACACTCTTTATACTCCATTGCGCCCGAGAGGGCTGCCCCTACCCGTACGCGGAATCGATGATCTCGCAAAAATTCAGATATGGAAAATCCCCATGATACCTTATTTCCTTGCGCTATCATAGGCCTTCTCCAGATCGAAAAACACCGTGGCGTAGTGCTGTCTATGAAGGAATGCCTCGCAGAGAGCATTTTCCAGACCAGACGGAGCATAACATCCGACGAGGAGAGGAACTTGCATTAGCCGCACTGTGCATAAGACAAATGGCCTCCGCTGTCAAGAAAAAAAGCCAATCTAACATTTACTAATCTCTCCATCAACTTACATACGCAGGAGGTTAGTGAAATTGGGCGGAAACCGGTCGTGGTAGAGTGATATCTGCCCAGTTTGCAAAAGGCGAGTCGCCAGGAATCTGGAAGGATACCATCTATCCATATCCTGTCGAACCAATCTAACAGAAAGGCCATGCCTCACTCCCCCAGGTGTCGAACCATACCGTACTGTAAATCGTCTCGACCAGGGGCGGTGTCCGCGCACGAAGCGAGAGCGAAACGCAACTCACTCAGAGTAAACCTGTCGTTAAAGGGTTCTCCACTTCTGGAGATAAAGTCCAGTCGGCGGCCTTCTGTGACTTCAAAACGCGCATTTAGTGTTGGTAAAGCAGCCTCATTCTCCTGGAGAACGGGAGGGGGGGGGGTCCTGCAAGAACTTGCCCCGAATCCATTTGAACTCGCTTCCACACCTTCCAGAGGGGTATTTACGTTAAGTGAAGACATGTATGCCTACCAAGAAGAGCGTCGGGTGTGATTCAAAATATACCGGAACCTAGACCTAACTGAACGAAATTTAACGGCCTCATCTACCGACCTAAACTCCTCGAATGAGACAGAGAAATCAGTCATTTCCTGATACGCGGACTACGGCGCCCGCGCCAAGCACCACTGGGGCGGACTCTTGGGAGACAGTGGCCCAGAAAATTATATTTAAATAGGAAATTTTTCACTACCATGGAGGTCATCGACTACCCTCCACCCAAAATATGGCTGTGCATCTGGAGAACACAAAGATAAATCGAGGCGAGAAAATGAAGCGCTTCTCGGGCAGTGATGCGTAAACTCATCCACATTTAGGATAACTATCTCCAGATCTCGATCAGGTTGGCAAAGACTTGACCCCTGGGATTAATCGAGTAGTTTCCCCAGAGGGGCTGTCTATCGTTCAGATCTACGAGCAAAATAAAGGGCCTCGGCAACGGTAACACGACACGGTAGAAGTTCCCCGCGTCGAGGTTGGCTGACGGTTGAATGTACGCGGAAATAACAGTATACCTCTTATCCAGGTGCAGCTGCACAGCTACTGCCCCAAATGAGGCATCTAATACAAATAGAAGAACGGAGACATCAGGCAGGGTGTAAATCTCCCATCCCTTGATGGCGGCGTAGCAAAACCCTTGTCCCCCGTGACGGTTTGCAGGGAGCACGCGCCCAGCATGCTCTCCTGCAAAAAGATAGCTAAGGGAGAACGGGAGGAGACGAGCCTCCGCAGCTCCTCCCAGTTGGCCCGAAGTCCGCGGTAATTCCATTGAAAGAATATGCTCTCAAGGCCTAGCTCAGAGGAGATGCGGTTGCTCTCTTCGAAGAGAAGCCCCTCATGGAAATGGCCGTATGCTTCCCGGAGGCAGAACTCCGGGCACTGTTGGCCGGACAATGCGCTAAAGGAGCTGTCGCCTTCGAGGACTTATTGGGGGAGGTTGGGCTCGACATGCGAGTCTTTTCTTCCCTCTGCCTCGAAACCTTAGGCAGGCGGAGCGGCTTCGGAGGCGGAGGACCATCTTATGGAGGATCAGCCGAGTGTAAGACGAGCCTTAAACAGAAGTGTTATGCCTACATGCGCTATAAACGAAATAAGAGAAGATCCTGGGCCTGAATGGCCAAGATTTCCTTATCAAGGAGATTCCTACCACATTGCTTCGAAGAAGCGGGGTGCGGCTCTCCGCAAATGATACACTTGACCACACACGATTTGGACTTAAGGTGTGCAGCCTTGGAGCAACTTACACAGACTTCAGGTAACGCCGACGTTTCACGTCGACAGGAACGAATTGTATGGCCGAAGCGGTGGCAGGAGTAGCAATTCCGCGGAAGTGGCACAAGTGCTTTCACATGGTTGCGATACCAACTGGCAAACACCGACTCGGGGAGCTTGTCACAGTTGAATCACGCTAGCTAAAGTTCTTTTCTGATGGATCATGTTGCCATTAGCCAAAATGTTGCTATCAGTGGAGCGAATAACGAGGATGCGGTTGAAATCAGCGAGATCGAAAACGCCAGGTAACCTCTAAATTAGGGGCCTGATGTTTTCGAGGCTCCGCTCTGCGTACATTTGGTCTTATTCTGGGACTCCCTACCTGGGGGAGCACCGAAGCCGAACGTGGCGATCTTAGCTTGGTTGCATACCGAAACGGCAGCGGCCCAGTCAGTCCCCGTGGCTCTCGCGGAGAGCGCCCCGTCGGGGAATGAACCTGCTTCTCCCATCTGCCGGCAGGATCCCCTAGGCCAGATGGACCGGCCTCAGCAAGATCCTTCTTTGAAATGGAGAAGGTCTTGGCTATCACAGGGGCACCAGATGGGGGAGGAGATCCTTCCTCTCATTGTGAGGCCTCGGGGACCAGAGCTATCTGAGGAAGAGCTTACATAGGGGCGAACACAGATTCTGTGCTTGGCACCGAGTCCGGGTTCGACCCAATGGAAGATCCTACTTTCGGGGGCTAGGTTACCTCAGGGACCATGCCCATCTCAGAGGTGGGGCCTCCATGTGGCCATCCCCCCCTCGAAATATCACAGATCCCATTCGAGGTTTCTTTTTCACCTTTCAATGCCGGCGAACCGGCATCCGTCGAGGAAGAGAGGCGGGCAGATAGATTGCCCCCCCTGCAAACTACTCGCGCAGGCTAGCAGGACATGATGGGGCACTGGCTAACGGGACCTACATCCCTTGCTGCTCTAAGAATCTTGGCTTTATTGAGCCGCTCCCACCAAGAATGGTCAATTTATGGGCCGCCTGCCTGCTCTCTTGCCAGTCCCCTTGGAAAGTAAATGGGTAACTGCCGCTGGGAAAAGTGACAGAGAAGGGGGTGATTGGGAGTCCCCTGCACCCGTAGGCAAGGGAGTAGAGTAAGCCTCCTCTCCGGTAGAAGAAATTTGGAGGGTCCTCTGAGAGAGCACAGGAGGTGGAGGACCTCCATTATGTCAGTGCAGCTGCCCGAAGGAAGGCGGCTCCAATGATGGTAGATAGGAAGGTAACGGGAGATATTTTTTTGTTTTTATGAACTGATGATTGGGCATGGTGACCCTAAGTAATTCACTGAATGCACAAGCTCATCACCCCACGCAGTAGCCCGCTCTGCGAGTGGTGAAGACGGGGCCAGCAAAACCAGATACCGCCATTTGAGGCCACTCCTCCCGCCTAGTGATCTGGCAGCCCAACGGCATGGCGACTCAACCTTAAGGACGGCGTAAAGTTGATAGACTGTGAGAAGGAGAGAGAAGGGGGATGGGATTAAGGTGAGGGTGCAGGTAAAGCAGGTTGTTAACCCCCCAAATGGGAGCTCAAGGGTGAGGGGGCGTTGTCCCCTCCCCCCTCAGCCCCGATCTGGATTGGTTGGGTGAGAGGAAGCTGGTCGGCGTCTACCTTGTGAAATTAGAGGCCGACCAAAGAAAGTTGTGGGAGAGGTTAAATGGAAAGTGAGGAAGCAGGGTAAGAAGACAGGGTGTCAGAAAGAAGGAGAAGAGACTAAGCTCTGGAGCCAGACGGGGCACTGAGTCCCGTCAGCACGGCGGCCAGGAAGGCAAATCGCGGCGCCCCTTACAGGCTTAATTCTAGTAAATGTATCATGTGAATATTGTAAATAAATCACTTTTTTTGTTATTTTATGTGGAATTTGGCATATGCTCATATTATACTATTTTATTCAGTTTAAAATAGTTCTCTCCTTGTTCAATCATGCATTTAAAAAAAATAAAAATTCAGTTGTTTATCTAATTTACTTTTATCTTGCCAGCTATTATTTTTTTTTATTTACCTATAGTTTATTTACTATTTTATAAATATTGCTTTCCATTAAATATGTGGAACAAGCAAAACCGAAAACCAGTTGTAGCTCTCTCCATCACTCCATGTAGGTCATAAACAAGGCGCGCAAAATAAAGTTGGCGCAGATTAACACGATCTGCACAGAAAAAAACATAGTCACCTTCAATCAGACATACATAATATCATAACTGAGAATCTCTCTGCGATGGAGCCGCTGTTGACGAGCTTGGATCAACTACAGTCTAAGAGCCAGACCTAAATGGGGATACTACCTACCACCTCTATGTACCCAGGAAGAAACTGGAGAGAACGAAAACATCATTAATCGAGCGAATGATGAAATTATGAATGGAAAAATATGGAAAAAAGTTTCGGGTAAAGGTTTTCCCTGGTGATGAAGGTTTCGCTTTTATGTTATCCGTCCTGTTCCTTTATATTTGTCTTGTTTATTGAACATTTTGATTGCCAGATATCAGAGAGAGAGAGAGAGAGGGAGAGGAAGATACGCGCCGCCTCGGCCTTCAATAGAGAGAGACAACTAACACCTGGGCGATCCTTTTCGTTTGCGCTAATGGAGGTGGAAAATTATGAGATACCGTCTTCACAGAAACCTGCGACAAATGTGACAGCCCAGAAGGTCTCATATGAAGTCGGACAAAGTCTGCCTCGCCAGCTTAAGAACCTTCTCGCCCTAGCGCTTAAAGGCAGAGTATATTCTCGTTTAGCGATGAGTCTGACCCTAGAACCCTTCCCTTCGGACGGAGGGGGGAAACTCCATTCTACCCCTATAAATCCTTCGGCGCCAGAGTTAGAAGGCAGTATCCGCCATCCTTCCTGCTCCGTCAGTATCGCCGAGTATCCGCCGTTCTTCAGGCCCCGGCAGTATCCTATGTCCGCCCCCATCGGTACCCGCTATTCGTGTCCCATTGGACTATGCACAATTCTTGTATAATCCCTCAAGCTCTTGGGTGTCTCGTTAATTCACGTGAGTCTACCTCGACGCGCTCCCCCCCGCTCCTCGAACGCGGCGCGCTCAATTTCGTTTCGTGTTACTCTAAAACAAGATTTAAGTTCATCCCCCTTAATAGTCATTATCCAGAGACTATTGTTTGAACTTGGCGTCAAGGCAAGGATTACTCCCTCGATCCAAATCTACGAGGTAAAAGCAACGTTCAACTCTCCTGTGCAGGTGCCCCCCCCCCTCACCATCGGCTTAGTTTACACTCAAGGTCGTCAGACCTTCCCTCGGTCAATATTGTCTGTTTGTTTGTACAGTGCGTTCATGTGTAGATCACATTAATGCGCGTGAGTCATTACAGTTGTGAACGTACATAGAAAAAACAAAAATGGGGGAATAGAGTGCACATATTTTTTCTTAATAATTCCATGAGAGTAAACGTGAATACAGTGAATTTGAAAAATAATTAGTTAACTTAATTAAATAACAGGATGAACGGAAATAGTCTAGCAAACCTGCAAATCTTGAGTGAAGTGAACTGAAAACTATATGCGTTGCATAGCTTGTGCATTTGCAAGTTTACTGAGCTAGTCTATTCTTTAGATGAGGAGATTGTTGCTTTAGTACTATTCAAATTCTAATAATAAATTGGTGGCGCGTTGCCATAGCACTATGTGAGATAAATAAATTGATGGCACGTTGCCATATGACTATGCGAGTGCAATAAAAAAATATAAGAGTGAGATGAATAAAATATAATGGAGCGCACAGATAATTCAACGACCGAGCAAATCGGTTAGAGAGGGGTTTTGCGACCATATCTGCGGCTTAAGTTGAATTGTCGAATTTGTGTCACTTACTGAAGAGTTGTGTGATTGAGGGTGGGAGAGTTGTGCGTCGCGGAAGTTAAGCGTCCCGTTGAGTTGAGTTGGTGCTTCGGTGAGAGTTGCGCGTCCCTTTGAGTCGAGTTGGTGTTTCAGTGAGAGTTGCGCATCGGGGACGTTGAGCGTCCCGTTGAGTCGAGTTGTTGCTTCGGTGAGATGAATGTGGCTCCTTGATGAAAGGTTGGATGGATTCCATGGTTGTACTTAGTTGCGATGGTTTCGTACGATGATCAGATTTTCGAGTCACTGCAATCGATGATGATTTTTTAAATTTTTGAGTCACTCCGGGCGTGACTACTTGTAGCGAGAGGGGGCTGTTCTTTCTTGCGGATGTCTGACCTAATAAATTCGTATTTGGATTTCTATAAACAACTTGATGAAAATATTACTTTATTTCGGAATTTGAGTTTCTTATAATGAAAGGTTGGAGCTTGGTGAATCCATCCACCGAAGTGGGACAAATCATAGGAAGTCTCCTCGTTTGTTTCTAAGGCTGATCTGGTTCCTGAGCATAATCTCTATTGTTTATATGAGTAGAGAAAGTGGGCGCGACCATGGGAGAGAGAGAGAGAGGGGACTCTCGAGGGGAATTGAAAAACAGAATTATTGGCGTTAGAGGTCAAGGGCCAATAAATACCTGTTGTTGGGCTTATGCTGACGGAGTTTTAAGAGGAGATGAATGAAGCTCACATAGTTGCTAGGCGATGCCTGAGTGTAAGAAAGAATGTGTATATGAGTGTGCACAACTTTTGTGCACATGATCACTACATATATATATATATATATATATATATATATATATATATATGGAAAAATATCCAAGACAAATTGGTGCGGTTAAGATAATGGCATAATTAGACAACTGCTCTGCTTCAGGTCCAGCAGGTGATCCTATCCTCCAAAACTGGAAGACAACACTTAGGGATGACCCATCCATCAGTCCATCTATCGAGCGTTTTGGAGAAGTCCACGCTGTTAATATACTAATAATAACAGTTTTCTGTGACGGTAAAGAGGCGACATAAAGGCGTCTCTTTGAAATCCTATCCTCCAGTTCAAGGAGGATAGGATCACCTGCTGGACCTGAAGCAGAGCAGTTGTCTAATTATGCCATTATCTTAACTGCATATATATATATATATATATATATATATATATATATATATATATATATATATATATATATATATATATATATATATATATATAAGTAAAAGAACTCAATGGCGAGTTATGGTGTATGATAGTGAAACCACTGTATATGAGCCAAAAGTTTAATTTACGAGACTAGTTTCAGTAAGTAGTTTATCATACCCTCTTCAGTCGTATACTGACAATGCAATTGTTACAGAAGTCTATAAATAGCGTACAGATCAGAAAAAACAAAAAGAACAACCACAAAGAAACACAGAACGAGGGGAAAATGTAATTAATCAGGGGGTGCGAGTCTAAGATCGTTGACTAAGCTGTTTACGATGAGGTTACGGGAATGGAGGCTGCATTTCAATTGCCCATCTGACAAATTAAAGTTGGGAATTTCTCCTATTAATATAGATTCTACTATTTTTCTTTTACGGAAATCTTTATAGACTTCTGTAACAATTGCATTCTCAGTATACGACTATATACTGAAACTATTCTCTTAAATTAAACTTCTGGCTCCTATACAGTGATTTCACTATCATATATATATATATATATATATATATATATATATATATATATATATATATAGTGGAAACCCCACATACAAATTAAATTCGTTCCGAGATCCTGTTCGCATTTCAAATTGGTTGTAAATCGAATCCAGAATCCATTTTTCTATTAAAATTGATGCAAATTAATTAATTCGTCCCAACGCCCCCATATAATTGTACTTTCAGTGTTTTCTAGGAGTTTATAAAGGGAAAGTATAGAGAAAAAATACTAAATTTAATAAGCTGTATAATTTTACTGTACCTTTGTGAAGGAAAATCGCTAGAATGAGTGGATAGTGGTGAGGGAACGAAAGGAGAGGGAACGAAAGGGGAGGGAACGAAAAGAGAGGGAACGAAAAGAGTTTCTCTCTGTTCTGTATTTTCCCATCTGGTTCACTGCATTAAAAATCTATCCAGAGAGATTTGTTTCTTTATTGCATTGTCATTCACAATGTTTACTGCCCTGTTTGTCACAACTTATTAGTGCGATGCTTTTCAATAAAATCTTGCACTTCACTCCAATTAGCGCAGACGTCTTTAATCACAGCACTCGTAACTTCCTCTTTATCTGCCTCTTTCCCTGGTGATTCTTACTCCACCAATGCCTTCCTCTGCTCACTCTGAAATACTACTAGCTCTTCTGTGGTAAGTCTTCACTGTGGTCTAGCTAGCACTATCTCTTTCAAATCATCAAAGTCGCCTACAAGTCCATGCTTTGCCATGGGCACAATATCATTAGCAATATCAATATCATAATGTAATTTAACCGATGTTATATCCTCAAAGCCCCGAAAATTTATTTCTTGCACACAATCTGGCCAAAGTTTCCTCCATTATGTGGAACTTCGCTTGGAGGTTCAACCTTCTTACTTTGTTGATTTGTTGACATACAGCGTGTGTCAACACGCTGTATGTCAGAGCATCTGACCGGCAATCAGCAGCCTCGGGTTCGATTTCTGGCCAGGAATTTAAAACTTTTTTTCCCTGCCGTTATTTCTGTCTTCTCAGTAAGGATTGACTTAATTGTACCGCCCTTTGCTCTCTTTGATCCTAGAATTTTTCCAATGTCCCTTTCGCTTACCTCTAAAAAAACTCCTGTTTCTTGTCTCATTGCTCATTCACATCCAATTTCTCTTTCTCTTGTACTATATTGTTATATTGTCTGCAATACAAGGTTTCTGCATCTTTCTTTCTGTCTTCAAAATGAATTTGAAAGGCAGAAAATAAATATGGCGAAAGCACTGTGATGGTTGTTACCACCCACAGAACTTCTTGTATTTGCTCCTTCTTTATATATATATATATATATATATATATATATATATATATATATATATATATATATATATATATATATATATATATATATATATATATATATATATATATATATATATATTCACATAATTAATTCAAGCATCTCCGTGATGTTGCCAATTTCCGTGTTGATGGCGCTCCTAGGTACCGACGCACGAGGGGTGCCTCCGAATTATCTCGTGTATTTTCATTCGTTTCGTTTTGTGCGACGCCATTTAAAATTGTTCATCTAATTTCCCTGTTAATTCCTGGTAACAATTTAATTCGTCAAGCTCCCTGCGTTATCGTTTATTCATCTCGATCATCCAAAAAACATCATTGCTTATTTCACGCTATAATATATCCATTCATTTATTAATTATATAAATTTCCATTAACTATTTTTGCTCGTCAATCTTCCACCGTTTTCATTTTGCCATTCCTTTATTCAGCTTACCATCCAATTTGTATTATCATATATTAACTTATACGCATTTCTTATATCATTCTTATTTGCATTAGCTTAATTATTCATCTCGCAAAATTTAATTCTAAAAGTGATCCCTTTGTTAACTTCTAATCCTTTGAATTCTTGCTTCAGATTTTCATCATTTATATTGCCTATATAGCATTCAATTGAGCGAGGTTTGCAGCTTTACTCTTGTAGACTTCTTCCTTCAATATTCACCACAAATTTCGATCAGATTCAAGTCAGGGGATTGACAGCCACTGTAGAAATATTGTTCTGCAGGAACAACTCACATGTTGCTTTTGTCGCCTACTTCAGATCATTGTCTTGCTAGAACATTCGATCATCCTGCATCCCAATTAATATATAGTCGACGTTGAGTTAATTCCCAATATTTACCGCCACTTGGCTCAAATCATTGTTCCATCCATTATACATATTAAGAGCACCAGTCCCATTAAAAGATAAACAACGCCACACCTAAATACTACCTCCTCCATACTTGCCTGTGGGGCGGCTGTTCTTCCACTCATTGGCGATTCGATCACGGTGCCAAATATGGCGAGCTGCATTCCGAACAAAGAGTATATAGTCTTGGTCTCATCAGCACATTCATCTAAAATTGATCTCACTTTTTAATGCGCTCCTGCGCAAACTTCTATATAGCTAGCAAACGAGCCTTCAAAAAGGGGTCATGTTTTGTGATCGAGCTCTCAGAACTTGTCTATTGAGCTCATTACTAATTGTTCTTTTCATAATTAATATCCCAGCCGTACGCAGATCGTCTTGAAGTTCAGCCTGAGTTACCAGTGTGTTCTGAGAGCAACACAAAAGGTTTTAGAAATACTTCTATAGTTTTGACTTTCTCTGTATGGTCAATTACATTGCCTTTCAAATCAGATGTGAGCTTTTTACTTATAACCATGATGGTCGGATGCTAATTGTTGGAAGCTATCAGATCATTCTAGATATTTGTAGAACATTCTTGACCAAAAATTCTTTAAATAGGCTAATTTCGAATATTTTCTATTAATGTCTATATACTTATTTCTACCCTTAGTTTGTTTGTTTTGCCAATAAAATATAATATATTCGTTGGTACACGAATTATTTTCGTTAGCACATCTCAAAATTCATTAGATGGAGGATTACCAATCATTATTAGAGGTTGGAATGTAGAATAAATAGCATTTAAATGTGTCCAAATACTTGATTTCCCTCTCTGTATGCCCGTCTTCACATCATCGTGGACTATTCATCATATGCCTTTCCCTTTTTATCGCCTACTGTTCACCCATACCATATTCTTTCCTTAGTGAATGATGATAGGCCTTTTAACTTTGGGGGAAATGGCAGAGATGGCTGATAAGTTTTACGGCTATAGGTTTTCAATGATTCGGCTAATAATCCTATGATTCAGAATCCCACTCATAATCATGTCTGTGCCCAGGTCCAGAAACCTTCGGAGGTTCAAGAAACCATGCCCGAGTGACCTAGCGCTAATATCTCTCCCTCGTCGGGCAGTAGCTCCCCGTTGGAGAAGATCCTGAAGGATCTCCCTGACCTCAACTTGCGGCATGGTGTCAGTCTCAGGTGGCACTGGCAGTGAAGGCAGTGCATAAGGTCATGATCGTCCCTCGATGACGAAGTAACCAACGAGGGCATTCAAGCAAAAGAAGCGAGGCGCGGCATTTTAATCAATTTTCCTTTCTGTCAGTCCTTACCCTCCTTCACAATCTTAATCGTTTGTCTCTGCTAGTACGACAGAGAATAGGACAGTAAAGCTAAAGAATGTAAGCAGCCATGCCGATAATTTTATAGTTTGGTTTCTTTCCACCTTCGTCGTGGACCTCTTCGTCACACACTTAGGTTCATTCTTCATCATATTCTTCTCAATCTTCACCTTACCATTTAAACTGAAGAAACAACCAGTTCTATGGATAACCGTATTTTCCGTCTCTTCTTCTCTTCATGTTGGTCCTTCTTTAAATATTTTTTACCTACTTTCGGGTTCTTCTTTTCTCTTTGACATTGTTTCCGAATCCAGATTTCTTGGTGACAGATTTTGCATTTACTTGGATTTAGCTCTTCGTTTCAGTAATTCTTCAGACTTCCGATATTATTAGGACCTATGGAAGCCGCAACATTCACGTTTACCTCGAACACCATTAAATTTTTCGATGTACCTTTGTCATTGGTAAGGTAGACTATCCTAGTTTGGGTTTTGCCTTTATATCTACCAACAACCTCTTGGTTGAGTCAAAATCGCAAGCTTGTTGACCACAAGTTTTTTTACTGTCTCTGATTTTTTCCCCTGTCGCAAAGTTCTCTCCAGTCAGACCATACTCCAAACGCCTTCTGCAAGAGTTTCCTGTTCTTTCCCCTTTTACTTCAAAAGAAAGTCCAATTAAACACAGTGTGGTTCACTGAATATATGTAGACGACAGGGGGACCACTATTCGCTAGTCATGGACGTCTATCCCCAGATACTCGTCGCCTTTATGTGTGAGTAAAGAGTTTGAAGATATGCTAGATGCTGGCATTGTCCATGTGTTAATGTGTCCTTGGGCCTCTTCACTTTACGTAACGCCGAAGTCCAACCTGGTGACTTCACGGCTTTGGACACGCGTACTGACCCACTGACCCTAGCAGGTACCCTTCACTCATTTGGACTAGGTTCAAGATTTCAACCAGACACTGGTTTATCCCAATGATATTTCAAAGACCACTATCACCACTCCTTGTGGATATTTTGATCCTATTCGACTGTCAAATAATCTTCATAACAATGATCAGACTTTCCAACGTTTCATGGATCAGGTTCCGAATGGTCTTTTCGTTTTTGCTAGATAGATGACCTCCAGAAAGCGTCTTCGTCTCTGGAGGAACATCTTTCTCACCTTCATCAGGCGTTTTATTGATCGAAGAGTATAGTACCGTATTCAATATTCAAGTGTCTCTTGGATGTTTCACAATTCTCCTTCCCTGGATGCCATTCATCTCGATATTATCGCTCTTCTGCCTCATTTTCGCGGATGCAAGAGTCTTTGGAACTTTATGAATAGTTTTCTTGGACGTCCAAAGACTATATCGATCTCTGACATTCCATCATCGACCATTGCTCGAGCTTTCGTCTCAGGTTAGGTTTCTCGATTATGTGTTCTTTCTACGATTATGATATCGTATGAGCCAACTTGAATCCCAGCAATGACAAACTCTTATATCTATTATCGACTCATTTCGCCTTTGTACCACTAGCTATCACGCACAGCACAACGGAATTATGGAAATATTCCACTTTCAGCTAAAGGTGTCTTTCGCTCCACGGACTCGTCTATAAAGGGAGGGGAGAAGTTGACGTTGATTTTGCTTGGTATTCTTCCCGCTTTGAAAGAAAATCTACTCTGTTCTGCTGCTGAATTACTCTATGGTACTTCTTACCGGTCAATCTTTTTCTTCTTTAACTAACATTTACCTTCTTTTGGTCCTTCTGAATATGTACACAACTTAGTAAGGTTGCTGGTTGAGACTAGCTATATGTCCCCAATAGTGCCTGCTCTAATCTAAAATCCTTTGTGCCAAAGAAGAAGGTAAACTGTACCCATGTTTTTGTCCTCAGGGATTCTGCACGGTCGCATTTTCAACTTTTCTTATGACAAACCTTTTCTCTTCATCTCTAGAAGACCAATGTTTTCGTTCCTCTGCAGGCACCATGCAGAATATTGTTTATTTAACTCACCTGAAACCTGTCTTTATTGTTACTGTTTCCCTTGGGCAGCACCTCTCCTTTACTTCTCCATATGTCAATCAAAGTAGTCATGAACACATTGAAGTTCTTTCCTCTTGCAGGAACACCTATCGTCGGTAGCCGAGCAGGAGCAGCCATTAACTACAGATGTCACCTCCAGTTCTCTCCAGTTCTCTCTCCAGGCACTCTCCAGTTCTGCACAGCGAACTCCTCAGATTATCTTCAATGTTGATTTGTATTGTAGGAGAAGTGGTGAAAAAGAGGTGTGGGAGATAGTGGTGTACAAGAATGATAGAGGCGAAAAGTAAGAAGGTAGAAGAGTTGCAAGTATTACATTGCAAAGTTACCTAGAATTCAGACTAATCTCTTTCATGTTTTTGTCATTGTTGTTTTATTTGTTGTCTTAAGGTAGTTTCATATATTTACATGTACACATATACATGCAAATATATGTATAAGTTCGGCATTCAGGCCTTCGAATTCGTTTATTTGTTTTCTCCTTTATGTTCTTGACGTATTATTGGTTAAGTGTTTGTTTATTGTTGTTAAAGTGTTTTTCTTACGTTTCTATGTTTCTAAGTAGCTTGTTAGTTATGTTTTAATTTTACTCCTTTGTGTTGATGTAGTTGTTTGTTATCGTTTCTTGTGTTTGTTCGTTGTTTTCTTCGTACTTACGTAATATCTTGCTCTTTTTCTTTTTGTTTCCTCTAGTATATTTTTGAAGTCTTCTTGGGTTGAGATTTTCTTGTTCAGGTTTTTAGTCGAATTTGGTTAGTTATTTTCATTGTCGATTGTAATATTGGTCGAGATATGTTTCGCCGCATTCTTATGCATAAAACGGGACAACTTCGTTTCCAAGCTTTCCGGCGCTGCTTAGGAATCTTGCATGGCACGGATTCCTTTGATTTTCTTCTAAGAGTGCTCTAATCTCGTCGGTGATATTAGATGTTATAGATGTTAATTTTTTCTTCCATGGCCTCTGCCTTTTCTTTTAGTAGAGAGTTGAGCGGAGAGATCTCTATCGATCTATGTTGGTGTAAGGGCGACAAAGTTCGGCGCCCCATTTGAAGTTATTTTCTCGCCTCTTAGCCCTGCACCGTTGGTCAACGCCCCCCGCGCGCGCTCGATAGTTATTCCACAAAAGTGGCGAGTGTATGAGGCTATTACGTCACAGCACCCGTATAAAAGGACGCTTCCTTCTCTTGAGAAGAAGAACCCGTTCAAGTCCGTACGGCAAGGACCCTTGCCTTATCTCCTGCCAGTTTTGACGCTGACCTGCTGTACGAATGCTACTAATCTTGGACGTTTGACAGTTCTCCATTGGAAAGTCTGAAAACCGTGGACTCGTTTTGGCTCTCCTCCCCAACCTACCCTTTGTGTCACTCAAGATTATTCCCGTGTGGTACGCCGGTCCCTCGGCAGTACCAACTTCGGAATCCCTCGCCACTGGGATCATCTTCGATTCCATTGGATCTATCACCATCTCCGCCGTCGCCATCCGTGGATTCGTCCTCCGTTGGATTACCCTCATACGAGGTGTCCCTCCACTGCTCCAGTATCAGGTACTTTGGAATATTTCTTTCATCTTGCGCCCTTACTAGGTGTAGAGGAATTACAACATAAAGACTCCCGGAGGGCCAGGGGGACGTATACATTAAAGTCCCCCCCCCCTTGCGGAGAAAGCAAGAGAATCGAGCCACATGTGGAGAGTCGTAATAAGGTTAGTCTAACAGCCCTTAAACAGCACTCAAAAGATCCAATTACCTACGAGTTCCTTAGGCCAGTGGTTAAATCACCAAAAAGCGGTGCCAGTCAAAATGGAACGCCAAGGATGGTGACGGTTGGTGGTGTCTCTAATTAATAAGCCGACTTGGGCACCACGGTGCCAACCTCCTCACCCCTCGCTCTCCCCGATGCAGCCTCACCCCTCGCTTTTTCCTCTGCGGCCTCGCACCTTTCCCCTTAAATGGGACGGTCGCCAGCCTATCAATAAGCCCCTGAAGGTAAAAGAAAGGATATAATTCGGTGAGAGACGATAAAGGACCGGTTCGAGAAGATGGTTCCTTTGCCCAATTTCGATATAACCAGATTACTTGAGGAAAAACGATAAAGGATCAGTTCGAGAAGATTGATCCTTCCCCCAGTGTTGAATTAACTTAAAACGTCACGTTTTGTATCGGTACCCAAACAGAACTATCCAGTACAGACTTAGAAGAAGTCTGACTGGGTTACCATTCCTAGTTCCAAACCAGGAATATCGGCAGCAAGAGAAGAAGTCTGACTGAATTACCATTCCTAGTGCCAAACCAGGAATATCGGCAGCAAGAGAAGAAGTCTAACTGGATTACCATTCCTAGTGCCAAACCAGGAATTTCGGCAGCAAGAGAAGAAGGATCATTTCGGTTCCATCCCGAAGCATCCTGCACAGGCTTAGTAAGAAGCTTAGCAGGACCAATATTCCTAGTACCAAACAGGAATTTCGCAAGTAAGATAATAGAAGAACTAGTCACCCTCGAGTGACTCTCAAATTGCGATCTTAAGACCAAAGAATTAAACATCAGATTCCCTTACCTCCATCCTATCTCGAAGAAAATATACCATCGGCCGCTCCAACACTCCGTTTGATGTTTAACGCTAATCTAAAAGGGCAACGATAAAATAACTAATCGGCAATTGGTTTGTTTACGTGGAGCCTATTATTTTATTTTTGTCATGAATAGATTTTGTAATAGGCCCAGTTGCAAGTGTGTTTAGCCTCGGTTAACTTATGAGGTGAATATAAATATTTTTACTGTTTTTTTTGTAGTTAATTGTTAAATTTAAAATATATGTTTATTTTGGGATAATTCTAGTGTTTCAATAGATCCTTCACGTGTTTAACGGGCTCTCTCCTTAAAAATGGATTAAACGCTGTGACCCTCTCTCAACAATAAAGTAATAAAAAGTCCACTCAGCCAACATTGAAGTATTGTTGTCTTCGCTTTCTTCTCTTCCTCTTTCCTTTTAATAATTTCCCGGCGCTTCGGTTAGTTCAGGCATGGTTTGATGATCTCCCTTGCAGTTCAGGCACTTTTTCTTTGTGCTCTCACACTTATCATGCCTATGGCCTTCTGTGGTGCATTCGCTGCACTACAGCTTATCTTTGTCCGGGCAGGTCGTAGTGGTGTGCGATTCCATCTTGTAGCATACAAAGCACATTTGTATACTACTGAATTTCTCCTGTTGTATATTCTCCCCTGGTGTCCTCATGTTGAAAACCAGGAGCCCATCCGCCGTTGCTTTCCGTGCCATGTCGGTGGTCGAGAAGGTAATCTTGAACACGTGGGTGTGTTTACGGAATTTAATCACTTCGCTAACTTTAGCCCACTGATTACTCCTGATAATTTCTTCTTTAAGCTCTTCCGTCGAATTCTCGCTGACCCAAATCTCCACTTTGCGGCAGATCACGCTTCGGTTTGCTGCCACTTGAGGGGGAGTCTTGGCTTCGAGTCCAATAGTCTTGAGTACTTTAGCTCCTTGTTCCAATAGGAGCAGGTCTACATCCTTTGTTTCAGCGCAGATTGCGATGAACCCGGATGACACCTCGATAAGTTTCACCATGGAAACTCTTAGTTCGAGGCAGCGGGTCTCGCAATGGTTAGAGTAAGAGTTCTTAAATATATGTTAAGAAGCAGTCATAAGTCGTAAAATATAACCAACCAGAAAGCAGAGTACAATTTTACAAAGAAATTATTGTGCGGACAGTGTACATAAATAGTCAAACATAAAGAGAAATATATATGGCATGACAAAATGCACGTAAAGGCGCGTAACACGTGCATTTTCTATACCACTTGCTGCCTTTACCTACTCTTTCTAACACCCTGACGCCTGTTCTTGCATATTGTCAGACCATATAATTTTCTGCTTTATGTTAGATTATACTTTGTCCTCACAATAGTATCTTCTCTTGCTGATTTTCTATTTTGACCTATTTAACTTCTCCTTTCCTTCATCCTCGGCCTCTGTCGTTCCTTCTTCCTCCGGCCCATTAAATGTGGTGGGAGCTAGGGGAGAAGGGCGTGGGGGCACAGGGGAACCTACATATATCTTCCACACCATTGTCTAACCATTGTAGAACTTAGTCCGATCATTTCACGCACATTGCACTCTGGTAAAATTCATCTCCGGTTAAGGTGGGAATTTCGACAAGCTAACAGAAAAATAAACATAAATATATGGCTAATTGTGGATTTCTCCTGTTCCCTTTGAGTGGAGTAGCTTCATCAAGTTTGGTTACTTTTTTCTACATTTTATTTCTTCCTCTTTTTATGACCGTTAAACTCTAACCTTTTCATAATTTCACCAAATATCTTGGACGCCGGAAAACTCTGAGTTCTCTGCGTAGCATAGTGTACTAACGGCATACTTTTAACTGTGATCAAAGCGGTGCTCGCTGCCTCAGTGTGCCTGGTTCGAATCGCTTTCCTGCACGGATTATTTCGAAAAAAGGTAATAAAAACATTACTGCAATGAAAAATTATTCCGTTTTCTCTTTCAATGTGGTTTAATGAATTCATTTTTATCATTCTCTCGCGCTACTTTGAGAGATATATACATTTATATTAATGTATAGTAAACTTCAGCAGAAGACCCCGTTAGGGGGCCGGTTAGCGGCCACGAGCCCGAACCCAACTCTGATAGGGCTAGGTCTAGAATTTTCATTTCCATTTTCTTACCACACTTTTTACTCTTAAAGGTATTGTTTGATTCTCTATTTATTATTGCACCTTCATATTTCTTTATCCCGCTTACAGAAGGAATATTTATTTGAGAACGGGGGCATAATAACTAAAATTTCACTAAACTTCCAATGTTTCTTTTTAATAAATATATTTTTTTATCGGATATTTCTCTTCTCCCTTAGAATTGCGCAAGTTGTTGGTTTCTAATTATTTTCTCGGAACTAGGTATCCAGAATAGCACCAGAGGTAAACTAAAAGTTACAGATTTTAATTTTGTCCAAGAGCGGAAGGTACGAGAATGTGTTTTCGGACATGCGGTTGCAGAGGCGAAATTTTGCTCGCGCCCCTTACTTGTTCGCAGCAAATTCAAACGATTAGTTGTGTTGGAGATCAACTATGCCTTCATTATTAGTCAGGGTAATGGACCAACCATTCAAATATCTTCACCGATCCTTAAAACAGCGCTGGTGGGAAGAAAGCCAGACAGAAAATGAGGCCAAAATCAAGGAAAAAATGCTGTTTAGAGAAGTATCGGGATGGAGGGGGTAGAATTAAAGAACTACTGTAAATATCTCATTACTTTTAAATGCTTGTCCCCGGAATTTTCATTTAAGGCCTGAAGGCATAAATTTGTACATCGAGTAAAATAACTCAAAAGTACGAATTTATATTCCCTTGAAGGACCAACAATAATTGCAAATAGGATTTTACAACTGAATATGAGACAAAATTTTGTTTTACAAATATTATGCTAAATATTAACACTTATTTTGTGGCATGCATCTTTGATGATTAGTTACGATATTGATATAGATTTCAGTAATATTACATATTTTAAACGTCATAATTCATAATAATTGTCACTCTCAAACGAAAATCCTTTCTAACTTTTTTATAGAAAATATTTTTAAAGGGTGACTAAATAAGAGGGTAACTAAAGGGTGAGTTAAATAAGATTATATGGAAGAGCAAAGGAGCGGCAGAAATTAATTTAGCTCATAATAATAATAGAGATCCAATAATTATTTTTAGCTATTATAGAATCAATAACAAATCTAACAGTGATAAAATAGGGCCTATTAGGTATGAAATGGTTTTGAAAGAATCTGATGAGGAAATAGTAGAGGTTCTTAATGATCATTTTTCTTTGGTATTTTCAGAAGAGAATCGAGATAGATTAATTGATGATAATTCTAGGTCAAGGGAAGTAGTGTTGAATACCATTAATGTGAACAGGAGAATAATTAAAGGGCTATATTAGAGTTAAATACTAGTAAGTCATCTGACCCAGACAACATTCATTCTAGGTTACTAAAAGAAGGTGTAGATAGTATTGCAGTAGCTCTTGATATGTTATATACTAGATCATTAGAGTTTCGAGAAATACCTAATGAATGGAAATTAGCGAATTTAATCCCAATTTTTTAAAAGGGAAGTAAATAAAACCCAGATAACTTTAGACCGGTATGCTTAACTTCTATAGTTTGGAAAATTCTTGAGAAGATAGTTAAGAAAGGAATTTCTGGCTATCAAGATTCTAGAGAGTGGTAGGTTAATAAATGATGCTCAGCATGGGTTTAGAAGAAGTACATCGTACCTAACAAATTTCCTGGATATAATGGATTATGTAACTAAACAATTAAATAAAGGAGGGAATGTTGATGTAATCTACTAAGATTTGAGCAAAGCCTTTGATAAGATTCCACATAGGAGACTAGTTCACAAATTAAAAATGCATGGGATATGTGGTAAAGTTATGAATTAGATAAATGAATGACTGAAATACAGGAAATAAAGTGTTGTACGGAATGGGGTTGAGGTCACAGGAGAGAAATATTATCCGTGGGGTACCTCAGGGATCGATTCTAGAACTTTTATTAATCATATATTGTATAAATGATCTTGGGGAGGCTGTAAATAGCAAAGTGTCAATTTTTGCCGATGAGACTAAATTGGCAGCTGTAGTCAAAGAAGTTGAGGGTAGCTTTAAAGTGCAGAGTGACTTAAATGAGATGCTAACTTGAGGTTTTATTTTGTTTGTTTTTTTGTTTTTCTAAGGGGCTATCTGGCGACTGCCCACTCGGGCATAAGTCGCCGCAATCAAACAACCTAGATCTAGGCTACTATAAAATAAAAATTTGAAAATAAAACAGTGATAAAATTGAAAGATGACAACAATTAGGAAGCAAGCTCTGGCGTCGGAGGGAGGCCCCCCTCCCCCCGTCGCAGGAGCGTGCGACCTACAAAGAAAATAATAACAAAAAACAACAATAATAAAACCTAATTAAATAAAAGGGAGAAGGCCAGCCTCCCCCCAAAAGTCAACAAGTCCACCAGTCAATATGCACGCACTCGTCCCGAGTACAAGGGACAGGCGGTAGCGACCCCACCCATCCCGTTACGTGCGCGAAGATCACCCACACTGGGACATTCGACAAGAATGTGCCGAACAGTCTGGGGGACGACGTAGTCGTCACCATAGGGCGCAGGCGAGCACTCTATCAAATAGCAATGCGTTACACGAGTGTGTCCGATTCGGAGACGACGGAAAGCGACCTGAAGCCGTCGCGGCATTGGGGGATAGGTCCATGGGAACAGTTCCATTCGACCTTCTCCCATCTTCTTTGCCAAGCAGTCCGAAGAGCTGCCCGTATTCCTGCCATGTAGTCGGTGTGAGGAAGAGCGAAACGCTGGTCCGGTCTCAGAGTCCTCGCGGACTCTTTGGCGCCCTCATCGGCGCGCTCATTCCCCGCAATTCCTACATGTCCAGGAACCCAGCAGAAGATAATATCGACATCTGCCCGGCTCGCCAAAACCGTGGTGACACGGATTTCGCGAACCAGGGGATGCGGAGATTCCAATGCCCCGAGAGCACTCAGGGCACTTTGTGAGTCGCTATAGATCACAATCCGGTCTCCGAACCGGGCACGTCGCGTAATCTCCCGTACCGAGTGGTGTATTGCCACCAGCTCGGCCGTGAAGACAGACGCATCGCCTGGTAGAGCCCCGCTGACTTCAAACAGAGGGGATACGGCGTGGAAGCCGACCCCCTCTTGGGACTTGGAACCATCCGTATACACTGGCACGGTACCAGCGTGACACGATGTGTGCTCCAAAAAAGTCGAACGCAATACTCCCGGCGCCGTACAAGCTTTGGGAGCAGAGGCGTGGCGACAAATAGCCAAATGTGGTACCCTCCAGGGTGGCGTCCTGGGCAGAACCAGGGGCGCCACCGGCCCGAGAGCTATATCTACCTCTCGAAGGAGTTTCCTGGCCCTAAATTCAAAGGGCTTAGGGTATGACTGGCGTCTCTCGGCGGCATAGGCACCATCGAGATCAGCTGCGGATGCAGTGAGAGCTGTTGGCGACTGAGGGAGGCGCCGGGCTCGCGCGTACAGGCGAGTGATGCACTGCACGCGGCGCAGAGCGAGTGGCATCTCCCCAGCATCGACCAACAGGCTCTCAATGGGGGAAGTGCGGAAGGCACCGGTCACAAGGAGAAGGCCGGTGTGGTGGATCGAGTCCACTATCCGCAATAAAAGTTCGGCTGCGGATGCATAAAACTCGCATCCGTAGTCGAGCTTCGAACGAACAAAGGATCGATAAAAAAGTAAGGCAGTAGCCCTATCAGCGCCCCAAGCGCTGAACGTCACGGAACGGATAATATCACATGGCGCGGGTACAAGAGACCCTAAGGCTGCGAATATAAGCCTCCCAGGTGAGGTGTTGGTCAAATACAAGACCAAGGAAACGGTTCGATTCAACCACTTCCAGTCGCTTCCCATTAAGAAACAAATCTGGGTCGGGGTGGAGCCGTGGATGGCGGCAGAAGTGCACCACCTTAGTCTTGGCCAAAGAAAACCGAAACTCGTGCCCTTCGGCATAGCTAGAGACGCGTTTCAATGCCTGTTAGAGTCGACGCTCCAGAGTTGGCATCTATGCCGCGCCAAAAGAGATCGAAAGGTCATCCACGTAGAGCGTAGCGAGAACATCTTCCGGCAGCACCGAGGTGATGCCGTTGATACTCAGGGCAAAGAGTGTGACACTGAGGACACTTCCCTGCGGACACCCTCTTCCTACTCCATTGGGCCGGAAAGGGCTGCCCCCACCCGTACGCGGAATCGACGATCTCGCAAAAATTCAGATATAAACATTGGGTGGCGTCTCCTTGCCCCCATCGTGTGGAAAGTCTCCATGATACCGTATCGCCATGAGGTATCATAGGCCTTCTCCAGATTGAAAAACACCGTGGCGTAGTGCTGTCTACAAAGGAAGGTCTCGCAGACGGCATTTTCCAGTCGCAGCAGAGCATCCCACGTGGAGTGGAACTTGCGGAAGCCGCACTGTGTAGAAGACAGATGGCCTCCGCTCTCCAGGAACAAGGCTAATCTAACATTTACCAATTTCTCCATCAACCTGCAGATGAAATATGTTAGAGAGATTGGGCGGAAACCGGCCGGAGTAGAGTGATCTCTCCCCGGTTTGCGAAAGGCGAGCACAGTAGCGATTCACCACGAATCTGGGAGGAGACCCTCCACCCAGATCCTGTTGAACAAATATAACAGAAAAACCATGCCTCGCTCACCTAGGTGTCAAGGCATGGCGTACGGGACATCGTCCGGACCATGGGCGGTTTCCGCGCACGAAGCAAGAGCAGAACGCAACTCACTCAGAGTAAACCTGTCGTTGAAGGGTTCTCTGCCTCTGGAGGTAAAGTCCAGTCGGCGGCCTTCTGCGATTTCACGATGTGCATTGAATGCTAGCGGAGCAGCATCCCGGCTAGAAAATGCGGAGAAAGCGGTCGCGAAGAATTCCGCCACGGACGCGGGGTTCAAGATTACGGTCCCATTCTCCTGAAGAACGGGAGGGGGGGTCCTGCGAGAACTTACCCCAAATCCTTTTGACTCGCTTCCACACCTCTGATAGAGGAGTCTTCCTGTTAAGTGAAGACACGTATGTCCGCCATGAAGAGCATAGGGCGTGCGTAGAAATATACCGGAACCTAGCCTACGCCCGACGAAATTCAGCGACAGTGAAATCGTTCGGGCGGTGCTTATAGTGCATGCAGGCATAACGCTTGTGTTTGAGGGCCGTCTCACACTCAGCCGACCACCACGGGAGTGGAAGGCGTGCAAAACGGCCAGACGTTCTTAGAATAGTAGTCAGGCCTCAGCGATAACGCTACCGGAGAAGAACTCAACGGCCTCATCTACTGACCTAAACTCCTCGACTGAGATAGAGAATTCAGTCATTTCCTGAAATGCAGGACACCGCGCCCGCGCCAAGCACCCCTGAGGTGGTCTCTCAGGCGGCAGTTGCCCTGAAAATAATATTTGAATGGGAAAGTGATCACTACCATCGAGTTCATCGACCACCTCCCAATCAAAATCAGGCTGTGCATCCGGAGATCACAGAGATAGATCAAGGCAAGAAAATAAAGCGGTTCTTGGGTAGTGATGCGTAAATTCATCCACATTTAGGACACCTATCTCAAGCTCTTCGATCAGATCGGCAAGTCCTTTTCCCTGGTATTTATTGAGTAATCTCCCCAGAGAGGTTGCCTGCCGTTCAGATCTCCAAGCAAGAGAAAGGGCCTATGCAACCGTGCAATGACGCGGTGGAAGTCTCCTGCGTCGAAGTCAGCTGACGGTGAAATGTATGCAGAAATGATAGTATACCTCCTATCCAGGTAAAGCTGAACAGCCACTGCCTGAAAGGAGGTATCTAAAGTGAAAGGAAGAACGGAGACATCATGCTGGGTGTAAACCGCACATTTCCCATCCCGGCTATCTCGTGGTGGTGGGGTTGCAAGACCCTTATACCCCGGGGTACGGGCAGGGGGCAGGCGCCTAGCATGGTCTCCTGCAGAAAAAATAGCTAACGGGGAACGGGAAGAGACGAGCCCCCGCAGCTTCTCCCAGTTGGCCCAGAGTACACGGCAATTCCATTGAAAGAATATGCCCTCCAGGCCTAACTCGGAGAAAACGCGGGGGCCATCCTCGAACAGAAGACCCTCACGGGAATGGCCGTGCGCCTCCCGGAGGCAGAAACCCGGGCGCTGTTGGCTGGAAAAAGCGCAGAAGGCGCTGTTGCCTTCGAGGACTTATTGGGGAATGTTGGGCTCGCCATGCGAGTCTTTTCCTCCCTAGGCCTCGAAACCTTAGGCGGGCGTTGTGGCTTCGGAGGCGGGGGGGCCCTCTTTTCGAGGAACCACCGTCTCCGAGCCACTCAGCCGACAACTAGGCGTTGGCAAAGGAGCCGAAGCTCCTTTGTTGCTGTCCTCCTTTCGGGGGACAGCTTTAGGAACCCCGGAAGTTAGCCTAGCGACCAACTCATGGGAGTTGCCTCATGTGAGTCTAACGACTTGGTGGAGGTGCATGGCCGTTTGGCCTTACGGGAAACGGTCACGCTAGTGGACGGGGGGGAGCCCTGGTTTTAGTCGGGGCTGGGTATGAACCCTTTTTGCCGCCAGCTTTAACAGGGAAGCACCCGGGTTGATTAGAACCCGCAGAAGGGCTCCGAATGGGCGTGTAAACAACCGTGCTCGTTGTCTTGGATGGGCCAGGAGAAGAGGGTGCCTTTCTAAATATTGAGGCATAAAACATCCCAGACAAAGCCGGGCACGCCAGGACCAAGTCCTTATCTTCGCGGAATGAGAGTCGATCCTAGGCCTGAATGGCCAGGATTTCTTTCTCAAGGAGATATGCACCACATTGCTTCGACAAAGCGGGGTGCGGCTCTCCGCAATTGACACACTTGGCTACACACGCTTTAGACTTATTGTGTGCGGCCTTTGAGCAATTTACACAGACTTCGGGTGACCCCGACTTTGCACGTCTACATGAACGATTAGTATGGCCGAAGCGGTGACAGTAATGGCAGCGCTGCGGCAGTGGCACGAATGCCTTCTCGCGGTAGCGGTACCAACCGGTACGCACCAACTCAGAGAGCTTGTTACAGTCGAACGTGACGAAGAGTGTAGGGGTGGGTCTCGAGGCCCCTCCCTGTTTTCTCATCACACGTTCGACCTTGACCGCCTCATGGTCGGCCAGCTATAAGGTGATGTCCTCTATCGAGTAGTCAAGGAGTTCCCTCGCATAAACTACTCCTTTCACACAGTTCATTGTAGAGTGCGGTGTCACACTCCTTGGGGTGCCATCAAGTGTCCGAAGTGGCCACCTCGTGGCTATCAAGTGGCCACCTCGGAGGGATCCGCCGCATTCGCCAGAAAGCTCCCGTCCGAGAAACGGGTCACCTTCGGCTCTCTACCAATTACCCTAGCTAATGCTCTCCTCTGATGGATTATGTTGCCCTTGGCAAACATGGTGCCATCAGTGGAGCGAATAACGAGGAAGCGTTTAAAGCCAGCGGGCTCGAAAACGCCAGGTAGCCTCTGAATAAGGGACCCCGATGTTATCGAGGCTCCGCCCTGCGCTCTTTTCGTCTTAGTCGGGGGCTCTTCACCGGGGGGGGGGAAGAGGGGCCGGATTGGCCGATCTTGGCTTGGTCGCTTACCAAAGTGGCAGCAGACCCATCCGTCCCCGCAGCCCCCTCGGATGGAGAGGAGCCCCGAGTCTTCTTTATCTTTTTAGTCTTTTTCTTTTTACTTTTAAGAGAGGAGGGCGGAGAATGCACCCGCTTCTCCCCTCTACCGGCAGGAGCCCCCAGGCCAGATGGACCGGCCTTAGCCAGGTCTTTCTCCAAAATGGAGAAGGTCCTGGCAGTCGTAGGGGCACCGGTCGGAGGAGATCCCTCGTACTGCCTCGGAAACCCTAGCCGTTTGAGGAGGACCTTGCATAGGAGACGGATTTGGGTTTGGTGCTTGGCGCCGATCCCGGATTCCCTCTCATGAAAGGCCCTACCATCTGAGGCTGGGTTGCCTCAAGGACCATGTCTATCTCAGGTGGGCCTCCAGTTGCCCCCCCTTCACGACATCGCAGGTCCCGTTGGCATCATTGTCAATTGTCAGGTGGTGTGGGGAGGCACAGGCCTTGACCCCGGCAAGGTTCAATATTCTTGCAAGCAGGTCTTTTGAGGGAAGTGACCGAGGGGGCCTAGCTTCCCTCTCCCCCCCTAATGCCGTTTGCCCTACCGAGCCGCTTTACTGGGTAACGGTCGACTATGGGCTGCCTGCTGGCTTTCTTGGCAGTCTCTTTGGAAAGAAAAGGGGGGACTGCCGTTGGAAAAAGGGAGGTGGCCGAAAGCACCTTCAGAGAAGGGGGTGAGGGTGAGTCCTCTACACCCGTAGGTGAAGGAGAGGAGTAAGCCTCCTCTCCGGTTAGAAAAATATAGAGGGTCCCCTGCGCAGGCACAGGATGGGGAGACCTCCATTTTTCCTGTGGAGCTGCCCGAGGGTCGCTCCGACGATGCAACTGGGGAAATTAAAGGGAGATTTTTTCTTCTTCATCATTGGGCATGGTGACCCTCTTTTAATTACGGGATGCAACAGCTCATCACCCCTCGCAGTAGCCCGCACTGCAAGTGGTGCGTACAGGCCTGGCAGAGCCAGATGCCGCCATTCAGGACCATCCCTCCCGCTTGGTAGCCTGGCAGTCCATCGGCATGGCGGTTCCACCTTGGACACGGCGTAAAATTGATAGATTGTGAAGAGGAAAGGAAAAGGGATGTGAGAAAGGTATGGGTGGGGGGAGGGGATGATGTAGGTTGTTAAAAACCAACCACCCAGACCGGAGCTCAGGGGTTAGGGAACATTGTCCCCTCGCCCCTTAGCCCGGATCCGGGAAGGTTGGCTGAGAAGAAGGTAGGCATCTACCCTGTGAAATTAGAGGCTGACCAGAGAAAGTTGTGGAAGAGTTTGTATGAAAAGCAACGAAGTAGGGAAGAAATACAGACTGTCTGAAAGAAGGAGAAGAGGCTAAGCTGGGGTCGGACGAAGTGCTAAGTCCTGTCAGCACGGCGGCCAGGATGGCAAATCGCCCCGCCCCGTAAGGGGCGGGGCGATTTGCTAACTTGGGCTCTGAAGTGGCAGATGACTTTTAGCCTTAAAAAATGTAAAGTTATTTACATGGGAAGGGATAATAAGGAATTTAGCTATGAAATGGATGGGCATTGGCTGAATTCCATTGAGGATGAGAAAGCCTTAGGCGTATTAGTATATAGGTCACTAAAGTTTTCAAAGCAGTGTATTGAGGCAAAAAATAAAGCAAAGAGGGTGCTAGGATACATTAACAGGAATGTTAGCTACAAGAGTAAAGAGGTTATCCTTAAACTCTACAACTCGTATGTTAGGCACATTTAGAGTACTGTATACAAGCATGGTCACCACATTTAAGACATGACATCAATATGCTAGAGTCAGTACATAGGAGGGCAACAGAAAAAAAGCTTCCCTTAAGCATAAGCACCTTGAATATGAAGATACGAGTAGACTGAAGGTACTAAATATGTTCTCATTTGAAAAAGGTGTGTTTGGGGATATATGATTGAGCTTTTTAAAAATCTTTTCTGGAATGAAAAAGTTGGACTTTAGCAAGTTATTTGAGTTGGAAGGTAGGAATAGGAATAGGGGTCACCACTTAAAAGTTAAACAAGGTCTGCTGACCAAAACGTCGCGTGCTCTCACTTATTCTGATTTATGACCTTACGACTTTAAAAACTTTCAATAATTCCCGGACTAACTTGGGGAGGACATTGACGATTCTATCACTCGAAAGAGCAATAAAACAACATAAGAGTTTCCAATTTCGTTAGAATCGGCAGAATACTTAGGATGCTATTGCCAAATCAAAATAATTTATGAGCTAACCTTAGGAGGACTATGGTGAATGTTGCGAGTATGGGCGGATGCGATTCTACCTTATTTTGAGGGTCGGCTCGTCGGGAGGATGGGCCTACGATGATCCTGAGATTTCAATCATTTGGGGGGGTCTGGGGGGCACAGCCCCCAGTATATAATCGAAAATCGCCATAAACTTCGTCCACATAGATTTCAGCTCAGAAAAAGTAGCTAGGAAAAATAGCCCAAAATAAGCTAGACTCGGATCCGGCCATACTCTACATAATTACCAAGACTTTGACGATTCTATCTAAAGAGAATTTAAACCCATATATGTAAATCTTTCAAATTTCGTTAGAATCGGCCGAATAGTTATGATGTTATTGCCAAAACAAAATAATTCCCAGACTAACGTAGGACTTTGGCAATTATATCATTCGAAAGAGAATTTAAAACAACATATATTTATAAAAAAAAGGTGGACCGAACGACCGACATAGTGAGATGTAGAGTCGCTCGCGAGTCAAAACAGAGGTGCAGGTTGGATGCTAGAAAATATTTTTTCACCAACAGAGTGATAGATTACTGGAATAGTTTGCACCCGAGACAGTCCAAACCTGAAATTTTTCAAACGTAAATTAGATGATTATATGGGGAAAGAGGGTTAATATTTTTTTGGAGAGGGGGGATGGAGGGGGGAGGTATTCTGGACTCATTCCTGTGGATGCAGTTTTTTATTATTGTATATTATGGGTGATTTGAATTCTGACCACACTTGATGTTAATACTTTTTGTTTTTTATGCATTCCTGTAGATGGTTCAAATTGGATATTATAGATGCAGGATCTGACACAATTCTATAGATAGTTTTAATTGTAGATGCATGATCTGACACAATCCTATGGATACTTTTGTGGGCGGATTTTGAAAGATGCGGATGATGGCCTTCGATAGGCCCTTGTGGCTTTTGTCATCTTTCAAATTATGTTGGGTTATGTTAATTATAATCTTTTGTGAGGAAAAATTTATTAGGATTAAAAGATAGTTTTATTGACCAAAATATTAGGCATAACCCTCAAAATATATGAAACATTGGGAAGAAACTGGGTCTATATTAGCAGCGGATGAGAAATTTACACTTTTTAATAGTAAAAAAGCAGTAGAAAACAACTATATGATAAAAAATCATTAGCTTATTCTAAAAAAAAACAGGCTTCATGTTTTTTTTTTGTTTTTTCTGTATCTAAGGATGAAAAAGCCAATATTTTTGTTCACTAACAGAGTGGTAGATTACGGGAATAGTTTGCCACCTGAGACAGTAGACAGTCCAAACTTGAATGTTTTTCAACGAAGATTAGATGAGTATATATTAGGAGGGAGGGTAAACTTGAAATATCGGCGATAATTTGGGCGGAAAAATGATCGCCTAAAATAGCAAGAAGAGAGTTGACAATTTGAAAACGCAACCTTTTCAGATTACTTGTCAGCATGTCTGAAGTATATCAGGGTTGATTGCTATCACTCATATATTTGCGAGCTATTTTATCAAATATAACGAAGTTCGTGTCATTCTGGGCTAGGCATACGCTGATAAAAGTGAAATATGTGTTCGGTGTGCGGTTAGCTTATAATAAATTGAAAGTCAATTTTTTGCAGAAGCGGCGGTCGTTAATCTGTTGCATTACCATTTTGTCGCCCAATTTTTAGCCCGTATTTTAAGATGGCGGTACGTATTGGCGCCAAATCATAGTCTTGAATTTTTTTCACCTGTAGAAACAGGAAACCCCATAAAATAACGTATAATTAGGCTAAGTTAGGACATCGACTTTGAAAAAATGGGCATATTATAAAACCTTCATTAGCATTTTAGTGTTGCCCCTTTGGTGCTATAATAAGCGCGAGTTCAATTTTAGTATTGGATTGGGGAGGCGTGATCTTTCCGGAACTGTCCCGATGGTATATTCACTCTTTGAAAGGATAGTAGTAGATAAAAAGATGGTGAAGGGGGGGGGGTTGCCCTTGTTTTAGGGGCATCGTTAGCTTGCTTCATTTATTAATTTATTTTTCCTCTGTTTGGGTATTGTTATGTTCTTATGTTTTCGTTCTGTGCGTGTTCTTCTTGTTGTTCTTCATTGTATTTGTTCTTCGTTTGTCTGTGATATTTAAACTGTGTACTTGAGCTTTCAAGCCTTTGTAAGCTTGCAGTTATGTGTGTATACTTCGTGTCAATGATCTTCTTTAGTTTTACGTGTCATGAATTTATGATTTGATTTTTGTGTCACCATGGTGTGTGTTGCTGGTGTTTTGTGTTTTTAGGTGTATATTGGTATTATGTTTTCCTCCGAACAGACTTTTGTGCTCGGGAATCGCCGGTTACGACCGACTTCCCCGTGCAACCTGGCAGGGATGTTTATTCTGCGTCCAGTTCTTCGTAACTCTGGTAGGATATCATTGGCCATTGTGGACCAGACTTTCTTGGCCAATTTTTGGGTAGCGACATTTATCGGCTCCAGCTTCTGCCTGCGGTGCAGGTCCCTCTGCCGAAGTTGATCCCTTCTTCTGCATCTGTTCATGAAGAGGGACGTAGAGTTCTGTACTCGCTGGAGCCTTTTCATAGCTGTTTTGCTGGCCGTTTGAGTCACTACTGCGGGGTAGATAAGCTTAGCCCGGATGAACGACAGGTATAATTTCCTGATGTTCGCCGAGCTGAGTTCTCTGAACCTGTATTGCTTAGAGATTTCTCTCTTCGCCATATTCCGCCTCACCGTGTAGTGCTTCGAGTATCCGCGGTCGGAGATTTTTAGGCCCAGAATGTTGCCTACGGCGGAGTAACCGTATCTCCTCCCATCAATCATGATGGGCCACGTCAACTCACGGCCCAGCGGGAGAATTGTGAATTTCTCCCGGTTTGTCTGGATTTTCCACTTTTTCTCGAAGTTGTTGATGTTTGAGATCTCCGCGATGGTGTTGTTTGCCTGGCTCCTTGCTTTCCTTTCCCTACAGGGGACGATATGAGTGATGTCATCTGAGTATTGCAGGTACATCGTGTCCCCGTGGATTGGAGTAGGGAGGTCGATGGTAAAGACCAGGTAAAGCAAGGGACTCAGGCAGCTCCCCTGGGGAACGCCCGCTTTAAGTTCGAATTCTGGACCCTTGTGATCTTCTATCATGATACGCGCCCTTCTGTCCATGATGAAGTCACAAAGAATCCTTTCCAGGACCGGGTTTAGCTGGAGACTTAGGATCTTGTATTGCAGTCCACTCAGCCAAACCTTGTCGAAGGCCTTCTGCACATCCCTCATCACGATGTCTACATAGTGACCCTTTGCACGGCATTGCGCGATCTTTTCTGCTAGGAGCGCCAGGGTAGTTTCAGTGCCCCGTTTTGGTCTAAACCCATGTTGTGCCGGGTTGTGCGCTCCCAACTCGTCGAGTTGATTTTGTAGCCTGCTGGCTATAATCTTCTCGAAGATCTTGCCGGGTACTTCTAGGAGAGAGATTGGGCGGTAGTTGGCCACTTGGTCTGGGGGCTTGTTCCCTTTCGGGATAAAGATTATTTTTGCCATCTTATACCCGTCTGGGAAGTAGCCTGTATTCAGGGAGGCGTTCATGATGTTGACCATTCCCTGAATAATTTGCCTAGGGGCATTCACTAGGTTGTTCTTAGCGAGCCCAGACCATCCTGGTGCCCTCTGTTTGAAGGACTTAATGGTGTTAATTGTCTCTTCAACAGTGATCGGGCGTCCGTGGTCAACCATCTCTCTCTCTCTAGACACTTGCGGTTGTGGGTGGGTCCTATGTATCATCGTTCCGAGGTCGTCGAGCAGTTGGTCTTCGAAGTCCTGGTCGAAATCGTCGTTCTCCTCAGGTGAGATCGCAAAGACCTCTTTCCAGTGGTCCCTGAATCTTCTTTCTAGGGTATCCGGATCTTCTATGAATATGTCGCCATCTTTGATTTTAATCCCAGGCCTGGGAGGCAATCCCCTAAGTCTTCGGATGCTATTCCAAAAACGTACAGGATTAGACTCCCGGTCTAGTCTGCCAATGATATCATCCTAGATTTCCTTCTGTTTCTCGAGGATTGTGTTTTTCATAGCTTCGCTTAGTTGTCTCATTCGGGCTTTCTTTTCCCGGGTCGGGCCTGTCCTACCGACTTCTTCATAAATTTTCCTGTGTTCCCTAGCGATGTCCCTGATTTCATCCGTCCACCTAGGTTGCGGGAGCATTTTGTACGAGATCCTGGGGACGCATCTTTCGTCGGCTTGAATGAGGCGATTGGTGATGTTCTCAATCTCCTCATCAATTTCCTCCAGATTTGCGTCCTCCAGGTTAGCTGGGTGATAGGCGCTGAGCATTTCTCTGTACTGCTCCCAGTTAGCTTTCGCATAACTTTTCCTATGTGGGACGGGCCTGAGCATTGGCGCAAGCGAAATATTGGTGATAATTGGGACGTGATCGCTCGGGACTACTGGGCCAGGTTCGTTGGCGATGTTAAAGGGGAATTCCGGGCTCACCAACACAATGTCCGGTTTTGTCGCCGAACAGTCTGTTAGATAAGTTGGGAAGTCAGGTCCTACTCTCTGGACTCTATTTCTGTCGAATAGTAGTTCCAGATTTCGTCCCCTTTGGTCAGCGCACCTGTAGCCAGATGCACGGCAGCGGGCGTTTAGGTCCCCGCCTAGCAGCGCTAGCCTTTTGTGCTCGAACAGGGTGAAGAAGTTGTTAATCGGTAGGTACTGTCGCCTGGGTGGCTGGTAGGCTGCCACCACAGTTAGGCCACCAACCAGGGTCGGGATTTCGACTGCCACGAATGATTCATCTAAGTCCGGCAATGTTTTGTATTTTATGTTTTTTTCTGATAGCGATGGCGGCGCCATCGTATCGTTCTTGGGTGTGGTTCTTCTGTATAACGTTGTAGTTGTGTATCTTTATGTTGTCTGTGGTTGTGTTTATACCATGCTCCGATATGAGGATGATGTCTGGGTCCACTGTACGGAAGATGCTGCCATACACAATGGATTTTCCCTTCCATCCATCCACATTCAGAGTAAGTATTTTTAAGGCGTTGTTTGTGTTTTCCAGTCTGAGTTGTTTTGTGTTTTAGTGTTCTTCTTGGTGTTTTTATGTTTTAAACCTCCCGTTGCAGATTTCCTTAAACTCTTCATTGTTTAGGGCAATGCAAGAGTCTTTATAAATTTTTACTGCGCCTTCATGCAGTGCTTCCTCTACTTCTCTTTCTTTTATACTTGCGGCGTAAACCCATTTAATACTCCCTTGTTGGATCCCCTTAAGGATTTCCGTGGGGGAGAGTTTTTCTGGGTGGGGGATCTGCTCATTCGAGACGATTCTGAGGTCGATCTCCTCTCCGTCGTACTTGTACGTACGCTTCGAGGTCTTCGACCTGCTTCTGGAGCTCACAGGGCTCTTGGTTGCCTTGCTTACTGCTTCGTCAGCTTCAGAGTCCGAGGAAGCTTCGCTGGTCAAGTTACCCTCGGCCTCTTTCAGCTTCCTTGCAGCCTTCTTCTCCTTCCTCTCACGTCTCTTCGCCGCTTCTATTCGGGGGTCCAGCCGGGACGTGCTGGCCTTCTTCGTGCTTGACGAGCTTTCCGACCTTTTGATCTCTGTCACAATCTTTTCTTTGGGGAATGGGGTTGCTGGGGCCTCTGTTGCTTTGTCCGATCCGAACTGGGGTCTCAGTACGTCTCCCGATGGTGGGTCATCGGGAAACCACATCTCCTCCATGCCGTTCTTCTTGAGCATGAGGTTGAGGGTCTTTGCAAATGTCCCCGGATTTGTGAGATTATTCACGTGCGCGAAGAGTATGCACGTTAAAATCTTTGTCGAGTTCTCGTTCTCGAGCTTGAGGTATGTCTTCTTCTGGGATTGTGGGGTCTCTACTGTGTTTGGGGCTCTCTTCGCGGCTTGGGCGTAAGAGGTATTGGCTCTCCTTTGATCTTCTGACTTCTTCTTCTTTACTATTTCTTTCCTTTGGGGGCAGGACATTGCCATCGCCCCATGGTTAAGGCCGCAGTTTGGGCACTTTTCCTTTGCCGCCTTACACTCTCTCCATCCATGGCCTGATCCACTGCATCTGGAGCAAGTGATGTTGGTCTCCTTGCAGTCCTTCGTGGTGTGTTGTTCAAGCTTGTAACAGCGGAAGCAAATTTGGATGGGAGTGAATTCCTCCCTTTCCACTTGGTCCGCGCTGATCTTGGCGTTGAACACCAACAGGCCCCTTTCCTTTGCCTTTTGTGCCATCTGCGTGTCCGCAAAGATGACTTTGAATACGTGTTGGTGATCGGTGTTGTCCCGTTTGTTACGGAACTTCACCACTTCCACCACGTTGGCCCATGTTTGGTTTTTCTGGATTTCCTCCTTTATCTCCTGGCTGGAATGTTGGCCTATCCAGGGATCCAACGGTCGGCACACTATGCTACGGTGTGCCTGGATCTGGGGGGGAGTGCTAGGCTGAAGGCCTATTTCCTCCAAAACTTTCCGACCTTCCTCCTTGGTCAGGGTCTCCACGTCTGCCTCTCTTTCGCAGACAGCGGAGTAGCCGACTGGGGTGTCTATTAATCTCGGGATGGCTACACAGAGCTTCCCGAAAATTGTAGAGAACACCGTTCCTCGGTCTGGCTTAGTTTGCCCAGCGATTGTCCTCAGTGGGACTCTGGTGGCTGGGTGGGAAGCCATTGTTTATATCTGCACTTGCAGCCCCTCGACTGGGGGGTGCAAGTCTCCTTCTCAAGTGCCTCTTGATAGGTGGCACTGATAGACTTCTTATGTGTGTATGTATGTGTGTGTGTGTGTGTATCTTTCGGTTTAAAAATTTTACGTTTTTCTTTTTATGCTACTTTCAAATTTTTCCTTGGGGACGAAAAGAGGCCCCCCCCCACGTTCGCCGGTCGCCTGGATGGAAATGAAGATTGCCTTTTAGGTGAAGGATGATGATGAATGAGATGAGTCCGGGTGGGATCCTCTCAGGAGTGTGATTGTATGGCGGACTTATTGACAACGCCACCCCCCCGAGGGTTTTAAATCGCGACTGCTCCCCAACATAGCATAGAGACGGTTTTCACCCTCTATGATCCTGGAAGGGGCCTCCGCCGTATTTAGGCACCGAAGGTTGCAGTCCGTCCCTTGTCCGGAATGTTTCTGACATTGTTCTCTACTGTGGGCTACTCCTCAAACCAGCTTCCTCCAATGCCCCCAATTATGGCCAAGCAACTGCCTGACATAGTTGGGACGAAACATAAATGGCAATTTCACTTCACATCTGACGGCGGTTCACGCGGGGAGGTGGGCCGAGGACTTAAGCAGTCATCCGCTTAAGATGGGCCGCTGAAAATAAAGGGGGTGATGATGGTTAGTGAGTGAATGATGATGGGGTTGGACGTGACACCAGGTTATTACAGTTTTTTGTGATATTTGGTCCTAAAAACAGGAACCAAATTTTTCGGAGGCGTAGGCAAATACCAAAAAATTTTCCGCCTTTACCACTTGGTAAGATGCCTGTACGAGGTACTTTCTGCCAAGAATTCCGAGCTAGCGGAACTGTCCCGGCAGCGAATTAGGTGTTCGAGGCTATCGGGTGGTTGAGGTTAGGCTATGGCGTTCGAGGCTCGTAGTGAGAGTGCAGCCTTTTAGTCAGTCAGTCACGTCGATAGATAGCTTAATAGTTGGTGTCTCATGCACTCATTATTTCTGACCATTTTAAATCCTTAAAAATGATCTCAATTGTTAATGACATCGTTGCATATTTTCCTCTAAAAATAAATTTATAGTTTTTGTTGTTTTTTTGCCTTTTTCTAAAGTCTTTTATCCAACCTTACCTAAACAAAACCTACCTAACCTTAACCGAAGTTATACACAGTTGAATGCAGATTACGCGCAGGAAAAGGAAAAACTATGTAAGCGCTTTTACATTTGGGGCTTAGAACTTTGTTAAGAATACGACTTCTGCAGGTAACATTTGTGTGACATTTTCCACATGTCTCATCAAGAAAAGAAAGAGAGAGCGCGAGAGCAAACAAATAAATGAACAACAAACAATAGTCCTCCAGAGAGAAGTAGAAAACAGAACAAAAGGATAGTAATTAATAAATAAACAGTTAATATATATATATATATATATATATATATATATATATATATATATAGAGAGAGAGAGAGAGAGAGAGAGAGAGAGAGAGAGAGAGAGAGAGAGATAGATAGATAGATAGATAGCTAAGATGTAAATGCACCATTTATATATTCCTGGCTGTCGAACTGTAAGCTGAGATGCCCATCATAGATATCGGTAACTTAGCGGCCTTCCTCAGAGATCTGTTCTAGACCCTTTCCTTTTTTTTCTCAGGGTCGTTCAAGGGAAGCACCACCATAGGAAAATTCCTAAAAATCTCATTTACTAAATAAAGAGTTATTCTGTTCGTATAATAAATTAATAAAAAGTTGATGTATTTTTAAGTAACAATCTCATTTAATTAATAAATTTTAATGTACACAGGTCATGATTACCTTAAAATTTTAAAGTTAAAACGAAAAGGATTTAGATATTCTTCCCCTCGAGTGACCTAAAACTTTTGTAACAATGCACTGTAGCGTCACAAAAGGCGAATAGGGTTCTAGGATTCATAGCTAGATATTTTGCGTTTAAATCAAAATATATTATTTTTTCCTTATATAAATCGCTTGTAAGACCTCATTTTGAGTATGCGATGTACTTCTGGCCCCGACAAATACAGAAGGACATTGTAATATTGGGACGCTCGTCCAGCAAAGAAATTATGTCCTTAACTTAGCCAGACCAAGACACCTCAGTTTGCTTTCATTAGAAAATTGGTATCGGCCCAGCCAACTTATTTGAATTCATTTAAAATACTAAACTGGTTCACTAATATATACTAAGACCTAGTATTTGAGTAAAATAGGCGTGTGGACACTAGACATAACGTTTTAACTTGTAAATAAAAGATTTAACACTGCGATAGCGAAATTTCATTTCTTATCAAATAAATAGAACTTGGAATACCTGCATAGGAATACCGTTGAAATCATTACACTAAACATATTTAAGAATATAATTGATAAATATTACTTTAAGATATAATTTTACAGAAATAGACGTCGTTAAACTAATTCTTTATCCATATTCTGTTATCATTTTATCTATTCTTTAACTTGACTTCAAACTTTTTCCTTTCTTTCTTGAACTGGCCTCGAGTGGATTTTCAGTTTTTCTTTCTATTTGGAAATTCTGTCACGCCTCCTCGCCATCCCTCCACTAAATATCACCACCACCGAATTTAAATTTCTTCCGATTTAGATTTCAGCACAACTCGGCATAATTTTATTTTCTGTAAAGAAAAAAAAAACATGACAACTGAAGTAGAGGGTACTCGATACCAACAAACAGTATATTTATATCATTATTTCCCAAAATAGTTTAATGTAAGAAACCCATAAAACTTAAGGCTATCATTATTAGTTTAGTAATAGTAGTAGTCTTTTACCGTTGTGTGTGCTGGTTTTATTGCGGTTCCTGAAGTAATGGTCCTCCGGGAATGTCAAGTGGATGACCCTCTGGGCCGAGGGAATGATCTGGACGGCGGCCAATAAGAGGAGAGACGCGAGGCAGAATGGGAAAGTGAAGACGGGCAGTTTGTGCTGCAACATCCCCCAACACCTTTCAACATCAGTGGCGTGATCATGACCATACATTTTTAATCAAGAAAGGAAACTCGTGTAACCGTCGAGGGCATTTTCTCTCCAAGGAAAGGAAAAAAATGAATGGGTCAGATACATGAAGTGGAAAGATGCATAAAAAGAGGATAAAAGGACTGAGAGTGAGTATAAATGTCCAGTAACTGGTTCGTATAACAAAGGCAGGAACTCAAAAGTGCGAACTTACGCCACCACTCTGGGTGAAAATACCTATAATAAAAGAGTTCTCTTGCATTATGCTGAGGCGATTCATATAAATAGGGTAGGGAAGGAAGAATACCACTCGCACGGGAGTCTCCCTACAGGTGTAATGAGTGCAGAAGCTGGGCTCGATACTATTAGTTAATAACCTCAAGTTCATTAAATTTGGGACCGGACGAGGGAACTAATTCATTTCCACTTTTCCCCATCCCCAATTCTCCATCAGATCCCCCTTTTATTTCCCCCTTTCCATTTTATGGCGCGATACGTAAGTGATTACTAAATCGAAAGGGTTTTTTTTCTAAATTTGATTAACGAGATTTTAACTCTGAATAAAACGAAGCCCCAAATACCAATCAAAATCTCTTTACACCACTTTGATTCATGTGACGGTAATTAAGAGGAGTTAATGACCACTTAATACCCTTTTCTTGGGTTCCTTTGACAAACACTCCAAGTAGGCTCCACATTCCAGTTCTGGTTTTGCTCTTTAACGTTTTGCTCTTGTTGTTTTATCCCCTTCCCCAAATCATAACCCCAGTTTGGTATTTGGGGTTAAATTATAGTTTCTTCTATCCTTTATCATCATTATTCCTCTAATCCATTATCCCCCTTCTTCCTTTTTCGTTTTATTCGTATTGACTCTTGTATTTATTCCTTCTTATTACCCTTCACCCCCAAGTAATTTCTTCTTGCGGCACCAATGTCTATGTAACTGCCACACATTTTCAATTTCAGTGGTTTTATCCCTTACAAACCTCTTAAAATCTTTAGGAGGGGAGGGGGCGATACCTTCGTTAGGAAGGTATCCTAGAACCCTATTCGCTACTGACCAGTCATCCAGTCGAAGTAGTCACCCGCAACACTAGGCTTCTTCCTTCACTCGCTACTTTCTTCAGGTGTTCTTAATTTGGTTTGGAAACAAATTGGGGGGCTGAATGCCCCCCACTTCCTAATAACACATGTAGTCTTCTTACCCTGATTTTATCTCTTTTTTGACGAACCTATTTAGAATTTATTTCCGAAGATCTTCCGGGTGGTTTCACCCTATTTATAAATAAAAAAATCCATATCAACTTTTGGGGTAAAGAGCAAAAACAGATCTGGTGAGGGTTCATCCCTTACATCTTGGAAAAGCGGTAACAGTCCAGTCTGGATGAAGGCGGTGAAGACAGCATTCAAGACGCCCAAGAGAACTGAAGTAAAGTTGGGAACCAGAAAGAAGGCGAAACATCCACCAGCTAGGAACCCATTGTAACCCCAGACTCCGGCGTAGACCGGCGAATAAGGAGGGCTAGAAACAAGTAAACCTGGAAATAGACAAAGCACATATTTATGTTGTTGATGAGTTGTAGTCTCGTGGATTGAAATCAAACGCCATCAACGCTATGCCCCCAAAAGAAGGGTTTAAGTTTATAAGGCCACAGACCTTCATAGAGCGCCTGTCTGCCAACTAAAAAAGCCTTTAGAGAAGATATAGGTCTTCAAACCACTTTTGAAGGTCTCTAGGGAGATGTGGGAACGAAATCGAGAAATCAAAAACCCCCTTGAATACAAAACCCCGAGGTAACGCAATAATGACGCAGAAACCAAACGCAGGGACCTCAGGAGTCTGAATTGGTTCCGTGAGGAAAACATGTAAGAAAGGATCGCGCCATTTAGGATCCTATAGGTAAAAGGGAGGAACTTAACGACAATGTGGGATCGAATAGGTAGGTAGTATAGTTTATGGTTCAAAGGAGTTGCACGTTACTGACGTTACCACCGGAGAAGAATAAGGGTTGCAAAGATTTGAACGAGTTGAAGGGGTCGTAGAGTCAAAACATGAACTCCAGCAGCAACGAAGCCACAGTAATCAAGGAGGAATGTAACGAATGCGTTGATAGTATTTCAAAACTTACACGGTCAAATGGAGAGTGGATGCGTAAAGAATTACGGAGTAAACAGAAAAAAAGACGCAGACATTTGCAAAAAAAAGAGCTTTGGGAGAAAGTTCACTATGTAAAGTAACGCTCAGATTTTTCAGTGTCGGTAGATGGAACCATGGAACCACTTTAGCTTTGTCATGATTGAATTTTAGAAATTTTTACCAGAGCTATTCATTAATAATATCGTACGAGGATAGAATATTTATAAATCTTAGCAAAACAAGGATGAGAAGGAAGATTGGCACACGTGTACCATTTGCATAGACGTACTGAGAGATCAAGAAGTACGAGGGGCGGTCAATAAGTTTTGCGAATCAGTAGGGCAAAACAGAGGAAGTGGAATGGCTGTTTGTGGGGGTGTTAGGACAAGTTATGACAAGTCAGGACCTGCAGCCACATGCTCCTGCATCGTCTATTTAAGAAGCAGTAGCTGATCGCAGATCGTCAGTCACAAATTTTTCAACAATGGAGAAGGTTGAGCACCGCGCAGTGATCAAATTTTTGACCAAGGAAGGCAAGAAGGCAAAAGAGATCCATGAACGCATGGTTGCAGTGTACACCGACACCGCCCCTTCCTATGCAACTATTGCTCGCTGGAATAGGGAGTTCCGCCATGGTTGTGAATCCCTTGAAGATGACCCCCGTCAGACGTGACCAACGAGGAAAATGTGGCCCGTGGGGAGTATATCACATGGAAGTGTTATCAACATCATCTACGACAATTTTGCCATGAACAAGGTCTCTGCCCGTTGGGTCTCTAGAAATCTCACGCCCCATAATCGACTTCAACGTCGTCAAAGTCCACAAGGCCAGAGTTGCACAAGCTGCCCTGCGCAAGTGTGGATTCGAAGAGTTTAACCATCCCCCCTACAGTCCAGATGTGGCCCCTAGCGACTACTTTTTATTCCGCCTGCTCAAGGCTGCACTGCTTGACGCCGGTTTGGGGACCATGAAGATGTCCAGCTCGCCGTCCAGGAGTGGATTGAACAGCAGTCGGGAGATTTCTGGTTGTCTGGAATTCGAAGCCTCAGGGACAAGTGGCGCAAGTGCATTGAAGTCGAGGGTAGTTATATTGAAAAATAATAAAACCCTTTTCCTCATATCTCGTTTCCTTATATCCGAATTGCAAAACTTATTGACCGCCCTTCGTACTATTATAGAAGGCTGACCTGCATCAGCTACTAGACGAATGTGGTCACTTACATTTAAGAGAGTTTCACTCCTGTATCAGCCTTGAAGTTAGACTGAACGATCTCATGAATATTGGGGAAGGCAGGAGATCAAGAGTCTTGTCTGAGACAATCCTTTCAATATTTTAGAAAGTTACTAGTGTTGAGAAATCGGGCGGCAAGGCAGCCTTTGGGTCTAGGCTGGTATTCTTTAGAATTAAGACAAATATTAGCGCGTTAATGATAATGATTCCAAGATAAGGAAAGATAACTAGAAGAAATTTATGATAGAAAATTGGAAGGGCACGGGTGAAGGAGAAAGAGAGAGAGAAAAAAGTTAAGTGGTATTGGGATAAGTACCATATGGCAAGGTTCAGAGGCAGATGCTATACCGGAGATATGCGGAGAGAAGTTATCAGATGTGAATGGAGAAAGAGACTAGGACAGTTCAGGGCAGGGGAGAGACGCGTAAGTAGTTTGGACAGTGTATGTGGATGGTATGTGGTAAGTGTGAAGTCTAGGGAAGCAGCAGACGTCGCAGTACCTTGAGTACAAGCTGACATTGATATCTCTTTCAGCACAGCCTCGTAGAAATAAAGGTAACGCTTCCGACGAGAGAAGCGGGAGGGAAAGGTACGACTGAACATCAGGTAAGGCGGCAAGGGTCCGGGGAGGAGAGCGAAGGTACTTATTAAGGGCAATTGTAAGGGTGTTAAATTCTAAAAAGAGCGAAGGGAGTTATTAAGGGCAATTGTAAGGGTGTTAAATTCTAAAAAGAGCGAAGGGAGTTATTAAGGGCAATTGTAAGGGTGGTAAATTCAGGTGGGGGAAAGAGGGAGGCAATATTCAGAGCCATTTGTTCCAGGCTGATGGTGGAAAACTGAATCTGACGAAATGGGGTGGAAAGGGGTTATCGAAGGTTGGGTGAAGATTGCAGTTGAGGAGTCCGTTATGGTTATGTTATGAATTGGGAATAAAGAGAACACAAGATCTTGGATATTTTCATGTATGTGTGAGTGAGGAGACAAAATGAGTACTGTAAATTTAAAATAAAAATTGGGGTAATTTTACAAAACGTACCTTTCTTACCCCAGTACTTAGGATTGATGAAAGTTGTCATAACGGCTATTTTTTATCCTCACACTCTTTCACCCTTTTTATTATTTACTTTATTCGAACACATCCCTTCTCTACAGGGCATTATCCCCCTGCCCATTACTTCCACTATCCTTTTATTGTCAAAAAATAGTCTTTCATTCGATAAACAAAGTTTTAGTTAATATGTTTATGAAATTATAATACCTCTAAAATAACCTTCCTCCTTCACTACCCCCAAACCTCAACTTAATAAAACACATCCACACTACCTTCACCTCAAGATACTTGAACACATTATCACCAAACAGCATCCCAAATAAGCCCCCCACCCCACCCCACCCGTTAATAAACTAATCAGAAAAATCATAACAAAACAAACAGACTAATCCTATCTCAACTCAGGTCAGGCCACTCCACTATACCTTACTGGCAACTCCACTATACCCCACTGACTACTCCACTATACTCCATTGACCACTCTACTAGCCACTCCACTATACTCCACTGACCACTTCATTATACTCCACTGGCCACTCCACTATACTCCATTGGCCACTCTACTATACTCCACTGACCATTCCACTATACTCCACTGACCACTTCATTATACTCCACTGGCCACTCTACTATACTCCACTGACCATTCCACTATACTCCACTGACCACTTCATTATACTCCACTGGCCACTCCACTATACTCCATTGGCCACTCTACTATACTCCACTGACCATTCCACTATACTCCACTGACCACTCCAGTCCACTACAACAATACAAACATAGAATAAACCTTGCCCGAGACCAAAAGGCGCTAGATGCCACCAAAGCCCATACAACATCAAACACATACCCATAGACTGCACAAACCCCTCATAAGCACGTTGCACACAATACCTCCTCTCTTAGCAACCTGTGGACCCACACAGGGAACCTGTGGCCTTCCTAATGGGCGCTTACGTCGCAGAAGAGAATTTTAGGTGCCGAAAAGTAAGTAAAGTTTTAAAAGAATCAAAACGCACCCAATAAAGTAGAAATTAATCCTCCGATGAATGACATGAGAGTGAGGAAGGGTGAATTGAGCAGCAAACCGACGAGGATCATGGAAGATGCAGTCACATCTTCCACGCCATACACTTGCCCAAACGCTTTCAGTGATCCTCCAAACACCTACAAGAGGAGATGAGAAACAACTGACTTATTTATTAAAATTAAAAAGAAAAGTTGGAATGCATAATGAAGGAAATGAAGAATGAGCGAAAGATGAATAGGATAAAGACCTAATAAAGAGATCAAGAGTACTTGTAAATAAAAAAAGATAAAGAATGTTACAGAGAAACAAAGTGGAGAATTGGAATATATGTAAAATGGTGCATTAGAAACAATTAATTCAGGACATGATCGCAGTAAATATCGGTCTGAGAAAATAGTCCTTAAAATTAAATTGAAGAGAGTGAGTCTTATCAGGACCTCTTTTACTTTGAAATCCTAACTATTTTATAAAAAGGATCCCCATTTATTAAAAAAAAATGCAATTTCTTAAAAAGAAACTACCATGGGATTTTTTAAATGATATTTTGGAAATCAAATGACATGAGTATAATTCAACAAGAGTAAATTTCCCGAATTAAAAGTGAGGGGGGGGGGGACAAGTAAGAAAAGAAAAGGAATTGATAAGAGAATCTTGGCTCATTAAAATAAAAAGAAACTGTTACTCAATTCGAAATACTGAAACAACTTAGTCAAATGGCTGTAGACACCCAAAGGTGAGGATAGGATCTCACACTTTCTGGGGTGTAAACAAAAAACTATAGAAGAGAATAAATAAGTAATCGCTAGAAGACAGCGTAGCAGTTGATGATATCTGCATTGATTTTGGATTGCGGTGATAATAAAAGCAATTTAAAACCGCGGCTTCAAATGGCTATCTTATTATCAGTCATTTATCCCTCGAAGCAGCTGGTCACACTCGAAGTCACTCGCGCGATAAGTTGCCGTCAGGCGTAAACCAATTATATCATAGACCAGCTAAAAGACCTTTCATGGGAGTCAAAACTCGTTAGTATTCTGACATCTGTAACTCCTCTTCCACGGAGTGACCTATCCACGCCAAAGCTTTGACTCGTTACCACCTGCGGTCTGTCCTTTGTCGATGTATTATCTTCCATGCTCAGAAGTTAATAGAATTGCATGTATAGACCTAAGAAGAGAACATATATCCAACTGAATTGAAGAATATATAATCATCATGATTATCATCACTAACTCTATAATTGTATAACGGGATATTTGAAGATGGATGAAAAATTAATACATTTTTTTCCTTAGTGGACAAATGACATATGTTTTTTTTATCAAAGTTATTTCTAATTATTCTTTTATAATATCAAAAAACAAAATGGTGAAGTTCAGGAATAAATATAAGTATCGAAATTTTGTGAATTTTTTAAAACCCAAAGAATTGCAAATGGTGAAGTTCAGAAAATTTGTTTCTATATATCTTCTTTTATAACTATATTTTAGTAACGTGATATTTTGAAAGGGAGGAAATTTAGTTTAGAGTTCCTTTGAAAATTACACTGGCCAACAAATTTGAACTTTTTTTATTCATCAGAGACCTGAGCAAACTTTTCTCATGGAATTTTTCTCACTGATTTCAAATTTGACTTTAATCTTTCTTTAGCACATCAGGTTTTCGAGACATTCGAAAATGCAATATGACCGCCGTCGCTGATAGAATGCAGCGTTTTACTCTGATTTCTTTGCCGAAACCGGTGATATATGGTTGCATAGCGCCATTGCTAGAAAAAAAAATGCCTTCTGTATATCTCCATGTGCATTGAGAAGTTGAACTGACACAAAATGCTGCATTTAACCTATAGAACCTCTAACATTTATCATTCTCCTTAAGCGTAAACATATGATAAAGATAAATAGCCATATTTTATTTATTCCACAAACATCATAAAGTTAATGGTACTTATATTGCATGTATAAGAATGGTAAACAATGATTGAACGGCTAATAAGTCAAAACTCGAATTCATAAACGTTGTGTATGGCATTTGCTCGTCACTTACGGCTCCAAGATTTTCTGGGAAAAAGTCTACATAGGTGCGAATGAAGGAAATGGATCTTAAGTGACATCGGCATCCCATTTCTTTATAAGATTGAAGAAGGTTTTCTACGCCATCTCTGTATGTAGGTGACTTGTTGATGCCCAGAAAGTTTTCACATAACCACTTGAAGGCTAGCCATGCATTTAGTTCAAGAGGAGTGAGGGTCTTCTCGAAGTCAGGGTCTGCTAAAACCTCCCTGATTTGTGGTCCCACAAATATGCCTTCTTTTAGTTTTGCCGCGCTGAGTTGTGGAAATTTTTTGCACAGATATTGGAATCCCTGAGAATTGTCCTTAGCCATTGCCTTCACGAAGTTTTTCATTAGACCTAGTTTCAAATGAAGAGGTGGCAGATATATTTTCTGAGGCTCTACCAGGGGGACAGACTGAACACTCATATAATGTTTTACAGTGGCATGGCTACCTCAGAGGCAGAGGAAGCAACAGTTCTTCGTGAATCTTCCTTGCATACCCATTAGCATGCCTATTACTTTTAGATCATCACAGATGTACCACTGATGGGCTTGGTAGTTTATGGCTTTAAGAAGAATATCCATATTGTCATACGAGGGGCCACTTGTCCCTGAGGCTTCGAATTTCCGACAACCACAAATCTCCCGACTGCTGTTTAATCCACTCCTGGACGGCGAGCTGGACATCTTCATCGTCCCCAAATCAGCGTCCACGCAGGGCAGCCTTGAGCTGGCGGAATAAAAAGTAGTCTCTAGGAGCCAGATCCGGACTGTAGGAAGGATGGTTGAGCTCCTCGAATCCGCACTCGCGCAGGGCAGCTTGTGCAACTCTGGCCTTATGGATTCTGACGACATTGAAGTCGATCATGGGGTGTGAGGTTTCGTGAGGTTTCTAGGGACCCAACGGGCAGAGACCTTTGTCATGGCCAAATTGTCGTGGATGATGTTGATAACACTTCCATGTGATATTCCAAGTTCTCGCTCGATTTTTTCGACCTTCATCCGTCGATTAACGAGGATCCTCCTCTCCACACGGGCCACATTCTCCTCGTTGGTCACGTTTGATGGGCGTCCTGGACGGGGGTCATCTTCAAGGGACTCAAGACCATGGCGGAACTCCCTATTCCAGCGAACAATGGTTGCATAGGAAGGGGTGGTGTCGGTGTATACTGCAACCATGCGTTCATGGATCTCTTTTGCATTCTTGCCTTCCTTGGTCAAAAAATTGATTACTGCGCGGTGCTCAACCTTCTACATGGTTGAAAGATTTGTGACTGACTATCTGCGATCAGCTACTGCTTCTTAAATAGACGAGGCAGGCGCGTGTTGCTGCAGGTCCTGACTTGTCATAACTTGTCCTAACACCCCCAAAAACAGCCATCTCCCTTTCTCTATTTTGCCCTACCGATTCGCAAAACTTATTGACCGCCCCTCGTATGTCTTCTTAAGGTGCACAAAATGGCCAATAGGAATGGAAGGCTTTACATTGCCATTGTACAAGAGGACTTGTCTTAGACTCATCAATAAAGAGATGCAAGTCAGACGCCTCATATGTGTGTGACAAGGCTTCGAACCATCCATTTATATCATGGCAATAGCAGAGAGGTCCATTAACTGTGAAGAATGAAGTTAAATCACGATTACGCTTTCCAAAGTAACTCACATGCACATTTTTCTCGGGTAAAATTTTTTCCTGTAGTCGAAATGCTAGAAGTTCTGCTTTCTCCTTTGACAGTGACAGATTTCTCACAAGCTCATTCAAATCTTTCTGAGTAAATAACTTTGGCTCAGAGTTAGCATCCTCATATTCAACATCCGCATCTTATGTGCATGCACTTCAGTACTGCTATCATCACTGATATCATCAGATACGAGGCCATCATCAGGTGGAACTGGAATTGGCAAAGATACATCATTTGGAACTGGTCTGCACGCCGAATCCATGGTTGGATAAACAATTTGGTACTTGTTCTTTGTAGAAAACCCTTTTGTGGTCACACTGCAGAAATAGCAATCTTCGAGATGATCTTTGGGCTCTCTCCATATCATAGGTACAGCGAAGGGCATTGAAGCTTTTTTTTTGTTAATCCAGTCATGTAATCCATTAGAGTAGTAAGTACAAATTTGGTGTGGTACCCATGCTTTATCTTGGTCACCCAGAGGGCAACCGAAGTAGAGTTTGTACATTTTCTTTATATCATTTGTGATAGTACGCTGCTGAGATTTTGTTGTAAAATGCCCACATACATAGCAGAATTTATCTGGATGATTTTTGCACTATCAAGACATTGTTACTGCTTTGTGGAAATATTTGGAAGCCTCTTATGATCAACGCACAAGGAGCAGCTTATAAGATGCACATCACATGAGGAACCTGAAAGCATAAAACAGAATTATAAATAATTGCGCAAAATATGCATGCGGGTTACAAATGTAAATTTATTCTTCTCTATACCCCTTTAACCAGCAATAACTCACGAAGCATCTAGTTTGCTCATCTTAGCAGTACAATAATGATGCATGCAATAGAGAAATACCAGTAATATACTACATTTTATAATCGCAGGCAGCCATTTTGAATTTTGGGCATCTCTTAAAAACAGTACGTGCTATTATCAAATTTAAATCTTCAAATGCTTCCCTTCCCTAGCTTTATGGTGTTATTAAAACCCATAAGACTGATAACCCAATGCGCCCCATCATTAGCTCTGTTGGGTGTGTTTCCTATACCCTCTCAAAATGATTAGCCTCTCTACTAAGCCCTTTGGTTGGAACCATTTCCAATTAACATATTATTAATAATATGCACCTCATTAGTAAGCTTAATGAGCTCCCCTATCCTGATAATTTTAGCCTGGTTAGTTTCGATGTTTGTTCCCTCTTTACTAAAGTTCCCTTACCCGATCTCTTGAATTTCCTTGAAGAACACCTCAACACAGTTGCTCTCCCTATACCCGCTTCTAACCTCATTAAACTCATTGCTCTTTGCATCAACAATTGCAAATTTACCTTTAATGGAAAATTTTATCGCCAAATCTTTGGAATGGCATTGAGGAATTGTTTGTCTCCTGTACTCGCAAACCTATACATGGAATTCTTCGAATCTAGAATACTTTCCCAAATTAATGAAACGCCTATAGCTTGGATGCGATATGTTGATGACATCCTTTGCCTTTGGCCTAATAATTTAAAAATTAATAAATTTCTTACGAAAATTAACACCTTATTGCCCTCGATTAAATTTACTTTAGAAGTTGAAAAATATCGCACACTCACTTTCCTAAAAAATTCTAATCCATCGGACAAACCATTGTTTTAAATATGAAATATATAGAAAACTCACAGTAATAGACTCTTTTATACACTTTTATTCTAACCACCATAATAACATCAAACAAAGTGTTTTCTCCTCCATGTTTTTGCGTGACCTTTGAATTGTCTCACCAGAATACCTAGACAAAGAAGTCGATATAATATATAAAATAGGGCTAAATTTGTGCTACCCTTTGTACTTTCTCGACAATTGTTATAAGTCCGTCAAGCGTTCCTATTATCAAACTAATGTTAATATCCCTAATTTTCAGGCCCAAAACTTATTAGTTTTACCCTATAACCATATTTTCATTAAATTACCTCGTTTACTTAGGCCTCTGAACATAAATGTTATTTTTAATTACGAGACTACAATTTATCGCATCCTTGTCAAAATTCCCCCCCCCCCCTTTCCGACCTGGCATTGTTTATTCGATAGGCTGCAACAACTGCCAAAAATGTTATTATGGACAAACCGGGAAAGAACTAGCTGTCCGCGTTAAGCAATATAAAGCCAATGTACGTAATCACAGTGAACAATCTGCGCCTTTTCTACATATGTACAATCTTAACCATAGCATTAACTGGAACAGTGCCAAACTAGTCATAAAATGAAGTAATTATATTCCGAGAAATATATTAGAATGTATCTCCATTAACGTGTTCTCAAACTTCGACCTTAGCCGTGGTTTGTTCACGCTAGACCCCATTATCACTACATACTCGTATATAAAATCTCAAATAAAGTTGTTTCAGGATTTTGTACCCCACGAGTCAATGTATGTCCTGCCTCCTGTTCATTCCTTGAAGAGGTCTTTTAGAATAAAGACGAAAGCGCTCGGAATCGTTTTTCCATTTTCCTTGTGGGTGTTATTGATATAATTTTGACACGTACAAGTTGAGTGTTTCTTTTCATATATATATATATATATATATATATATATATATATATATATATATATATATATATATATATATATATATACGAGGTCTCTTCAACAAATTTGAAGAAAAATGCAATAAAATTCAAACAAAATGAAGATAAACTTGATATTTCGACCTAAGCTCCATTGAGGCCAAAACACTTTTACAAGCGATGACGCCATCCATTTAAACCATTTCTATAAAACTGAGGAGTTCGAGAATTAAACCAAGTTAGAACAACTCTTTTACGAGTAACATCATCATCAGAATAACAAGGTTAACAGAACTAAGTCGCGTGCTCTCAATTATTTCAATAATTTTGAAAAAAAATTTTATCAAACGTATTAATTAACAAACATATAATCTGAACTTACAACCTTCAAAACTCTCAAAAACTCATTGAAAAGTAAAATGGTTTACCATCCGACCGACTGAAGGACGGACCGACTAGTAACTTATACTCGTGTGCACGCGACTAAAAACGAGGGTTCTTCATTCTTTGTTTAAGGTTTGGAAACAAAGAAAAAGTCAGGAAAAACATTGTTTTTCTTCTGTTGATGTGAAAATAGCTCATAGTCCCATTTGTGCGTGTGTTTTTGCAGTCCGTGTGATCATTCTTACAGATTGTTTCCTGTGAATGGTTTTTCCTCAGTTCTATAAATTATAAAATTTGCGATTTCCATGTTTTAAATTGTTGTTTTTTATGGTTTTCTCACTTGATTTCTTCTCCGGGCTTTCTATGTGATTGGTGTTTATGATGCGCTGGATCCATGGTTTCCTTTATTTGTTCACGGATCTTTCCTTGTTCTTCTATTGAGCCAATTCAGGGGTCTCTTTGGGCTGCTGGTAAACTAGTTTGTGCTCTTCTCGCACACAGAGTCACTAGTATCCGTTTTCTGTGGTTTCTAAGTCTTCTCTGTTGGTGTATATCGAATGTTAATAATTTCAGACGATGGCGGTCATCAGGAAAACACATTTCCTCGAGTCATGAAGGATACATGCCATATATCAGGAGCCATTTCTTGATTTCGCTCATTATTTTTTTGTTTCCGCCCTATTTTGGCGTAGGTTTCGTTTGCCTTTTCTTCTTCTTTTCTCGTTTGTTATTATTCCTTCCTTTTTACCTATTATGTCCTATTTTTACTGGAGAAACATGGCCATGGTTCTATGATTGTCTCCTCAGTTTATATACTAAACTGCACTTTTTCCATGTGTGGTTAATTTTGCTGCTTTACGAGCACATTTTAAATCCTTTGTAGCGTAATCTCCAATTTATAGCACCTGACACATGTAAGCACGCTCACTAATTCCTCATTTTCTTTATCTGTTCGGGCGTTATGCTTAGACTATAGGCCAGCAATCCTATCTCTTTCATCTTGCGGCCATCTTTGTGCTCTTAAAAATAATTATTAGCACGTGCGAGTAATCTGTATTCGTTCTTGTGTTTTTGAATTTTATGATTTCTGAGATCTTGGCACAGTTCTGGTCTCTATTTCTTCTTTAATTTCGTCGGGCGTTTGTTCTTCCACCCACGGTTCTAATTGTGTAGCTTCTATTTGCAGTGAAATCATAGCCTCTAGCCATATCCTTTTAAGGGTTACGTGTTTTTTTATGACAGCAAAACGTCATATTTTTTTCCTATGACAGCGTTATGGAGATACTTGAATAGTTTAATGGCATATTAGAACTATTCCTAGTTCTCCATATACCTTTTGGAACACATGTTCTCCTTTGGCTTCTGCCCCCCTCTGAAGACGCGCAAAGGGGCCGTTTATGAAGTCTCAATCATTAGCTTCAGCGACGGCTGTGCCTACATTTCTCTCCTTCGACACGACCTTACTCCTTTTAACCTTACCTTAAACCTACCCTTCCACCTAAACTGCCCCTAGTATCTAAAATATGTAGTCCTTTTTAGTCTATTGACATGGGGTACCGGTGAGGTAGGAAAATATATATAGCCGTTAGAATCCAGTTTATTAGAGACACTGGCTTATTCCGCTAGAGGCGTGAGTGTAAGCCGTACCGATACTGCCTAACCCCTAATCCTAGCAGTTTTTGTTCCTGCCCCTTCCTCACGTCCACCGCGGAAACAGGGCTTCCCGGAACCCTCTTGGGCTCCCGGCTGAGTAAATTTCAAGGCTCAGCTTGGCTCCTGCGTGGGAAGGTATCAAGGAAGATCTGAGCTGCCTTAACTACCCACGCGTAAAGTAGTCTTCTCTAGCGTCGATAGTCAGGGGTGGAAGGGGGGGGGCGTGTTATTAAATACCTACACCCCTCTCCCTCCTTTTATCTCCCATGACTCATCTTTCTTTTCTCTATATATCCGTTTACGCATCCACAAGAAAATGGCAGGTGTAGCATGAAAGCTCTGGCTGCGACTGACATGTGGAGAATTATATACCATCCGTGCCCCAATGACTGCCCAATTGTGAATATATATCTTCCACACATTTTTACTTCCATCTTTAGTACTTTTCAGACCCCTTTTTATAAACTTCCGGTGTGGTATTTCCCTTTAAATCCGAGGCAAAAAAAATCGTATTTGTATCTATCCATACCTACTTTCCTTATCCCTTCCTTATTTCTCTACTGAATGAACAAACCCCTTTTTGTAACACATTTCTTCTCCTTAATAAAAAAGACGGTCGAAGGATCTTTTTCAGTCCTTGTTAGCGATAACAAAGGCCATGTCATAATCTCTGGTCTTGGTACATACCATCACGAAGAGATTATATCTGAAAATCCCTCCCCCGCCCCCCAAAACAGGCCCCTTTTTGATAGGCTTCATTTCTTAACTCGACCAAACATTAAGAAATGAAGCCTATCAAAAATTGGGCCTCATTTTGGGGGTCACCCTGTAAGAGTAAACCTTTTAATTAAGGGTATATTTCCAATTCGAGATTTAAGTAATAGACCTGTCCAATGGATATCCCGTCAGTCGCGTTGGATTGTGAAGATGCGATAGCAGCAGACGAGCTGAAGCCAGAGGAGTGGAGGCTCAGGAAGAGCAGGGATGTAGTCACATTGAAAGGGAGAGTAAAAACCGGAAGTTGACTGGTTGACAGTAGTACACCCAACCCAATGCCCACACACACGCTGAAAAATGCCAACATTAAAGTATTCTCCTACACTGATATTTTCTGTTGAAGAGACACATCAAGGACACATTGATTTGGGGGAGGGGCAATATGGAAAGGTCTGGTAAGGGTAGGTTAGGTTATACACGGAAAAGGGTCCTAGTAACAGGGAATATGTGTTAACTGTAAAGCCTGTATGGACTAGTGGTAGAAATGTATATTAAAAAAAGTAAAAAATAAGTATATAGAAAAAGTTACTAAAATATCTTTTTATTAATTTTCCTTTAAAAAGATGAAAAGCAACTGGAGCATATCTACTCAAGGAATTATGAAAAGGCGTTAAAAGGGAAGTATGAAAAAGTAAAAAAAATGTGTGAAAATGATAGTGTGGTTGGTTATTTTGGAAATAGCTAAACAAAAACATGGTTGGAAGCAGAAACGAAAATTTCTAAAACTCTCCGAAAATATCGTAAAAAATTCAAAAGAATCGTACAGAACTAACCTGAGAGCCCCCATGACAAAGATCCCGACCCAAACTAGCACCCCGATTTCTCCCTCAAAGAAGACCGGGAAGAGTGCCACACTGCAAGTGCCAATAATTACGGCACTGTAATTCTGTAGACCGGATACAACTACTGAATCTGGCTGTTGCAATATCTGAAATTACGGAGAAGATAGACAGGACTTGTTTCATTGAAGTTATTAATTAAACCACAGGCAAATCATAAATTGCCACGAATCAACCGATAGATTGTTTATCTATCGATTATATTTAGCGTATTTTGATTGGGAAATGAAAGAACGCGCTTAACCAAAGAACGAATTTCTATTAATTGTCGTATGAATGAAGGAATGAATGCAGAAAAAGAACAATTAAATAAAAAGAAAAAGATAAATGAAAAGGTCAGCTTTCGCCCCTCTTTTCAAACTCCCTCGTTCTTTACATGTATGAATATATTCCTCAAAGGGTGAAAAAGAACGTTAAAACTACTAAAATTAAATCTCAGTGAATCAAATGATTAATTTCTATATACTTCTTGGAAGGATCTATATCGATGTAGAGAGCTAAATCTAGTATCAATTTATCTGTATCCTGTATCCTACAGATTAAGTGAAATAAAATAGCTGGTAGTTGTGCATACAGAGGAACTTACTCTGAAATTATTCTTTTAGTCCTGTCCACACTAATTTCCGGGGTCTCACGTGTTGCTTTCTACTCTTGCATTGTTCAAGGCCTACAAAACCCGACTTGAAACTTCTTGAGCTTAGGAACTTTTACTATTTAAAACATTCAATTATTACCTGATGAACAAATGCTTTCAGCTGGACTTAAAATTCAAACTCATAGCAGGAGACGAAGTACTTCAGGTAAGCTCTTCCCCTCTGGTAATTAAGCAATAGGCCTATTAGCTGGAGTCTTCGACTTAGCCGACTAATACTCGTCTGTCGCTTCTAAGTTTGAGCGAACTCGAGCCACAATTGTTTTGGGTAGTTAGATGGAAGACCTGATTCGGGGAAGAGGATGCCATGTGTTGTTGAGATGCATGGTACAGATCCCACGGACATTGGACATTGGACATAATAAGTGAGAAATATAGTAGTAGAGGGTTTAAGTAGGAGAAATAGTGGGGAAATAGGGAAAAAATATAATAGGAAAGCGAAAAACGAAAGGTAGAATGAAAGACAGATCCCTGGTGAAAGGGTATCACTGGCTTTCTTTGCGTTTTGGTTTTTTTTTTTTTTGATAGCATATGACTATACTATCTGATGAATGCGGTGGGCATTCGAGCCTTTGTATTAATACATTGTATCTTTACGTGGCTTTTGGAAGATTTTCATCTTCAATTCTGGGTGTTTTACACCTAGATTTGGATTTTTTGGTGTTGTTTGTATGTTTTTGGCGATATTTTCGCGCAAAAATTGGGGAAGTGTTATTTAAAACCAAATTAAACAAGTGTTAATTCGGTGGCTACACTCGTTTGGCTTTGTTCATGTTTTTTGTGTTATGACTGGGGGTTATTTAGTATTTAAGTGAACTTAGGGTCGACGTTAAAGTCATTCGGTAGTCTACTGCTTTTGAAACTAATTGATCGTCTTAAGTTAGGTAAAATGTCGAAGTCGATGTGCTCCAGTACAAACTCGGGGGGGAGGTGCCGGTGCACCTTGTCCCAGATTTTGGTTGCTCTTAGGTGAAGCTCCACGTTTATGGGGGTCATCCCCAGTTCACCATGGAGTTCACTCTGCCTTCTCCCTTCTCTCCTTCGGGCTCCCGTAATGATATATACTGCCTTATTCTGGACTCTTTGCAGTTTAAGGACTTGGGTCTTGGAAACTACGTTTATAGGGATCGGGGGGTACAGGAGTTTTGAGCGAATGCACGCATTGTAGATCTTTAGTTTGTTGGAGGTACTCAGGTTTACGAATTTGAAAAATTCGCCCAAGTCCCTCCGTGCATTCTGTGTAGTTCTCGCTACATGGCTCCTATACCCACCGGTCGTAATTTGTAGTCCCAGAACCGTGCCCTCCGTGCGGTATGGGATGCGTGCACCCCCCACACGGATGTCTGCCAGAGTCCTTCGGAATAATGGAATTACACGGAACTTTTGGGCATTGGTGGATATCTTCCATCTTCTCTCGAAGGAGTTGATGTTTTCGATTTCCACTGCCGTACTTCGTGCCATGAAATTCGCATTCCGATAAGGCCCCGTACATATCATCGTTATATCATCCGCAAATTGGACGTATAAGGAACCCTCAGTCAAGGGTTGGGGAAGGTCTATAGTGTAGATGTTATAGAGCAGGGGAGAGATGCACCCGCCTTGGGGCACCCCCGCCTCGAGTTCGAACTCAGGGCCGCTGTAATCTTTTATACTCAAAAACGCTCTCCTCTCCATCGCATAGTCACAAAGAATCCTTTCAAGTATGGGATTGAGGCCTAGTTGAAGGATCTTATATTGTAGGCCTCTCCTCCATACCTTGTCAAAGGCCTTTTTGACATCGCGTAGCACCAGATTTGCATGGCGTTTCTCTGATTTTACTTTTGCCAACTTCTCGGTAATTACGGCTAGCGCCGTGTCTGTTCCTCGCTTCGCACGGAAGCCATGTTGTTGGATGTTATGAGAGTTATTTCTCTCGAGGAACATGTTTACCCTGTTGGCCAATATCTTCTCCAAGACTTTCCCTGAAAATTCTAGGAGAGATATGGGCCTGAAGTTAGCTGGACTGTCCGGTGGTTTACCGGCTTTTGGAATGAATATCATTTTCGCAACCTTCCAGTGGTCAGGGAAGTATCCCACGTTTAGGCATGCGTTCATGATATTCATGAGCCCCAGTAGGATATTGGGCGGGGCTCGAATAAAATTCTCCTTCGTCAGTCCTGTACGCCCCGGTGCTCGCTGTCGGAAGGATTTTAAGGTCATAGAGAGTTCCTCGGCAGTAATTCTACCGCCGAGTCCCTCCATTTCCCTGTTCTGTGATACGCAATGATGAGGATGCGTTCTATGTATTTGGTCATTCAGGTCGTTAATAATTTCGTTTTCGAAGTCCAAATCGAAGTCATCATTCTCTTCCGGGGAAATCTTAAAGATAGATGCCCAAAAGAGTCTGAATTCCTCTTCGATTCTTTCCACGTCAGAAATTTCAGTGTCGTCACGTATAAGTTTAACAGTCCTTGGTGGTTGTCCGCCTTTAAGTCGTTTTACCGTCTGCCAGAATGTACGTGAGTCAGTTTCTACATTCAGTCCGTCAATCAAATTATTCCAGAGTACACTCTGTTGGTCCCTTATAAGAGTCATTAGTTCGTCGCGTATGAGTCGTGTTTGTCGGTGTGTGTTAATGTTGGGGCCAGTGAGGTTTACTTCATCGATCCGTTCCTTATATTCCCTCGCGAGGGTTTTCATTCTAGGGGTCCATTAGGGGGCAGGGAGAGTTTTATACTTAACTCGGGGGATGGCTTCCTTGTCGGCTTTTAATAGTTTTTCATTTAATTTATCCAACTCCTCGTCAATTTCTTCAAGGGAGGCATCATTTAAGGGTTCTGGGTTATAATTTTCGAGGAGTTGATTATACTTATCCCAGTCGGCTCGAGCATAGCTCTTTCGCTCTGGGATAGGGATTTGAATGGGGGAGGTTGAGACTTTAATAAGGATAGCCTGGTGATCGCTGGGAATAGGGGGGCCCGGCTCAATGAAGTAATTATAAGGGAACATATTGCTGGTTAGCACAATATCAGGTTTTGTTGCTGACCTGTGAGTAATATATGTGGGGAAGTCTGGTCCAATTCTAGTCATAATGTTTCTATCAATAAGTGTCTCAAGATTCCTGCCTGCTGGGTTGGTCGACGTATAACCGGAGGCAGCGCTTCTTGCATTGAGGTCACCGGCAAAGAGAACGGTTCTGCCGTGACCACATAACTGCAAGAAGTTTGGGAGGGGCAAATACCCTCTCCTTGGGGGTTGGTACCCCGTTGCCAGGACCAGGGGTCCCACTGCCGTACGGACCTCCACAGCAAGGTAAGATTCGTCGAGTCCACTTATTGATCTGAAGTCAAGACCTCTTTTCACAGCTATGGCGCATCCGTCAAAACGTTCTCCGCTGTGATTTTTGGTCAAGACTTCGTATAGAAAGATTTTTATCTGATTAGCGTCGTTTATTCCATGTTCAGAAATAAATATAACGTCTGGGTCACTTTGTCTTAATACGTTTCCGTATAATATTTTTTTGTTTGTCCATCCGTCAGAGTTCAAATGTAAAATTTTTAGAGTCGTCATTTTGTAGTTCACTTAAGGGTTTTCGAGTGTAATATGATGTTTTAGGACTTTATTCTCTTACGAGTTTAGGTCCTTGTGGAGTGTTTGGGGGCGTTATGGTTTTTCCTGTACGTTTCTTTCTGTATTCGCCGTCGGTTAGGGTGATAAAAGAGTCCGGAGTCAGTTTTATCAGGCCTTGGAGTAAAGCCTCCTCGACCTGTTTTTCACTGAGTTCGTCCGAGGTGAACTCCCATTTGTATACTCCGGCTATTAAGCCTTCGGATACGTCAAGGGCATCCATCTCCTTAGGAAAAGGGGACCTTTCGGCAGCGAATACCTTCAAGTTAATTTTTCTTGAATGGTATGCGTGCCTGGATTCCCTCTTACAAGAAGAGGACGATCTCGGGCGTCTCTGGGGCTGCGAGGTTTTCTGTGAGCGGGGCGAACGTGCCCCTCCCTCGGCTCTCGCAACTCCAGTCTCCGTGCTCTCGTTATTCACTTTTTTTGTGGGTGTGGTTGCGTGGGTATTTTTGTTTTTTGTGGTTTCTTTGAGTTGTTTTTGTTCCGTGCGTGCTTTCGCAGCCTGGATCCTGGGGTCTCTGGAGGAAGCTGAGGTTGTGGCATTACTGGGGGTTGGGAGATTCTGACAATTAGTCTCGCACTGGGGTTTGAGACTAATTTTCAGGATCTCTTCTGACCGCGGGTTCGAGGGGAACCACATACTCTCCATTCCATTATTGGTTAGCATCTTATTAAGCTCATCTGCAAAGCACCCCGGGGAGGAGAGATTCGCAATATGAGCATAATATATGCAACACATAATTTTAGTCGAGTTTTCATTCTCGACGTGGAGATATGTGGGGTTCGCTTTAGACTCCGCTACCGCAGCTTTTGCGACCTTAGCATAAGTAGTATTAGCTTTCCTTTCTTCGTCGGTTCGTTTTTGAGCGGCTTTATTCTTTAGGATCTGTTTTTTGATGGGGCAGGCCATGGAGAGTGTCTTATGTTCCCCCGCGCAGTTCAGACACTTCATGGTGGTGCTTTTACAGCTCCTCCAGAAGTGGTTGTCCGATGCACAAATGGAACATAAGGTAGCATTCCCTTTGGGGCAGTTGGCTGTGGTGTGCTCTTCATACTTATAGCATTTGAAGCACATCTGGAGGTCGATAAACTCCTCACGTTCGATCTGCTCGGGGCAGATTCGAACGTTAAAGAGGAGCATACCGCACTCCGTAGCCTTAACCGCCATTGCCGAATCAGTGAACACTATCTTAAAGACATGCGTGTAATCCTTAAATTTAAGGATTTCCGCAATTTTAGCCCAGGGGTGGTTTTTTTCAACCTCAGCATGAATTTCTTCAATGCTGTGGCTGCCTACCCAAGGATCGAGGCGTCTAAGAATTATGCTGCGATGTGTTTTGATCTGTGGAGGCGTGTGGGGTCTTAGGTTAATCTTTTTCAACGACTCTGCCGCTTTTTGAGAGGTGAGGACCTCGCAGTCACTCTCCTTTTGGCAGATAGCCGAGTAGCCATTGTGAGTATCGATGAGGCGTACTAAGGTTACCCCTAGTTCCCCATGGGTTATCGCGAAGACTTCTCCCCGATCTGGCTTGGGGCCATCGGAGAGAGTCCTCAGCGGTATCCGCCGAGTCTCCCTCATTTAAATCTCCATTTCCGCATGGGAGCTGAAAAAATAAAGAAGTTACGAAGACTCGGGGTGTGTGGCTGTGTTCGTGTGTGTGAGTACGTGATATTTAACACCGGTGAGAAAGAATAGATAAAAGAAGTAATCCTTGTCCAAAACAAAAAAAAAACCGATCAAAATGGCACTTTACCTTGGGTGCAGGCGCTTTTCGAGGGCCTGCAGGTCTCCGGTCCACCACAAAGGGAGTCCGGGGTGGAAAATGGAGGGGGAGGGCGGAAACAAGTTCACCCTCGCTACCGACGCACGAAGCGAGCGAAATTTCACTTTTTACGTATAGGAACGCAATGACAAATTCGTACGTACGCCGATTCAGAACTCCTGGGTGAGCAATCACTAAAATGCGCGAAAACACTATTCACAAAACGTAAGCGAAAACAAACTTAAGGTTGGCTTTTTCAAAAGTCACGAGTGAGAAGAGCAAGACTAACTCCGGCAAGCAAAGCAGTCCAGATCCCACGGTAAAATGTGGTTCCCAATTAAGAGTGGCAACAAATGAAGCGAAGCGGTGGTAAAAAATAACGTGTTCTAATTGATCTATCAGCAAACGAAAGTCTGGTAGAATTTGTTTTAATTTTATAGCAATTTAAAAGGAAATAAAATTTATATAATCTAACGAGGCCGCATTCACTTAGTGATGGAGGAGGGTAGATATTGGAAGTAGACAGACAGAGATATAAGCCAACAAGGATTAACACGGACTGCTGAATCTCTATCAATATTAAAATGTGAAAACGAGGATTTCATTACAAAACTTCACTGGCTATGTTCATACAGAGAGCACAAGTACTCAGTGATCTCCAGAGTATTTTTCCATATATAGTTCTCCAATGGTGACCAAACTAATAAAGGAACGATACAGAAGAAAAGGGTCACATAGATCTACAAACGTCCATTTATATAAAAAAAAGGTCTAAAAATCGCGTGAGATTAATGATATCTCAGATTACCTACAGGATAAAGAAAAGCAATTCGAAACGATTTCACCTCTGTTAATAAAGGAGAGAAACAAAGTGAGAACTGAAAGCGAAAGAGATCTAAGGATAAAATCACACAAAGTCCTTTGGAAAATTCACAAAACCTCATTAACATTTTTAACAGTGTCAGTAAATGATATCATAAATTCAAATTTAATTTCCCTATACATTGTGTTCGGGCTAAATTTGACGGTTTGCATAAAAGAACCCACCGCCTCAATATCTCATCCAAAAATTAATATATTTTAAAAATATCAACTATATTATAGCTGGAAGATAACAGTTTACTCATAGTAGCCGCCCTCAGCTTCCACAACTGCCTCTTGACGGCTCCGGAACAAGGTGCATGCGTTCCTTACTGCGTCCCTGGGAAGATCTTCGAACACTCCTTGATTTTGGCTACCAGTTCTACTTTGGTATTGCAAGCAGAGCGGTTGGTGTCTTTCTCAACCAGGCACCACAGAGTAATCCATGAGATTAAAATAGGGGGAATGAGGAGGCTAGAGTGGTGCTGGTGAAGTAGAAATTCTCCGACAATCATTTCTGACTTTTTTCGGAGGTACTCGTATAGCCTTCCAACAGCAAGCTTCTCCAGCCAGACTTGACCACAATCTCCAGCAGCTCTACATAACCGTCTGAATTGAGCATAAAACTGCTCAAAGATGTGGGGCGGCATTGCGTCACCCTCACTGGTGACACAACCATAAACCATCACAGTTGGGGTGAACTTGGTCTTCATGATACATGGAACGTCACATCGATTGTAGAAAAGCCACCTGTTGCTCTGGGTGCTGCGCAACTGGTCCTGGCATAAGTTCTTTTCATCTGTGAAGAACCAGATCGTCCCCGGCTCAACACGATACTTCAGCTTGTTCAGGAGCTTCTTTGCCTTCGTCAAGCGGTTCTCCTTGGCCTTGTCTGCAAGAATATTCCTCTTACGCTTCTTATAAGAGTGGTAGCGAAGGTCCTAATTCAGGGCCAGCCTTATAATGATAACTTCAAAACTCATATCTTTCACCAAAGCTCTGATTTCCTTGCCCGGGTCTTCCGTTACTTTGTCCTGCAAGAGTTGAATTGATTCCCGTGTGCGCCGCAGGACGAAATCAGAACGCCTGCTGTGTTTCTTTCTGCTGACCACGGCTTCGTAGTCTACGTTGTAGCTGTCCGTGTCATATCTTACAGGCTTTACAGTTTAACAGAGCATTGATCACCAGTAATGATGTCGGCATATTGATACCCAGCGCGAATCATCAAGATGCAAGTAGCTCTTTTCCAATACCAGTAACTTTTTCTCAACTAAAATTTTACTCTGTATGCTATCCAAAACCTTTGACTGTTCGCCAATACGAGGGGTGATCAGAAAGTAGTGACAGTGAGACCGTATATTTTGGTAGAACAGAGGTAAATCCAAACAGTAGTCTACATTCCTTCAAAGTACTCCTCTCCTGCCTCTATGCAGCGTTCCATCCTCCTTCACTACTTCATGAAGCAGTCACAGTACTCAGAAGCTGGTATACTTCGTAGCACTGAATTGACTTTTCGTGCCAGGTCTTGGATACGATGAAATTGCTTCCCTGAGATCGCCCCCTTGATCTTTGGAGACGACCAAAAATCGCAGGGGGAAAGGTCAGGTGAGTAGGATGGATGGGCAAGAAGTGTGATCCCTTGCTGCTGCAGGAGTTGCACAGTCAGGCACGCTTTGTGTGGTTCAGCAAAGGGCACGATCGGCGGTGGGTTGGTGCGGACTTGGCCTGATGTTCTAGGACCTGAGAAACGACTTGGTAAGTGTAGTAATTGACTGTGATAGAAGATTGTTGAAGCATCACATCCACACACATTGGTCCTTGAGAATTGCAGAAGATGGTGAAAAGGCGCTTCCTGCTTCGAAATTCTTCCCTGAAAATCTGTTTGTACTGATTGTCTCTGGTGGTCCGAATTCACCCAGCTAGAGACGAAAAATCCGCACCCATTCGCTCTTCTGTTAGAAAATGGGGTACCCATCGAGCACACTACTTCTTCAGTCCTAAGTGTTCATGAACGATATCATGTGCACTCCTATAGCTGACACCAAACTCCAAAGATAAGAATCGAAGAATAAAGGTTGGATTTTCGTCAATGATGGCCCAGGCACCGACCTTTGTTGCTTCGGTCACGGAGGTCCGGGGGCATCCAGATCCATGATCACCTTCCAACTGCAAAAGTTCGAATCCGGCGGAAAACAGTTTCCAGTGGTGGAGTAGACTCGAGGAATAACTTGCAATAATTCCCTTGTGATCGTTGTTTTTTACTCCGAGTTTCCACCTAGTGAATGTGTAGAACCCGCAACTTTCTTTCGAGAAATCCATGTTTCCAGTTGGAGAGCGAAACCAGCAATGACACAATCGCACAGCGCAACGAAAAAATGTAACCCAGTCAAGCAGCGACAAATTCAAACACGTCACAACAGGCAACAATCGCTGGCCCGTGCTTCCCTCCCTTCCATCACTCATGGTCTCTCTGCCACGAGTTCGACTCTCATTACTTTCTGATCACTCCTGGGTACATCAAAATGTTCATGAAAAAAAGAGAAATTAAAAATCGTCAAATTTAGTAAACAATTAACGATTTTATTCTAAGCATAATTAAGCATTTAAGATATAGGTCGAATTTGAGCTACTTATTTGTCATTCACAACACCATAATTTCCTTATTGATCAAATTAATTCATGCCAAAGAAAGGGAACAAAAGAAGAAAAAGTACACACAATGAAAAGGGATGACAATTGCTTAAATAACAACCTCGCCAACTTAATTAATTAATGAATAGGACAAAGAGGGAATATTATAATCCTCAAAGATGAAAAGGACTTCTAGAGAAAAATTCCTTACCCTAAATGCTAGAGCCAGAGAATATATTCGAAGCTTCGCCAAACCAACAATCCAAACGATCTTCTGGCCTTTAAAGTGAGGATTTGACTCTAAAATCTCCGCAACATAGTGTTGTCAGAGGGAATCAAATCACAAAATCACTCAGATTACTTTTAACGAAGGAAAAGGAAAGCACGGCACTAAATCATTCAACCATAGCACTCTTGCAAGCAGTCGTCCCACAAAATAACTCAAACAAAGCGATGTCAGAACCTATTGCAATAGAAAACTATCCACTCATAGCATTGGTGTAGGAAAGTAAGCCACACAAACACCCAAACGTGACCTTGAGGTATATATTCCTTCTATAAAATCCTTGAAGCCTCTTTCCATCATCTGACATCTTTATTTTTGGAACCTCTACTGTTATGTTCTGATAAAGTAAGACTTACGCGGGACATCATTAGTGACGCAACAGAAGCTAGGATTGCGCCCAAGGCGACGAGAGGTTGAAAGAGAAGCAATCCAAGGAAAATTAACATGCCACTCCATGGATTATTAGCAAAGCAGACCTGAAAAAAATGAAATCTCAAAAAGGTTGAACTGATCGCCATGAGACGCCAAAGTTAATAGGATTCTCATTGTTATTAGACATTGATATTTTTATGCTAAGTAATTTGTCAGTATAAATTAAATTTGCCTTCGACTGTTTAACACTTCATCAGAATGAGACAGATTAACAATTAAATTATATAATAAAAACAAAAAACAAGAAACTAAATCCAAATCCCAAAACGGGCTCTCGCGTGGGGGAGGGGGGAGGCTCATTTGTTATTTCATTACTCTAATTGGTCGCTGACTACTTAATGTCAACTATTGAAAAGTCAAATCCTAATTTGCGCATAATTACTAGTATCCTCTCGCAATTTCCATTATCATTGAACTTATGTTTACCATGTAATGACTAACACAATATTAATTGTATCTTACCCAAATTACATATATAAATATGCAGAAAACACCTCGGGGCTGAATGATTTATGTTTGAACTAAAAAATAATATGCTTGCAAAAACTATATGAAGTTTTCTTGTAGGAGGAAAGTTTTACAAAATATTAAACTTATATTGAGATACCGAATTTAATAGAGACCATGTATATATGTAAGCAACGCACAAAGTATCACGTTAGTAGTAGTGAAGGCCATATCTCACAGGAAAAATAAATGTTACTTCAAAGTACTTTCGAATGTTAGTCAGTTAATTCTTAAGTAAAACTATAAGTGAAATAAGAGAAGAGTTTATATAAACAAATAAAACGTATTGCACTGCTACTTTTAACAAGGAATTACCATTGCAGAATAAGAAAGACATATCAAGTGCGCGAGAGGCTTCCACAGTTATCAGGATGCAGTTGGCGAGGTCAAACCAAGAAGCGCTCGAGGTAAAGAATACCATAAGGGGGAATGAAAAGATTAAAGCATGCATAGACTAAATAAAAAGGGTAGGTCTAAGAAGAGAATAAAAGGAAGACAGAAAGAGAGAAAGAGAGAAGCGTTGAATGATATATAAATTTAGTTGAATTCCAATCGATTAAGTGATCTTTTTCTGAAATATTGACAAAGAAAGCACAATTCAATTCACCTCGCCTTAGATTATATTTATGTTAGTTAAGACGTACAGAGAGATGTTTACCTGTCTGCCCAGAGTATGTATTTGGGCACTCTGACCATTGTGCGGAATATATGCCACCTATAACTCATACAGATATACAACAATTTAAAGAGTAGGCCTGTTCATACTATAGAAAGTATTGTTTGCATAGTTAAGACAATTTAACAAAAAATGGTAAGATAATACAATTTCTGACCGATTTCAAAGATTTTAGAAATTCAAAAATCTTTATATTCAGGGCACATGGCACGAAGAACACGTAGAAACATAGAAGAACCCCCCCCCCCCGAAGGTTTTACTGTATCACTATGCGCAGAATAAAAATAAACATAAGAGCGAGAATTAATAGTGGCGCAACCTCCTTCTTTGCGAGCCAATTTTAGTGCCAATAAGAGAGATGCGGATCTATTGAGCGTGTTTTCATCGCCTCGACACTCACTGCCACCCTTGCTCCGCGCCAATGGGACATTTTCACCGTCTACCTCCTAACTCACCATTCACGCGAGCTGCAGCAACTTGACTGAGCAATCAAGAAGATTTTATACCTAACTTTATTAACAATAAATAATATATCACCAAATTGGAGTGTGTTTATATAACCAAACGCTCCAGTAGATTTGCGATAGATGAAAAATTTAAACTACCGGTGGTTTTAGGGGTTGTATGAATAAGAAGATCGAAGAAAGGAATGGTTCTATTATTTTAACTACATGATTCAATTTAATAGAATAAAAAAGTAAATTAAGTTTAGTAAGAAAATATTGTACTTATTTTGAATTAGGCCGCCAAAGATTACATCATCTATTTTCCTCTACTAAAGAATGGGAAAGCTAGAATAGTAGTAAGCACTCTTGTTTCAAAGAACTTCATATATAAATTAAAAGGGACGGGAGATAGACAATTTTCCAGGGCTAAACCAAACTTTTGAAGATAAAATTTTTCATTGAGCGATAAACTTTCAGTTCATGAGTAATTTATCATTAAGAAAACGGAACGTCTTTTAACTGGCCTTATGGTAAACAAAGAACAGATATTAAAGGAGACAAGGGTAAAGTTAGTAGAATAAGGAGTTACATTAAATTTAGTAATAAGGCCGTAGCTCTTTGTGACATGAGAATGAAAAAATATTCCCAAAAGGTAGCAGATAGGAAAAGGAGCCTCCAGAACTTATAATCGGTCGTAATGAGAGATTCGTTTGGTATGTTTTGACTAATAGCGAACAAGGGTGGTATTAATAGACTTGAATTTGGCAACTAATTCAGGAACATGTTTAAGTAATGAGTGGACACTTATATGGAAATCATTATTAACTTATGTGGGATATTTGCATAAGTGCCCGTAAGTGGGTTATTTAATAACACGTTCATTTTCAGTAAAAAAAAAGCCTGTTTGTCCAAATTCGCCTTTCTGAAAAGGTGTTTTGGCGAAGAAGTTATCCCCAACTTTTTCATCAGCAACTGTTACAATGATATTAATGAGTTGCCTTTTAGAGATATTAATCAGATTCTTATAGAGAGAGTGGGCGGTCGTTTGCGTGAATTTCGTTTTGGCCAAGACATTTGAACAATAGAAATTGAACGAAAGGAATTTTGAGCGGGACAACAACTGTGCAAGAGCGAGTGAGCAAAATTTCGGAACATTATAAGCAAAAAATCAGCCTGGACAAATTTAAACTTCAGAGAACAAAAAGACTTAAATTATGAAATGTGAGTATATAAATTTAACATGGTGATTTAGTTAAGTTAAAACAAAATAACATTTGTCAATGTTAGCTTAAGATACTGTATATCCATTATATGCTACTTTATTTGGTCACGTTTCGACAAAAAAAAGTTTCCATGATGAGTTTTAGTGGAATTAAATTAAACGCCATCACCTGGTTATGTTAGGTTAGGTTAGAAAGGACTGAAAGTATTTTTAGAATATTTGAACTCAAGCTTAAGTCGGAGAAATATCACAATGCCTGCAGTAATTCTCAAAAGACGATTGTCACCAAAGAGATGTTGTCAAAAAATCCAACGAATGTGCAACCATAATCTATTTTAAATTAAAAGCTTGTGTTCAAAGATCAGAAAATTCATTACTTCTCTCTTTTTATACTTGTCTCAGCAGCCATAATTTACTGATCACTGATCGATACTCTTACTAATTCTCTTGCATACATAGTTTCATTTATTCATGGTCTTAATCTTTCTGAGTTGTCATGTTATAAGAGTTCTTTGGATTGTTGTGCCGCTCAATTTTGGCCCATATAAAGCTGGTAAAAACAAATATATTTTTTTTGCACGAATCACGCTACTAACCCCGATTCCTAAGAACATAAGAAAATAATGAGTCTGCAAAAAGCTAATCAAAACCCAATATGAGGCAATCCTTTATCCGTTGGCTAATATTTAATCGTCCCCCGCCCATTATATGAAGCTGGCGCAGAACTGCTTTTAGCAGGACAATTATCCAAAAATTATGGCATGCGGAAAAGAGGAGTGGTTTAAATTCTAAAAAATTAATGTTTTAAAAAATCTGTCACAAAACCTAGACCTGAATTCATTAGAAAGTTTGTGGATGAAATTAGAAAAGCACCGCCGTCAAAAAAAATTCAAAACAAATCTAACGAATACGGACTAGTTGTGGATATACTCTGAGGAGGAGTGAAGTAAATTTATATTGATACAGCGGCAAGTTAATAGAAATTTAAGACAACCCTTTGACAGCTCTAATTCTAACGAATGTCACGAGACAAAAGATTAATTATCATCTTTTCTATGAATTTAAACCTTTGTTTTGTGTTGAATTGGGCAATGTTGTTGAAATCAATTTTTTGCGGGTCAAGATCACTTTGGATCGGACTTTTGCATTGCCCTTGAAATGAATAAGTAACACAAAAATTATTCAAATATTACTAGAGTAAATAATTGAAAGGTTTACACTAGAAATGTTTATTTAAACTTCTTCCCCAAACTGTATATTGTTAAGCAAAAACATGTCTGCTTATATCTCTAATTATCTTTTTTATTTTGGGGGGATTCATATGAAAAAAAATCATTTGTATTTACCTGTCCGAATCCTCGCAGAAGCGATTCCAAAACTTTGATGACGCCATATGTACTCATCCAAGGCTTGTCATTGTGGATGCCCCAGAGTGCTGGGGCGTCACCCACGACCCACTTCAGTTTGGCGCTCTGTTTGGGGAAATTTTTAACCCACTGAAAATAGCGGACACTACATATGTATCTATGAATTAAATAAAGGACGAACAGTTGAAAAAGATTGCCTATATAAATCGGACAATTCGTTTTCAGATTTATAGGCTAGGCTAATGTGATTTTCTGACGTGTTTAATTGAGAATAGACAAAACCAGTGTAACCATTGACGGCATATTCACTTTTAAGATATTCAGTAAACACTTCGTAAGTGTTTTTTTTTCTTTTAAGGACTTACCACTCCTATTAACACTGAGAGAAGAAACTATTTGATGGAGAGATATAATGTTTTCTCCTATGTACATGCGAGTTAATCATCATCATTATATTTATATATATATATATATATATATATATATATATATATATATATATATATATATATATATATATATATATATATATATATACAAGATGAAGTTGTTAAAAGCCCCCAGGCCTCACTTTGTGTACACAACTCACATAAATGAGTTTGTGGGGCTCATCTTGTAAAATAAGTAGGCCTGTGGCACCTAAATTGCAGGATTTAATAGGCCCAGCGAGGAACTCCACAGATGGACGCTCGGTGAATCTATCAAATCCTAAAAATGACTATTTGTGTAAATTAAGGAAATAATATGCCACGTGAAATACATAAAGAACCAAAGAGAATTAGAAAAAAAACAACAAAATATATATCAAATTGTACATCTATCAAATAGATATAAAGCAAGCGGTTCGTCTGAGTCACGCGGGTACACATGAACATACGCACGCTGGAAACCGTTTTCAAAGATCACCATTTGAACAAATACGTGTCTCCCACACACACACAAACATACGCGTGCTGAGAATAATTATCAGCCAAAAAGGTCAAAACGGGAATCAACAGGCAAGCTGAACAAATACAGGTTTTGACCAGCAAATTTCACAAAGAGCTGTAAGAGACAACTGATTCCCTATGATTAAGATAAATCTGAGACATGGGAAATATGTAGGTACAACAGGTACACATAGCTGTCGAAACTCTGCCCAAGGGATGGAAGTAACGAAAAATTTGATCACTGGGTCCTCCCCACGAATAAGTCAAGGTCACGCTCCTTTGAGACGGCACACAGTATAAATAAAGAGAGACCGAGAGACAGATATTCAATTCAGCAGTTAATTCATTGAATCATTAAGTAAACAAGTCCTGCTGACCAAAAATTCGCGTGCCCTCACTTATTCTGATTTATGTCCTTACGACTTTGAAAACTTTTAATAATTCCTGGAGTAACCTTGGATTCAAAGTTCGTTTGAATCGGCCGAAGAGTTATGATGTTATTGCCAAAACAACATAATTGCCTGGCAACACTTGGGAGGAATTTGGCAATTATATCTTTCGAAATATAATGTAAAACCACATAAGGGTTTCAAATTTCGTTAGAATGGTCGGAATAGTTATGATGTTATTGCCAAAACAAAATAATTCCCTGTCTAACATGGGAGGACTTTGCCAATTGTATCATTCGAAAGAGAATGTAAAACAACATAAAGGTTTATAATTTCGTTAGAATTAGCTGAATTGTTACAATGTTATTAAAAAAAAGAGCAAAATGTGGACCGACCAACCGACATAGTGAGATGTAGAGTCGCCCGCGACTAAAAAAGTCACAACTTTCTATAAGTTTATTAAAAAGCAGAAATAAATTATATTAAAATGTATATTTTTCTAATTAAAATGGCGGGACTTAACTGTTTGTCATGCCTCATTTATGTAATTGATAAGCCGAAAAAATTGTCACACTCTAAATGCTAAGTCTAGAATAGTATAGTATAGCACATTATAGCATGGCATAGTATATTATATCATAACACAGTATAGTATAGCATATCATAGAAAACTTAGTATAGTAAAGTATAATATACTATAGTATATGTAGTATCTTATCGCCTGGCATAGTATAACCTAGTATAGCCTAGTATTGTCTATTATAGTATAACATTTTATAGCCTAGCCTAGTATAGTCTCGAATAGTAGCCTGGCAAAACCTTGGTTACCACAGGATAGCCTACCTTAGTATTACCTCAACTAGCATAATAAAGCCTAGCATAGTATATAGACTAGCTTAGATTGCCTAACATAGTAAATCGGGCCTAGCCTAGTATAGCATAGTATAGTATAACAGTAAGTTATGTCATAACATAGTCTACCATAGTATGGCCTAGCCCAGCATCGGATAGCCTAGCCTAGCCTAACCTAGCTTAGTATAACCAAGTCTAGTCTATGATTCCCTATAATAGTAGAACTTACGATACCATACTCTAGTGTAGTATAGCCTAGCCTTACATAGTATAGTTTAACCTGGCATAGTATGAATTAGTCTAAACTAATCTAGCCTAGCCTAACAGAGAATGCATAGTATGGCTTATCTTAGTCTAGGAACCACAGTAAAGCCTAACCTAACATTGCCTAGTACAGCTTAGCATATATATGTAGGATCCTAGCCTAGTATGTTCTATCCCATCCTAGCCTAGTTAGCATATTCTAGACTAGCACAGCCTAGTATAGTATATCATAGCCTACCTTACCCTACCCTAGCCTATTTATTATAGTATAGTATATCAGAGTATTGCCTAGCCTAGCCTAGAATATTATATCTTAACCTAGGGTTGCATAGCATGCATAACATAGCCTAGCTTACCCTAGCAAAGCCTCGCTTATCCTAGCCTAGTATAGCATAGCTTAGTATATCATAGCCTAACCTAGCATACCATATCATAGCCTAGCCTAGTATAGCCTTTCATGCCCTGCCTAGCCTAGTATACCGTAGCCTAGCCTAACATAACCTAGCCTAGCAGTAACTATCCTAGACATGTATAGCCTATACTATACTATTATACCCTAGTCAAGCCTAGCTTATTATTGTCTATCCTAACATATGTACTATATGCTATCCTATCATAGCATATTATAGCCTAAATTAGCATAGTATATTTTAACCTTGTACATTATATCTTAGCCTAGTTTAGCATAGTATAGCCTAGCCTATAATATCCTAGCATAGCATAGCCTATTCTAGGCTTGCCTAGCAGAGTATAGCATATTAGCGCCTAGTCTAGTCTAGCAGAGTATCGGCCGAAATGTTATGATGTTATTACCAAAACAAAATAATTCCAGCGATAACCTTGATAGGACTTTGTCAATTATAGCATTCGAAAGAGAATGTTAAATAACGTAAGGGTTTCAAATTTCGTTAGAATCGGCCGAATAGTTACAATGTTATTACAAAACAAAACAAATAAGCAAAATGGGGACCGACCGACCGACTGATATAGTGAGATGTAGAGTCGCTTGCGACTAAAAATTCAGTAGTCAAGATAAGTCAATCAGAATCAGATAATCAGGGAATCAATCAGTCCCTTAGTAGTGTTACGAAACCCCGTTAACTCGCCTAAATCCTGTTGCATTTAGACTCGATATCTCGCGTAAAACAGAAGCCTATTTACTGACGGCAAAGAACTCGAGACGTTTCCGCTTGCCCCGTTTAGTAGGCCAATTTAAGAATAAAGTTAGTTTCTTTTGCCGCGTCCTTTAGCAGTCCTTTTCTTACCCCGATCACGAAGACACCTTCGCTAAGGCCAGCCTAACGCATAATCCCTCGTGAGAAATTATAAGGAGTATAAGGAGCAAGAACCAATTCAACAGGGACATAAAGTAGGCCAACTACTTAAAGTTCTCGTTAGCGTCGAGTCAAATCTACCGGAACTTTCTCCCGCACACTGCTCTAGACGTGTGATTTTGAGCAGTGCAACAGCAACGAGGACTCTTCATTACACCACCTTATAATTACCGATCACGCACCCACAAATTGGTTACCTTTGCACAAACGAATAACTGAACCTTCACACCACCCATAAACTGGTAACCGCCTCCACCCATAAGTTAAAAAAAAGGAATTATTAGAAGCGTGTAAAGGCAAACGCGGAACCCCGATCACACGGCCCTTTATAACTTTAACAAACTAACAAGGTCGGCAGAATATTTATTCAGAAGGAAAACCAAGTTCACTTCGAGGCAGAAAAAAGGTCGCGCCACTAGGCTACACTATGTAAGTTACGGTTGGTTACTAGGTGAGTCTTAGAGTATCAGCGAGGGAAAAAAAGAAACAAGAAAAATTCTAACCTTAAGAGAGGAAATTCTTGGTTGCAAATACAAAATATATATCAATTAAATACAAAAATAAGATTTATAACAAATCAATGTCACCTCGGCCACAAATGACCCAAGTCGTTATATAAAAGGGGGACGACGCTTACAAAGAATTTACGTCGTATAAAGAAAGTGGGAAACAATGGGTTTCACTCGTCGAGTACGAGGTACACACGGAATAACCATCCCCCCCCCCGTCTTACGCCCTTTCCTACGATGCGGAGGGAGACTCGAGACTTACTAGGAGGCCTGGTAAGAGCGCAAGATGAAAGAACTATTCCAAAGTACCTGATACTGAAGCAGTGGAGGGACACCTCAGATGATGGTAATCCAACCGAGGACGAATCCACTGATTGCGACGGCGGAGGTGATGAGGGATTCCAAAGGTGGTACGGCAGAGGAACCGGCGTACCCCACAGGGATAATCTTGAGTGACGAAACTCCAAAAGCGGAAGGTGGTGGCGTGACAACAAGGGTAGGGGGTGGGAGAGCCAAAACCAGTCCACGGTTTTCAGACTTCCCAATGGAGAACTGTCAAACGTCCAAGATTAGCAGCACACGTACAGCAGGTTGGAAAATCAGCGTCAAAACTGGCAGGAGATAAGGCAATAGTCCTCGCAGTACGGACTTGAGCCTGTTCTCCCTTTCGAGAGAAGGAAGCGTCCTTTTATACGGGTGGACGTGACGGTAATAGCGCGCGCCACTTTTCTGGAATAACTATCGAGCGGGCGCGCGGGGCGTCGACTAACGGTGCAGGGCTCAGAGGCGACAAAATAACTTCATATGAGGGCGCTGAACTTTGTCGCCCTTATAAAGCGCTTTGTCCGATTTTTAACCGATCAATCGAAGAAGTGGTGGTCTCAGGAAAGTTCAAACGCAGTGTTATGCCAATATTCAAAAAGTAGAAACATTTGATCCTAGTAACTTCCTTCCTGTTATTTTGACGTCAGTAATTGTCAATCTAATCTTGGACATAATACTGATTTCGGAGATGACCCTCAGTTTAACAAATCTCCTGGATTTTTTTCATAAAATGACTTCCATCTACGATGACATCAAAGCAGTGGATATAATTTACCAATACTTCCAGTAAGCCTTTCCTACCGCTCTGCATGAGAGACTGGATAAGAAATACTTAAGTAGATAAAGAACTGCTCTCAAATCGTTCACAGCAGGTTGCTATAAATGGGGATAGCTCATGCTTAGCCCTAGTCACTAGTTTGATACCTATGGGGTTATTACTAAGCACCTTGTAATTTATTTTATATGTAAACCACCTTGATAATGGAATGCTTAGTAAAATCTCAAATTCGCAGATGACACGAAGCTAGAAGCAGAGCTGTATTTGTATATGCAATGATACGTAAGTGCAGCTAGATATGGATAGAATTGTCGAGTGGGCGGATAAATTACAGATGATCTTTAACATAAATGAATGCAAGGTCATGCACTTAAAATGTCGTAACTTAAAAATCTTATTACCAAATGGACGTCCAAATTCTAAAATCCCTTAACTTAGAAATGACTTCAGTATCGAAGAAATCCGTCGATGCAACCAAGAGGCCAAACCGAATGTTGGGATACATTGCCCGAACTTCACTTTTAATTATAATTTTGCCGCTATATAAATTGCTCGTTCAATCTCATCCGAATACGCTGTGGAGTTTTGGTCTCCTTGGAAGCAGACAATCACGCGTACAACTGATCGAATTATTTAAAATGTTAAAAGGATTTGCCAATATAAATTATAGATTATTGCTCGAGATAGACGATGGAACAAACACTCGTCAAAATGGATTCAAATTCGTAAAGAAGCACTTCCACTCGGCCACAGCCCCAAATTACTTTAGTTATAACATAGGAATTGAATATTAGAAAGCACACGTCAGTTAATGTTTAGAAATCAATTTGGTGAGTATTTTTTGAGTGTAAATATTTTATAGTAGGAGACACGGATGAAAATGTCATAAGTTAGGAAGGGTTGAGAAAAATAAAAGGAAATCGAGAATAAATAAAAAAAATTATGCCAGCTATTGTCCCCTATAAATCAGTTGGGCAGATGCATTTTCCGTATGATTTAATTGATGCACATTTAGATAAATATCTATCAGCCTACTAGTACTAATAGTAAAGTTGACATCATCTTCCGGGCTATGAAACTAGTAGGATGGTTAATCTGGTAGTCACTTATATAGTTTGCTATCTAAGCTCTCAACTTTTTTATCTCGGGTTGGCCACGACTAGATCCTAGTCTCTGCTGTCTCTATTCTGTAGTTCTCCTTCTCTCTCTCTCAATCTGTCTCATCTTCTACTCACATACACGAAATTAGATTTCGCCTAGGAAAATACTATTTCCCAATTTATTGGCCAAGACGTCCTTGTAATTGGCCGCGGTGAACCTATAACTGGCCACGAGCCACACCGGTGGCATCCTCTCGCAATTCGAAACAACGACGTCGAGCTTCATCACGGAGGTTTGGTTCTTGGGCGTGGACATGTAGCGAAACTCAGAGATGTTCTGGCCAAAGCTTTCCACGCCGCCGTTCTGTTTGTTGATGCCCGGATCAACCTTGATTTTTTTTAGCAGAAAAAACTAATAGATTTTGATTGCCATAACTCTTCAACTCGTTGAGAAGGAGACGAATGCCCTCACGACTTTGTTCTAGCATACAATTGGTATGCAGAGGCCTTTCCACGCACCTTAAGATCTTGCCGCCTTCCTCTTTCACTGCCCTGGACACCGTAGTCACGTAGATGTTCTTCTTTTCGAGCGCAGTCATTTTGAGCTTCGGATCGATCACTTTCGAAGGCCCTTCTTGCAGCCAAATGGTTGACAACTTGAGGTCTGCTTGAAAGAGGTCAATCTTTGAAATCTCACCCGTTCTTAAGCCTTTCCGCGACTCGGTGAACGGTCACCCGGCTGATGCTGAGCCGTTTGGCGATGTCGCACTTGTTGTGGCCCGCGCTCAGGAAAGTAGAGATCTCGATTCTTTTCACTTCCATCTCGACACACTTGCACACAAGGGTAAATACGTTTTAATGCAACGAGCTGAAAAAGTAGAACTATAAGTGTGTTTGACAGAAATTTTTCCATCGCACACGTAAACCAGTCGAAAGATAAGTAAACAAGGTATGCTGACCAAATGTCGCGTGCTCTCACTTATTATGATTTATGACCTTACGACCTTCAAAACTTTCCATAATTCACTGACTAACCTTGAGAGGATTTTGTAATTATATCATTCGAAAGAGAATGTAAAACAACATAAGGGTTTCAAATTTCGTTATAATTGGCCGAATAGTTATGATGATATTGCCAAAACCAGATAATTTCCGGGCTAATATTGGGAGGACCTTGGCAATTATATCATTCGAAAGAGAATGTACAACAACATAAGGGTTTCAAATTTCCTTAGAATCGGCCAAATAGTTACAATGTTATTACCCCCAAAAAGAGCAAAACAGGGCCGACCGTCATAGTGAGATGTAGTCACCCACGACTAAAAATGAGTTTAACAGAACTTTTGCAAAACCCGGTATTACTCATTCTAGGTTATTCCAGAATCACTTTCTAGCCCTCCCTTTTATCATTACATGGTTCATACACTACGAATCACACCTAGGTTTACCAATTAATATCGAACCTCACCGTTGTTAGGCTTTAGTCTCTATTGGTTTTGAAATGGGTCTAGAGTAGGCAACAATTCGGATTGAGAGTTTTGTAAAAGTTAAATCCATTCCCAGAGATGCTTTGAGAAGAGTTGAGTCCTAAATATTCTAGTTAGTTGTAGAAAGGGATGGAAGCTGAGTTTTTGAATATTTGAAAATAAAAGTGTTAAAATTTGATAAAAGGAATAAAATTGAAAAGAGACCTCGCTGCAACCTGAAAGGAAATTGAATGATTGAAGGTACTTGCAAGGGAACCAAAGTTTCCTGCACCACAACATACGTTTCTTTTGGCGGTTTGACGGGGCTGGGTTACTCTTCATTCTTGGCGTCTAAGGGTTGTTAGGGTCGAAAGTGCAATAACAATTTTCAATTATTAACCGAGTTAAGTGATAGTGGATTAATGATATTATAGTCATAAAAGTTATATTTATATATTCGTCCTTTGCTTCTGATAAGACAGTAGTCATCCAAAAAAATCGAGGTCCCTAACGATGGGGGAAGGTTGGTATCCTTCTCTTTTGATTCGACCTCAAGGGAGTCATTTTCACCAGAAAAGGAGTGCAATTGCATAATCAAAATCCAGTACAATTTTCACGCTAATTAATATCGACATTGATTATTTGAATTTGAAGATGAATTTTAAGACAAGGCAAGTGAGATGGTAACCTCTATTTAAGACAGAAAACTGTCAAATTTCTAAAATGGGATCTAATTCGTTTTGCACGGTAACATGGTTCGATATTTGCGTTTTTCTCGTTTTAGTGAGACATTTTTATTCAGGTTAGGGCGAGTTATTAAGTTGTCTGGGTTGTCTAAAGTGCTCATAAAATTAAAAGAAATGTTCATTTTGAATTTACGCCAAAGTTTGTCCCTAGAAATTTTATTGTCCTCAAGACAATTTTTAACGAAAAATGATTTCTGTTTCAGTTTGCAGCCATAGTTTGGGAGCTACTAAAACACGATCTGAGCGTCTACCAGTATATCAATGAATTTACAGGCGTGTGAAAGATTCGAGAAAAAGCAGGAGTACTATGAGTGCTAATCTCAACTTAATAATTCCAGAGAATGCAAATAACTCAAGGAAAGGAGCTGCGATCTTTGACTTAGAGAAAATTAAATTAGAATTGTTATGGATAGAAAATCCCTAAAAAGTTTGCTCGCATCACAAAAGATTTTTCAGCCTTACTATCGTCCTCGAGGGCATAACGAGGATATTTCAATTCACCCGACCTGGTGGCTGCTTCACTTACTTGTGCCACGTTTTTCCAGGATTGACCATGGAGAAGTTGAAAGCTTGTATCTTTGACGATCCTCAACTCCGTCAGCTCATCAGAGATCCAGAGTTTGAAAACTCAATAAACGAAGTAGAACTGGACGCGGAGAAGGCTTTTGTTCTGGTCGTGAAGAACCTTCTTGGTAAAAATAAGACCAGGAACTAAACAGAACTTGTCACTAATATGCTGACTGCTTTCAGAATCCTTGGATATAACATGAGCATCAAAATGCTTTACTTATTGTTACATATGGATAAGTTTCCTGAGACTATGGGATCAATGAGCGACCATCAGGAAGAGAGATTTCATTAGGACGTGAAAGAGATAGAGACCAAGTATTAGGGACGCTGGGGTGCAGTCATGGCTGACTACTGTTGGACTCTGAAGAGGGAAATCCCTACCGCTGATCATTCTAGGGTTCGGAAGAAACGGAACTTCATGCCCTGTATTCTGAAAAATGATGACCATATACAATTCACATATACTTACCTTTATCAATATTTACTATTCAATGTACACTAATCAATTTTTGTAACATTTAATTCATAAATTGTGTTAGTATAAGATCGGATTTTGTAAAGAACACTGAGCACAAAAACACCTGATCGGAGGAAACGGATGTGATTTTCAAATTCAGTGGTGCAAAGTTGTCTTAAATCAATTGAAAGAACTTAAACGACCTACAAAGATTTTTTTTAACCCAGTGTAATCCGCCTTTATAGCTAACCTTAGTTCTCTTTTAAAAAACAAGAGGCAACTTGCTATAAATTACCCGGGACAGGAATAAATTCCCCGTCCTTTCATTCCCAAAGATAATCACATCCAATTTTTTTAAGTTTATACTGAATGGAACGGATTTCATTAACGACAACGAGAGCTTCTGCAGTTTTGAGTCCGGAATTGAATCTGAATAAAAAAAATAGAGAAGACTCGATGACAGGATTCTGGTCTAAAAATTTCTTTTTTAATAATTCTAATACAACCTTATAATTCTCGTCCGAATTGCTTGTATGTTTGACGATGGTAAAAGCATAACTCAAAAGGGAGAAAGAGGTCCCGTACTCCTACCAGAGGCAGGAGATTGAGGGAAAATCCCTCCTGATCCCACGCTTCAAAAATGTACAATCACTCTCCCCCCAAACCCCAAGTAGGGGGCTGGAGTCGCTAACACGTACAGATAATGTTACATCCGCACCCAACTACTACAAAGTTCTAAGAACGGCGGAGAAAACAGACGCGACGACGACTGACGTCTTAACTTTCAACAACACAGTCCCAAACACTCAACGCAGATCCGAAACTAAAGAAAGAAATCTAGACACGAAATAAATAGACAGAAAATGAGCAATAGCTAGATGAAAGAACGGCAGATGGACGAAAGAGAAAAGGAGGAATATCCACAGGTCGAAAATATTTTTCTTACATACATTTGCGAATCCCAACTTCACTCACATAGTTATCGAGATCATATTAATACCCAACCATTGTATCATGCTACTTTTCACTCAAAGGCACTGCTACCCCATTATTACCTCTACCACCGTAATTCACACCTGGTCGCCCTCCATTCTCTCCATCCTACACAAACCTTTCATTCCTTTTCATGTTTCTATTTTAAGCATATTTACTACCTCTTACATCAAATACTCCACTCTTATTCCAAACAACCACTTGGATCAAAAATTGACGCGGATTAACCAGCATGACTGGACGAGGTCGGACACAGCTCCGCCCATTACCACCATTAGCTATCACGCTGGCAGGAACCTAACATTCGCGTAAATGGCTTCCCGAGCTAGCGGCCCATGACCAGGCTTAGTCGCATTTTACGATATCCCATGAAGTCTCGGCTTGCTCATAAGAGCCACATCAAATGAAATATGCGAGACCAAAGAACTTGCTTCGGGGACGGTTTTAATAGGTTAACACACGTGGGTTTTTTTTTAACAAAATCAAATAGATACGTACATGGAAGTTTTTATGTATATAATTTAATTATTTTTATAAATGTGTATATTATAAGCCGTGATTTTCACCGTTTTCGATCAGAAACAAGAGAGTGCAAGATTACGCAAAGGAATAAGCTTAGTTAACAGACGCAGAATATGCGCAAAGAAGAACAGATCGTAGGCCTCCGTAAGAATAGGAATTAGGTAATCAATTTGGCTTACTTTATTCGATCTTTCGTTAAAATAATATTTGCCTTCCTATAAGTCCAATTTGTTTCTCTGCCATTTCTGCAATTCTACAAATATATAAAAAACAGTATATGAAAATAACGATGTATTTATGTTGTATCTAAATTTAATTTTATTTCCTTAAAACAACGGGAACGTTATAGGCCTATTAAAACCGGTAGAGTTAAAAGATACACTGTATCTTTAAGAAAATTCAACGTTGTTTTCAGTCGCATTTTATATTGTTCCAACATTTACAATTATATTCGAATATAAATATATATGCACACATGTTCACCGAAAGTTTGTTTTTATGTTGGGGGGAGAGGGGGGGGGGGGGCATTCGCTCAATATGGCTTTCCTAATGCTATTTATTAATACATTTCAGCCTCCGTGGATATACATATATCCATTCCATTATAAATATTGTATCAATAAAAAATTATTGTATGGTAGACTTCGATAAACCACAGGAGCGATGGAAGTTACTTGGTCATTGCTTACCATTAAAATAACTACACTTAGTTACGATACTTGTTTTGGTGTTAGCTCTTCGCTGCTTGACCAAATATCTACTAATCGTTGAATGCGTCTTTGAAAATGTTGTGAGCTGCGACACGTTTTCCACTTGCTCGCTTTGTCGCTTATTCTTAACTAGTATTCCAGAGCTCACACACACTTCAGTCATTCGAAGAAGGCAAGAGCTCCCCAAATAGCCACGTTTCCAACTTGAAAATAATTCTGTTCTCATTTAGAGGACAAGCTTGGAATGAAAGATTACAATGGTGTCAATTCTTCACTTTAAGAACTATGATGAGAGGAATGCAGATTTAAAGACACGGTTGTAACCAAAAGATCAAGCCAAACTACTACTACTACTGATAATAATAAAATAATGAAAATAAAATAATAATAATAGCAATACTAATAATAATGACGTCTCTCTACCTTGTAATTTAGGATTGAATACATTAAAACAAGATTAACTTCTCTTTTCTCTTCATTTTTTTAACTAGTTCTTGAGGGCCTTTTTTTCGTCCATGGTTCTATATCACTTTTTTGGGGGTAGCTTTAGGGTGGAGTTAAGGCCTTTACTTAAGTTGTCGCCGGTTAATGTCCGTCCTTTAGGGCCCCTTCACACGATGCCGCCGCGGTAGCTTCACCAAGACAGCTCATTCTCGCCATTGCCTCACCGAGGGACACGTCTTGTGTGAAGAGCTCCGATACTATTTATGTAAAAATGTGGTGGCGCCACCAACTAGGCCGCGCACAAAAATACTATTAATAGCAAAATACATTTGGCTGCACTGCCAGCAAGGCAAGGCGTTTTTGTTCGCGGCTTAATTGGTGGTGCCACTACATGTTTGCATAGATACTAACGAAGCTCTTCACACGAGGCGCTACCCTCGGTGCGGCAATGGAGAGAATGAGCTCTCTTGGTGGCGTGACTGGTGGCCAGGAAAGATGGTGGCGTCATGTGAAGAGGCCCTTAGGACAGCCGCCTCCACGGACTATGCCGATTGGACTGGGATCTCCCAGAGATCCACCACTTCGTGTATCTGCAGTTATGGCTCAGTTGTATTGGTGTCTGGCATGTTGTGAATATGTGTTGAGCTATGTCTGGTTCCTGGTATCAGTTAATACAGACTTCTGTATCGATAAACCCAGTACCATGTTTGTATGCGTTTTAGTTTTGGATTGTGGTTGCATCAGAGCCTTGCACGGGTGACTTGTTTGTGACGAAGAAGGGACGTTTCCTCCCGGTCATTGTCTTGTTGAATGGCATTAATGTGTTTTTACCCAGAAATTACATAGTTTCTAGATGAGAGGGGAATGTTTAGAAGTTAACAAGATTCCTTGGAATGTAAAATAATCGAACAAATTTGTTTCTTTTTGAGTCTAGTCGCGAGAGACTCTACATCTCACTAAGCCAGTAAGTTGGTCGGTCGGGCCCCGTTTTGCTTTTTTTGTAATAACATTGTAACTATTCATCCGATTCTAACGAAATTTGAAACCCTTATGTTGTTTTACATTCTCTTTCGAATGATATAATTGTCAAAGTCCTCCCAAGGTTAGCCCAGGAAATATTTTGTTTTGGCAATAAAATCATAACTATTCGGCCGATTCTAAGGAAATTTGTGTCATTTAAGTTAGCTGCCCCATCTTGGATCCAATGACGAAAAAGTGAAGGTAGCCCTAAATCGTCAGTAAGTGTTTTATTCTGTATTTTTACTTATTGTTCTAAACTAGTTCTTCAAAAATATACATTCATTTACAAATCACAATCTTTAGTTAGATCTAAATTATTTTTCCGTGCCTGATACTAAACAAGTAGTTTTACACCGAATAGACTAAATTGATCGCGCCATATTGTTTGACCAAGTCAAATCTCAAACTAAAAAATGCCAGGTGCCGAGAGGTTAAAAGCCTTCTGCTCAAAGTGTAAGTCAGTAAAGTGGTGCACAGATTTTTCAGAGCAAAGCTAGCATAGAATTACAGCGTCGAGTGTTTGTTTATTCTGTAAACTTGCTGAACGACATGATAAAGAAAAAAATGAACTTATGAACATGATCGTTACCCTGCGAAAAAAGAATTAACTCTTTAGAACTGAAAGAATGCGACTGTAAAAACAATGAGAACAGAGTAATAAATATTAATAGCAAGGTAGTCAGATTAGAACAATCTGTTGCATTATTAGATAAAAAAATTGAATCAGAAAGACAAAAATGGAAAAGATTTTTTGCTTGTCAAAAATAAATATCCATCTAAACCTAATCACACTGAACCGCCTAAAATAGAGACTCATAACAGATTTATAGCTTTGTCTGAAGCAGAAAATTACACATACTTAATTGGGGACTCTACAATATAATACGAAATCAAATTGATCATTTTAGTGAAATAAATATTAGAAAGCGGAAATTCAGATGTTACCCCGGCGCAGGAATCAAGAAAGTAGAAAGTAACCGAAGAAATCGGCAATTTGAACCTGAAGAATCAAAAATCCCCTGTAATTGCTCATGTTGGAACAAATTATGTTTTCTGTGGTAAAAACTTTTCTGGAACAGAAAAATTGATCAATGACTATACCGAAATGGTTGCAAAAATCAAATAAAAAACAGATCGTGGCTTAATTGTCGGCATATTTCCAAGACTAAAGAAAAAAAAGGAAACAATGAGTAGGGCAATTGGCACAAATGAACGCCTGCGAAGGATATGTGAACGTGGGAATGTTGATTTCGTCGACTTTTGGATGAGCTTCATTAACAACAAAGAATATTTTGCTCATGACGGAATCCATCTTAGTACTAAAGGTAAACAAAAATATGGAGATTTAATTAATTTGAGTCTATATAATATTCTCGAAAAGGAGCGCTCAGATAATACTTCTTCACTAAGGACCTCAGGAAACGATTCAACCACAGAAGCACAAGTAAACAGGTAAAATATTTAAAAGCTGTCTTGTTTAACGCCAGGTCTATTCGGAATAAATTACTAGAGCTTAAAGCGTTTGTAGCACTAAAAACATATGATATAATGAGTAGTACAGAGAGCTGGATTCATTGTAATTCGAGAGATTCCATTGGTGAATTTCAATTAGAAGGTTATAAAATATTCCATAAAGACAGAGTAGAAACCGAAGGTGGAGGTGTGATTTTATATGTAAGAAATAATCTCTATCCAACAGACTGTAATACATATATGCTCCGAATTCGAACTCATAGGAGTCAAACTAAATCTTGAAAGAAGTCTGTATGTATATTTAGCTTACAGAAGCCTCCATCAAACAGTAGACGTAGATCAAAGATTCTACAACTGCTTAACAAATGAGATAAACAACAAATTATGTTTAATTTTTGGCGATTTCAATTGCAGACGAGTAGACTGGTCTATGAAAACCTCTGACGCGGAAGGATACAGATTAATTAATTTCACTGACGATAATCTACTAACCCAGTGGGTCAAAGAGGCCACAAGAGGTCCTAATATCTTAGATATAGTTTTAACTAGCGACGATGATTTGATTTCCAATCTAAGCGTAGGAGACAAGTTTGCTAATAGTGACCACAATATAATTAATTTTAATATCAACGTACCATGCATCAAAGGAAAAGTATGTATTACCAAGTTAGACTTCAAAAGAGCAAATTTGGAGGGGTTAAAAGAGTGCTTGTGTCATTACCAACTAAGTTTTGTCCATATAAATGAAATCTGGATAAATTTTAAAGAAAATCTGATGAATAAACAGTCGCATTTCATTCCATCAAAATCATGGGAAGTTGGTAGTGTCAAACAACCAGAATGGTTAACAAAAGAAATTAAGAAAAGTATTAGGGACAAAGAAAGAGCATATAAGCTACTCAAAAATAAAAACTCGGGCAGCATCAAATAAAAATATATCCAAGTGGAAAAAAAAGTTAAAAGGGAAATTAAAAGAGCCAAGCGAAATGAAGAGATTAGAGTGGCCTTAAACTGTAAGACAAACCCCAAATAATTCTTCGCAATAGTAAACAGTAGGAAACCAATCAAAAATACAAGATATTTGATAGAACAATGACATGCACAGAAAAAGAAAAAGATTTAGGCATTTACGTAACCAGTGATCTCAAATTTTCTCAGCAATGTGTAGAGGTGGAGAAAAAAGCCTTAAAGATACTCGGTTATATTAAAAGACAATTTAGCTACAAAAACGAAACAATAATCTTGAATACGTATAATACCTTAGTAAGGCGACCCCAATTGGAGTACTGTGCGCAAGTTTGGTCGCCATATTTGAAAAAAAGACATTGAGAGATTGGAGAGAGTCCAAGCGTGAGCGACAAAATTAATTCCAAATTTAAAAAAATTACAATTACAAAAAGCGACTGGAAAAGTTAAACCTATTCAGCCTGGAATCAAGACGCATTAGAGGTCAATTAATCAAGGTATTCAAATTTTTTAGAGGAATAGCAAATGTCGATCACTCTATCTGGTTTGAATCAAATAGAAATTTTACTTGTAACAATGGCATGAAGCTTGTTCCCAAACAATTTAGAACAATCCTATGTTATTAGAAACTTTAACTATTGAAACGCAATATCGCAAGTGTTAATTAATGTTACAATCGAAAAGTTTGCGTAGACAAGCAGCTGAAAATAGTACCACTAAGTGAAAATAAAACCACTAAATTGATAGGCTTCAGCTTTACTATAAAAAGTTCTTGAATGTGTTCTTCCACCCCTGGCACAATCGGGTATCTTTTCAATTTTTCCTTGCCCGAAGTTTCGGGTGGGAGAGGTGGGTGGGGAGAGCCTTGAGGTACCCTAACTCAATGTAACTCAATGTAACTCTCTAGCCTGCCTCAAAAACTTCATTCCTCAAAAGAATTCTCCACGCACTTCATGGCTCTTCGACAACACAACCAGCAGACCTCTACCACGGAGACGACAATTAGTTTGGGAGTCAGAGGCCTCACTATGTTAGGCAGGTCGAAATACTAGACGAAGCACGAAGTATTTTTTCTACTAAGATCAAATTCCGGGGGGCTTTTTTTTCATTTATCAGCAGACCTCATGAAAGTAGCGGAATCGTTATTCCAGTTGACAGTAGCGCAGATGACCTACAAGGCTCTCAAAGCCATGATTCTTTAGCACCAAAAATCATTTAATCAGAAACGATGGCAGAACTTCACCGGTAACATAACCCTGATGGTGCAGAAGCCAACAACTCAAATTCAGCAGCTCCGAGACGCTGCAGGTACCGACTTGCGGACGGCATAGGTAAGACAAGCTTTCCTCACTCGTCTCCCCATTCATGTCAAAGACATCTTGGAGGCGCTGGGGGGAAGTTCAACCCTTTGACAGCTTGGCAAAAACTACCGATCGTGTCTTAGCTCAAGATGCGTTAGGTGTCCAGGGGCTAGTTGCCACTGACGCCAACAATAGTCCGCCAGGACCGCCCATCGCTAGAAGACAAGATGAAGAAACTCATCGAAGCGGTCCAGATGGAAAGACGTTTCTTAGAATAGACTGGAATAGGCTGATCTGAGATAGTTTATAGTGAGTAGACCGTCTGATGTCGATGTCTGTTCTGAGGCAAAGAAGGAAGTATGGAGACGGTAGAGCCAGAGTCTTTGAAGCCAGGGAGCTGCGTTGTAAAAGCTAGTTCCTAGGTAAGAGTCCTGGCTTCTGCTCACGCAAGATGTACTCGACTACGTCTGGCTGTTCGCTAATGGCAAATCCAGGGAGTGAGCTATCTATATGGTGTTATTATCACTGGAAGCTCAAAAGTGATGCCCACTGCTTCTTGTTAACCTGTGGCTTCCATGTGGAAGGAAGCAAATTACTATTTTCTTCTGCTTCATCCTAAACCTAACCTAACCCCAACTGTGTCAACATGCAGTAAAGTACTAAACCTAACATTGTATACACACGACAGGATCCCCCCTATCTACGCAGCTACGCGCTACTTGTCCCCCGCCAAACCTAGAGCCACGAAGGAGTTTTCCAGAATAGAGAATGAAGGTATAATTTGAAAATCGCAAGGAGCTCCGTGGACATCGACATTATATCTGGTTTCAAAGAATGAAGGATCTTATATGCCAGTGTGAGACTTTCGTGTCTTAAACAGAGTTAATTAGGATAAACGTTATCCAATTCCGTTCGCCTTGGATATTACGGCTCACTCTTGTGTTAGAGGCACACTCTCAATTTGTATAGTCTTAAAGTCGCAAAAATGTCTAAAATCTTGTCGTAGTTGCATTTCCTGTCAGCAAACGCGCACGAACAAATTTCCCCAACCTCGCTTCAAGCAGTTTTCACTGCCAGACTCGAGGCTAAATGTAGTGCACGCAGACATCACATGGCCCTACGCCCATACCCATGTGTTTAACTACCTATTATCTATCGTAGTAGAGAGATTTACCAAATGGGTCAAGGTTCTACCTTGACGCGATTTTCATGCTGCCAAATCAATTCAAGTGACTACGTTTGGATGGATTAGAAGGTAGGGATGTCCCAAATGGTTTATATCCGCCAATGAGACTAATTTTTCTTCTGTCCTATTCTCTGACTACTAGAAATTTTGGCATTGACCATGTTTTCACTTCTCCTTGAAATCCGAGGTGGAATAGTGTCGTCGAGTAGTTTCATTCTGATCTCAAACGCTTCCTATTGCCGTTTCTCCATTTTATCAATGGTATAATAAATATCATGGGTGCTTCTTGCCCACCGCTCTGAAAGCAAGGTAGACTTTGGTACATCACCAGCACATGCATTATACGGTTGTTTCCATTTGTCTTCCATCTTCGCTTTCAAATCCATTAGATTCTTCCATTCCTTTCAGTGAGTTCGCGGAGGCCCTAAAACCTCGTATGGGAGAATTGTGGCCGCCCGCGTCATCGTGCAAGCTCCGTCCCGATCAGAGAGTACACATTCCTAACGATCTCTCCATACTTCGACCTATGTGTTCGTTAGAAATATGAAACACCCCTAAATTTCTTGACAAATTTAATGGTCTTTTTGACCTTAAGTCCGCAGACAACATTCATTTCTGACTCAAGTAGGCCCTAAGATTTTAGGAATGTAGTCGACCGCAATCTAAATCCGTCAACGTCTCCCGCCAGACCCTTAAAAGACCACATCACAAAGTTCATTCTGATGCGTGTCTTGCCGTTAACGCCACAAATGCAGTTGCCATTTGTATTTTGTAAAAAATACTCAAATGCAATATAATTAATATATAGTTATTTTGCATAAATCTATACTTATGTTGTTTTAAAGAAAAAATAGATTTGCAGCCATCTTACCATTTTTTTAGCTCTGCTAGGCCTGTCGGTGTGACGTCACAAGCTTCTAGAAAAGAGATTGATCACACCGATTCAAAAAATACTCATTCACAGCGATGATTAGCATCGCATTGAGGTAAGATGCTGATTTTACCTCGATGTAGAAGGTTATTTAAATGGGTTTAGTTTTTAGATATTTTATTTAAATGGTTCCTAATGCCCTGCTGTATAATTCAAGTTTCGCGAGGATAAATATAAACAAAACTGCAGTGAGCCAATATAGACTATGCACGCATCGAAGTTTCCAAAGACAAAGGATTCCCGGAATATAATTTTTTTTTTTTAATCTTTCTCGGTAATAGCCGAAAAAGAGACCACAAAAGAAGTTTGGTTCTAGTAAAGATCTCTGTAACGGTTATGATTCGAAAACTAATCGAAGCCTTTTATCTTAGGTTTGGATGGCTGGTTTCTAAGTCTGAAAATATAGTTTTCAGGCGCTAATAATTCAGGAAAAGAGTGTTTTCTGCGCCGAATAAATGGCAACAGATAATGCCGGTAGGCCTATTGAGTAGATTGAAAGTAATTTCTCTGCAAAAACGGCGTAGTTGTTCATCCGTAATAATATCGTTTGTCCTTGGAGTTTGGCGCATATTTAGCATGGCTACTGCATGTATCGTCATGCACTAAGGCTCCTGTAATACGTGGATCGAGATAATGCTTTCTGGGCACGAATTTTGCTCAGGATGTAGGTAGTGAATTTAGGATCTGCAAGTGTATCCCGTGACGAGATTTTGTACTTTGTTCTGTGTCTAAAACTGTATATCTTTTCTAGTCCTTAGTTCTATAATTTTTCATCTTGAATTAAGCAGCTTCTTCACCAAAAAGGGTAATTAACGATTTTAATTCACAAGTAACTAAAAAGTTATTATTTCCAAGATTTCAAAGACAAATACGAACAAAATACCAACAAAACGAATTCTGAGCGATTAATTTTAATTACAAGGAGGCCCACAAAATGGGTCACCAGCTGATTTGTTAAATAAATGCCAATTTCCGTATCGCCTTCACCAAGGACGATTAAATAAATAGATTGATTTAATTTATTGAAATAAATGGAACAGTAGAATCCAAACCAGAGAAATATTTATGTATGTAGAAGATCAGGAAATATGAGATTGGAAGCGCTCGTTTTTTTTTTGTAAAGGCTTTATCAAATAATGATAGTTTTGTAAATAATAATAATACCACGAATCCTTTAAATGACTTTGGGCCTCGATGTGTGAAGTGTGTGTAATTACCATAAATGTGTGTGGTGAGGTTCCTAACGTTCTGAAAAAGCCAAAGTTGAAATTCTTGAACTGTATTGGACAAATCTGAAAGGGAAAACGGAGAATTGTTTGGGTGGTGGGGTGTAAGACAGTGGCGTAGCTAGGGATTTGGGGGCCTGGGGGCATTATCTCCTTTGAGGGCCCCCAACGTACGCATGTTTGATATCATGAATGACATGAAAACAACTACTCCTGCAATATTTTTGTGCACTCAGGCTAGATCATTTACCTTTTTTTACGGTATTAGCTGGTGATGAGGCATCTTTCCTAATTCCAAACATTCACCCGCTTTAGAGACTCCATCCGAGAGCTCTTTTCACGATTCCGGCTGTCCCCTTAAGTGCAATTGTTTGGATTTCTCTTGCACTTGGGTCGCCTGTGCACTCTGTTACGTCTGTTAGTGTCACATGAAGCAATAAAAATAAGTAAGACACTTTAATAGGGAATACTAATTATAAAGTTTGATTAAAGAATAAATTACAAAATGTGAAACAAAGATATTACATATTGAACAAATATACTAATAAAAATCCATAATGATACATTCCATCAGTCTGATACAGCAACAATAAATGTAATTATTAAGACGCTTTAATACAGAATACTTATGTAGGATTAGAAGAAATAAACTAGAAAATGTGAAACCGAGATATTACATTCATCAAATATACAACTCAAAATTTATATTGTTACATTTTATCAGTCTGACACAGCAACAATATAACTAGTGATTAACACAGTTTAATTCAGAATTTAACCGTTTTATTAACTGTTTTTGTCATTCAAAAAAGGGATGGGTTACTCCCTTGGGGCTCCGCTCCAATGAGGGCCCGGGGGAAATTTTTAATTTGTACACCTTCGCGGTTAAAGGGAGGAAAAAAGTGTAGCTTTGTTGGATACGATTGTGTGGTTGCATACGAGTGTGTGAGTTCGATGGTGTTAATGTTGAGATTAAATTTTGCAAGAGTTATGTATGATAGTTGTTGTTTTGGTTAGATTTATTGCTACCGATTTTCACCGTCTGATCCGTATCTCAGTGTGATGCTCTCAGTTTAAAGTGGGATTCGAACTACGAGTCGCTACACATAGGTCAAAAACTACAGTAAAAAATACTTGTAGGAACATTATGACGATACTAATGTTCATGAAGAGAGTTAGGCCTTGGACGATTCGTGGAATGGAAGAATTTAGGTGACACTTGGAATTTGTCTAAATGGTAAAAATTGCGGATTTATGTTCTGAAAAGGATATGTGTATCGCCAAAACATAGTTCCAGCACAAATACACAGGTTTACATGAAGGGTAAGGCAAAATGAACGAAATATGATTGATTTAGTCATAGTATATAAGCAAATGATCGAAGTGGTGAAAGTTATGATAGGATTTGGAAAACGTCCTGTTAGATCGCAGTATTGTCTAGTGGAGATTCCACCATGTTGAATGTCTGATGAGTCAGGCAGATCCAGAACGAAGGTTCTCAGAAGGTGGGATCGGGCCCAGAGAGAAAGACAGGTAGAAAGGAGTTGCGGCATTTTATAATTAATATCTAATAATATTTTAGGATTAATATCTAATAATATCTAATATTCGATACAAAATATCCTTGACGGATATTTTGTATCGAATGGGTACCCAGTGGGATTGACGAAACAGGGGAGTTGCACTTGAGAAACATCCCCGCCGATAAAGAACATGGACAGCAAAGTGGTGAAAAAGTTGAAAGGTCGAATAAATGTAGTGAGTAGTCCAGCGAGAAATGAGTTACGATAATCAAGAGAGAATGTAACAAAAGTATGAATGGCAATCATGAAAGTATTGCGATCAACCTTTGAGCGGACCAGGCTAAGATTACGGAGAAAGCAGAAAGACGATTTTCAGGCATTTGAGAATGTGAGTTTAGATTTAATTGACTATCAAATGGGCCCCCGAGATGGATGACTTTAGCAACAAAGACAACCAGGGGTAACCAATGTTAAGAAAGGGAGCGAATCTCACAATGAGCCTCATCCAAAGGGATACCCATCAGTAAAACTTCAGTTTTGTCATGATTTTCATAAACTTGTCTAAGACATTCAGTAATTGTGTCGTGCGTGGATATATTTCTAATAGTTAGCGAACGAGTTAGGGAAGAAGGATAGAAAAGTCTGTGTGTCATTAACATAAAGTGGAGAGATGGGCCGAGGCACACAGGAAAAATATCAAATGGAAGAGGATAAATACGAAACAGGAGTGATCAAGAAACAAGCCATGCAGAACACCATAACACACCTATGCTGGGTGATATAGAGTGCCATCGCTGTGAATAGACTGAGTATGAGATGATAGATACGAGCTGATAGATAGATACGAGAGTATTTCCCGAGATAGGGCTTCAAGAAGGCGATCGAAATTTATTTTATTTTTGATCGGCTGTATCAGATTCTGCCAAGAGATCAAGAAGTACCAAAATGGATCTTGCATTATCGACCGCAGGTCAGTTAAATGTAGGTGAGCAGATTCTGAGCTGTGATCTGCCTTGAAGCCAGACTAGAAGATCCGGTCAATGTTGGAAGAAGAAATATGACTTAAAAGTCCGGACTAAAACCAACCTTTCTAGTCTTTTAGAAAGGAACAGAAGTTGGGAGTTTAGGTTGTAGCGTCCGAGTTTATTAGGGTTCAGATTACTTTTCTTTAGGGGGCGAACCGCAACGTGTTTAAACCTAGAAAGCACCATACCTAACAAAAGGGAGCTGTTAAAGATACGCATTCATTTGCCAACTACCGTGACTTGGCTTCTCGAACGAAAGACAAGAAGGCGAGGGGCCATGCCGTAGTTTGTAGGCCCGGTGGTGACTGACATGGCCTATGAGAGAATACCAAATCCACCTGCAGTGACTGTGGAGAAAACTTGTTTTGGATTGGCCATTCTTTTCGCCTGTTACTCTTTTTTTCCAGACTGGTTGTGCGGGAGCCTTCAAGTGATGACACAGCCTGCTGGATAGTTTATAGTCATGCATTGCTTTTGAGGAGCACTGTCTCTTCTCGATTTTGCAAGCTGTCAGGGACCTTTTAACATTATCTTGCCAATGTTTTTTGGCCGCTTTTCTATCACGACAGTCGTTTGACAGTTCACCCTAGAGGACGATTTAATTAGACCCTAGTTCTCTATTTTATAGATGTGTCCTGCCCAGAGTATCTGTATGTTTATTACCAAGGCTTCTATGCTGGTGATATAGTCATCTATGAGAATTGGCGAGTTGGTTTTGAAGTTGTCCATTGTATAGAAGAATGGTACACAGATAGTGTTGATGAAACTGCTCAAGGAGGTTAATATGTCTGCGGTTATCGATGCCTTAGATCCGTACATGAGGGTTGTTACGATGCCTTATGTATACATTGATATATATATATATATATATATATATATATATATATATATATATATATATATATATATATATATATATATGACCAAAGAAATTAATGAAAATTGGTATCACAGCACTAAGGAAGGTAACCATTGAAAGCTTAAGAAAGAAAATTGGAGATTTAGAAACGGAGAAAATCAAACGTTTGTGGAAGCCGTCAAAGGCGAAAAACGTTTACTCAATGATGCAAGGCGCGCAGCTGGTGCGTTTATGCGTGGTTGAGCGAATGTGAGTGGATGTGATAATGCACTCACATGCGGAAACACTCGCCGGTGTACATACACAAATCATATCTGTTGTGTGTTCAGCTAAATGTAAGTGTGGGAAGGGGGTGGTATGTGTTCACCCTGTGATAATTTTAAGTGTGAGAGTGTACTGTTTGGAACCTGTCTGCGTTGGTTTTGGACAGTACTGATTGCCAAACAGGTGCTGTGTAGTTGATGAAGGTAAGGATGAATTTTATCATTATTTATATAGCGATCCATTCTGTTGTACAAAAGTGATGTTTCTGCGTGGCGTTGTTTGTTATGGCATATAAATATGAGGCGAAGGGCATGTAAGATGTGAGTGTTGATGTGTGATTCCGAGGAGAGTGGAAATTTTGTTGAAAGAAAGGACTTGTCAATTCAGGGTGATTCTTCGCTGTTTGATTGATTCGTAGATGTCTGGTGTGAATTGTGTCATATATTTGCTTTATAACGCCCCCCCCCCCCCATGAAGGACACATAGTGTTTTCGGTCTCACCCACCGCTATCATTCTGATCTTTATGTACAATTCTTTATCCTGTTTGGGGATCTATTTCTCTATGCAAAATACAAATAAAATAGATAAAGAAACATAAAGGTTACAAAACAAGGTAAGCGATAATGGAACAAGAAGGAAGCGCGCTCCGGCGTTAGGAGTACCCCCCCCCCCCGGCGTCCTAAAACAAAGAGAATCGACTCAAATAAAGTGGATTGGGTCATCCTTCCCCAAAAAGTCAGTCTCCAAGCCAGTAAGCACGAACCCGTCCCGAGTACAAGGGACAAGCGGTAGATAGCGTCCCCGCTCGCCCAGCCAATATCGTTCTCAATAAGTAAAATGACTTAAACTAAGAACTTACAGAAGCACAAAGAGCGCAATGCCACTTCCCCATAGCCAATGGTAATCACAAGTGGAAATTACTAAAAAGATAAAATGTTCAAGATTAACTGAGCAAAACTTTATAAAAGGATATCAAGAGTTTTGTATTAATGAAGGGGCATACAACGTATTACAACGGCCAGAGAAGAGAGATCTATCAACCGGGTTTCAATACAAAATCGCAGAAGAACTCTTGCTAGCCCAATGGATACGGCGTTGATCTGCCAACGTCTCGGTACCGGGTTCGATTCCGAGATGAGCGGACACAAACGTCAGCGAACGGAGAGATCTGGCTACCGACTGGTAGACGCGCTGTGCTCACCCCCGTATTCGGGTGGGTAGATCTTACACTTCTCACCACACACATAGTCAATTACAACACTGCTTTCTTTCCCCCTCTCCTCTTCGCCACACACATACTGTTTCAAGAAATCCATCGCCGTATCCACATGCTCTCCGCAAAGAGGACCGCCCCTGGTGCCCTCGGGCTCACAAGCGATTGCCATGCTCACCTTTATGTCTATTTTATTATCCGGTTGGGATCCACCTGGATAAAGTCAGGTTGGCAAAGCACTATTTCTGAACTTGAAGCTTCATTGAACTCTTCAGCAAGTTCAAATATGTTTTGTTTTTGCGATTTTGTAGTAGAACCACGACTACTACTACTAGTAAATTGTAGAAAAACATGTTTTATACTTGCTGAGGAGTTCGATGAAGCTTCAAGTTAGAAAGAATAGAACCAGGAACAGTTAGAAGGAGAGGTATAGATTAATTAAGCGTTAATAGGATTAAAGGCGATGAAGAAAACATTGGTATATGAAGTAAACAGAACAAGTTCTGCTGACCAAAGTCGCGTGCTCTCACGTATTCTTATTTATAACCTTTCGACTTATAAAACATTCAATAATTCCCAGAGTAACCTTAGGAGGACCTTGGCAATTATATCCTTCAAAGAGAACGTAAAACAACATAAAGGTTTCAATTTCGTTAGAATAGGCCGAATAGTTACAATGTTATTGCAAAAACAAAAAACAAACAAAACGGGCACCGACCGACCGACCGATTGACATAGTGAAATATAGAGTAGCATGCGACTAAAGACGTCTTCAGTGGGCAAAAGATCCTATAATTATACACATTAAAAATAGTCTAAATTTATATGTTCAGATGAAAGTAATTAGCAGTGTCGATAATAGAGGTTTCTTGCCGCCATGTGCCCCGTCGAAACCACGAGGTCAGGCAACGCCGAGCGAGAGTTATAGGAATAGTCCGAATATCAAACTGCTTTCAGCGATAAGAGAGGGATTGGAATGTCAAACGCGTGCCTCTGTCGCCTCCCGGGCGTTATCAAGAAACCCCGCAGGGGTACTTCCCATCCCTCAAAGCCGTGTTTGACCAAGGAGAGGTTCACCCCCTTTGACCTGAGGCAGTTACTGTTCTGGCTGGTCCCTATATATTGTTGGTCCCAATTAGGCATCGACAATATAGGCCTGCTATTCTCAACGAGACACGTCATTCTCGATCGCGCTCCATTTTTCCTACGAGCCCAAAGGCTAGAATTATACCGAAGGATCTGAGCCCCAGTCATTAGGCCCATCCTTGGTTTCGGTACATATCGTTCGGCACGAATACTCCCTCCAGTTAGTGTTACTACTAGAAGTTAAACTCTCTGTGGTTAAAGTCCCTCGAATAACAAACCGATCCCCGTTTCATTTTTTTAAAGCCTCGAAACCAAGCCAGGCTGAGACGAATAATATGTGGCATCCTTGCCAGTCATCCCTGTGTACATACGTACCCAGGCTCGTTGAAACCTCCCGAACACTCACTTAGAGCTCACCCCTGTTCGCTCCAAGTAGCTCTGTTAAATCGAGTACTGTAAACATTGAGTATCCATTGCCATTATTCATTCTAAATATTTATTGTTAATCCTGTGTAAATTATTAAAGTTTATTTGTTTCTACATTTCATAAGCCTTATAGACAGCAGCCTTCATTAGTTTAGTAACAGCCAACCGCAATCTATTGTTTGTTATTTAAATCCCTCGCACTTATTTTGGGAAGGTTGTCCCTCCCCCCCCCTCCCTCCCCCCCTCCCTCCCCCTAATGGGACTCCCATCTCTGTCGCGACCAGAATTGAGGCAAGGTCACTCATTTGACCTTGAGCGCCCACTTATTTCGGGTAGAAGTAAACATATATATATTTGTTGGTCAGCCACAATCAGGTATGTAAGAAAGACCATTTTATTTTTGTTTTACATGTAATTTACGTAATTCCATTTAAATTTATCTTGGAGGAAAACTACTTAAAAGTGTAACTTTTTTGTGACAATTTTGCCGATTTTCAGCACTTCTGGAACTACCTCTCTTTGTAGTTCTATCATGGTATTGGGCTGCACGTCTTCATCAGAGCGATGGAAAATGTTTTGTGGCAAAAAAAAGAACCTCAATAATAATAATAGGTATTAATAATGCGCCCTTCAGGGCTGTTAGCCCTCCCAGAGCGCAGGTTGTGTAGCGAGTGTAGAGAAAGTTTACAGGGAAGAGAAGGCAATTCTGAAGAGATGAGTCTTCAGGAGAAGTTTAAAAGTAGCAAGGGAGGGAGAGGATCAGACTTCGGCAGGAAGAGCATTCCAGAGTCTAGGGATATTTTTCTCGGGGCCACCTATGAGCAGATGCCTTCTTTAAGTAAAATGTTATATCATGCATACTCCCGGCCAAACAACAAGAAGACCAACTAGGACTTTCACTGGCATACCTTAGGGATCAGTTTTAGGCCCATTATTATTCATAGTTTATATAAATGATCTTGGGGAGGCTGTAAATAGCAGTGTCAATGGCGGTGTGTCCCGCGAGGGTGCTCAATTCGAAGACGGCAGAAAGGGACCTGAAGCCGTGGTGGCATTGGGGGCTATGCTCATGGGAACAGTCGAGGCGCTATGGCACGCAACTTTAATTTCCCCTAGGCCGTCTGTCACCTTCTTTGTCAATCAGCCCGGAGTGTTGTCCTGATTCCTGCCATGTAATCGCGGTGAGTAAGAGCGAAACGCTGGTCTGGACTCCAGTTCTAGCGCATATTTTGGCGCCCTCATTTCCCACATGTTCAGAAACCAAGCAGAAAATAATCTCAATAGCAACCAAGTTGTCGGCAACCATAGGGCCGCGGATACCGCGAAGCAGGAAGTGTAGAGAATCCAATGCACCAAGAGTACTCGGGGCGCTTTGTAAGACTATGAGGATTACATTCTGGTTACGAACCCAGTGCGACGCATATCTGCAGTACTGAGTGTTGTATTTCAACCAGCTCAGCTGTGACGGTAGAATAGCGCCTGGTAGAGCCGCGGAGATTTCAAACATAGGGGACAGGGCGTGCAAACCGAGCCCCTCCTGGCATTTTGAGACATCCGTTTACACATGCACGGAGCAAGCGTGACACCAAGTGTGGCCCAAAATGGTCGAACGCAATAATCACGGCGCTGTGAAAGCTTTAAGAGAAGAGGGGTGGCAACAAAGAGTCTAGGCTTGTGAAGGAGTTTTCTACACTTAAACCCAAAAGGTCTTAGGGGATGACGCGCCTCTCGGCGCCCATACGCACCGTCGAGATAAGCTGCGGATGCAGTGAGAGCTGTTGGTGACTGAGGGAGGCGCAAGACTCACGCGAACAGGCGAATAATGCACTGTTCACGGCGCACAGCGAGTGGCATATTCCCAGCGTCGACAAGTAGGCTCTCAATGGTGAACGTGCTGAAAGCATCGGTTGCCAGGCGAAGGGGCGTGTGGTGGATCGAGTTAACCTTCCGCAATGCACACACGGCTACAGATACATAAAACTTGCATCCGCAGTCGAGCTTCGAACGAACAAAGGATCGATAAAAAAGTAAGGCTGTAGCCCTATCATTGCCCCAGGCAGTGAACGTCACAGAACGAAGAATATCCATGGCGAGGGTACAAGTGATCCTAAGGCTCGGAATATGAGCCTCTCAGGTGAGGCGTCGGTCAAATACAAGACCAAGGAAATGGTGCGAGTCCACCACTTCCAGGCGAACCCCATTTAGAAACAAGTCCGGGTCAGGGTGGAGCCGTGGATGGCAACATAAGTGCACCACCTTATATCACCATGGTGTAACAGGTTTTAGAACCATCTATCCAGAAATCGCATCGCGCAACACCAAGCAATGAAGTTATATTTCAGCAGGACATTATTCATGCTATACATCTAACCACACCAAGAAATTGGTCTGGGAGATTGGGATCTTCCTTTTGGAGTGGCCACCACAGAGCTCCGACTTAAATTCAACATAACACTTGTAGGAAGAGTTTGGAAAAGCAATAAGAAGTACCAAAATACAAAATATAAATAAAACACCTAGGAAAAAATGCAAGATGAGTAGGTAAAGATAACATCAGAAATTTGTGAAAATTTGTTAAAATCCATGACACTAATTATCCTTGTAATTAAAGGAGAATACAACTAAGTATTAAAATAATTAAAAATAAATAAATATATAACGAATTCATTTACTAAAAATGTCTAACTTCATTATATGAATGATCCCATAAGGGGCTTTATACTTTTGACATGGCGTAAACTGCACAGTACTGATATGGAACGGTGTGAGTTTGGTTGGGTTTGGAACTTGCCCGTTTTGTTATTCGTATGAGTTCAGCTGTTTTTCAGATTGAGGGTCTGTTATGGGTGAAATTGCCGTTTCCTAGCTGTTTTAAGTGAATGCTTAATATATTGTCAGAACCTGTGCGTTTAGAGTGTTTGAGAGATTTGATGGCTAACTGGACGTTTCTGGTGCTTTTTTATGCCTCAATGGATTTCTCGGTTTTGTCTCGATTTGGGTAGGAAGCTGGTGTTAATTAGTGTTTCCTAAAACAAATTATAGTGTTGTTTTAGCGAAGCTATTTTGTTGTTGCAAGTAATTACTGACTTGTGTGGATAGGGGTGTGAGTGTAATGTATTTCTACCAGGTTTGAGTTCAGTTGCTTTCGTAGATAATTGTGTTCGTGTATTGGTTCCAGTTTTTCGTTATTTTGATATAAGATTGGTGATGTGAGTACGCAGCGTGTTGGATATTGTAATTCTTGTTCTGTTGGTCCTCTCTTTTGTTTTAGTATATTTCCATCTTTTATGTGGCCTGAGGATGCATATTTTTCTTTATTTCTGAAGTAATCGTTTATTTAACTGCATGTTGCGTGTGGAAAAAAACTTCTTCTACATATATATCCATGTATTTTCCAAGCATCTATTCTATATTTTTAGAATATGCTGCAGCTGACTCCTGGAAGATTACATACTTACCGCAGCTGCATTGATCTGTGATTATATAACTTACACACATCTTCACTTCCTGTAATTTCATCACTTTTATTTCTAGGTCTATCCAGCCTCGAGACGCGCGCCAAACAAATCGCTTCAAACCTAGCAAGATCTACGTGCCCCCCCCCCCCTCATCCCAGATTAACGCGACAAAAAGAAAATAACAGACAACTCAAAAAAATTCAAAATAATCTACAAAGCTACACAAGAAGAGACACCAAGAATAGTCGATGCCAAATTAATTAAATAAATTAAACCATAAATTTAAATTAAAGCAAATGAATTACGCCATATTTTGAATGTCTTTTAACTCTTTATACTATTTGCACAGTTTGTAATTTTTATTTGTATAAATTTAATTTTTATCCACCGTTTTTGCTGCTCCCCACTTATAACACATGTGCCCCAACCTTATGCATAGCTATTATAATCATCTATTGTTCCTCCACATTCTTTTGGACATTAATATCTTTGATCATCTGAAAATCCTCATTTTAAAGCCTTGATCTTACACTCCTTTCGAGCAATTCAAGCAGGCAAATATTCCTTTGTAGACTGATCAACCTTTATCCATTGTTTGAACCATTAACCATTTATTAGCTGTAGCTGTCCTAAACTCTTAAAAATCTTGAATTTAATTATATAATCACCCGCATATTATATATAAATATATATATATATATATATATATATATATATATATATATATATGTCGTAGAATGCCCCCCCTTTTTGTTCTAAGAGTGCTAAGATATTGATATCTTAATATCTTAAAGAACAGAGCCGTTCCGAAACACGTAAGGATATAGAGAAACGCACACTAATTCCCAGCATAAACTTATATTTTAACTCTAACAATTGAATACACAACATTTAAACATTAACTACAGCAATACTCTGAATATTATCAAAACAAAGAATCAATTAAATTAGTTTGACCATCAAAATTTGGTTAATTTCTCTACACATCTCAATAATATAAGAATTAGGCTTACGGACTCATCTGGAGTTTAAAAGGCCTCAGGAATGTTATTGTCCCACGACGCGTGCCGTCTGTCCAGATGTAGCTGGGCGAGATCACGATGTCCCTTTGGCGAGGGTAGCAGCTGGGGGGTCCACACGGTAATCCATAAGGGGGGGATCTTCACGGACGAGAACAATTACGGTGCTTTATGCGGCACCAAGGTAGTCGTGGTCTCTCTGGCGAGAGGGAGTCGAACTTGATTCTTAAACCAAGTAAACTTGGAGTGCGGTGTGACCACCGAGTAACGAGCTCGAGGAGGAGCTTTTCTCCTTCGTAACTTAATTCCTCATGGACGAGGACTGAACTCGGGAGGGTCTTCTTCAAAGGGCGAGGATCGATGCGGGGGGGGGGGGTTCTCTGACGAGAATAAGTTACTTAAAGTTCGGTTTGGTAACCGGAAACTAGCTCGAGGATGAGCTTCTTCTTAGTTCCAGTCTTCCTCAAGGGCGAGTATAACGGAGGGGGGTTTCTCTGACGAGAACAAGTTGAACTTGGTTCCTCACCAAGTTAACTTATGAGTTCGGTGTGGCCATCGAGTAACGAGCTCGAGGGGGAGCCTTTTCCTTTTTCTTTTCTTAATTCCTCAAAGACGAGGAATACCCCTGGTGTTTAAGATGCACCCGGATATGAGGAGTCTCTCTGACGAGAGTAAGTTGAACTTGGTTCCTCAACCAAGTTAACTTATGAGTTCGGTGTGGCCACCGAGTAACTGGCTCGAGAGGGAGCCTTTTCCTTCTTCTTTTCTTAATTCTTCGAGGATGAGCTTCTTCTTAGTTCCAGTCTTCCTCAAGGGCGAGTATAACGGAGGGGGGTTTCTCTGACGAGAACAAGTTGAACTTGGTTCCTCACCAAGTTAACTTATGAGTTCGGTGTGGCCATCGAGTAACGAGATCGAGGGGGAGCCTTTTCCTTTTTCTTTTCTTAATTCCTCAAAGACGAGGAATACCCCTGGTGTTTAAGATGCACCCGGATATGAGGAGTCTCTCTGACGAGAGTAAGTTGAACTTGGTTCCTCAACCAAGTTAACTTATGAGTTCGGTGTGGCCACCGAGTAACTGGCTCGAGAGGGAGCCTTTTCCTTCTTCTTTTCTTAATTCTTCAAGGACGAGGAATACCCCTGGTGTTTAAGGTGCACCATGATATGAGGACTCTCTCTGGCGAGAGTAAGTTGAACTTAACAAAGTTAACTTATCGTTTGGTTTGATAACCAGGGACTAGCTCGAGGATGAGCTGCTTCTTAGCCCCTTAAGGTAGGTAGCCCTGCCTCTCTTGCAGGGTACTTCTTGGTCTGGCGAGCCAAGTACACTACCAATCCAGTCTAGGTAGCTCGATTTTAATCGAGGACTTTGTCACCTGGAGTCTGACGTATACTACCTCGATTTTCCTCAGTGTTCCTCATTTATACCTTGTCACCCCACTGGGGGAGTGGTAAGGGGAAGAGGGGCTTGAGGACGGCTCCAGGAGAGTTCTTTTGCCCAACGGTTTTTCCCACCAAGTCTTACATCGGCTCTTCGTTAGCCTTCGAGCTTGGGAGAAACACGTCTCCAATTTCTTATTTGACGTGAAATTGAATCTCACTCTCCTGGGGGAGATCTTGCATTCTAACCTTTAAGGTCTTTCATCCCGCCGAGTTGTGCGACGCTGCGGTTACGCACTTGACCCGCCGATGCCTGGGCCGGATGTCTTGGCGGTAACCGCCTTGTGACTGCACCACGAGTGAACGGGGGGGGGGGGGCTGGGAGTGGCGATTCCCCTATAATATATATTCTATAGGTTTGCTTCTAAGAAGGCTTATTTTCAGGTTGAGGATAAATCCCCAAATGAGACATGTTAAATTTCTCATTTAATTAAGTACAACGTTTCGGGTACCTTACCCATCTTCTGGTCTATAAGATAGATTTAAAACACGTTTAAAATTACGAAAATTATAATGCACACAAGGATTAGAAATAAATTATTTAGTTAATTGAAATTATGACAAATTGTTTGAAAACTATTGAAACTTTAGATATGGATCAATTATGGGTACTTTAAATATGGATAAATATAACACTAGTTGATGCAGTTATTGGTTGCCCCCGATATTAGTCACTTAATGAAGCAGAAATAGTAATAAATTATTTAATAAATTGAAAATGTGAAAAAATCATTTGAAAACTGTTGACACTAAATATAGATTCTATAAATATGGATAAATATAAAAAATACTAATTAGGGCAATTAATTGGTACACAAAAATATTAGTCCCCTTTAGTGGACGGCAAAAGCGGAGAGACTGAGGAAAGATTATACAAGGAACCGATTAAAGATTGGTAGGTTGTGAAAATATTTTGAGTGGTTTATGAAATGAGAAGGGGAAAAGCAGTTGAATCAGAATTTAAACTGGGATTTAGTTGTTTTATAAATAATGATTCGAGAATGTGGAGGGAAGTGGAGTCCTTTGCATGTCCTATAATTTGAATGTTTTTGTGGGAAATTTCTGTCCTACATTTAATTGAATGATCTCGAATGGGAGAAGTTTCTTTATTGGTCAAGGTGGAGCCAGTGCGAGAGCTAATACCAAGATGAGAACAGAAAATAATCCTTCACCGTGGCTTTCAGCTTTCATCTGATTATTTTCTTGTTCATTCAGAATTCAGTTTTCTTATGAGTTATTTTCAAAGAAATCTTTTCCAGCCCTCACTTGTACAAAAATGTATCCTTCAATTCTTTGATAAAATATACCATCCTCCACAAGAAATTTCCTCTGTCCCCAAGGATGTCCGCTATTGACTTCTCCCTGATATTGGCCCACTCAACCTACCCTTACGCCGAAAACTTAATAGCTTTTGAAAAGATTTTACACACATACCAACTTCAAAATAGTTTTCCTTAACAACTTTCATATTGGACAATTTTTCAGAACTAAAGACAGACTCCCACCTGAAATGAGCTGTTCAGTTGTCTATAAATTCATTTGCCCCAGGTGCCACCAGGGAAATACATTGGCAGCACTGTTCGCTCACTTAGGGCTAGGGTCTGTTCTCATCTTGGTATTAGCTCTCGCACTGGCTCCACCTTGACCAATAAAGAAACTTCTCCCATTCGAGATCATTCAATTAAATGTAGGACAGAAATTTCCCACAAAAACATTCAAATTATAGGACATGCAAAGGACTCCACTTCCCTCCACATTCTCGAATCATTATTTATAAAAAAACTAAATCCCAGTTTAAATTCTGATTCAACTGCTTTTCCCCTTCTCATTTCATAAACCACTCAAAATATTTTCACAACCTACCAATCTTTAATCGGTTCCTTGTATAATCTTTCCTCAGTCTCTCCGCTTTTGCCGTCCACTAAAGGGGACTAATATTTTTGTGTACCAATTAATTGCCCTAATTAGTATTTTTTTATATTTATCCATATTTATAGCATCTATATTTAGTGTCAACAGTTTTCAAATGATTTTTTCACATTTTCAATTTATTAAATAATTTATTACTATTTCTGCTTCATTAAGTGACTAATATCGGGGGCAACCAATAACTGCATCAACTAGTGTTATATTTATCCATATTTAAAGTACTCATAATTGATCCATATCTAAAGTTTCAATAGTTTTCAAACGATTTGTCATAATTTCAATTAACTAAATAATTTATTTCTAATCCTTGTGTGCATTATAATTTTCGTAATTTTAAACGTGTTTTAAATCCATCTTATAGACCAGAAGATGGGTAAGGTACCCGAAACGTTGTACTTAATTAAATGAGAAATTTTACATGTCTCATTTTGGGATTTATCCTCAACATATATATATATATATATATATATATATATATATATATATATATATGAATAAAGCTCACAAAGTGCACGTGAGTCAAAGTTATGCAGATACACCCACAAAGGAAAAGTGAAAAACGATTCAAGACCTTTTCAAGGAATATATATATATGTGTGTGTGTGTGTGTATGTATGTGAACCCTATTCTGTCCCTTTTAAGATGTGATCCGTATGAATTATGGAACACACAACACACCAGGAATAAATATGTATATAATAAAAGCGTTGTGTATGTGTTTTATCAAGAACCATAATAAAGAAAGTCAGTGAACTTTCAAAAAGGACTTTTCGCCTCGAGGAAATATCTATTAATACATTAAACTGAAAACTGCTAAAAAAATTTCTACAATAATAATATTAATAATAATAGGTCCTTTTGGCCTACTCACACCACTCCAAAGATGATTAATTGAAGAGGAGAATTTATCTAACCTTAACTCTTATTAGTTTCTGGAATTAATGAGGATGTTTCATTTATCGATCTTAGAGCAACTATACCAAAAAGCCAATACGCAACCCACGTTTCCTCGACCCGTTACCTGTGACTTGCACTGCCTGGTCGCGACCAGTCGGGTAGCGACTACACCCGAAATCACAGCAACTTTCCCTTCGGCTCCGCCGCTTATCGATCTCGCAGAAAGCGATTAACCCGTGTCCGAGCGACAGGCCTTTCGTGAGTGTGGGACGCGTCGCTCATCGCCGAACGGCGTAGTTCAGCTTCGAAATGTCCAAGCAAGTGTACGGAGCGACTCCCGGCGCTTCCACAGCCCAGAAGGAGAAGAACCTTTCAGGTAAGCAAGGGAAGTGCTTTCTCGTCCAAGTAGATTCCTTCGGCTACATGCGTGGATTAGGAATCTGGGGAAGAGTAATCGGGAGATTCATGGACCGCAATGCATGATCGAGTGTTAAGAAGGAATCGATTTCTCAATCGTTAGGTAGAAGCTTGATTCTGGCTGTTGATAGGTGCTAATTAGCCACTTCAGGAATTCTGGCCCAAGCGGAAGATAAAATTTTAAATAAACATGTCTGTGATTTTACGTGTGGCCAGACCCCTCAATGGGGCGGCAGGTATAGCGTCTCATCTCTCCTAAGACACTTTCTCGCGGAGAAGCCACTGTTGTTTTTCGCCTCTTAATTTTAACTATGTAATGACAATAATAAAAGTGTGGACAGACAGGCTGTAGTAGTGTTTGGGCCCACTCCACCATGTAGTCGTCATGAAGTCATTTCAGTGACAAAAATAGACACTAATCACTGATCTCTTCGTAAACGAATGTTGAAACTGTAATTTGATAAGATCGAGTTGAAAGTTTCCTTTAATAATAATAATCATGTAAACAAGTGTTCTTATTTTAGTGTCGAAAAATAAATATTTTGCAAAATTGGTGTTGTCGAGCAGCATTAATTGCCATTTCTTAATTCCTTTTCACTCAGTCTGATCTTATTTTTTACTCGTTTTTGCTTACTTATCCCATTTTTTTGTTTTCATACTGTTGTTTGCGATCTTGTTGTTAGGTGCTTATTTCTTTTGCCTGAGGGTAAGTCGAAGAATCGGGAGGTGATCCAAAAACACAAAAAAGAGTTCTTGATCCTTAGGATCAGATTTCTGGGCGAGATTCCTAAACAGGGTGATTCCCCAAAACGAGCATCAACGTCCGATAGGCTTCATTTCTTATTCGACAGAACATTAAAAAATGAAGCCTATTGAAAGTTGGCACCCGTTTTTTTTTATTACCTCGTTTTCGTGTGGTTTATCTATCCTAGGTAATGAATAAAGTATCGTATGGGCAAGGTATACCACCCCATATAACATGAAGTATGGCCATTACATATGTTGTTAACGGCTAAAGTCCACCCGACAACGGACTAGCATGTAGTGAATATGTAGAGCTGTACCTGGTTACAACTGGAAAAATGTATGTATAGGTTATCCCAGTACCGCTTGTGTATGCATTTAATTTTAGGTAGTGACCGCACCGGAACCTAGCCAGGACGACTTGGGTATGATAAGGCAGAGATGTTTCTTCAGGGTCGATATTTGGTGGTATGGCGTTGAGGAAGTGGGTTGAACCCAGAGATTGGATGTTGTGTTGTGTTATGGGTTTGCTTTGTGGGTATGGGCTGATTATGGGGAGTTGAGATTCTTTGTAGTATCTCTGTTCTTTGGTTGAGAGGAGCCCTTCACGTAATGGCCTGAGTGGCCTTCTGTTTCGCGCACTCTGGAAAAATTGTGCTCCTCGGACCTCGAGTGAGTGTTTTATGGGCAGGAACTTTTGTTTCAGCGTGAAAGTGATTTAGTGGGAGGCTGTGAGTGTATCATATAGGGGTGAGGTGGAGCCCTTCGTTTTGTATTTTATGTAGTGTGCTGAGGTGAGTGAGTGCGAGATTGGTGCCCAGGCAGCTGTAGATGTATAGGCGAGGAGTAAGGGAAGAGCCTACTGCTTATATATATATATATATATATATATATATATATATATATATATATGTGTGTGTGTGTGTGTGTGTGTATGATGGGAGTGGCTTCTCTTCTATACATGTTTTGTTAAAGACCAGGTTGTATTTCGACTTTACAATTTTATTTTAGCACGTTCTAACTGTCGAATGCAGTTTTTTTTTATATGAGGCTGAAGATTAAAAATCAACTGAGGAAGATCCATTTTATTTGGTCTTATTTAAAATATTCAGATTTTTTACAAATTTTGGCCGTGAGCTTTCGCCTTTCTTCAGGCATCTTCAGACGGAAGTCTTGGATATTGTTGAGGCGGAATCGATGGAAATTTACTGTTCTCGTTGCCTCTTTAAGCGGCGAGGTAATTGTTTGGTGAGCCTCAAAGAATGAATTTCTTCTTAAGGTGTATGAAGGTAGAATTTAGCGGTAGATATGACAGTATAGTGTTGAAATTAGAATTAGGTGTAAGGATGCGTTAGTGAGGAGGTGTATGTGTAGATCCAGGTGACTGGATGGTCCTTTCTTTTCTTTTCTTTTCAGTTCCTATCACCTTCCGACTCTTTTTCTCTCGACTAAATAATATTCGATATTAAATTGGATTTCACCTTTTCTGTATAATTTCCAGTTTCTGAATAAGCCAACTTTCTCTCTCTTATTAGTCTCAGGCTTACTTACACAAACATTGGGACTTGATTTTTTCTTATCTTTTTTCTGCTACTAGGGAATTGAAGTTTCATTATATTTCCCTTTCCTGTTTACAGTCTGTCTTCCTAACCATTTCTCAGCTCTTCCTCATTCTTTCTCCAGCTTTCCACTGCCCTCTCATGTAACACTATATTGACCGGTTTCATTCTTACTTCTTTATGTAATTCTACTTTCCTTCTCATGTCCATCCACCTAATTCCTGTAATCCATCGGGTACCCTGAGTTCTGTACCCTCTCAAGTTTAATCATGACACTCTTCGGAGTGCTATTCTTATCTTATCCACTACATGTTTTCTGTACCCCACTTTACTTATTTTCAGACCCAATACTTTATCTTCGTCCTAATATTCATATATTTTGCCTTCAACTCTAATGTTCTCTACCTTCCTCCTGTTGATGGGTATCACTGCGAATTTATCACTATTGGTCTTTATCTTTCATTTTCTCTCGTATCTATTTAAGTTCAGGATTTCTTTTGCTGTATTCTTGGCTGCCTTCCTTGCTGTTCTAGTTGAGGTCGCAATAATTTGGGTGACGACATCCGCGAACTGTACATATGCTGTTTCTCGGCTAAGGAGAAACGGTAGATCATTGGTATAAATGGCGTAGAGGACTGGGGAGAGGCAGCTCTCCTGAAGGAGCCCCTCCTTTGTACTAAAGGAGGGGCATCCGAATACCATATAGGCCCTTCTGTCGCTAATGAAACTGCATAACAGCATGGCCATTTTCTCCCCAAACTCCATTTTCACCAGTTTATATTTGAGACCATCCCTCCACACCTTGTCAAACGCCTGCTGCACGTCACGCGTCACTAGGTCAACCATTTTACCCTCACTCTTTGCTTTAACCAGCTTCTCTGTAATTAGCACTAGGGCCATCTCCGTACATTTCATCCTCCTGAATCCGTACTGTTGGGGGTTAAGCTTACGGTTGGTCTCTAGGTGATCAATCAATCTGCTGCATACAATTTTTTCCAATACTTTGGCTATAAAATTGAGAAGAGAGATGGGTCTGTACCCGTTGACTGCCGTTGTTGACTTGCCCCGTTTTGGCATTAAAACCATTTTTGGCCACTTTCAGTCTGTACGGGAAGTATTCGATGTTCCACCATGAATTGAAAATTTCCAACATCACCTCCAGTACGTTCTCCGGAAGCTGACTTATGCTCGCTCTCGTTAACCCGATGGCCCTGATGCTTTCTGTTTGAAGGCCTGGACTACCGTCCTTAATTCCTCCATCTTTATCTTTCCATCGTCTCCAATGTCATCCCTTCCCCTACCGTTATTACGAGGGATCCTGTCGAGCGGCTAGGTCTTGCCCCAATGGAAGTTCAGTTCTTCCATAATCCTTTTTTCTTGTTCTGCGTCAAAATTCTCATTATCTTCACCCGTGATATTAGATACCTGACTTCAGTGGTCCCTGAATAACTCTTCAATTTCGTCTACTTTCATTATGTACCCATTGACTCTCTTAATCCTTAGCTTCATCGGTGGTCGAGTACCCTGTAATCTTTTGACAGATTGCCAGAATCGTCTCGGGTTCCATTCACTCTCTATTCTATCACTCAAACCCTCACATACCCTCTCTTTTTCTATCTTCATCAGATTGCATATTTCTCTTTGAAGCTCACGTTTCCTCTTGTATAGCTCAATAGTTGGCCCTATGCCTCTCGTCAGTTGATTGATTGCCTCCAGTTCTAGCATCTTCGATCTTATTTCAAGTTACCACCTTGGAGCCGGAAGTGTTCTCATCGCCATCTTTGGTATGCTAACCTCCTCTGCTGACTTTATTCTAGACTCTAACCTTTCTATTTCCCGGTCATTATCTTCAACACTTTCCCTTCCATCACTCGCGACAGATAGTTTCCCAGCACCTCTCGGAATTCGTCCCACTCCGCCTTTGTATATTGTTTCCGAATTTCGTCTTTGTTCGTTGGGACCTTTTATAGGTCGGAGTCAGAGTACGGTTGAGTTTTCTTTTAGCACAAAAGGTGCAATACTCGCTCCGAGCTGGTTCGCTGTATGTTCAGGTTCGGGCCCATCTCTTGATGAGAAGAGCCTTCAGAATCTTTAGGCGGCGGAGATCCGAGTTTTTTCTGAGAATGATAGTGTTTTCAACAAGGATCTTTCTTGTAATTTGTTCATTGTATTGTGCTTTGATTTCTTCTTCTTGTAAGTGCACTGTTAGGCATCGGCTGAGGGTAGTGGTGGTCATACCTATATATTGGTTGTTTGGATGATTATTGCAGTCCTCATGCGGGCATTCAAGTTTGTATACCACATTTGTAGCCTTTAGGATGGATTCTTTTACACGAAGGTTGTTTTTCATTAGTAGGTTGCTGACTTTTTTGTTTTTATAATATAGTTGTAGAGATAATTGCCTTCTTGGATAGTGTTACTTTTTATGATGCTTTCTAGTATCCGTTCGTCTGTTTTGTAGGCATCCTTTATTTGGTTTAGTGAGTGGTATTATTTTTTCTTCTTTTTCTTTATCCTCCTGTACCTCAAACTTTGAGTTGAGAATTTTCTTCTGTAATTTGTCAAATTCTCTATTGGAGTAGCCGTTGTCTATTAGGATTTGTTTGGATCGTCAAACTTCTTCACCAAGTGTGTTCCACGTTTAGCAGTTCTTGATAGCTCTTCTTATGTATGAGCTCATTACAGATTTTTTATATTTCTCGGTGCACTCACTTTCGGCTTTAAGGCATCGACCGCAGTCTATTCCTTTTCGATAGACGGTTTAAAGATTTGCATGTGAATGAAAGGACTGCAAGAAAGCGCACCTCTCTTAATATCAGTGGTGTGTTACTTAATTCTCTTAGTAAAATGCTCAGATTCACCAATGTAAGCATTCTCACAACCTTTACAAGAGGCCTGGGTATACACTGGAGTCGTAGTTTGTGGGGCGAAATTTGCGTAACGATTTTCTTACCGTATTCTCATAATGAAATTCTATCTTAATGTTATTATTATTAGCATTTTAAGGGGTTAGAGAGGGGGCATAAGAGAAAATTATGCATTTTTAGAATTCGTCTCTTTTAGTGGTTGAATAGAATAAAAATTCCTAATGAGGTGATTGATTTTACCATTCGGAGGCCAGGACCAATTTTTATTCTATTCATCCACCAAAAAAGATGAACCTAAAAATACATAATTTTCCCCTGTTAGACTCTTAACCTCAGATTCTAAAGAGGCCAAAGAAGTCTGTAAGACGTTCATTCAGGCAGGTCCATTTAGCAAAGCGGACAGCGCAAGACATTTTTGTGGAAGAAGTTGAAGTTCTTTCCATATAAGGTATGCGAGGTGAACGAGTTGAAAGAGCGTAATCACCAGTCCTGCTTTGATTGCTACAATTAGTTTCACATCTTTCTTTATGAGAAAGATGGGGAAATCCTTGATGTAATCTACTTCACAGATGAGGCATGGTATCATCTCTCCGGATACATGAACAACCGGAACATCGTCTCTGGAGCACTCTTGAACGCAAAGAAATTTCTTTACATAATCAGAAGGTCGGAGTATGGTGTGCTTTAAATCTTACGCTTATCATTGGTTCATTTTTCTTCGACAACACCATACACGCAGAACGATACCTTACTCGTATTCTGAAACCATTCATAGACCAGGTCAAAAGCGTGAGCGTGAAGAAGGCTGGTTTCATCAAGCCTGGGCAACTGCACACACGGCCTGAGCATCACTGCGGTTTTTAAAATAGTTCTTAGCTGATCGCAAAATATACCACGTAGTTTGGCCTGCTAGGTCTGCGAAGGACCGGAACTCAGAATCCTGGATTTTTATCTTTTGGGTGCACTGAAGGGACAGGTGGAAGAGTTAAAAACAGCAATAACCCAACACACTGAACAGATTATTCAGGCCACCCTCTCGAGTGTGTTCGATAGTATGCAGCGATGTGTGTAGACTTTCCTTAGGGCCTTTGGGGGACATTTCCAGCATTTACTGCAGGAGAAACTGCAATATCGTAAATATAACTTAACTTTTATTAAAACGTTACTTAAGCCTTTTCCCACTGCACAGTAACTTTCCACTTTCCGGAAACCATATACCATATATATATATATATATATATATATATATATATATATATATATATATATATAAAGAAGAAGGAGCAAATGCAAGTTCTGCGGGTGATAACAACCACCACCTTGCTTTCGCCATATTTATTTTCTTTTTTTCAAAACAATTTTGAAGACAGAAACAAAGGTGCAGAAACCTTGCATTGCAGACTATATTACAATATAGTACAAGAAAGTGAAATTTGACGCGAATGAGCAATGAGACAAGAAACAGGAGTTTTTTAGAGGTAAGAGAAAGGGACATTAGAAGAAGACTAGAATCATAGAGAGCAGAGGGCGGCACAATGAAGGCAATCCTTTACCGAGAAGACAGAGATAACGCCAGGGGAAAAAAGTTTGAAATTCCCCTGGCGTTATCTCTGTCTTCTCGGTAAAGGATTGCCTTCATTGTGCCGCCCTCTGCTCTCTTTGATTCTAGTCTTCTTCTAATGTCCCTTTCTCTTACCTCTAAAAAACTCCTGTTTCTTGTCTCATTGCTCATTCGCGTCCAATTTCTCTTTCATGTACTATATATATATATATATATATATATATATATATATATATATATATATATATATATATATATATATATATATATATATATATATATATATATATATATATATATATATATAGCGAAAGAGGTTATGTTTGGTACTTGTAGTGAGATGAGTAATTTGTGGCGGAGGTCACCAGTTTCGGGTTAGAATAATATTCCTTCTCTGCTACATGATTCGCGTTCGTTCTCGAGGATATCCACCACATAAGTTCGTATTTGGATTTTTATAAGGAACTTGATGAAAAATAAAATTATTTTGAACTTGATATTTAATGATGAAGGGCTGGAGCTTGTGTTTATCCTATCCAGCAAGGGTGGACGGATCACAGAGATGAATGTGAGAATAATATGTATTTGTTAATATGAGAATAAGTCCTTGTGAATAATGTGTGCCTCTTTTATATGTGTAGAAAAGTTAGGCGTGACCAATGGATTTTTTTGGGGAAGGAATTTTTAGTTTGAAGATCATGTTTGAGAGAGAGAGAGTGTGTACAGAGATTGTGTATCAAAGAAATTATATAGATAGACGGTGAAAAAAACGATACGAGAGTTTGGGGTAAAGGATTTCAATGTTACAAACTGGCGTTAATAAACAAATGGAATGAAAATGGTCAAATGAGTTTGACCATTTTCATTCCATTTGTTGGCCTAAAGGAAGATAGCGCGACAAAAGCGAATTTAATGGTCACTGCAGTCTGGGAAAGTACGAGTACATGAGTGTTTGGAACTTTTGTGTACATGGATCTCTACATATGTATATATCCTTTGAACAACGAGTGATTAATGCCATGTGGAGGGAAAATTGACTACTTTCAAATTGTTGAAAAAAATGTCCCCGATTAGGACCTTGGGTTCTATTTTACCCCCAACTGGTATGAAAAGCTCTATCGCCGATATTGCCGAGAAGTTTAGCGTCCAACTAAACGCCGTCTCGCCCTTTTTCCGCCATTCTCGTAAACACCGGCGAGAGGTAATAAAGGTCATGAAAGGTCACTCGGTCACCAAAGACGAATGAATATAGTGGCCAAATCCTGACACCTTTATTATAGAAGAGGAATACTCCTGCATTGATAGCAGCTGCGCGTCGTAGAAGGCAGCTACTATAACCAATGGTTATAACCATTCATATGGGTAGATAGGGAGACCCTAACAGGAGTGCGTAACAATGTTGTAGCTGTCATCCTGAAGAATGCCTGCCTTCCAGGCCTCAAGGCCCAGAGGTGAACATGCGGTTAAATCTCTTTCATACATTTTCGCTTCTTCCATCTTCACTTTCTTTGCAGCTCAGTCCTTCCAAACATTCTGCGGGAGATCCCCTCGTTGGTTTTCGTTTTTGTTTTGTTTGTTTTTAAGTAACAAAGCCATCACAAGAGTGCGATTCAACTTGAGCATTTAATATCGATATTTGGAATCACCTGCCGCCTCCTTTCGACCAAGACACTGCTCAGAGAATCTTAAGTTCACTCTCAAGAAATGATATCAAACATAACCTGATAATTAGAACTTGCCTCCTTTCTATTATTACCTATATTTTTGTTATCTTTTTATCACTAATCTTTCTCCATTGGAAATTCACGAAAATGATGGTAATTATTATTTCCACATAAATGCAATAAAACTGCTTGCAAGCTAAAAGCCATGCATGAAGAGAGCGTACACAAGTGAAAGTTTCTTCCTACGATCACTGGTGAATGAATAACTACACTATTTTACTCTCTTTTAACCATTTAAACATTTAAAAATTTCTCATGACTTAACATATTTGCCTATATTTTTTTTAGAATTATTTGAGGTTGGATTGAATCACGATTCAAATTATCGGACTTATTTTCAGCACTTCTTAATGTGTGAGGTCTAAGAATTCCGCTCCTTGAGGGTACTCTAGGGGCGATGTTCGAATATCTTCTAGTAAGATTCACTTTATTTCCGACGATTATTTTCTTTTTCTTCCGAAGCCTATTTTTTCTTCCTTCCGCTTCCTATTTCATAAATCCTCTGAAGCCTATTCCCTCTTCTTTCCGAAGCCTATTTACAATTCCCCCGACACCCATTTCCTATTCTCACATAAGCCTATTTATATTCCTTCCGAAGCTTATTTTCTATTAATTTCGAAGTATATTTCCTATCCCCTTGGCAGCCTATTTCCTATTCCCTCTTCTATTCGAAGCCTATTTTAATAGAAGAGAAAGTGAAATTGGTCAGCTGTTGGCAGCGCAGAGGAAATTTGCTTACTCCGTATTGGCCCGGGTGTGACTCTTCATTTGCAGTGGCATATTTGTGGCAACGTTCAGCACCCCACTTCCCCTATTATTTGGATAGAAGAGGTTATCATTAGTCCTCAAAACTAACGAGGGCATCTCCGCCAGAGTGTTTGCAAAGAGAAGTCCAGAATGAAAGTGGTGGATGGAGAGAGTGGTATATGTGAACCCAGTTCTCGTTACTTCCGCCCAGGACGTTACCAATGAGCCACTAAAAGAAAACTAATAATAGAACATAGAACTAACAATGGCGATAATTGGAGATCTTATTCGCTTCAGTATTACGCCGCCCCTGCCCAAATCTAAGACAAACTCCCACACATCCCCCTGATCAATAATGCAGCTGTTCCCAAAGGGAAAATCCTAGGTGAACCTAGTCCCACGGAGTGAGTGCAAGAGGGTGTCAATCAATCTATCTGATTCAGACAAAGAAGTATTATGTTTAAAATATAGAATACTATGTTGCCGAGGGACTTTGTACCCACACTACATATTTTATTTCACAAACCAAAGGTATCTTAACATTGAAAATTATCCTTTGTTTTCAAACAAAACCAAATATGTATATAAAGTTTACGTTTCCAAAGATCAATTTGACCCATCCACTTTTAACAGAGAATTAAATTGTCGTCCTCTTAACAGAAGAAATATTTAACATAACAAAACATAACATAACATAATTTCACGGATGACAAAAGCCACAAGGGCCTATCAAAGGTCATCCGCATCTGTCGAAACCCGCCCACAAAATGAATCCATAGGATTGCGTCAGATCATGTATCTACAATTTAAACCATCCATATGTTTAGTCCCTTCATTTTAATGACATCGAACTAATGCTTTCTTAACTCTCAATAAAACTTTATTTTGTCAATGAGGGCAAAATAGTATACTTTCACCATCTCAGCAGTTTATTCCAGAGTAAATTATTCCTGATTAACAAGGCACGAAACCTATTTCCACAACAAATAGTGAACTAATCCCTTTAAAAAAAATCATTAATATAATAGTTACCGGTTAAATAAAATACTTGAATTTAATATTGCCATTAATGAGATATGAGCCATTGCCTACTATGTAGAATACGCAGTTACATAAAATCCAATTTTACTAAGTAGGTCAAAATCCACGAAATACGGCAATATAACTTATAAGTCTAATTAGCGTATCTTGAAGGAAAATTGATTGCGTGAGTTCAGATAATAATTCCTGCTGCGTGTTCACCAGATTAACAATGCTATTTTGCTGTCACCATTTTCTATAATTTTAAGGGAAACCTTTATTTCATATAATATTTTTCGAGGTAATTTTCAGCAGTTATAGGTATGTATTTTGCACGATATAAAAACATAACAAAATTTCACGGATGATAAACGCCACAAGGGCCTATCAAAGGACATCCGCATCTGTCAAAACCCGCCCACAAAATGCATCCAAACAGATTTTAAAAAGCTCAGTCATATCTTCCCTCACACATCTTCTCTCAAATGAGAACATATTTAGTACCCTTAGTGTATCTTCATATTCAAGGTGCTTCAGAGAAGGTATTATTTTTGTTGCCCTCCTTTGTACTGACTCTAGCAGGTTGATGTCATGTCTAAAATGTGGTAACCATGCTTGTATACAGTACTCTAAATGTGGCCTAACATACGAGTTGTAGAGTTTGAGGATAACCTTTTTACTCTTGTAGCTAACATCCTTCTTAATGCATCCTAGAATCCTATTTGCTCTATTTTTTGCCTCAATACACTGCTGTGAAAACTTCAGTGACCTATCTACTACTACGCCCAAGTCCTTTTCATCCTGAACTGAATTCAACCAATGCCCATCCATTTCATAGCTAAATTCCCTATTATCCCTTCCTATGTTAATAACTTGACATTCTTTAAGGTTAAAAGTCATTTGCCACTTCTGAGCCCAAGCTAATAACTTATTTAAGACACTCTGCACTTTAAAGCGGCCGTAAACTTCTTTGATTATAGCTGCCAATTTAGTGTCATCAGCAAAAATGGACACTTTGCTATTGATAGCCTCCCCAAGATCATTTATATTCTACTAATAACTATGAATAATAAAGGGCCTAGAACGGATCCTTGAGGTCTACCACCGATAACGTCCCTCCAATGTGACCTCACCCCATTCAGCACAACTCTCTGTTTCCTGTCTTTCAGCCATTCAGTTATCCAATTCAAAACTTTACCACATATCCCATGCATTTTTAATTTTTGAACTAGTCTCCTATGTAGAACCTTATCAGAAGCTTTGCTAAAATCTAAGTAAATTACATCAATATTCTCTCCCTTATCTAATTGTTTAGTAACACAATCCATAATCTAGTAAATTTGCTAAACACGATCTACCTCTTCTGAACCCATGCTGAGCATCATTTATTAACCTACCACTGAGATGGCTTAAACGAGTTCCACAATTATAGGAAAGTTGCCATAATACCTTAACAAACACGATCAAAATTATGATTTAACGAAAAGGACATTGGAAGAATCGGACAAGAAAAAGAGCTTTAATTCCACTCTACTCAGCGCCTAAAAAGGGGCTCATATTTAAAATAGTTTAAATTTGCTGGTTTCAGTCCTCCTGTCAAGCTATGTTGCTTCTCAGGCGGACGTCAGTCAGGGCAAGTCCCAACTCCCCACCGTGATGCGCAGTAACAGTCAGCGGTAACCTCCCTTAGTAAATAGTGTCAACTTAAAAAGAATCCGGACTGAGATTCGAACTGCCCACCCAGCGATTATAATCTCTACAAATTTGTTTTGGAGGCTTTTAAAGTAAATGCTCTTTTCCGACACCGCCATGACTGCTAAGATTTTGGCGACAAATTTCGTTTCTCTCGGTATGTGACATCCGCAAAAGGAGGTAACCGATTGTATAGTTATCCAAACGCTTCCGAAGATTTTTTCAAATTGTGTTTTCTTCATGTGTAAAACCCTACGTATCCTCCAAATATAAACAGTGAGTGTGGTACATACTAAATACCACACAAAGTGCCAGTGCCACCACAAATCCTGGATTACGGCAAGTTACTGGACACAGATTCTGCTCTTCAAAAGGTAAAGTGCTAATTGGATTTTGGAAATTTTATCTATTTCTCTGTATTCTGATCTTCCACTTTTTCGTACACTTAGGACAAAACGACAATGAACCTAAAATGACGAGTGACGTACTAAGGATCAGTCTGAGGTCTCTCCCCGAAAGGACAAAGCCTGATCGGGGGGACGTCTTCTCCATTGTCTACGGGGAGTTAAATGTAGCTCTCGTTAGACTTATAGACACCACCTTTGGATATACCGCAATCTGCCAAAATGAAAAAAATTCAGAACTCCTCGCTTCGTCCAAAGCTACTGCAGTTTTCAAAACTATCAATTTAACCCCAAAAATTCTGCCTCAAATTCAGGCACACCGTAGTGTTGTCTGCCGCAAATTAGACCCATGGGTGAAACACCACTCATGCGACGAGATCTCTCGTGATATCGAGAGGAACCACCAGTGGGCTAAAGTCTCTGAAATTATAAAGTTCAAAGACTACACCCATTTATTTAAGGTGGTCTTCCAGGACACAAGAATGGCACAAAAGGCTGAAGAGTTAGGTCTCCTTCTCTTTCACGTCATGGTCTGCCCTGAACAGATTGAAAGAGAGGAATTTACACAGTTACAAACCTGCTTCAAGTGCTACAAATATAATGAGCACACCACCAAAGCATCTCCACAGACGGAAAGTCTTTGTTCCATCTGCAGCAAATCTGGCCACATCTGACGTGAATGCAAGAATGGGGAGAGAAGATGTATAAATTGCAAAGGGGAACACGGGGCAATGGCAATGTCATGCCCATTAAAAAAAGAAGCGATCAGGAAGGAGCAGCAGAGAAAGAAAGAGGAAGAAGATGCAAAAAACAACAGGTCCTATGCCAAAGTGGCAAAGGCGGCAATAAGAGAGGCCTCAGCCCAACCTACTTACCTCAAGGTAGAAAACGAACAATCTACAAAAATCATGTGCTGCATATATTATGCGCACATCGCCAACCTTACTAGATCAGGCTCCTTCAAGAAGGAATTAAATCAAATGCTGACGAAAAACGGGATGGATGAGCTGTGGTTCCCGGAGAACCCTCCATCTGAGGAAGTGCTTCGCATCCAAATGCAGCCCCCCCAAACCCCCAAAACAAACACGCAGGAGAGAACTGTTCCCCCTCCAACAACCAACACCCCCCAAAACCCTGAAGCCCCAACAAATAAAACTCCCAATGCTGACTTAGAGACAAAAATGAAACACCGCCACGGTAGCCGCACCAAACGGTCACCCAACCGGCAGGGTATGAGGTCTGCCTCATCCTCGAGAGAAGGCAAACATGCCTATCATGGCAGGAGAATTCAGCTAAAAATATACACTACAGAGAGTGCCCCATTCCCGGGAACCAAGACGGATAAAGATGTAAGTGACGGCGTGACAACGGGACGTTATAAATGGGAGTACAGCTAGGACATTCCTGAGAAGGTGGTCGAAGAGGCCCTCATTCTGGGAATGGTCCGGCTGAATCAAGATGCCTTCGCAACGTTGACGACCTCGGAATTCAATAAAAAGAGATTCGGTAGATCCCGATCTTCTCAATCCAGCCCCTCCACACCTAAGAAACTCGGAAAAAGGAACGACTAATTGACAGACATCATGTACGGACTGACAAAAGACCTGACAATACTACAAATGAACACAGATAGATGGATCGACAAACAAATGACTTACGGCAATATCATCAGACAATGTGACCCTGATATTGTTCTGATATCAGAACACGGACTTGACACAACGCAGAAAATTATGAAAATCTTTAACTACGCAATAATAACAAAGAACCACAGCCAGGAACGTTTCGATGGCACTGTAATCGCAGTCAAAAAGGGTATTCTATTCAGGTCACTCCCAGATTTAGACGAATCCTATCTGGCCATCGAGATCCAGACTACCCTGGGGCCACTGGTAGTGTCCACCGGGTACCAACCCCAAGACGGGACTATATCCCGATGCACAACTTTCTCCAACTGTGTGCACATGGGAGAACAATCCTGTTAGGGAGAGATCTCAACGCCAGATGCCAGGAATCCGGATATATCGGAGTTCTAAATAAGAAACGGAGGAACTCTAGGAACCTTGTTAGCGGGGGTATTGTTGCCCGCATTGGGCCCGACTTCCCTACCTATATCACCGAAACCTACGCAACAAAGCCGTATATCATCCTGACTAGCTCATAATTTCCCTACAACTATTTCATTCAACCCGGCCCTCCAATCCCAAGCGACCACATCGCTACCCTGATCAAGTTATCCTCAAGCCCCATTCAGATACCCGTCAGGAAGAGAAAGTGCTTTTCTAGAACAAACTGGGAAGAGTACCGTACCCTTCTCAGTGAGTTCAGACCTCTACCACTCGAGGAAGCCACCCTGGAAGAAATCAACCAGGAACTGGCAAGGTTAACGGAGGTAATGGTGGAAGCGGACCACGCTGCAGTACCCAGAACATTCTACAAAACGTTACCAGCACCAATAGATTATACGACTTAACAAGGGAATACAAGAGACTATTTGAAGAAATCAGACTGACTGGCACAGACAGAGTTAAAAACAGACTTCTAAGAATACTAAGGACCGAAATGAAGAGACACATAACTGAAAAGCAAGAAGCTCTTTGCAATAACCTCGTAGACAAGATGGACGAAGAAGTGGACCCCCGAACTTTTTGGAACACTCTTTCAAGACTGAAGGGTAAGCCACCTGACAAAGACATACTTCTTAAAAAAGACGACGGAACAAAAATGACCCGAATAGAAACAGAAGAAGTGTTCAGAACCTACTGGAAAAATGTGTTTCCATCACAACAGAAGAAAATGAACACTTTGACCCGAACTTTGTAGAACAAATTAACGACCAGTTAAGACAAGTACTAGACAGGACGTCCCCTTTAGTAATACAACTGCGGACAGAGAGATGACTGGATATGGACGAAAGATAACAGAGGAAGAAATACTATCGACGCTACGTGCCTTCAAACAAAGAGCACCAGGGAAAACAAAATTGAACAAACTGAGCTGGTTGAACGCCCCCCATAACATCTTAGAGGGGCTGGTCAATATAATGAACGCGTGCCTAAACGTTGGCTATTTTCCGGATGAATGGAAGATCACCAAAATGATCTTCATTACAAAAACCGGAAAACCACCGGACGGCCCAACGAATTTCAGACCCATTCCCCTCCTCAAAGTGGCAGGCAAGGTATTCGAAATGATCCTTGCTAATAGAATCCAAGATGTTATGGAGGAGAACAACCTCCATAACCAACACCAACATGGATTCAGAAGAGGGAGAGGGACTGATACGGCGCTGGCAGTAATCACTGAGAAACTGGCGAAGATCGCTAGCCATAAAAGGTACGCGGACTTGGTGCTCAGAGATGTTAAGAAGGCATTCGACAAAGTATGGAGGACTGGGCTCTAGTACAAAATACTGAAACTTGGACTAAACTCACGACTAGAAAAAATTCTATGTGACTATGTGACTGACAGAATAGCATATATACAAATAATCGACCACACGGGACAAGACTTCGAGCTGACTGCAGGCGTACCGCATAGGGGGTGCCTAAGCCCCCACCTATATAACAAATACACCCTCGATCTACCCTATCCGATCAGGGAAGATTCGCTGTGCGTCCGGTTCGCCGAAAAAATCACCCAAATCATGACTGCCTCCTTCAAGAGTCCCGAACTCATGGCACAGATCACCGCCAAAGAGATCGACCACGTCAGCAGGTTCAAGAGAAGATGGAAGATCGCCACTAACACCCAGAAATTCAAGGTGATTCCATTCTTCTGTATGAAACGGGCCCATATCGTAACAGATAACGCCCGTATTCCATACATCTCTGATGGGACAGTACTAGGACTAAAGATAGGTAAAAATGGATACGGTAGCCACGTTACCCAGACGGCAGCGCGCGCGAAGGTCGAGCTTTCAAAGCTGTTCAGGTTAAAAAACCTGAACACGGCCAACAAGAAGAAAATATATAACGCGCTCATAAGATCTAAGCTGCTGTATCCACCGACACCTATCTGCACTAGTTCTAAGAACAAAATGAGACTCCTCCAAAGAGTACAGAACAAAGGTGTACTCTTAATAACAAACACCAGGAGGAGATAAAGAAGGAGGCAGAGGGACCTACACCGCACGATCCAAATGCCTCTAATCAACTGGAAGTGCAGAGTAGAGCCCGCAAAATCTGGGAGAAAGTACCACGACTCATGACGGACGAGACCAGGCAAAGACACATAGACATTCCGCCAGAAGACAGAAACAGAAGAAGACTAGACTTTATCAGCAGTAAAGCGCGGACCGAAAGACAGGAAGAACCGATCTACATATAAGACTTTACAACGACAAACAATAAACGTCGCAAAGAATACTCAATGAACAGAACACTTTAAAAAATACACAAACATACAACGAGAAGAACATGAGAGATACAGAAAACACCTACAAAGGCTTGAATACTACAAGAAAAACTACCATAATCTACACGAAACAAAACGATAACACAAACAGTAACAACACAAATCAGAAACAACACAAACTAACATGCAAAAGAATCACAAACCAAGAAGAACACAAGAAAAAAACATAAAAGAGTACGCAAAATATCATGAATATTAAGACGAAACACTGAGAAGAACATCAAACTCAAATAACGCCTGCGATTCCCTATCCCCAGGGATTATCTACCCTTCTACCCATTTTACCAGGGAAATCTATCCCTATCTATCAATCTCCTACTATTACATACATATATGCATACATGAGTGCAATTTCAATCTTATATGCGTGTATGTATTTTCCTTTCACAACTTAATATGTCCAATGTCCAATGACACCGCCATTTAGAGTTGATGGTAATTGCAATAGAAGTTCATTTCATCTTCAATCTCTTTTCAACACTCATGCGCTTTCTTTCATCCATTGGCGCATGTTAAAAGCACTTAATTGGACAATCGATGAAAGCTCCCATGGTACCACTTAAATTCAATAATGACACGGAAAAAGAAACAAGCGCTCCAGCCTTTATTACACTTCCTTAAGTTCTTAGATAATAAAGACGAAAACATTCAGAATCAACTTTCTTTTTTTCTTCCTGAGTTTTTGGAATCAACGCCGCAAGTTTTAGTAATGGTGTTGCCGCTTCTGCTGATGACGGTGTTGAATAGCAGCAGCGTTTCGTTTCAGATGATATTAACTCATCGTCAGCCGATGAGAGAACGTGACTCCATGGGATGAGGGAAAAGGCACGATTACTTTCACTTCATAAGGGGAAAAATGGGGGTGAAGAGGAGCCCGACACATGAACATGAAGAACAGAAATTTCGTAGGATGTTAATAATATAATTTTTTCAAGAATGCAAAATATAAAAGATGTAATAATCCAAGAATATAACAGATGGAATAATCCAACAATATAAATGATGTAATAACCCAAGAATTTACGAGATGGAATAATACAGTAATGTAAAAGAGGATATAATCCAGGATTGTAAGATATGTAATAATCCAAAATTGAAATATATGTAATAACCCAAGAATGTAAAAAATGTAATAATCCAAAGATGAAAAACATATAATAATTCAAGAATACAAAATATATAACAATCAAAGAAAGTAAAATAATCAAAGAAGGCAAAATATGTATTAATCTAAAAATATAATAGATGTAATAACCTAAGGATATAAAAGATTTAATAATCCAAGAATATAAATGATGTAATAATCAAAGAATTTAAAGAGACGGAATAATACAGGAATGAAAAAGAATATATAATCCCAGACTGAAATAGATGTAATAAGACGAGAATATAAAATGTGTAATAATCCAAGAATGTAAAATATGTATAATCCAAAGATGAAAAACATGTAATAATCTAAGAATGCAAAAGATACAATAATTAAAGCAAGTAAAATATTAATAATCAAAGAATGTAAAAGATGTAATCAGCCAAGGAGGAGAAATAAGTAAAAAAAAAAAATGACAAATTTATAAAAAATCTAAGATAAAGCAAAGCATGTAATAATCCAAGGATGTATAAAATGTAAAAATCAAGGTCTATAAAATATATAATAATGCAAGTATGTAAAGGATACGATATTTAAAAAAATGTAAAGGTAGGATAATCCAAAGATGGAAAAGTACTGTAATATAAGGCTATAAAGGATTTAATTATCAAAAAAAAGCAAAAGATTCAATAAAACAAGGATACAAAAGATAGAATAATCCAAGGATATAAAAATGTGATAACGCGATGAAATATGTAATTTTCCACGGAAGCAAAGTATACGTTATCCAAGTTTACAACAGAGAAGCCCGCCCCCCCCCACTCCTCCACCCTTAAGGACGACATCTACACGAGAACCTGGATGAGGGTGTATCTAGAACCCACACGCTACAAGTAGGGGCTCATAAGAAGCAAAGGATAGAGTTACTCGTTCAAAGTTTACAACAGAGAAGCCCCCCCCCCCTCCCTTAAGAACGACATCTATAGTAGAACCTGGATGAGGATATATCTAGAACCAACAAGTCACAGTAGGGGTTCATAAGAAGCAAAGGATACAGTTATCCAAGTTTACAACAGAGAAATGCAGCGGTGGCTTTGTACTTAATAGGGCATAAAGTTGGCTAGGAGGGGTGGATAGTTTTTAGTGGCGTTGTAATGCGCTTGTTAGTATCGAACCTCCCCTATGTTAGAAGCTAATATCTACCTGCTTTGATCAGGCTTAATACGAGTAAGAGGCAATAATTTGGATTGATAGATTTGGAAATGTTAAATCCATTCCTAAAGATGCTTTAAAACGAGTTGAGTCCCAAATTCCCTCGTTAGTTGGAAGTTAGTTGTATTAAGGCATGAAAGCTGAATTTTTGGAATATTTAAATATAAAAGTGTTAAAGTTTGGTAAAAAGACTGAATTTGTAAAGAGGCTACACTATACAGTCTGAAAGGGACTTAAATTATTTGAAACTACGTGCAAGAGAACCAAAGTTTCATGCAACACAAAGTATTTGACAATAAATGGTTACACCACTACAAAGTAATCAAGCAAAACACTCAGCTTAGTGCCGTAATGAGCCCTAATTAACTTACTGTTAATATACTAAAGAGGTAAGAATTTAATTGGAAAAGGCGACCTTCTTCCTTTCCTTCTTTCGTGAAATAGGATGCACGCCAAAACACGAGTGTGTGCTCCCAATAATCTCTCCTTGTTCTCTGCTTCGAAATCCTTGACATTCTTTAATCATTAATACTTTACTTGCTTTGATTATTATATATTTTGCATTCTTAGATTATTACATGTTTTTCTTTTTTGGATTATACATATTTTACACTCTTGGATTACTACATATTTTACATTCTTGGATTATTACATTATTTATATTCTTGGATGCTTAAATATTTTATATCCTTAGATTATTTCATCTATTATATTTTTAGATTATTACATATTTTGCATTCTTAAAAAATTGCATTTTTACCATCCTACGAAATTTCTGTTCTTAATATTCATGTGTTCTTCTCTTCTCGGGCTCCTCTTTTCACCCACTTTTTCCTTTACGAAGTACAAGTAATCGTGCCCCTTCCCCTCCCTCCCACGGAAGGAGAGTCGAGAGAAACGTTCACATTTCCTCGTTCGTGTTTTCTCTTATCCTAATTTATTCTTTCAAGAGAGAAGAAATTATTAGTTAGCCTGGTGGGTGTTCGAAAATATACTTGAAAGATTTTTCTTCGATATTGTTGTAGTGTTGTTTATTATTTTAATAATATCGTTGGATTATCCCATCAATTAGCTTATCTTCCTCTGTGTTTTTTTGTTATTTTATAGGATCTCTTGTCTCTGTTAGTGAGTGCTAGTTCCTCAAATCTCGCTTCTATAGCAAACCAAAATTGAAGAGAAAAAGATTCCCGGATTTGTTGGCGCAAACAAGTCGTCTGTAATTATATCGGTCCAAGTGGTCTACTAATTTAGTAGGCCTTAATTGAATTCGCCTGCTAAGAACTCTTCATAAATAACCCTCCCTAACTGCGCGTTCTTGGCTAATTTTGCTAATGCGGAGTAAGGGATTCAGCATTGTACCAATTAGTAAAGATAATTACTCTTTTAAAACTTTAAAAAAATATATAATCGCGTCCCATTTATCTGTTTGGTTTCATTTGCGTATAGCCCTTTCTGTGAATTATTTGCCACTATTTTATATTATTTTGACTATATTGGTAATTTTTCCACTCTCCCTTTGACAACCAGAAGTCATTCAGGTTACTAACACTTATGAACACTTTGGAACAGTAATTTGAATGTGTTTTATGTGGCCTTATAAAAAAAACATTAATTGAGCTTAATTACAAAACACACGAAACTTGAAGGCGATCTGCGATTATGAGAGGGAACGAACTAGTGCAAGGGGATGGGTGACTAGACAAAATGAGGGTGTAATACATATCTACGCATACATACAAAGCTTAGCTGCTACCTTGATGATGGAAATACCGCTTCCGATTACAGAAAAGTTAAGCAACACCGGGTGTGGGAATGACGCTATTCCAACTACCATGAATCGAACAAACACCCCAAAAATCAGACCTAAGGGACAATACCTCCCAATAAACAAAATCGCATCCTTTTAGGACTCAGACTAGACCACTACATGACACTCAAACCTCACACAACAAACATTACAAACATGGCCCTCAAAGCACTATCAAGCATTACATTTGGTCAACGGGAAGAACCTCTCACCACTCTATACAAAGAATTCATCCACACCACGCAGCAACAGCCATGGCAGCAAACCGCTGCCAAATCTCACGCGAACAAATTCCAATCCACACAGCACAATCACAGGATGCATACCTACCCTATACATACACGCTGAAACAAAAATACTCCCAGTCAAAATGCAGCTATACACGATTGGAACCTAACACTTCAGCAGATCAATGACCCGTCCTCACATTAACCACCATCTGACAGGAAAGCCCCCACCACCAAGACAAAAGAAAGAAGCTCCAGCACCTCTAAAATAACCTCCCACTCCCACCACCAAACTTTAACTTAACCAAACGCATCCACACTACATTCACCCAAAGACACTTGAAAACACTAACACCAAACAACATCGTAAACAAGCTCCTACAACCCTAATAAATCAATAAGAGAAATACTACATAGAACACAGAGTAATCCTATCTCAATTCAGGTCACTCCACTCCACTATACTCCAACAATACAAACAGAATAAGCCATGCCCCTACCCTAACATGGATCAGAGACAACCAAATCCCAGACAACATCACACACCTACTCTTAGATTGCCCAAAACTCACACAAGCGCGAACTACTTCTTCCTAAGGGCATCCCACCTCGTAGAAAAGAGGGAAGGGGGTGGTTTTGTATAAGTGTATATATATATATATATATATATATATATATATATATATATATATATATATATATATATATATATATATATATATATATATATATATATATATATATATATATATATATATATATATATATATATATATATATATATATATATATATATATATATACATATATATATATATATATATATATATATATATATATATATATATATATATATATATATATATATATATATATATATATATATATATATATATATATATATATATATATACAGTGAGGTGACATAAGTATTTGTACACTTAAAATATCAATATCTCTGAGATATTTCCTGCTTTCGACCGGTTATAAAATATAAAACAAAGTGGAAGTTTTTATTTGTATATAACATCAATATTAGCACCGTCATTCTTTGATCAGAATCCATAGAAGAAAGACGTTTGCTTTGAGCAGTGCAGAAGATCAAAGTTCCTCAATCTATTTGACAGCAAATAATTAAACTTCATTCAGATGGATTATCCTATAGGACTATTTCTGAGTGAGTTGAAATGTCTTATGGTAACTGTTGGTTCTATAATTCGAGAACATCGCGAGTATGGAATCACCTCCAACAGGCCAAGTGCCGCTGTTCCTCGCAAGATTATCGATCGGTCCTGACGTTACATGCTTCGAAAGCTAAAGAATCCACTGATTACTATGAAACATTTACAAAGCGAACTAGAATGGTTAGAGTCTAAAGTGAGTAAAAGAACTACAGTGTTTTTGCAAAAGTTCTGTTCCATTCGGCTATATGATTTTTCGAGATGTTTAATTGATTGATAGAAAAAGTTTCGTCAAACAAACTTAAAGTTCTACTTTTCTAGCATGTGTCATTAAAACGTCTTTTCCATTGTGTAAAGGCGTGTCGAGATGGAAGTGAGAAGAATCGAAATCTCTATTCTCTTGCGTGTGGGCCACAATAAGCCGAAATAGCCAAGCGACTCAACGTTTGACGGATGACCGTTCATAGACTCGTGGACAGGCTCAAGAATGAGAAGACTTCAAAGGTCGACCTCGTTCACGCAGACCTCAAAAGTCAACCATTTGGCTGTGAGAAAGGCATTCGAATATTCGAAAGTGATCCGAAGGAGGAGGGCGCTAAGAGCTTGATGTGCGTGGAAAGGCCTCTGCCCCCCGATTGTATGAGAGAACAACGTCGGGTGCGCTGTCGTCGCTTTCTTAACAACTTGAAAAGTCATGGCAATCGAATTATCATTTTTTTTTCTGATAAAAAGACCTCCACGGTTGATCCGGTCATCAAAAAGCAGAACGACCGCGTGGTAAGCTTCGGCCAGGACGTCGTCGAGGTCCACTACGTGCCCAAGACCAAACACCCGACCTCCGTGATGATGCTTGGCATCGTGGCTTCAAATGGCGAGAAGATGCCGCTGGTGTCGTTCGCAGATTAGTACAGCCTCACCGCGGCCGATTACAGCGACATCTTGTCCATGAAAGTCCTGCCCTGCGAAAGAAACATCGCGAAAAAGGCGGTTGATGTCTTTCAGCAGGACGGTGCCCCGCCCGACACGGCCAAGACCGTGCAAGAGTGGTTGGGGTTGAACATAAACTTCTGGTCAAAGGACTTTGGGCTGCCGTAGACGCCTAACTTCAATCCTTTCGACTAAAGTGCGTTGATGCTTGTCGATGGCAAGGCCTTCAAGGTCCGTCACAGCAACATCGACGAGCAGAAGTCCTCCGTCAACCGCGTGTGGGCCAGCATGAGGAACGACTTTATCCGCAACGTCTGAGCAGCCTTCAGATCTCGCCTGAAGCGCTTGCTCAACGCCGGTGGCGGCCACATTGATTAATATTACAATTTAAACACATATTTATATATTAAAACAATAAAACGTGTTTAACTGAATCAAAACTATCATTGTGTCCTTTGTTGAGTGCGTCGCAGCGAGTGTAACAGAACTTTTGCACTACCCGGTATTATTAGAGTTCCATCGTAATGATCTGTATTCTTTCGCTCCCCATAAAAATGCCATTCTTAATATAAATCATGTAACAAACCCTTTTAAAAATTGACAAAGAGCATCTTGAAAAAGAAGTGAATTTTGGATCAGTGTTATATGGTCAGATGAGACTAAAATAGAAGTTTTCGGTCAAAATGATGCTCGTCACGTTTAGAGGGCCAAAGAACTGCCTATGATCATATTCACACCATCCGAACCGTGAAACACAGGTAGTAAGCTCGTGGTTTTGGGCTGCTTTTCTGCACATGGCACAAAGCACTCCACATCATCGATGGGAAAATGGATAGTGCCACATTTTGAAAGATACTGAAGAAAAAGCTGCTCCCAAGGGCGAAAAAATTCTACGGTCGACATCAAAGGATATTTCATCAAGACAACGATCTTAACCACACGGCCAAATTAACTCAAGAATGGTTTCAAAAGAAGAAAAAATCAACTTCTTTCCATGCCCAAGTCAATCGCCAGACCTCAATCCTATCAAACCTTGGGGCGAATACTGAAGGCTGCAATCCTAAAGAGAAACCTACAGAACATTTCCTCTTAGAGGAAGATTTGCATAGAAGAGTGGAACAAAATATCATGAAATGATTGCGAAAAACTAATATTGACCTATCCGAATCGTCTTTGTGCTGTTATTGTATACAAAGGTTATGTCACTTAATATTAAATGATAATATTATTATTGGCTGAATAATTTTTTCACCTGCTAAATTATGTTTATATGTGATTGTTGTTATATAGAAAGAAAATCTTTCTTATGTGTATTTCTTCTGTTAAATATATGTTTACTAAGTTTATAACCAGACAAAAGTATGAAGTGTTTCAGAAATATTGAAAATTTAAGTGTTCGAATGCTCGTGTCACCTCACCCTCTCTCTGTCTCTTTGTCTCTCTCTGTCTGTCTGTATGTGTCTGTCTGTCTGTCTGTCTCTGTGTGTCTGTCTGTCTCTCTCTCTCTCTCTCTCTCTCTTTCTCTCTCTCTCTCTCTCTCTCTCTCTCTCTCTCTCTCTATATATATATATATATATATATATATATATATATATATATATATATATATATATATATATCCACTCAAAGAAGTGCAGTAACGTACATGTCTATAAATGCAGGAAAGAACCCACAGTATTTTAGACCAATTTATTTCGAAACCAAGTTTCGACCAAGACATCCGTCATCTTCAGTCGCTGACAAACTAATGATTACAGAGAGATGTTTAACCTAAGGACACACAAATGTCACAATTTAATCAGGGAACTGTGCGGGAAGATATTTTTGAGCAGAGGTCGGATGAGTGTTCTACTTATCAATAGAATAACAGTGTTGAACTAACCATTGGATGAATTGAAGTTGGCAATTTCTTTATGAGAGCTGATTCTATTAGGCGTCTATGTATATAAGTGTGGGAATTATAAATCGATAACTGCATTTCAGTTAATATAAAGCCAAAACCAACGGGTATAATTATTGCCGTCATTTTTAAATAAAATCACAAGGAAATTGGTGAAGTTAGGGAAAATTTCAATATGCAGGAAATGTATAAACCTCACATGTCTACTTCGGGCCCTCTATACCACCCCCAATTTTCCAGTGATGACAGGTCTCCTTCTGGGCTTATTCAGTATGTACTCCTGTTCTGTTTATCTCCCGACTCCCTTCATCAAGCTGTCCCTTCTTTCCTTCTCCTCCCAAATGGTCTCTCCTCAGTGGTTACATCAGGTCCCTCTTTTTGAAAAAAAGAGAAAAAGGGTCACCACAATTTTATCTAGGGATTCCATAAGAGGAGGGGGGGGGGCGATTAGTCCTTTTGAGCACTTGTATTTCTTTGTAAAAATTTGCTCCCGGACGTCCAATGCATTTAGAAGAGCTGAGTTTTGCTCTTAACAACCCTTTTTATCTAATCATTTTTTAATTTTTCTTTGCTTCATTTTCTTGTTCTGTCTGTTTTTATTCTTTCCCCGTGCCCGAATAGAACCAACCCTAGTGAAAGAGGAAAATAAACATTGACAACAAAGGAAATTTACAAATGGGTTTACGTACGTGTCTAATAAGGAAGTTCATCTCCTTACAAGAGCCAAATTGACCCATGTTTCTTTTTAATGTTCCTCGCCCTCACTCATTTTTAACGAAGTGATGACGAGTCTTGCCGCGATTTCTCCTTTCCAAAATACCATCACGCAAGGGGGACAGGAACAAACTTAGCCCAAATATGATACATTTTGCAGGTTTCTTAGTGAGGTTTACCTACACTCATGCTTACACAAGCTCACACTTTGTGCAGTGTCATTTTAAAATGCAAATAAATTAATAACATGTGAATTATTATAATTTAGTTCATAAGGAGATAAGATGCATCAGCAACTATAACAAAATTTTCGTATCTGAAAATGAAAAAAACGGTAATTAACATCACCATTCATTTGACACAAAACTAAAAGATTTCTGAAGAAATAAAGAAATATTAGTCATGCATGTTATTGAAACGTCAAAAAACGGAAAGAAGGTTTGCTGCATCTTTGTAGATGATTGAAATACGTTGTTCCGGCGTGGTCTGAATCAGTCCTACGAGAGATACTTGGTAAAGTAAACAATTGAATGGACTCAGGTATATATAAATCCTGACCTCGGTGGATGAAGTGTAATAAGGTGATTTAGATTGCGAGTGACAAGTGATTTCTATTAAGGTGAGTTAAAGAATCATCCTGAGAAGAGAGATGTAGAATCTGCGTAGTGTGCTCCGGGTGGAGTGGAGTTTTGTTTAATCTCTTGAGGGCGGAGCTTATGCAATGTGTTGTGAGCCTCTACTTGTGATAAGAGTACCTGGTTATGTTCTTTAAGTCATGAGAAAGTGCGTGATACCTTTGCAGTTTCTCGGTATATCTCACAAACTGAAGTTTATGACTCTATATGATAAGGGCTTCGATTTAAAAATTTCCCGAGGGAGACGCAAGCGTTAGCCGAAGGTGTGGGAATGAGGGGAAAATGCTACATGTATGACTGCACGAGATCAAACGCGCCTTAACCGAATATAACAAGTTACAGTTCTGTTTGTTTGTTTCTTCTCCACTTTTACAAAATCATTGCTTCCCAACACTAGAGGGACATGATCTAGAGCACCTGCAGAGAAAATCAATCAAGATTATCAACTGATTTAATTACTTTTAAGATGAAGATTTCAAAGACAAACTAGTGAAAGAATTAATTACCTCTGCCACTTGGTGGTCAACTTATATATCATATTTGAAATCAGTGACCTCAATTACCTTTAGTAGCATTGGTTTTAGCTGACTACATTGAGCAGACAGAAGATGAACACAACACGAGATTTGCGTGACCGATAGACCTGCTTGTTTCGCCGCAGTTTGTTTCCGCTTTGTTTCTTTTACAAAATTGATATCCGGGTGAAATGTGAATTTTATTTTAAGGATGAAGATTCGGAAATTCAATTAATCTATAGTTTTTAATATTACTAAGTCAATAATAATAACAATTTCTTAAACTAGCAATATTTTTTGGAATTTCAACGGCGTGAGTACACGGATATATTAATAAATCACAATACCCTGATTCCATACCTATGGAAGATCTGTCTTCGTTGCGCAATGGTGGCAAATACACAAGAGTCGCTCACCTTCCCTAAACTTTAAAACCTTCCAAACCTTTTGAAAACTATTTTGCGGAGATGCCCTCCGTAGTTTTTCTCTCTTTGTCAAATAAATGAGCACAATTAAACTTGTAGAAGTAGCAAGATCACAGACCCCGTAAAAGAGGTTTAAATTTGTACTTCAATATAAATTTTTTCTTTGTACAAAATTTGAGGTGGGGTAGACGTTTAAAATGCACTCTCCATTCTAGCCTTTAAGGTTTATTGCAGTTCTTGTCACCCCTGATTCTTTTTTTCGTTATTCCTTGTCCTTACTTTTCATTATATTCATTTTTTTGTGCATAATGTGCATTTTTCATTGTTTGCGGTTGCTTCTGTTTTATATTCTTTTATCTTCTTCCGTTTGTCCCATCGCATTTTGTCTCTGGTTTGAAAATGTCTCTTTCAATGTGCTGGGGCCCGCGGGACACTTAAAATGCCATCGCGGGACGGAATGGAATCGTACCTTAGAGTTTGAAAGTTCGCAGCATGGACCATTAATGACCATCGTTACCGTTGTTAATCCAGATAAGCTACAGCTAAAAGAGAACCCCCTCTTATATTTACCCTATCAGATAAGGGGGCTCTTGAGAAATTCATTTTTTTTATTATCACAGTATAGCGACCCCTAGTTCGAATCTTGTATTTTTAATTTAAAGCAAAAAATAACGAGGAGAGCTCACGGAGAATGTTTAAAAGGGGAGATCTGGAAAGAAAGTGGTGACAGTAGAGGATGTGAAAATGTGTAGAAGATGAACATCCTTTTTCAGGCATAGGGGCAGGGTTCCAATTTTCCACTAAGTCGGTTTACTCCAAGTACAACTTTGTGAGATTAAATCAATGAAGGCTTCGCACATTAGTTAAACTTTAACTGTGGTCGAAATATAGCTGCTTTTTTCGGCCCTCTGCAAACCTAAGTTGCAAGTTATTGAGTAAATGTGTGGTCAAGCCTCGTACGAATTATGCCCACCAGATGGCAACCATGTTTCGTGGTTTGGGCATATCAGCCATCGATAAGATTGGTTCTAAAGGGTAAAATCTGGAGGAAAAAAAAACTTTTCTTCCGTATTCACCTGTTTTTGACCCCGACTTACAAGTGGCATCTTTTTATTCATTCGAAGGTTTTACAGATGATGACAACCAGAACCTAAACGCATCTTCGTGTCAGGTGTTTATCCCCCGAGCCGTTGAGCTCCTTACAAATCCATATCAAACACACGACTCTCTCCACTTGTTTCACAGAGACGATCGACCTTTTTTGCTGTCGATATTCCCTTTCTCTGTCATTACACAACCAAACGCCTTTTCGACATCATGCTGTTTGCCCCGAATCCTAGCAACCTGATATCTATTGTATATCACACATTTGTCTGCCGGATCAAATACCTCATCCATACGCACACTTTCAATCAATATCCTGCCAGGATCTTTTCCACTCATATTAAGCAAACAAGTTTTTCCGTAGTTTTTTTTCACCAGCATCTTCTTACGCTATTGTTAATCTCACATAACACACACAGGTCACAATCCACACACCAAGAATACGCATGTCATTAGGCAGTCTTAAGGCAAGAGAGACCAGCAGGTTCTACAAGCCCAGCATCTCATCCCACTTCAAGCATGGTACAATCACATTTTGCTGCCTTCTACGACCCGCAACTGCCATCCTCCTGGGGATATTCTTAGGCCTCTGCCACAGGGAATACTCCTAAGCGGAAAAACACCACCAGGTGCAATTAAAAACAAAGTTATTAAATTCTAAATTTTCTCTTTTTTAACAACGAAAAGAAACAGTAGCTAACAAGGGAATTTTGACAAGGTTTCCTTTAAAAGGGAAAAAGGAAACTAAGACAACAAACGATGCCATTTCCAATGTGGGTGAGAGCAATAAGGAGATGGACAAACATGGATGAAACGTGTGGACAAATGTTGATAAGAAGAAAAGATCCCAGAAGGCAATTCATGTAGTAGTGAATTCCTTCAGCCCAAAGTGCTGGGGGCGGTAGGGCGTTTCATGTACCTGTCGAAACAAGTCGTAAAAAACGTACAAAAACTCAAAAGTACGAACTTAACCCCTTTTGTAGGGTTTCTCACAACGCCGCTCTATTTTGAAGGATAATGAAATCTGGTGTAATACAACCGATGACATTTATGCTAGTGGGAAACGAATGAAAGGAAATTAAATATGTGAAAATTGAATAAATTGAGAATAAAAGAATAATTAAAAAATGTAAGATTGATAAAGTAAACTAAAATTCACATTAAACGTTCGTAGAAATGAGCACCCATAGTCATAAGTACGACCCCTCTCTTCTGTGGTTTTGTTTACAGAAAGGAGGACGAGTTAGTTTATATTTTTGAAGCGGACTTAACACCCTCTTTCACTCAAGGGCGGGTCTAAGCAAGAGTAGGTTGGAAGAGAGGATAACAGAGGGAGGAGTGAGTGAGTCCATTTAGATGCTCCCCCCTTCAGGAAAGTTCAAGTTCGAACTTTTGAATATTTGTGTTCTCACTACGAACTTGTTCCGGGGAGGTTATAAATTCAGGGCTGTGGAGTCGGAAGGCAAAAAACAAAAACCAAGGACTAAACATTTATTTAATTATTATTTTTTAGGAATAATAAAGCTCCTGCAAGATCTTGCTTAATTGGAGCTCTAAGATCTGATTTTATAAATTACAATGCACTAAATCTTTCAACACTGACTTGAGTCATGGGAAACGCAGTTACTATCATAGCTGCAGGTTTTATAACTTCAGGGTAGGTTTGAATATGCTCATGTAGTGGTATTTTACAGAGTGATTATATTTGAGTAGCTCTTGAACAGCTGAATAAAATTCCTTTTTAGATTTTTTAAAGGTTGCATCAAAAGGTTCATTCCTCTCGGTTTAATTCATCATTGGAAGAGGAAGAATGGATATGTTTATTTTATGATCATGCATACCCCTACATACTTACACACTCATATATATATATATATATATTAACTTGTATTTTCTTAATATTTCTTACAAGTATTTTAACGGGGTGTTCGAGGCGAGAAAAAACATCCGCGAATTTTCTCGCCTCGAAGATCCCGTTAAAATCCTTGTAAACATATTAAGGAAATACAAGTTAAAATTAATAACGCTGCCACAGCTGTGGACTTCAATAGAACATGCATACAACATTGCCTTTTACCTAGTCATATATATATATATATATATATATATATATATATATATATATATATATATATATATATATATATATAATATCAGTAATTTTAGCAATGAAAGTCCCAATTTAGTTGTTCTTTTCAAAGGAATTTAGTGGAAACGATGCATTTCATTTGATATTAAATCATCCATGTTGTTTACAAACAAAAGCCAGTTATGTAGTGATTGTGGATTCTTCATAAACATTTTTGGAATCTCTTCCAAGAATCTTCTTGAAAGATTCTGAGAAGTCTTTCATAGTGTATACATGTAATGTATGTGCGTACAACGCTACAAAAATTATTTAGTGATATAATTTAGAAATAAAATGTGAAATATTGTTATATTACTCTCGACCCTAAGAAAATTTCAAAAACACAACTTTCTAGGATTGATTATTTTTATAGGATAAAAACAGGAGTCAGAGTCGGAGTAAGATGTTTTTAACCAACTCCGACTCCGACTCCACCACAAATATCTTCGATTCGCACTCTGACTCCACAGCCCTGGTTATAATCACCCCCCATCCCTCAGGCCCCCAAAGGATTTAAGATTAAAGGAGTTTATAATTGCCGTCTTTGTTATCCTATTTTTTTCTATCTACACCTTATTCTTGATTGCATTCTTTGTCATCTTTCATCCTTTTCGTTATTCCAATTTCCATTCATTCATATTCTTTCCATCTTTCTACACCATTCCCCTAATTCTGCATTGAATGAAAATGCCCTTGTTGATCACACTTCTTGCATTTCTCTTAGTTTGTTAGTTACAATCGTGATCGAAATCCTAGACTAGATAATATCATTTACATTAAGATAAGAATAACAAGTACTGGAAAGACCGATGGCAACATTTAAAAGAAATACTACAAAAATCTGGTAGCCAACAAGACCATAGGTGCCTAAATTACCCGATGCCAACAGGGACCGGTCTCGTTCAAATGGGGTTCTTTAAGAGTTGTCGTAGTGTATTTTACTAGCGAACGGAGATCCCTGTGTGGCCCAAGGGAAAGCCACCCTCTCCGCCTCAGGGGAGGGAGACTAGCGACGTTTTAATTGGTTGCGTGCATGATAATGTACATGGCCGGGGTTGTCTGCAGGTATTTCTCACATTAGACGCACCGCCAGATTGGCGGCAGTTCTCACCTCCCATCGACATTTTGAAGGGGTCCGCCCTCACCTGGACTTGAACCCTGTATCCTCCCTACTAAAGCATCCCATGTTTCCATATGGCCGAGAATGGCAGGTATCTTGTTTTGAGTGATTTTCTTCCTTTGCAGACAAGGAGGTGCGTGATCTTGTCTCCTGTGCGCAGGAAGCCCGCGTCCGCGCCTACAGTCCCTATAGTCGATTCCGGGTCGGCGCTGCCATCATGACAGAAGATGGCACATTAGTGCCAGGGTGCAATGTCGAGAACGTGTCGTATGGTCTAGCGATCTGCGCCGAGCGATCGGCCATTTGCAGAGCAGTCGGTGACGGACATCGCAAGTTCAAGGCCATAGCAGTGGTGGCGGAGATGAGCGAGCGATTTGTAGGGCCGTGTGGAGCTTGCCGCCAAGTCCTCGCGGAGTTCGGAGTAGATTGGGAGGTTTATCTCTCCAGACCCGATGGCGTCTACATGAAAACGACAGTTGATAAGCTTCTTCCAGATTCCTTTAACCCCGAATGGGTTGATTTCGCGCTATCTAAATAACGGCAAGTCCTATGATTGCCTTCGTAAGTAACAAAATCTAACGAAAATTCATTGTCTATTCGAATGGAAAATTATACTAGTTCAGTAAAAATATAAAGACAGTTTTTGAAGTTTCTAATTAGATGTACAAAGGTAGATGTATAATTGTTCAGTATTGATTGGGATATCGTTTAGTGAGTAGCTGGCATAACTTATTTGAACATCTAATTTACAGTTAAAGGTATTTGGAAACCAGAATTAAGAAAGGTTCAGTATACAAAAATCAAGTTTGACTCTTTCAAGGGACATTATATATCCCCCCTCCAAAAACAGAGTGCAAATAAAGTGCACAAATATCCTATTATTCTCTGTTTTGACCCTAAGCTATACCGACTTAATCCTCCGAACTCCCTTATTTTTCTAGACCAATATCTCTCCTAATTTCGGTTTTATATCATAATATAACGGCACATTGTGCTTTCAGGATTAGCGAATATATGTATGGAATTCCAAAATATTATTAAAGGACAGAGTCCATACCTTTTTTATCAGCTCTCTTTAAATACGTTGTAAACCTCCATCAAAGTTATTTTCTTGCACTTAATATTTTTTAGTAAAGACGAACAAGTTGCTTTGAGGCCAACCCTATGAAAAAAAAAATCCCATTTGCAAGCAAACTTTTTGATATAAACTATATGATTATGTATTCCCGTATTAATAAATTAGTCTAGGTATGTATCTTGGTACCGGTTTTAATTAAAATAACCAAGAAAGCCTCTCTGAAAACTCTTAATATCTTTTATCTGATAACTAAAATAAATAACAACAAAACTATTACTTATCAGGAATTCCTCGGTCTATAGAAAGCAGAATGCTTGCATAATCGCTTAACTTCTGCTCTGAAATTGGCCTTATTTGGCCTATTAGAATACATAGTCATCTAACCACCCTTTTAAATGACATTTGCTTTTTATTTATTATTTTATCAAGTAATGACTAATTCCCTTACTCACTTCTAATCTGGTGTGTGGGTAAAACTCACACTTAAGGCGTTCAAAAATATTCTTTAAATAAATTCTATTTTTGTACTGAAAAAACACAATTGCCAATGTCCTTTTGAACTGTAAATACAACAATTAAGAGTTGCAACAAAACTAAGAAGAAATCTCTATTATTTGGTGCGAAAGGTGTGCTTTTAACTGGTTAAAATAATAGCAATAAATAAACTCTAGGTCTAGAATTTATACTCTAAGTCGAAATTTAGATCTTGTAGTTAATAATGTTCTGTTGAGAAACTTTTTAACTCGTGCTACAAAGAATAAAAAGAATACTTGTTCATTTTTTGCTCCTGATTTTTTAACACATCTAAAATTTAATGTTACCACTAGTTTAAAAATACAATTTTGTTATTAAAGACAATTAATTAGTAAATTAATGTAGTAATTTTTACGTTATCTGGGGAGTAGCGATTATAGGAAAATTTAAATAAATAAAAGGATTAATAATAATGCTCGAATGTTATTAAAATAAACTTTATTTGTAAATTAACTGAGGACTAGTTAAAATTCGCATTTCTTTTGAGATCTCAATTGATTTAGGCAACACGCATTTATTAGAGATTAGGACCATTAGGACATATTCTCTTTCACTTCGTGCATAATATGTATAAAAGATACACTGCCATAATTTTACGAAATTTGTGTAGAAAAAAGGGTTTAGTATATTTATAAATGGTTACTTTTCCTAAAATATCTAATTTGCGCTAATTAGACTCTGTTAGTTAGTCTTACATTGCTTATTTTTGTTTAGTAATTAATTCTTCTTTTTTTACTTAATGTGAGAGTGAGGTTTTCTAGTGCAATGGTTATTATGAATTCTGCCATATTGTTAGCTTAATTTGGAATCTACAAAGAGATACATCAATATAGATTAAAAGTACAATTCGTTCTTTTTAATTAATCCTGATATTTTGAATTTCATAGAGGAAAATGTCAAAAATATAGGTGCAAAACAACATTTTTCTCAATGAAGTTACATATTAAAAAAGAAGTTGTGAAGGAAAAATACTCACGACAATAAGCTAAAAGAATAGAAAGTGGAATAGAGGAAGATAAAGACTAAAACTTTGATATATAAAATAAAATTCCCTGAATGCTTCAGAGGCTTGAAATTTGTTTTTAAAAAACATTTCGGATTATGAACCTTCTAAAGAGAGAAAGAGCGAAAAAAACACCCTTAGAACATGTCAAAATATTTTACGTCTGAGACTCGCCATCGTTGGTTTGGTGGCTTTTATCGCAATGGAGGGGGGTATACTTCCATCACCTTTGTTCAAATTGCCCCATAAGTTGGGGCATGGTCTCACTGTCCACAATTATTCACTCTCCCTTCCTCAATGCCTGGAAGAGGCCCTGTTGCTATATACCTTCCACTATTTTCGCTTTGTCTCCCTTCAATACGTTCTTTACAGATCTCTCCTTACTAATTTACTAAATTTTCAGAACGACAACACCTGGGCGTTTAGTGTGGAAAAAATTGAAGCCGCATACGATGCCAATAAGTGTATCAGCCACCGAGGGGTGGGGAGATTTTCTTTGTACTCTTTTGGGTAGGTAATCGCTCTGGTCAAACTCTGAATTCCATGAAAATAAAATGGTGGAAAAAGTGATCCTGTGCAGGGTGGAGCCTGAAAGCGGATATGTCCATGCTATTTGGGGGTTGCTAGGGTTTCTACACAACAGCGGTCCATTTTTTAGAGAATGAGGCACAAAACCTGATGAAATAAGGATTAATAACTTCACATTGGAGCGATCCTGGAAGAGAAAGGAGAGCCCAAGATTATTCAAGGGTGTGCCTCTGATCGATACCTACTTGAGGAACTTATGGAACATCCGCAAAATGTGAAGGACAGTTAAATTCGATACCAATCTCTTTGTGAATCTTCCTTGATCATAAACCTCAAGATTGCAGGTCTTAAGAAAAGCTCAACACCTTCACACTAATTATCGAGTGTCGATAGAGGGAAATAAGAAAGGGGGCAAAGAAAAAATAATTGCGTAGGCTAGTTGCGAAGATCTTCCCTCGTCGCTGGACCACCGTTATCCAGCGGTGAATCCACTTGGCCATCATGAGTCTCAAAATGATTGATTCAAGCGAAGCTTTTAAGCCGCTCGCCCGCACTTCTCGTACGCTACACGAGTACGTTTAATATCCTCTATTTCTCTCAGGCAAGTATTTTATGAATAAATGTTTGTTGCTTCATATCCCCGTAGCAAAAGGCTATGTACTCTCCTTTTCAAAGAATAGGTTTAAACACCCATCCCACATTTTTACTTGCACCTATCGTCGCCTACCACGACCCATAACTGACATCAGGGCGATGTTATTACCTCCCCACTACTTAGAGGCATAATACTATCCACTTATAAATAAATTAGGCAATAAACAGCGATAACTCGCGTAATCCAACAAGAGACAAGAAAAGTTTCAAAGCCTCTGCATTCATGAGTTCGCATATAAGGAGCGAACACTTTAAATTACGAACGCAAAGTTTCCTAGGACTCTTAGAAAAGAAGAAAATGGAATCTATCAGGGGTGAAGGAGGTCAATCAGAAGAGAAATTGGAACGCTATGCCCAGTTTAGATGCTGAACAGTGTGTTAGGAAGGTCGGAAAGTATGGTCCGATCCTCTGTAGCCTGTCTCTTTCGAGCAGTAACTCTAGATTTCTTCCCCTCTGGTCAGTATTACCGTAACCAGACGCTCTACATCTGGCATTTAGGTCAAAACATAGCAACGTAAGTCTCCTTACCCAAGTAGGGTAAGGAAGTAGTTAATCGGCAGGTAGGGGAAGTGGGGTGGCTGGTATGCCACTGTTATGGTTACCCCCCACACCCACTCACCCCAACTAGGGTCGGGATTTTAACAGCCACAAATGATTCATCTATGTGTAATAGATTTTTGAAGTCTCATATATTTCTTGTATGTGATTTTGCAAATAGTGATGTAGTCAAGTATTTTTTGTTTGTAGTTTGTGTTTATGCCATGCTTGATATTAAAATAATGTTGGGGTCTACTATACGAAATATGTTTCCAAATAGAGTGGATTTTCACATCCATCCACGTTCAGTGATCATATTTTAAGGGTGTTGTTTGCGTTGTCCATGTTTTTGTCTTTTGGGGCATTTTTCTGCCTGGGCGGTACATTTACGCCACCCTTGACCTTTGCCGCTGCATTTGGAACAGATTATCTCTTGTTCCTTGCAGTCTTTCGTGAATTGCTGCTTCATCTTGAAGCAGCGGAAGCAGACCTGAATGAGAGTAAATCCTTTCCCGTTCGATCTGTTCCCCGCTGATCTTCATGTTGAAGAAAGGCAGTCCATTTTATTTTGCCCTCTGGGCCATTTTCCTCTCGCTGAATATAGTTTTGAATACCTGGTGGTAGTCAGTGTTGTCCCTCATGTTGTGGAACTTGACTACCTCCACTACTTTTGCCGGAGATCTCCTCTGCAATTTCCTCCTTAGAGTGCTGCCGTATCCAGGAGTCTAGCCTCCGGTAGACAATACTCCGATAAGCTTGTATCTGTGGGGTGGGGAGTGTTTAGTAAGAGGCTTATCTTCTTTCGTACACGCTGCCTCGTTTTTCTCTCTCTCCCTCTCTCTCTCTCTCTCTGTTGTCTTTGAGCCGTTATTCCGTTTGGATGTGCGCGCAGTGTTATTCCCACTATTTGATTTATAAAGTGATTACATTTTATCAATTTTTGTATTGAAAAGTGTTTATCTAATAGTTAATTAATTATTTTCTTTTATAATTGCCTTTCTTGTGAATATAAGTCGTTTCTAAAGTGATTTCATTCAGTTAATTATTTATAAAGAATCGTTAACTGTGTAAATTTAGACATTGGCGCCATATTTCCCATAAAAGAAAAGGACTAATCAGAGTCCTCCTAAGACAAGTGACTTCAGAATTTTCAGCCAATCACCGATTAGCTTAATTCTTCCCAGTGAATTCAACCAATCAGCGAATAGGTTGGTTATGATTTAAATTATCTGCCTGGCGCCATTTTGGTCTCAAACGAAGAAAACCGTTAGTAAGGGGTGTTTTACACTTATTTTTCTAAAATACTTCTTTAATTAACTATTTTCTAAAAAAGTATACACTTATTTACATATTATAATGACAATATTTTTAGGTGACTGATACTTAACAGTCAGTTTAACACCGAATAGGCTAAATTCGATCCGCGCCATATTGTTGACGACCACAAATCTCGAATTAAAAATACCAGGTGCAGAAAGGTTAAAAGCCTTCTGTTCCAAGTGTAAGGCAGTAAAGTGGTGTACGGATTTTTCAGAACAATGCGACCAAAGAATCACAGCGTCAATTTTTGAGGGCTATGAACTTAGAAAATATAATGGTGAAGCACCTCACTAAATATGATCAGAAATGTTTAACCAGAGGCAGGCGGAGCACGAGTCCCGTTCAAAACACGAGCGGCTGTTTATATACACCGTCGCGAGTGACGTCAGCGCTTGTCCTGATGTCATGGATTTATCGTAACGCCATAAATGATGTCACGGGAAAATCGCATACATTCAAGCACTTAATCCACGCGACGGAGCATCCGCAAGGTTTGAGTTGGACGGGACCAACGTGACCGTCGGCCTATGGCTATAAAAGGATACATGATACATTATCAAAATAAATGAGTTAACAAAAGGCAATAAAGAACATAATAAGGCTCCTTTATTAAGCATAACTACACTTGCTGTGGAGTCTGACAGCAAGTGCTAAGAAGGACGGTTAAGATACAGGATGAGAAGGGCGGCGAACTCCGCTTTAACAGCGTGGGTGGGGGCAGAGAAAAACAACGCGGCCTGCCTCTGGTCGAAAATCCATCCCAATGTTGCAGGTGTGGCGTCGCTGAAGGCGACGGGGAGCGAGGGAGGGGCCCACCTGACTCGTGCCCCGGCCCAGGGGACCCATCCGGAAGGAAGGAGGACCGCCAGAAGGGCGACCCGGGAGGAACGCGCGTAGGCCAACTGGGCCCAAAAGCGCGGTAGGCCTATAGCCATCTCTACGAAATTTAACAGGTCACCAAGCCTGGCCCAGAAGGGAGATTCGGACGAAACACGTGGGGCCCATTAGAAAGCGGAAATTCAGATGCTACCCCGTGGCGGGAATCAAGAAAGGGGTTGAAGAGATCGGCAATTTAAATCTGAAGAATAAAAAAAATCCCCTGTAATTGCTAATGTTGGAACAGACGATGTTTTCTGTGGTAAAAACTTTCCTAGAACAGAAAAAGTGATCAATGACTACCGAAATGTTGCGAAAATCAAATAAAAAACGAATCATGGAATAATTGTCGGTATATTACCAAGATTAAATGAGATAAATGAAACCATGGGTAGGGCAATTGGAATAAACGAATGCCTGCGAAGGATATGTAAACGGGAGAATGTTGACTTTGTCCACTTTTGGATGAGCTTCATTAACAACAAAGAATGTTTCGCTCATGACGGAACCCATCCTAGCACAAAGGGTAAAAAAATATGGAGATTTAATTAGCTTGAGTTTATATAATACTCTCGAAAAGAAGCGCTCCGATAATACTTCACTTACGACCTCGGGAAATGATTCAACCCTAGAAGCACAAGTAAACAGGTAAAATATTTAAAAGCTGCTTTGTTTAATGCCAGCTCTATTAGGAATAAATTAGTAGAGCTTAAAGCGTTTGTAGCACTAAAAACATACGATATAATAGCCATTACAGAGAGCTGGATTCATTGTCACTCAAGAGATTTCAGTGATGAATTTCAATTAGAAGGTTATAAAATGTTCCATAAAGACAGAGTAGGAACAGGGGGTGGAGGCGTGATTTTATGTGTACGAAATAATCTCCATCCAACAGATTGTAATCTATGCTCCGACTTCAAACTTATAGGAGTCAAGCTAAATTTTGAAAGAAGTCTGTATGTACATTTAGCATACAGTAGCCCCCATCAAACAGTAGGCTTAGATCAAAGATTCTACGCTTGTTTAAAGAATGAGATAACAAATTATCTTTAATTATTGGCGATTTCAACCTCGGACGAGTAGACTGGTCTACGAAAACCTCTGACACGGAAGGGTACAGATTATCAATTTTATTGACGATAACTTACTAACCCAATGGGTGAACGAAGCCACAAGAAGTCCTAATATTTTAGATATAGTTTTAACTAGCGACAATGATTTGATATCAAATCTGAGCGTAGGAGATAAGTTTGGTAATAGTGACCACAATGTAATCTACTTTAATATCAACGTACCATGCATCAAAAGAAAATTCAGCATTACTAAGCTAGACTTCAAAACAGCTAATCTGGGGAGGGGGGTAAAAGAGAGTTTGTGTCATTACAAACTAGGTTTTGGCCATATAAATGAAATCTGGATAAATTTTATAGAAAATCTGATGAATAAACAGTCGCATTTCATTCAATAAAAATCATGGGAAATTGGTAGTGTCAAACAACCAAAATGGTTTTCAAAAGAAATTAAGAAAAGTATTAGGGACAAAGACAGAGCATATTAGCTACTCAAAAATAAAAACTCGGGCAGCATCAAAGAAAAATATATCCAAATGAAAAGAAAAGTTAAAAGGCAAATTAAAAGAGCCAAGTGAAATGAAGAGATTAGAGTGGCCTTAAAATGTAAGACAAACCCCAAATAATTCTTCGCACTAGTAAACAGTAGGAAACTAATCAAAAATAGTATAGGAACCATCAAAGACAAGAATGGCGTTTTTCAATACAACGATGTAAAAATATAAAATGTTTTAACCGAATACTTTGCAGCGGTATTCACCAAGGATGAATCAGACGTTATTCTAACACCTAACAGCAGATATTCTGGCAATAATCCTCTAAAATCAATAGAGTTTTCAGTTAATGATGTTAAGAGACACATCGACAAAATGAATAAATTTAAATCGTCTGGTCCGGACATGATCTTCCCAAGGGTCATAAAAGAAGTTAAAGATTCCATAGCCGAACATATAACAAAAATTTTTAATCTTTCTCTCGAAAGAGGATGCGTCCCTGAAGATTGGAAATTGGCTAATATAGCACCAATATTTAAGAAAGTATGCAAAGACTCAGTCAGCAATTACCGCCCTATAAGTTTAACATCGGTGGTGGGAAAAATGCTCGAGCGCCTTATCGCAGAAAAAATAGTTGAACATATTGAAGTGAATGCATTATTACGTGACTCTCAACTTGGTTTCAGAAAACAAAGATTGTGTCTGACTAATCTCTCGGAATTTTTTCACCATATAAATTCAATTTATGACGCAGAAAGGTCAGTTGACATTTTGTATTTAGATTTTCAGAAGGCCTTTGATAAAGTACCAACCGGAAAATTAATGACAAAAATTAGAACATTAGGAATAATCGGAGAAGTTGCAAATTGGATCGAGAACAGGCTCACAAATCGTAGGCAGATAGTTGTAACTAATGGTTAAGCATCCAATTGGATATCTGTTAGTAGTGGAGTTCCGCAGGGGTCAGTGTTGGGACCATTACTCTTCATTATATATGTAAAAGATATTGACATCGGATTGGTAACAAAGATTTCAAAATTTGCTGATGACTGTAAATTGAGTAAAGGTGTAATTAATGAAGATGACATCAGAGACTTTCAGGAAGATATTGATCAAATTGCGCGCTGGTCTGTAAAGGTGGATTTGCCTTTGAACCTTGATAAATGCAAAATAATGCACATAGGCAATAAAAATCCCAAAGCTGAATACAAAATTTCCCATAGAAAAATGGCATGCATAGAAAAAGAAAAAAAATCTAGGCATTTACGTAACCAGTGATCTCAAATTTTCACAGCAATGTATAGAGGTGGAGAAGAAAGCCTTAAAGATATTCAATTATATTAAAAGACAATTTGGCAACAAAAATGAAAAAATAATCTTGAATACGTATAATGCCTTAGTAAGACCCCAACTGGAGTACTGTGCGCAGGTTTGGTCGCCATATTTGAAAAAAAAGACATTGAGAGATTGGAGAAGGTCCAAGCCAAAGCAGAAATTAATTCCAAATTTTAAAAAAATAGAATTACAAAAAGCAACTGGAAAAGTTACACCTTTTCAGCCTAGAAACCAGACGCATTAGAGGACAATTAATCGAGGTATACAAAATTTTGAGAGGAATATAAAATGTCGACTACTCTATCTGGTTTGAACTAAATAGAACTTATACTCGGAACAATGGCATGAAGCTTGTTCCCAAACAATTTAGAATAGCCCTTTTCGGGAACTTTTTTCATATAAAATATTTAAAGTGTGGAATCAGCTGACGGAAGAAATAGCGTCAAACAAAACTGTAGAAACGTTTACAAAAAGATTAAACAAAGTTATCAGAAACTTTAAAGTATTGAAACGCAATATCATAAATGTTAATTAATGTTACCATTGAAAAGTTTGCGTAGAAAAGAAGCAGATGAAAATAGTCCCGCTAAATGCAAATAAAACCACTAAATAGATAGGTTTCAGCTTTACTATAAAAATTTTTGGGCTGTGTTCATCACCCCCTCCCGCCCCAAGCACAATCAGGTATCTTTTCCATTTTTCCTTGCCCGAATTTTCGAATGGGAGAGGTGAGTGGAGAGACCCTTGATCTGGTCTATACTTACCTTGAAGTTGTAGGTTGGGGCTTTTCTAAAGTGAGTACCTCCTCGGTATGGACAGAAATGTCTTTTGAGGTACCCTAACTCCTTGTAACACACTCTCTCTCTCTATCTTCCTAAGTTATTTTCAATAGTTGGAAAACTGCTCGAAACCTGTATTGCTGAAAACTAGTTGAGCATTAGAAAAGAAAAAAAATATTAAATGACTCCAAGCATGGCTTTAGGAGACACAGGTCATGCCTCACAAATTTATTAGATTTTTTCCACTATATTAATACCGAGTATGACAATAACATATCAGTTGATATTTTGTATTTAAATTTTTTTAAAAGGCATTTGATAAAGTACCGCATAAGAAGCTGATGTCTAATGTAAAAGCCTTAGGAATAGAGGCACAAATAGCAAAATGGATTGAAAATTGGCTTACTGATCGTAAGCAGAGAGTAGTCATCAACGGACAAGCGTCAGAATGGACTCCTGTGAGCAGTGGTGTTCCTCAAAGTTCTGTCCTTGGACCTTTGCTTTTCATTATGTATGTTAATGATGCAGATGATGAATTGCTGTCAAAAAATTCTAAATTCGCAGATGACTGCAAGTTAGGAAAATGAATAATAACCGATTCAAGATGTTATAGAATTTCAAAATGATATTGATAAGATAGCACAATGGTCGGCAGAATGGGAGCTAACCTTGAATCTTAATAAGTGTAAAGTAATGCATGTGGGGTATAAAAACCCAAGAGCAGAATATAAACTTTTTGATCAAATAATTACAGGAACTGATAATGAAAAAGATCTTGGAGTTTATATTTCAAATGGTTTTAGGTTTTCTCGGCAGTATATTGAAGTGGAAAAGAAAGCACTCGGATATATCAAGTGTCAATTTAATTATAAAAATAAAACTACAATTTTAAATATGTACAATGCATTAATTAGTAAGACCACAATTAGAATATTGTGCCCAGGTCTGGTCACCATACTTAAGAAAAGAATATTGACAGATTGGAGAAGGTACAAGAAATGGCCACAAAATTGATACCAGAATTACGAAGTCATAATTATGAGACAAGATTAAAAAGGCTAAACTTATTCAGTTTAGATACACAACGATTGAGAGGACAACTAATAGAAGTGTTCAAAATCTAGAGAGGAATCGATAATATAGACTATACTACTTGGTTCGAACTCAGCACAAATAATACAAGAAATAATGGTATGAAAATAGCGTCGAAGCATTTTGGAACAAATTTATGTGGAAACTTTTTTCATACAAAATTGTAAGCATCTGGAACCAATTACCTGAAGATGTGGTGTCCAGTAGTTCAGTCGACACTTTTAAAATTAGGTTGGACAAAATAATAAACAATATTAGATAAAAAGTGACAAGACATTGTATGTTGAAGAAAAAAAAGCATGTTCTATGGTTAGATTAGTAAAAGATTATTATTATCTGTTTTGAGATATCAACAATCTATTGTATATATGTTTATGTCAAGCATACCTAATAAAACATTTTTGGATGCGAATATTTCTCAAAATGTCCTATGGAATTACATGTTGATGAAAAAAAACCGCATGTTCGAAATTGACATAAGTAAGATATACAATTACCAGGAATTAGTTTTGCTACTTCCCCCTACGGGGGGAACTTCACCATTTGTAATTCTTTGGGTTTTAAAAAATTCATATATGCTTATTTTTATTTCTGAACTACACCATTTTGTTTATTGATATTATAAAAGAATTATTAGAAATAACTTTGATAAAAAAACATGTCATAACCAAACTAAGATGAAATTATTATTCAAATACTCAAAAAACATTCCCTTCTTAAATTATAGAGTTCGTGATGATTATAATTAATTCGTTTGAATGCATTAAAAAGGTATTGTATATATTTTTATGTCATACTTTTAGAATAAGTCTGGACTTAGTAAGAAAAATAAGAAGATGATAAATGAAAAATCATTGAAAGTGATAAAAAATTAAAAAGAAAAAAAGAGCATGTTTTAAGTTTAGATTAGTAATATATGTTAGTATTTTTAGTATATATTAATGTGTTCCTGCTTTCCTGCTAAAATTCCCTGGTCGTGTCTATTTTTCAACATTACCAGGTATATATTTCACTTTTCCAAGCCAGGAAACGGGTGGGAGAGGTGGGTGAGGAGAGACATCATACTTGCTATCCTATGCCTTATATGTATTGTATATATTTAGAAAAAAAACCAATCACTTCCTTTGTAATGAACCGAATGGTCTTTTGAAGTACCTATTTTCCTTGTAACACACACACTCCCTCTCTCTCTCTCTCTCTCTCTCTCTCTCTCTCTCTCTCTCTCTCTCTTATCGAGTTGTAGTGGTTTACTCTCCGCAAAGACAGTCAGAAGAGTCAGACTCAAGCCTGTACGCAAAGCTCACCCACCTGAAAAATAGTCGCATGAGTTTGGTCATTGGTGACTTCAACTGCCGTGGGACTGACCGGAGGAACTGGAAAGGCGATGCGGAAGAGAGAAGATTGATTAAGTTCGCTCAGGATAACTTCCTGACACAGTGGGTAGAGGGGACAACGAGGGGTGAGAACATGTTAGACTTGGTGTTTACCACCGAGGACGACATGGTATCCCGATTCAGCGTGGGAGTGTCTGGGCGGGAGCGATCACCGCACAGTCACGTTTTCCGTCCACATCCCATGTGACAGCCGCTATCACGTCGCTATCTTCAAACCCGACTTCCGACGCACGAACTTTGTGAGTCTTCGGGATGCGATAGCTCGGCTTGGTCCCACAACAGGAGAAGGAACCTCGGACAAATGGTTGGCGTTTAAAGAAAATTTTATGACCCAACAGTCTGCGTTTTTCCCTAGCAGAAGGATGCGCGGCAAGCCTCTCCAACCGAGGTGGTTCAATCGAGGCATCGCCGCAGAGATAAGAAACAGGAAAACTTCCTACAATAACTGGAAAGCAAATCGTAATGAAAAAAGGCTTCTTCAATACAGGGAAAAGTGTAGGAAAGTTAAAGGACTGATGCGCAGAGCTAAGCGCAGCGAGGAAGTACGGGTGGCGTCCCTCTGTAAAGAGACCCCAAATGAATTCTTCCTGCATGCCAATGACCGCAAGCCGATTTGTCATAGAATAAGACCGCTGAGAATGACAATGGCGTGTTACGGAAGTCATAACCAGACATCGCCAACGTGTTAAACGGCTACTTCGCCTCCGTATTTACGAGGGAACTTGACGGTCCAGCTCCAAGGCCGGGGATTCATCTCGAAGAGGGCGAAAACCTATGCGAAATAGTCTTAGAGAGAAATGAAGTAGTAGCCAGACTAAAAAACCTTAACCCGTATAAGTCCCCACCTCCGGATAGCTTTCTTCCTAGAGTCCTCCGAGAAGTTAGTGAATAGGTCGCTCCACACCTCATCACCATTTTCAACAAATCTTAGGAAACTGGAGAGGTGCCGGAAGACTGGAGAATAGCAGACGTAACTTCCATAAATAAGAAGGAGGATCGCGAATGCCTATTTATCTCATATCCATCGTAAGCAAACTGCTTGAGGGAATAATCGCAGACCGTATAGTGCAGCACTTGAAGTCTCACAACCTGGTCTTGGATTCTCAGCATGGATTTCGTAAGAAGCGTTCATGTCTCACGAATCTACTAGAATTTTTTCACAGTATTTTGAGTGAGTATGACCGTAGTCGAGCTGTGGATATCTTGTACCTGGACTTTCAAAAAGCCTTCGATAAGGTACCACACCGCAGGTTGATCAATAAAGTCCGCGCCCTTGGCATTACCGGCAAGGTAGCAGAATGGATAGAAAACTAGCTCTTGGGACGAAGGTAACGAGTAGAGATCAACAGGGTAGCCTTGCGATGGGCACCAGTCAGTAAAGGGGTGCCCCAGAGCTCAGTTCTCGGGCCTCTATTGATCATCGTCTACATCAATGATATAGACGAAGTATTAATATGCTCGATAGCCAGGTTCACTAACGATAGCAAGATAGGAGGTAGTGTGAGCTCGCAAGAAGCAGTCGAACGTCTGCGAAATAGCCTTCTCAGGATAAGCGAGTGGTCAGAGAGGTGGCAGATGCCATTTAACCTTGACAAGTGCAAGGTAATGCACATTGGTCATGCTAACCCTCGGGAAAACTACTCTTTGCTAGGCAAACAACTAGATACCACTGACCATGAGAAAGATTTAGGCGTGCTAATCAGCAGTGATCTAAAGTTCTCCAGGTGGAAAAGAGGGCCCAGCGAATGCTGGGGTACACAAAGAGGCATTTTCGCTTCCGAAATGAGCAGACGTTCTCGCCTTGTACAACTCTGTAGTCCGGTCACACCTTGAATACGCCGTGCGATTCTGGTCCCCAACCCTGAAGAAGGACATTGAACGGCTGGAAAGGTAACAGGCTAGAACCACAAAATTGATCCTCACTACTTAGACCTAAAAGTTATCAGCACAGGCTACGAAAAATGTGGATGTTCTCCTAGGAGATGCGCCGGTTAAGAGGCCAGCTGATCGAAACTTTTAAGATAATACGAGAAATTGAAAACGTACATCACAGGAGGCTGTTCACGTTGAACGCAAATGCTACACGTAACCACGGTTACAAACTGGAATTACCGCAATTCCATACTAGCATTTGCGGCAACTTCTTCTCGTACAAAATCTGCGGAACGTGGAACGGTCTATCGCCAGAAGTGGTCAACAGTTCGTCAGTCGAACAAATCAAATCACGACTTGGCAAGGTTATCCACACCTTGACCTAGACGATACTACCTTATTATAGATTATAACTTTGAGGCAAGTATATAGGTTTCAACTTTTCTATAAAAATTTCCTGTTTGTGTTCTTTTTTTAAGCACATTCAGGTAGTGTTTCAGCTCTCTGACCCGCAAATGCGTGTGAGAGAAGTGGGCGGGGGGGGGAGGAGCCTTCATATACGAGTATCCTATACTTTTTCTTATGCTATAGGTTAGTGCATTCCAAAAATAGTACCTCCATGGTATAGTCATCAATGTCCTTGGAGGTACTACTATTCCTTGTAACTTCTTGTGATACACACTCTCTCTTTCTCAAGGGTATACAAGATGCGATAAGCGGATTGGAACCTGTAAGTGGTGAAAGTGCCTCAGCCAACTGGCTGAGATTCAAAGCCCGCTTAATGAACCAGCAGTCCAGGTTCGTTCCCCAACAAGAGGTGAATAAAAAATCTGTTCAACCTAAATGGTTCAATCGCAGCATTGCCTCAGCAATTCGCAAGAGAAAAAAGAGCTACGCTAAATGGAGAAGTAGGGATAGAACGAGAGTCTCATGCAGTATATACAAAATATTAGAACGTCAAAACACTGGTACGCCAAGCTAAACGCAATGAGGAACTTCAGGTCGCGTCCCTCTGCAAAGAGAACCCAAAGGAATTCTTCCTGCGCGTGAAATGGTATAAATCAGATCGCCAGCGCATAGGCTCTCTAAGAGATGACGTTGACACATTGCAAGAGTCGAATCTGGCTATCGCTAACGTGTTGAACGACTACTTCACCTCTGTGTTTACAATGGAAGAAGATGGCCCCAACCCGAGGTCGGGGGTGTATCTTAATGAAGGGGAAAACCTAAGCGAGATAATATTAGACGACGAGGAAGTGGAGGCTAGAATAAAAAACCTTAACCCGTACAAGTCTATAGGTCCAGAGTGCTTTCTCCCTAGAGTCCTTCGTGAAGTGAGCGGTGAGGCTGCCTCACAACTTACTGCGATCTTTAACGAATCTTTAGAAACTGGGGAAGTACCAGAGGACTGGAGGACGCCGGACGTGATCCCTATATTTGAGAAGGGAGAGCACGAAAATCCGGGTAACTACCGGCCTATAAGTTTGACCTCCGTTGTGGGGAAAATGTTAGAGAGCATGATAGCAGAAAAATAGTAAAGCACCTATAAACAAACAACTTGATCCTGGATTCCCAACACGGATTTCGCAGGAACCGATCGTGTTTCACAAATCTACGAGAATTCTTTCACGGCATTGTGGGTCAGTACGATCGTAGTCGGGTTGTGGACATCTTATATCTGGACTTCCAAAAGGCCTTTGATAAGGTACCATACCACAAGTTGATGTGTAAAGTCCACGCAGCTGGCATTACAAGTAGGGTGACCAGCTGGATTGACAACCGGTTGTCAGGCAGGCGAAAAAGAATGAGAATAAACGGGGTAGCCTCGAGATGGACCCCCGTGAATAGTGGGGACCTCAGGGTCACGTGTTTGGTCCACTCTTGTTCATCATTTATATAAATGATATAGACGATGGGTTGCTTTGCTCGATATCCAAGCTCGCGGACGATACGAAATTAAAAGGCAGCGTGAGCTCACGCGAAGAAGTGGAAAATCTACAAAGCAGCCTTCAGAAGTTAGGTGAGTGGTCGGAGACTTGGCAGATGGCATTTAATCTTGACAAGTGCAAGGTGATGCACATTCGATATGCCAATTCTCGAGAAGACTACCACTTATTAGGTAGAGTTCTGGAGGTGATGGACCTGGTAAAGGACTTGGGTGTGCAAATCAGCAGCGACCTAAAGTTTTCAAGGCAGTGTGCCGATGTAGAAAAAGGGCACAAAGACTATTGGGTTACATAAAAAGGCAATTTCGTTTCCGTAAGTAGGAGATTGTCCTCAAATTGTACAACTTTCTAGTCAGACCTCACCTGCAATATGCCGTTCAATGCTGGTCCCCTACACTGCGTAAGGACATAGATAGACTGGAACGTGTCCAGGCTAGGGCCACCAAGCTAATTCCCTTACTTAGGCAGAAAAGCTATCAGCGTAGGCTTCAAGAATTGGGGCTTTTTCTCTTTGGAGACTCGCCGATTACGAGGCCAGCTAATAAAGACCTTCAAGATTTTAATGGGTGTCGAAAAAGTGGACTACAGAAGGATGTTCACGTTGAACTCATATCTGACCTGTAACCATGGTTACAAGCTGGATTTGCCCCCATTCCAGACTAGTATTCGCGGGAACTACTTCTCGTATAAGATCTGTGCTACATGGAACCGTCTCCCAGTCGAGGTGGTGAATAGTTCATCTATAGAACAATTCAAATCTAGACTGGACGAAGTAATCCATGAATATGTATAGAACGTAGATTATAGAAAGAAGTAAAACAGGTTTTAGCTATACTTTTAAAATTTCCTGATTGTGATCCTTTTTCTCATCACAATCAGGTGTCTTTTCCGCTTTCTGTACCCGAAAAGCGGGTAAGAGAGGTGGGAGGGAAGAGCGTCCGCCTATGCTATGCTTTCTCTTAAACTATAGGTTAGGCCCTTCCCAAAATAGTACACTCACGGTATGGATAGCAATGTCCTTTGAGGTACAACTTTTCCCTGTGATACTCTCTCTATCTCTACTTGTGACTCTCTCTCTCTCTCTCTCTCTTTCTTTCACACACAACTACACCAACCACAATATCACAAGTCGAGCGAATTGAGACTGCTGCTGTGAGGCCTAAGAAGGTGGAGCATTCGTCCCGCCCCAAAAAGGTCTCGCAGTCACATCGACCGAGTAGGTCCTCGTCTTCCAAGAATCGGTCTCCCAGGTACATGTACTACTCAAGGATGTTAAACCTCAAAGTATATGCTGCCGAATGGAACCAGTTTCCGGACGACGCAAGTCCAGAAGATATTGTCGATAGCCTTAGGGCCGGACAATACAAATGGGACTACGAGGCTGACATACCTGAAGATCTGGCAAAGCAGGCTCTATTCCGCGACCTTGGGAAGTTCTCTACTGGCACTTATGTTGTTCTTACGGATGCAGAATTCCGTAAGAAGAGATCTGGCAAGGGGAAGACTCCTCTGTCCTTCCCCCAAGGAACAAAAGTTGATAGAGAATAACACGCTCCGCCATAACACATATGCTATATTGCGAGCGTAGTATAAAAAAGCTAACCTAACATGTAATACTTTTACCTACCGATAATTACATCCCAATTACGCCAACATTTCACCGAATTTTGACCTACCGTAGTAACGAATTATTCTAGTTGCTACTAAGGCTTGAATGCCTACCAATCTATGACAAAAACAAAACACCCAAACGTGAGATTAACACTGCCAGAGCTACCATTTGACCAGGGATCTATTCATCCCTGCTTTCAGCGTACTATTTTTACTATACTGTCTACTTTTGCTGGAGATACCCTTCAACCAGGGAACAAAAACCTCTTCAAACTTATACTAAACTTACCTTTACTATGCTTGTCAAAACCCTTTCACCACTATACTCTCTTACTTTTGCTCTACTAATCTATACTTCCTAACTTGTAATGTTCAATGTAATGCCTGTGAACGTGGAAAAATGGCATCATCTTGGTCGTGGCTAAAGAAAACGGAATACCGGGATTTCGACATAACAAGAGTCACGGTTCCAAACTTATTGGAGCCGGTGCTCCAGGGCAGGCCTCTGAGCACGACAAAAGAGATAAAACAGTGGTCTACGTAAATCGTAGCGAGAGCATCCGCCGGCAGCACCTGAGTGATACCATTGCTGTTCACAGCAAAAAGAGTGAAGGTGTGGACATTTCAATGCGGGACACCATCCTCTTGTAATACAGGCTCAGAGGGGGCTTACTTACCTCAAAATAAAAAAAACTGGCGAAAGTCTGCCTGCGAATGAATACCTTGCAGATAGTGCTCTCCAGTCGGATCATAACATTCTAAGAGAAAAGGAACTTACGAAAACCGCACAGTGCAAGGCACAGGCAACATTCACTGTCCAGGAAATAAGCTAAGCTAACATTAGCACGCACATGAAGTTAGCTAGAATAATTGGCTGTAGACTAGCCGGGGTGGAACGATCTCTCTTCGGCTTGCGTAAAACAAGCACGGTAGCCATTTTCCAGGAATCTGGCAAAACATACTCGATATCGTCCGGACCAGGTGTGATATCTACGCCTCATGAGATGAAGTCCCTCTTCAGGCTTAAGCGACCGAGCAACGTGCTTGGAATGGTGGCCGAGGAGGATCCAAGTCAAAGAATAAGGAGGCCTTACCCAAAATCTCTTTGACACACATCTACTCTTTTGCAACAGGTTATCCTCACATTGAATATAGATACGTATCCCTTGAATCAAGACCGGTGAGGTTGATTCGAAACGACACAGAATCCGGCTATAAACTGTCTGAATTTATAAGAGTGAAATCGTTTTTTCAGGCCCCTGTAGCGTTTATATGAATATCGCTTCTCTCTGAGTGCCGCCTCGTAGTCGGGCGAACGCCTATGAAGCAGAAAGGCGTGCGGAACGGCCAAACGTTTGAGGGATAAAAGCCAGCCATGCCCAATGCGGGTGCCGGAAAATTAAACGGCTCCATCAACCGACCTAAACTCTTCGAATGAGATAGTGAAGTCAGTCATTTAATATAATGTGGGCCACCGTGCTTGATCCAAACTCGGAGATTTCGAGTAGCTCTCGCGCCAGTGGCACATTCCAACGTTTGTCGCCAAACATCTGCTCCTAAAGATTCCACAGTATCGGGAGTATTGTGGTCGTATATCTTGAAGCATGCATCTTATAACACTTTAGCCAGGCCGGTGCACACGGGTGGCTCTTTCGTTCACTGTCTCTCTCTTCACCGACGAGTTGTTTGCAATATACCGCTCTGTACGAGATATAACGCGTGGTCCCCCATTTGGAGAGTTTTTTTTTAATTTATAGCAACTCACAGAGTGTCCTAAGTGTCGTTGTAGTATTGAAATTTCCACACCCCCTGGTTCGCAGGAGCCGTGACGCCATGGATGATGCGAGGCTGTCTTTTGCTGAACTGCCGGATGTGTAAAGTTTGCTGCGAACGAACCCGCTGATAAAGAGGCCAAGCTATCGGCAAAGATTGGGCAATTTAATCGGCGTTTCGCTCTTTCGCACTCTGAATACATGACGGGTATAAATTCGGTCCTTAGGCTGCATGACAAAGTAGATGGGAGACGACGCGCAAGAATTTAAAGTTGTGTGTCATTGTGCTCCCATTTCTTTCGTTGAGCTACACCCCAATTCCTCAAAGGTATCAAGGCATTTTCCATAGACTTCGAATCAGACACACTCGCAGAACGCAGTGCCATTTGATGGAACGCTCGCCTGAAACATTGTTTCTTCCCTCCCTCCATATATATATATTTTTTTTGGGGGGGAGGGGGGGTTACAGTATTGATAACGTGCTCGGGTATACCCTGTGGCCCGTGAGCGTGCATATTGATTGTTTTTATTTTTTTGTAGTTATTGTATTTATTGTTTCCTAATAGTTTATTTTTACTTTGAATATTTTAAAATCTTATCCGATGTTTTCTCGGTGTTTGTACCCTCGTTGATGGCGGCCAGATGATAAACTGTAAAATTAAAAAAAAATCTCTTTCGATGCTCTCGTTAAAGTGGTAGCATAGTGACCATAACGTATTGAAAAGAGGGTTAAGAAAATTATATTTGGCTTCTCAGTTTTTTCTTATATAATAACCAATAGGTCTACAGTTATGGGCAAGAATTTTGAGACTAATATGAATTTTTATTATTTTCAGTCGTTTTTAAAATTTACGTGATTAGAATAATTATTCTAATATTTAAATTATCGTAAGGCTTCTTTGCAGTATGACTCATTAATATATATATATATATATATATATATATATATATATATATATATATATATTTATATATATACAGATACACCCACAAAGAAAAAGTGAAAAACGATTCCGAGCGCTTTTGTCTTTATTCTTAAAGACCTTTTCATGGAATGAACAAGAGGCTAGACATACATTGCCTTAAATAGGTGAAAGGGGGATTAGACTACCAACCTCTGAACCTTAAATAGGGGGTACAAAATCCTGAAACAACTTTATTTGAGATTTGATGTATATATGTAGTCATAATGGGGTCTAGTATGGACAAACCAGGGCTAAGGTTAAAATTTGGGAACGCGTTAATGGAGATACATTCTAATATATTTCTCGAAATATAATTACTGCATTTTATGACTGGTTTGGCACTGTTCCAGTTAATGCTATGGTTAAGATTGTATATATGTAGAAAGAGCGCAGATTGTTCACTGTGATTACGTACATTGGCTTGATGTTGCTTAACCCGGACATCTAGTTCTTTCCGGGTTTGTCCATAATAACATTTTTGGCAGTTTTTGCAGCCTATCGAATAAACAATGCCAAGATGCGATAAATTGTAGTCTCGTACTTAAAAATAACATTTATGTTCAGAGGCCTAAGTAAACGAGGTAATTTAATGAAAATATGGTTATAGGGTAAAACTAATTAGTTTTGGCCTGAAACTTAGGGATATTAACATTATAGTTTAATAATAAGAACGCTTGACAGACTTATAACAATTGTCGAGAAAGTACAAAGGATAGCACAAATTTATCCCTATTTTATATATTCTATCGACTTCTTTGTCTAGGTATTCTGCTGAGACAATTCTAAGGGCACGCTAAAACATGGAGGAGAAAACACTTTGTTTGATGTTATTATGGCGGTTAGAATAAAAGTGTATACAAGAGTCTGTGGCTGCGAGATTTCTATATATTTCATATTTGAAACAATGGTTTGTCCGATGAATTAGAATATCTAAGAAATGGAGTGTGCGATCTTTTTCAACTTCTAAAGTAAATTTAATCGAGGCCACTCTTCTCATCTCAATCCTTTTGGAGTAGAAATTTAAAAGGTCAATTTTACTTTTTCATTTCTCCATCACTTTGTTCTCCCCTCATTACCATTGCCCAGAGAGAGTTGTCTACGAGTGAAAGAGAGCTTTATATCCATATTAAAATTATCGGCTCATCGAGTTGCCTAGCAACGGTTTGTTTGGCTTTCCAGCCTTCAGAACGCGATGCATTTGTATTGCCCAAGCTATTCATCTCGCTAAATGTTGCTTCTTGCCACGAGAACTTGAATAAATGGAACGGCAATCGGTTATGATTATAATAATATTGATGGTTTCTAATCATAGGGAATGAACTCGTAAAACTAATATAATACAAACCAATTTTTGTATTTTTGACAGTTTTTATATCAATATTTTGAAAGTTTTGCTTAAATTGATTTTAATAATTTACCTCCGCTTCTACCTATTTTAAGAATTGAGTCGTATTTAGGGAATATTTTTTTTATATATTTCTGACGATGGTGAGATGAGTGATTTTAAGACTTTATATCATAAACTCTGTTTACACTACCACGTCGAAAAACAACCAGGAGTTGTCGAGGCCTTGACTACGTGAGTAAATATTTATTTAAATTCGCATGTACGAGTATGTACATAAATAATGTTTATGTTTTTATGGTGTTTACTGCCGATTTATACTTATTTGTTTGAAGTTTTCTCATTGGAAAGCAACTGTTAGGCATTGGGTTCGATCCATCGGTAATTACAACTTATGGCAAACGCCATACAATCATACAAGGGTGAAGATAAAAAAAGTGAAAACAATGTGAAAATTTTTGCCCCAAATATTTTGAAAGGGGGATCGCAAAGAAGGGTGAAGTTATGAGAAGGAAAAAGTGTAGAAGGTAAATAGTGAAGATAAAGAATAGAGTGAAACCAAATAGGAAAGAGTAACTGAAATAAACTGGGCAAATCAAAAGTTACTCTTTCAAACCTGGTCCCGAAACCACAATATTGTTTCCCATTTTGGATCTTGTAAAGATAAGGCATGCCAAGGTTTCTACGACCTAACCTAACCTAAACACACCTAGCTTATTCTCGATTAGGTTGGCTAGTTTATATTAAGTTAGGTATATTAAGGTCGACAAAACCTTACGATGCCATTACATGCGGCAGAGCTAAATCAGTAATCAGTCCTTCCTTAATACCTAACTGAAAAATCTCATCAGCCATCGGGGATGATCGGTGATATAGAATCGGTGATGCTGACATAAGCCTTTCAAGGGCTTTTGAGAGGAAAGGTAGTTGCGCGGTAGCTTGCTGGGTTCAGGTTCAGTTTCTTTAGCCTTTTATGCCCTCAATTAATTAAAAAAAATAAAAAACACATTAATTACATTTATCGTTTCTATTAAGTGGTAAATAGTTAGTGGCAAATGGCGCGCAAATCTGATGCAACCCTTGTGTGAGCTTAAACAGAACACATGCGTCGTACTCGTCACACTCGTTTGCTATACTCCCCGCATGTAAACACTCTCGCAATAAGCCTTCATTTTCTATGTGATGAATTCGTCACATACAGGCATAAAGGTGTAGGATATGGCGAGCAGTATCATGTTTGGAGTCAGATGGCACTACCGCATACGATAGTGATGTATTGAAAGTATCAATATGGGGGAAGGAATAGGCAAAAAAGACTTGGTGGAAATGATTCTAAGGGAGGACAGGTCCTTTGAGAAGAGAGAAAGAGGGAGGTAATTCATCGTGGTACACGGGCAAGAGATGAAATTTCCAGTGAGGAAGGAAAAGTAGGAGCTGCCCGTTGAGGAGGGATATAAGAAGGGGGGGGGGAGGATGCTGAAACGAATAATGGAAAATCTTGTCGGAAAAGAAGGGATAAAATTCAGCAGTGATACAAGAAGCTTGATCAAAGTGTGAATGGAAGTTGCGGAAGAAAAAGATGATCCGGGACAGAAAGCTGAGTGACGCGTTGAGGTCAGTATAGGTAATGGCAGAATGTAGCAAAGGAGTGAGGCAAGACCCCAGGTTATTTTTTATTGGTTGATAGAATTGAGCTGATAATGGTAGGGCTTAGTGCCAGGTGGTGTGCGAGAGTTAGGTGGAAGAGGAAGAGAAAAGAAATGGATGAGGAAATAGTTATATATATCTGTGCAAAGGTAAGTTATGGTTAAGTTATAAATTGGGAAGGTGGAGGCGACAATGCAAGTCTATTCCCCTGTGTTAGTAGGGAATGAAACAAATTGAGAGAGTGTGAGAATATTTAAAAATGTTAAGTCTCAGATAAGAGGGGCGGATGTTGGGAGTGTTAAAAACTCCCAGAATGGGTAAGGTTGAAGAGGGGTTAGAGAAGACCATGTTCAAAAATTCACCCAACACTTCAAAGAATCTGTCCGTGGGATGACTTGTGCGGCGATAAATATTCGCGCCTGCAAGAATAGTTTTCGGAAGCAACGCTACAACCAGAGCTTCAAAAGTGTTTGAAGATTCAATTCGAATGAGAGAATGATCATTAAACCGACTCTGCCCACATTTATGCTAAGCCCCAAATGGCAAGCTTCTCAGATGGGATAAGCTCAGATGAAATTAGCCTTTACCAACGTCAAAGTGCGACAATTTAATAAAACAAACAGGAGAGAAGGAATGTGCTTCGGGGAATTGGGATGAAGTTTGTAATAGGGAGAGGAACTGTGTTTTGAGGACTGAGTTGAGGTTGTTTGCAATATTTTCGTATCGAAAGGGATTGCGCAGCTAGAGAGAGGACCTCGATGAGTCCTGGCGAATGACATCAATAAACGTGGATACTTATTCTATGTAATTTGATAGGATGAGTCTTTTTAATATTTTCTCTGTATAACGTAGACTTACTTATCTCATCTGGTTAAAGAACAAGAAGCCTACGCTTAGGTTAAGTCAAGTTAAGGTGAGTTTTTGTTGAATATCATTTTATTTGTCTTCCTTTATGAGGGTTTTATGTATATTCGTGTAAGGATGGGGGGATGGGGGGCTATCTAGAGGTAAGAAAAGTTGGCGTCACCCTTCTTTAGGAGTGATTTATAGGGGTTGCTTAAGTTTAGCTGATCTAACTTGGTAAATAGGCTTATTTAAATAACTTGAAAAATAAATTATAATCAATTCTGCTTCTTTATCCAGAGATGGATATCTGAATCTTTCCCAACAAACGCTTTCTACTAAAACGTGCGCGGTACTCGGGAAAATCTTTGAAACGTGCAAAGAAATCACGAAGGTGAGCTAAATAAGTTGAATTGTGATTGAATGTAATTTAAGATACTTTATTTTGACTAGAACATATTACTAGACTTAATAAACAAGATTGCTTACTAAGGTTTTAAATAATTATGTTTTTAGTGTGCCATTTTGCAAAATATGCAACTATTTGATTCTACAGCTTTTTCAACATTTTATTTGGTTAAAACTGATTTTTTTGTTCCTATTTAGACAAAATCACTTATAGATACCCTTATCTAAAGATTTTCAGATTTGGGTATGTTTTTTATAAAGCAATAGATAAATTAGCTAAACATTTTTCTCATTGCTTTTGGAAGTTTTCATGAAATCCTCCTTCTTGGCTCGTGTTTTGAGGTGCCACAAGACTCATTTTTAGTGTTCTAAATATTTTTGGTTTAATACACCATTTTCTATACACCATTTCAAATATTTCGTCTCTTACCAATCTACTCAACTTTTTTCTGTTTAGATTTTTAAAAATTACATTTAAAACTAAAAACAAGGAAATCTGCAGAAAGTTTGGAAGGAGAGATCAGTAAAGAGAGCAGTGACGGTAGAGGAAGTGAAAATGTGTCGATGATAGCCGCAGTTCCTCTACGGGCATTAAACCCCAAATCTTCCAGATGTGAGCTGCGACATGCTGGTCTATGCTAGTCTTGACATATACCCCCCCTTCCCTTGCAGGAGACACTGGAGCCGAGATGGCGTACTAATCCAAGGTCTTTCTTAACCTCTGATACATTATCTACCACCTGCGGAGTTTTTCTGTTTAAAAAGAATCATCTGTTCTTAATAAAAAAAATAGAACGATTTTCCATTTAAAGGTGAGCCTTGAAAACTGTCTTCTCGAAGAGGAATCGCTGAGACTGGTGTTTCTTGGTCTCGGCAAGAGTTCGTCCGTTGTCAACTTGAACCTAAAGGGAAATGCGATTCAAGGTTCGTGTGCCCACAAGATTGCGGATCTCTTGAAGACGAATACAAGTATTAAAAGGTAATAGAGTATCAACAGGCACTAGAGTGCCTGTACCATATGTACGAATTTGTTCCTCTGGGTTTGTAATATCACCATCCAACTCCCTCATTTAAGGACGAAGTTTTCTCATTTTGTATTCTTTCTCAAACTAGACCATTTCTTTATCCTTGTTATTTCTATTTATGTACCCGTTCTTCCTTTATTAAACCTTTCCATTTCTTTATTCATTCTCAATTGAATAAAAAAGGCCCTCGTTGGCCACACTATTTTCCTTCCTTTTCTCAATTACAAAGGGTGAAAGTCTCTGGTTAAATTTATAGTTGCCATATTACATGTATGTATGAGGTACATGAGTTATTTTTGTTAAAATTTAAGCCTTTATAATAATGGTATAAGCAATCTTACAAAATCTGGAGTCCTGACATAATTATATCTCACTGATCTATAGATATTTCCAAGGGCTTATGAACTGCACCTTAATTATATTATTAACATTTAATTTCATAGTAAAAATAAAAGGTAGAAAAAGAAGTAAAACCACAACAAAACCTAATCTTCATCTGTACACCTTGCCCGATATTTTCAGCCTATCCCTCGAGTGGAATAATCTAGGCCTGTGTCGGAGTTCATTTGCGCAACTGTGTGGAGCATTGCGTCATAATCGGTCTCTCTTGAAACTGGACCTCCGCAGCAACCAACTCACATCTGATCATGCCCCTGCGATTGCCGAAGTGATTAAGAACTCATCTTTAACAACCTTGGGTAAAGAGGGCATTTGATATCAAAACGTCCGCCAAACTTGTCATTTATTCAGAATTCACTGCTAAATTTTATTTTTTAATCACGTGCAAATAATAATATTTCTGCGAATTATTTTTCGGTTATCGTTAACAGATATCCGTTTCAACAACCTTGGCGACGAAGGTGGGAAAATAATTCTACTAGGCTTTCGCAATTTCCCAAACTTAAAGCAACTTCTGATCAACGGAAACAACATTTCGAGTCATATCATGGATGGCATTGGTAGGAACCTTAATTAAAGTCATGTATTGATTATAGGTTATGCTGATTAAGTCAAAATACAATATCATTTCAACGGTGTTCTAGTATGTCCTGGTTTTTAGGAAAACCGAGATCTAGTATTTTAGGTCCAAAACCGATGTAAGGTTTCTTATTATCTTTAAAACCAAGAAAATTAGGTATATCTACGAGTATTAAAATATTTTTTCATTTACTCAATCCTCGGTAATTTTCATGTCTACATGCTTGAATTTTGTATGTGTACATGTACACATTAAAGCTGTACAAGAAAAGGTTAAAGCTCAGAAACAATCTCTATCCAGGTGGCCTTGAGCTAGTGAGATACACAAACGGACATATCTAAATGACGCTAACACTCGCTTGGACTGACTGGGACACATGGAAAGGTAAACAGACAACGTGGCAGTTAAGGGCCCCTCGGATCCAGCGTGTACCCTGCCAAAAACATCGGAATCCGTGTCGCTTTATGAATCAGTCACAGATTATTCCTCATCTAAGAAGTTACATTTCCTAAGTGGAAGAATCGCATGTTGAATTTTCTCGTAAGATTGAATGATTATATGTTATTGGAAAATACAGGGTAGAATCAAATCTATATTGCTAAAAATAAGTTTATATCATTGCGTCCTGTAGGACTAATCACCTCTGATGTGACTCATCGAGAAAAATAATTGCCCAGGCCTACGCTAGTCGAACTTTCCTTGACAAATTTAATCTCTCGCAGCCATCTATATTTTATGTTAATAAACCACGGACACCGTTAGCTTCGAGCCTTTAAATCAGTCGTCGATGTGGAACTTTATCAAAGTTTTTGATATTCCAAATAGATCTCGTCTACTACTGATTGGCCTCTTATAATTGAACTATTTATTTTATGAACAGAAATTGTGACGTTAGTAAGGCACGATGTGTTTTATCAAAACTGTGTTTCTCGAATTATTCTATGGCTGTCGAAATGATCAACTATTCTTTCTTTCACGATCACTAAGGAAAGGTTCTAAGTATTAAAGGCTTAAAATTACACAGTTTGTAGCGCAAGTTTAAATACGTCATTTGCGTAGGTTTGAGGATTATTTATTCGATTAATATTTGAATAATTACAGTGAGATAGTAAATTTTGCATATTCAGTCCAGGGGTAATACAAAAATCCAATCTAAAGTGTTTCGGACACTGAAAGAATTTACTTTAGTATCATTAAAAAATTGAACACAGGACAAAAGTTTATTTACACACAATATATACGTAAAATGATAATTGTTATTTTGTTGTATATCCTTTGTTAGCAATTACAGCTGCTAAACGTTTGTCTTAGTTTTTATTAACATGCAGCAGCCTTCACAAGAAGTTTTTTCTCCATTCTTCTTTACAGTCATTATTATTTGGGTTTCTTTCCTGGACGCGCCTTTTTCGCCCCATCCACATATGGAGTTCATGTCTGAGAGCTTTTTTAAGGGCATATCAAAACATTACTTTTGGAGTCTTCAAACCATTTGTTCTCTACAAATGTTATATGTTTTGGATCTCTGTCCTGTTGAAAGTAAAACTGCTACTCAACTTCAGTTTTCATGCTGATGGTAGGAATTTTTCTTTTAAAATAGCAAATTCCCTTTCATCATAGTCCCATCTATTTTAACAAGAGTTCCTCTACCATTAGCCTCAAAGAAGCCCCATAACATTATGCATCCTCCATCTTGCTTTTGCGTTTGGTATGATGTTTCTTGGAAGAAACAATTTACGCACTTTCTCACAAACATAACTTCTGCAATTATGGCCAAATAGTTTGATTTTGATTTCGTTGATTTATACGGCAGGCCTTCGTTTGAAACAATAATTATGTTCCTCAGGATTTGGTTGTGGTTTATTAATGAATCAAACCTCCTGAACTCAAAAATTAATGTATTTTTGTTCAATCAGGTCAGATTTTCTCAGTACAGCATAGACCATTTTCATTGAGATTATCTCATTTTTCCTGATTTTTTTTAAAATCTTTCTCTATCTAATAATGCATTATTATTGTTATATCATAGAAGCAGGAATAAACGTATGTAAACTATAATCCTTTTAATAAAACAAAGAATTAAACAATGCAACATAATAAATAAAATAATTCTAATTTCCAAGAAAAGACGCCCTTGACGATTTTCGTTTGTGCCTCTCATCTAGTGCGTCAAACTTCAAACACTAACAGTAGTCAGCAAGCATGTTTACGTCCCATTTACCCTGGTACCTGGATTTCATTGTTTTTATGTCCTGGTGGAATTTTCCTCCCTGTTTTTCACTGTAATCCACATAACATAACATAATTTCACGGATGACAAAAGCCACAAGGGCCTATCAAAGGTCATCCGTATCCATCAAATCCACCCACATAAAGCATCCATAAGATTTTGTCAGATCATGCATCTACAATATATAATTTAACAATCCATAGGAATGTCCAACCATGCATCTACAATATATAATTTAAAACCTTCATAGGAGTCTGTCAAAAACAAAATCAAAGTCCCCCAAAATATACAATAAAAAGAAACTGCATCCACAGGAATGAGTCAAGAAACATATCCACATACCGAAAGTAAGAAATTAACCCTCCATCCCCATATAATCATCCAATCTGCGCTTGAAAACATTCAAGTTTGGGCTGTCTACAGTCTCAGGTGGCAAACTATTCCAATAATCCACCACTCTGTTAGTGAAAAAATATTTTCTAACATCCAGTCTGCACCTCTGTTTTTTAATCTTTAAGTGGTGGCCTCTAGTTCTATTACTACCTTCTAACTCAAATAACTTACTGAAATACAATTTATCCATCCCAGAGGTGAAACATATTGGAACAGGGATGAAATATTTTGCGTCCCATCGGTCGCACTGCCTATCTTCAGGTTTACCCATAAAACAACAATGGGTGTTGATGAAAATTTGTGTAAGAACTGAGAATTAAAACCAATCATAATTATAAATAGGTAGAAAGTTATTAATGTTTTTTTAATTATATCAATAGAATGATTCTTTTCAATTAAAATATATTATTTGATTTATAAAGGATTTAAATATTTTATTTTAATTATTTTTGATAAAGTGTACCATTTGTAATTTTGCAGAGGGTGAGTTCAAGCAAAAAAGCTGGGCGACTAATGGGTTAATATAATATCCTTGTGTGAGTGGAACACTGAATCAGGTCAGCCACTTTAGGGTTGAATATTTCAAAGGTAATGTAACGATGTCATGTCTAAAATATGGTGACCATACTTGTACACAGTACTCCAAATGTGGCCCAACATACGAGTTTAAGGATAAACTCTTTAATCTTGCAGCCAACATTCCTCTCAATGTATCCCAGCACCCCACTTGCTCCATTTTCCGCCTCAACACACTGCTTTGAAAACTTCAGAGACCTATCTACTATTACACCTAAGTCGCTTACCTTTAGTGATAGTCAAAGATGATAAAAGGTGCCCCTTCTCCGTTTACAGTCTCATTATACCTGTCACATGAATTTTTGAAGGAATTTACATTCTGGCACATGACTACTTCATCTGGGAGACTATTCCAATGATTCACTATCTTTGCATTGAAAGCTTTTGTCCTCTGAGTAATTCTTACCAGGTCCACCTCAACAGTAGTAATCTAGGATCAGGGCAGTAAGCCTATGCTGGCTCATATGGTAACCCCCTACTTGCCTTACTAATGGGTCAATCTTAGCCTTAAAACAATTTACTGGTTGCCATTAGTGCCTCTCTTGCAAAGCTAGTTCTGGGCCTGGGTTTAGCTAGCTTCAGGCTGTGTCCTCTGGTGTTCAATTGGTTGTCTCTTGATGCTAGTTGCAGGAAGTTACCATCTTTAACTGTGTCAATTCTGTGGAGTAACTTGTAGGTCTGAATCATGTCACCGCGTACTCTCCTGTCCTGCAAGGTGGCGAGACCAAGATGGGCCAGCCTCTTATCAACTGAATTCAGCCAATGCCCATCCATTTCAAAACCAAACTCCTTATTATCCCTCCCCATGTTAAAAACTTTGCATTTTGCAGTTGTCGGGAAAATAATCCAGATGTGACTGTAAAAAGTGTATCTTTATAGACATTCGAGCTCCCAAATGTTTGAGACTTGTTAGGAGCTGATTGACCAGGGCAACATATTCTGGGCTTCTTTTATTGCCTAGAAAATTGTTAACTAGAGTTTTGAAAGCTTTCCAGGCATCTTTTTCTATGTCCGTCATTGATGCCTCAAACTGCTGATCTCTCATCAAGTTTCCCTAACTATCAAAAAATCTTTCCGTCTACCAAGCCAGAATCGCAAAATAAGGATGCAGGCATCTATTTAATCCCGTGTAAAGCCCCAAATTACCCCTCCTTCTAGGTGGGAGAAACCGAAAGGTCATTAAATAAACGCATATATGAACATAGGGGGGGACATTCGTAGAGCAAGCAATGCTTCCAGTCTTTTTAACCATGTAAAAAACGCCAATCATATAATAGATTTCCCTAGTGCCCAAATAGTTTACCATTGTAGCGATTACAATAAAAGAAAAGTAATTGAATCTTTGCTAATCAAAGAAATTCCAAATTTCAATTTGTCAGAAGGCCAGCATAAATGTAGCCCCTATATATCAAATCTCATTTTAAAGGATATTGTTAATCACCTAAAGCTAACGACCCCAGATTAATGTCAGTTGTCTGTTATTGTATAGTCCAATATTTCAGTTTTTTTTGTCAATTTCCCTTAGTTAACGGCTGAAGATTATATGGTAAACTAAATATACTCGTATATATATATATATATATATATATATATATATATATATATATATATATATATATGATCAGTTAGGCCACATATCACGTGTTTTATAATGTAAAAACGATTTGGGAAATCATTTTATGATGAGAATGCAAACAAGCTGCTAAATTGGATAATAATGCCGTGTCTATTCAAACATCTCAACCAACCTCTATATTAGAAGAGCTCTGAAATAGTTTCTATTTACATTTAAACAGTTTATGCCATTATAGAAAGCTCTTTATACGTTATTATCTAAAAATTAATTTATTAACCATATAATCTCTTAAGAACATGTTCGTACAAAGAGAAAATAAAACCCTTCAAGTACAAAATTGACGTTCCATGTGGTGTCCTAAATAAGCGAAATATGCATTGCAATATTATATCATGCGTTATAAATTGTTATTTTAATTGGTTCGGGAATTCTTCTGTTAAAATTTGGCCAGTCACGACATAGAGAGAATTGCTGAAGATAATGAATGGCATTAGTTGGTATTACCGTTGCGAAGGTTAGTAGACTTCCGAAGTTTTAATTGATCTGATCAGAGTAAGTGACTTGCGGTGCTTATGACCCCTGCAGTTGTAACACCTTAAATAAATAAAAAAGTGACTCGTCAAAAAATATCCGCCATTAAGTTAAGTAATTTTCATTCCATATAATTTTATATGACATAATTTTAACAGGGGTTTAACATTTCTAAACACCTGTACCTTGGTGTTTTAAACAAGTAGTTATAGCAATTGTTAAATATTACAATTCCTGCCTTAATCAACATCATCACTTCACTAACTCTTTTAATTTAAGAAGGGAATTTTTTTTAGTATTTGAATAATAATTTCATCTTAGTTTGGTTATGACTTATGTTATTTTATTGAAGTTATTTCTAATAATTCTTTTATAATATCAAAAGACAAAATGGTGAAGTTCAGAAATAAATATAAGTATCGAAATTTTGTGAATTTTATAAAACCTAAAGAATTACAAATGGTGAAGTTCCAAAAATTTATTGTGTTATCCTGTAGTAAGTTTGAACGTATGGATTACCTTACCCAAATCTCTCCTTGCGAAGAGCTATTAATTTGTTTATGGACAAATGCAGTATAACTATTTACTTCTTTCGGCAGCGTCCCGCCTTTCCAACAACTTGAAGTTGTCAGGCGTCCGGCAAGAGTACATCACCCAAGCGAACACCTGGAAACAGCGACTCGAAATACAGGAACAACAGGCGTCTCTTCAGATAGAAAACTTGGAAAGGAACTTGACTAATGCAAATGAGTCTTTGGCTTCAGTTATAAAGTAGGCTTCCATGTACACCTGTACTTCTATTTTCATCACGGCTACCTTTCGAAGGTACAAGGTGCAACATGGACATCCATGTTGCAGCTCACATCTGAATGAATACATTCCTTCCTGGCCCCAACGCCCTTAGATGGGTGTGCGGCTATATATTTTCGGCATATTTATTCATCTCCTCCATCTTCACCACTATTTTTGCAGATCTCTTCTTGTGAACTTAATGGTGGAGTAACCATCGTTAGTTTTCGTTTCTTAGTTTTAAGTAACCAGAAAATACTGCCCCAAATAGTATCCTCTTTTGTCTACTCGGTTACCTAACTTCCAAGCATTTTTATGCACCTTAATTCACCATTTTAACGAATCTCTCTTCAAAAATTCTTGTTGTGAAGTCCTCAAGAGGTTTTTACCTTTAACAAACAACAAAATAACGGAAATTTAATTTCAAACTCTAGAGAATCTCGAGAAAAAATCGCCAACTTGGAGGACGACCTAGCGAACACATCCCAAGAACTACAGAGGGTGAATTCAAAGTGTGAAAATTTGTCCCAAACAGCGAAAGAGCGAGAGAGGCTGATCGACCAGACGAATCGGCAATCCAAGGCGACGAAAGAGGAGCTTCAAAGCGAACGCGAAAATCGAAACCGGCTGCTCCTAGAAATGGACGAGGTAAGAAGGCTCAGATTAATGGAAACTATGGACGTAAAAGGACCGATACGTCCACGCTAGGTTAGCCATTTATTTATGTATTTTAGAGTAGAAACACAACTAGAATCTGTCCGCTAGGACGTTTTGTACAAAAGGCTTTGTAAAAAAAATAGTGAACTTAGGGCAGTAGAAATGCGTAGAAAGTAAATGCTCCCATTGCCCAACTCTCGCGAACCTTCTCCCCACCCCCTTCAGCAAGAAAGGAATAGAATCTATAGAATAGATGGTAAAGTAAGACTGGGTGAAGAGAGGGGTTCGCGAAGAATTTTCGCAGGCGCGGCTTCCCAAGACCGCGACCCCATATCTGGGTTTAGTTGTCTTTTACGGCATAAAGAAGAGGAGGGGGTATGTAAAGGTATGGGTAGTTTGGAAATCGAAGACATAATTATCTGTTTTGTCTCTAAACGGGAAGGTCATAATGTTTTGCCCCTGGTATGGCCTGGCCAAGATTCATAAACCAAGTGTTACCTTTCGCCCTATATTCTTCGCCATCAAAACTAGTACTTTCTCTTTAGCCCCCCCCCCTCATTGTTGTTTCACCTTACTTAAAATAACTACACCCTAGTTAAGTTAGAGTATTTTGTCGATCAAATTACGACTATGTCTGATTTGGATGAACGTTTTTATGTGCAGCTTTGATGCATAGCTAAACTATTTACTGATATTACGTTATAAGAAATCTGCATTCAAAGTCTATTCTCTTCGACGGGCGATTTCTCATGTTTTACCGCGCTCGCCCGCGCCTTAGTGCGACGACTGCGTTGTCCCCCAGACTGTTCCGCACATTAATGTTGAATGTGCCAGTCTGGGTGATCTTGGCGCACGTTATCAGTCTCGGTATTGGGATGAGTGGGGTCGCTACCGCTTGTCCCTTGTACTCGGGACGGGTTGGTGTACACATACTTGTGGAGTATATGTTTTGTTTGGAGGAGGCTGGCCTCCTCTATTTTATTCGACTCGATTTGTTGTAGGTCGCATGTTCCTGCGCCGGGGAAAGGCGAGTCTGCGCCCGACGCCGGAGCCTTGCTTCCTGCTTCTAGGTGTTGTTTTTATTTTGTTTGCTTCTTTGCCTTTGTTTTTTGTTTTTATCTTTGTTATTTGTTTTTGCGTGATTTTTATTCGTTTGTTTTTTTTTATCTAGCTTAGTATTAAGCTGTGGCATGATTACGGCGACTTTTGCTTTAGTATGTAGTCGCCAGATAGGCTCCTAAAAAAACCCGCATGTTTTCATCGTAACTTGTTTCAATCCGTACTTGAAATTTTTTCCTCGGCCTCGCCTTTGCTAATATAACGGAATCCGGAAAGTTGGTGCCGCTTTGGATAAATGGAAAAAATATATATTTTTAAGTAAATTTAATCATATACTATTTTGTGATACAACCTTTTCTAATTTTGGAAAAAACGAAACCAAATTCTTTGAAAATATATGAATTGCTAGACAAAATATTTTAGGCTAACAACGCTTCTCTCCCTAATGACCGACCAATGAGGCCTAGGTTAGCCTATTTAGACTAGGACTAGGCTAGCCTATTACCGGTAATAAATAAGCTTAGAACTTTTTTCGTAGAGTAATGGCGATGGGGTATGATGGAAGGAGGGTATCAGCCTCCCAACCAGTATGAGAACATTCATTTTGTTTCTCTCGCGCAGATGATGTGGCGTTAGCCTCATTTACTTGGAATCTCTAAGAGCTCTTGCTGGCCGAGTGGATACGGCGTTCGTCTGCCAACGTCGCGGTACCGGGTTCGATCCTGACATGAGCGGACACATAGGTCAGCGCACGTAGAGATCTGGCTACCGATTGGGGGGGGCGCTGTGCTCTGCCCTGTATTGAGTTAGGTAGATCTTACACTTCTCACCAAACACACAGCCAATTACAACACTGCTTTCTTTCCTCTCCCGTCTTCGCATCACAATACACACACTCTATGTTCTAAGGAGTCCTGTCGATGAATATCTATATCCACATACCACCTGAACACTGTTTGGCGTCAAAAACATAATACTCCTGGCACCTCTCCCCAAAGAGGACGGCACCCTGTTGCCCTCGGGCTGACCTTTATGCTTATTTCATTATCCGGATCGGGGATGCGTCTGGATAAAGGCAGTTTTAGCGAACCACTACTACTACTCTACTACGTCTCGTTTCAGATTAAAACACTGTATAGGTCAATGGAACTAGGCTGGGTTTTCAGCTTACTGTGACAACCTGCTGTTTAGTCTCTGCGTTATTGGACCTCTGCCTCGTGGCCGTCGATGAGGGACTGAATTTTCCAGTTTCTTCCATTCTTTTTTCCTGAAATGTGTGTGACAGCCTTCCACTTTCTTTCCTTGATTTTGGCGTCCTTGCCCACTCTTACACACAAGCAAAGATCTAATCTTAGGGAATTGTGGACATTTTGATGCCTACTTGTTTACGTATTACAGACAACCATAAAACAACCAACCCAAATAACTATAATCACAAATTTTTGAGAGCGAAATAAACTGTAGAGTAATAACGGCTCGCCTAAAAGTTACTTCACATTTTAAAAAGTTAATAACACAAAAACAAATTAAGTTATCAAAGTGGGTGATATATAAAATGAAAGAGGAGATCTTGGAATTTTAATATTTATATATAATATCCTTCAAATGTTTTCCATTTTTGTTAAAACAAAGGCCGATTCTTTGCATCATATTTTCCATGACATTTTCCAAAACATCAGGAGTCATTTTGACGATTTCTTCAATGATGTTTTGTTTCAATTCTTGAAGATTATTAGGTTCATTTACGTCTACCTTTTCTTTAAGGTATCCCCAAAGGGAAAAATCTGATAGAATAAGAAATCACGGCTACAAACTTGAACTGAAGCGTTACCAGCGTGATCTGTGTGAGAAATTTTTCACATATAGCATCTGCGGCCATTGGAACGCATTTCCAGGGGAAGTTTTCAACAGCAATTCTGTTGAACAGTTCAAGTCGAGACTAGACGACACAGTCTTGAAAAATATCCGCTTGGAGACTTGAAGTGTGGCGCGAGTGCTCTTCTGGAGGGTCAATCTGACCCTTTAGAGGACTGCACCTGATCAAGTGTTCACACAAAGTTACCCTCTTTTAATGGATCGTAAGTCTACTAGAATACCTCTTTTCCTTGTTACCTCTCTCTCTCTCACTCTCTCTCTCTCTCTCTCTCTCTCTCTCTCTCTCTCTCTCTCTCTCTCTCTCTGCTCTCTCACCTCACTCTCATATATATCCTCTTTCTGAGTGGAATCCCCCAGAACGGGTGATATGTGTTGACGAAGCCGCCTTCCCCCTCCCGAATTGTTAGGCATGTACAAAAGATTTGCATAGTAGTTTCCCAAACTGGTAATTTGAAAATATTCGGTTAGGTTAGGCTAGTTCAGGTTATTTTTCTAATTATTTTTTGTGTTTTGTTCAAATCCTTTCTTCATTTTTGGAGGTCGTAAGGTGAAATGGGCAAAATCGAGCTATACTCTAATTTCGACTAAATCGGTATAAAACTGCTTTTCCTCATTTCGCCCAAAAAACAGATTTGAACAAAGCACAAAAAAATGCTACAAATAGAAGTAATAAAATATACAAAAAAGTAATTACGGTAAAGTAAGTAAATAATAACCAAATTTTATTACAAAGTGATATGGTAATTATTGACTTCTGTTATTTTGCACAACTCATGTGTATAAAAATTGATTTTTGATATTCACAAGACGCAACTAGATTTTTTTTTTGGGGGGGGAGGGACGTTAGCAACCGACAAAATTCTTTGTCACTAAGAACGAAAAGCAAGTAGGTAGTAGTATAATCCAACGGAGATTGTTAAGTCCTCGGGTAAAGAACGTTCGAAATTAGAAAGGATCAAGTAAAGGCAAATCAGAAGCGAACGACTCCAAGTTACGACCCTCATTTGATGGACAAATACCATAATACGAACCATTTATCTACCGCGATAATATTTTGCTTATATTCTCCTGTCTATCATTTCATTACTTCTTTTTGTTCTTTCATTCTCTCTTTCCCATACTGTTCGCATAAATACCGCAATGACTATTTTTTAGCGAAGGTTTTTCCTCTTTCTCGACAGTTGAGGGGTCTGCCCTCGAGGTTGGAAGCCGCTAAAGAGGAAATCTTCGTCCTCAAGGACAATCTGATTTCTCTCGAGGCTGAGTTGAAAGCGACCAAGTTGGAGGCGGAAGGTAATGGAATTGGAAAATTGTCTTTAGTTTTTACTTCAGTCTTCAGGAAATTTGGGGGAAGTAGTGGGGTTTGTTCTCTCTCTCCCTAGAGTTAGTGTTCTTGCTGCCCCTCTTTATCATTATCTTTACTATATTCGTTCTTCGATTGCTTCAGAGAGACTTGAAGCGGAGAGGTGTAAGCACAAAGAAGCTCTGAAGAAACAAGAGAAATCCTTCGCGTCCCAAACGGCGAAGCTGAAGCAGGAAATGGCGGAGAAAGAGGTGAGGTCGCGCTCCTCTCACAACACTTCACTGCAAAATCCCGTGTTTGAAGTAGTGCCTTACTCCGGTGGCCTAAGTTCATTTTGGGAAATGCGAGTGCAACTTCCCACCGCGGTACTATGGAGGGGAGAGCTGTCTTCGTTGTCGGAGGCCGGTTCAAGAGTGTTGGGGCCCAGTTTCTAGCTTGTACCTTCTGAACTTTTTCCATATTTTCACTTCCATAACTTCACCCAATTTCATGGAACTTTCTCCAAAACATTTGGTGGAAATGCTATCGTTAGTTTTTTCTTTTTATTGATGTGAAGTAAATCAAAAATAAATTCAACATTGACAAGACTGAATAAAGCCACTGGCTAGAATGCCTTTTCTACCTTGGGCGGGGGGGGGGGGCGGGGGTGACGAGCATCGAACCCGAGACCTGAGTTGGGCGAAGTGGGACTCCGTTCCATTACCACTTGCTTCGAGCATCACCTCAGGAGGAGTCCAAACTATGGAGAGTCTGTACTAACTTGACTTGGGGGGTTCTAATCCGCCCTTCCGATCCCGGGTAATTAGAGCGGATCCTTATTGTACCCTTCGTCATCCTTTACTTTTTTTTACTATTCCTATTATCTCTATTTATCCCCTCCCCCCCCCCTTTAGCTTCGTCTGTCTCTCACAACCTTCGCCTTTCACTCAAATTACCCTCGTTGGTTATACCAGTTTCCTTTCTTTAAAAATAATTTGTCTGAGCGCCCCCCGGCCTTCATTTTCAGGCTGATCTGAAGAAGTCGAAGAGACTGTGGGAGTCAACGCGAGACGATCTCGAAACAGAGACAAGAAGGCTGAAAACCAGTCTCTCGGCGCTCAACGAAGAACATCACTCCCACCTCTCCTCTCTCAGACATCAACTCAAGAGGGAAAATGTTGGCGATGAGATGATAATGATTATTATTAGTACTAGTAGTAGGATAGGTAGTAGTATTATCAATAGTAGTAGTAGTAACAATCACCCTCGTCATAGTAGTCTAATGAAATCCTTTTATGAACGATCACTTTGAAAAAGCTGATTTTCCAGCTAGTTCATTGACCCCCCTCCCCCCAATTCCTTTCAATTTTGGACGATGTCCCCAACCCGATGATGAAATTCACATAAAAATCATAAGGACAATAATTGGCAAGCCCGAGATCACCAGGTGCCCACCCTCTTTGTATGGAACGGTGAATACAGAGCAATAGCCCTGTGTTTGCCCCAAGCAGCGGGCATGGGGACTCATCGTGGCCCAAGGGAGAGTCATCCGTTCCACGTAAGGGCCGTGGCATTATATAACCCCACTCCTCAATCTCAAGGAGGCAAGAGTAGTGTGTTGTGTGTGAGAAGGAAGGAAGATTGGAAGAGCGAGTGTGATTTTGATTGGCTATGTGTATGATGACATATGTGAATGACTCTCCTGGCGCGTATGCGTCAGGCACGGCGCACTGCCATTTAGCGATTAGCTCCCTACTAACGCTGAAATCTTTTGTGAGTTTGAGAATAATATCATTGTTATGGCAGAGAGACGAGATGAGAATTTTGGAAAATGAAGTGAAAGAGAGCGACCGAAATCGGGAGGAAGTTGAAGCGAAACTCCGATCTCAGATCTCCGCCTGCGCATCGCTCGCTTCAACCAACGCTCGGCAGAAATCGCAAATCAACTCATTGAACTCAGAACTTGCTTCGCTCCAAGCGGTAAGTAGGCTTCATATGAGGCTTGAGCCTCTTCGAGTTGGCTTCAAATGAGGCTTGGGGTCTCTTTGAGTAGGCTTATAATGAGGCTTGGGGTAGCTTCGAGTAGGATTTACATGAGGCTTGGGATTCTTCGAGTAGACTTTATGTGAGACTTGGGGTCTCTTTTAGTAGGCTTCATATAAGGCTTGGGGTTTTCGACTGGCCTCCTATGAGGCTTTGGGACTATTAGAGTAGGATTTATATAAGGCTTCAAACCTCTTATAGTAGGCTTTCTATGAGGCTTCGAACTTCTTCGAGTAGGCTTCACATTATGTTTTGGCCTCTTCTAGTAGGCTTTCTACTAGACTTTGAGCATCTTCGAGTAGGTTTCCTATGAGGCTTGGGACAGCTTCTAGTAGGCTTCATATGAGGCTTAGGCCACTTCGAGTAGGATTCATATGAGCATTGGGTCCTCTTCAAGTAGGTTCCATATGAGGCCTGGGGCCCCTTCGAGTGGGCTTTCAGATGAAGCTTCGGACCACCTCGACTGGCTTTATAGGAGGCTTGAGGCATTTTCGAGTAGGCTTTAGATGGCTTCGAACCTCTTCGAGTAGGTTTCCTATGAGGCTTCAAACCTCTTCGACTAGGCCTTCTATGAGGCTTGGCGCACCTTCTAGCAGGTATCATATTAGGCTTGGAGCTTCGTCGAGTAGGCTTCCTATGAGGCTTGGACCTCTTCGAGTAGGTTTCATATGAGGATTGGGTCCTCTTTAGGTATGCTCCATAGTCCATATGAGCCCTGGGGCCCCTTCGAGTAGGCTTTCAGCTGAAGCTTCGGACCTCTTCGAGTAGGCTTGCTATGATGCTTCTGACCTCTTCGAGTAGGATTCGCATGAGGTTTGTGGCCTCTTCGATCACGCAGGGGTGGAAGGAGCGGGGGTGAGGCTTCCGAAGCTCTAGGAACAGGAGAGAAACAAAAAACTTGAGCATGAGTGGGTTGGGAACACGATGAGGGCAACCCTAATATTAATTCCTGGTATTTTCTTTTCTTTTAGGAATTGGAGGGGAAGGAGGAGAATATTAGGGAGGCCGAAAAACGAGTGCGAAGCGAAGTGAAGAATCAATTGCACGAATTGCAGAATCTGAAAGAGGAGAAAATTAAGCTCGAATCCGACTTTGATCTTGAGCAAAGGTGTGCATCGAGGGACTAAGAAAGAATTGAAGCCTGACCATTGAAGGGCACGTGCCTTAAGTGTCGCCTGCCTTTGTTGCGTAATGGAGGCAGGTTCAGAAGAATTGCGCCCCCCCCCCGTCCTTACAAAATCTGGATCACTTTAACCTCATCCCGCTAGAGGGGGGTTTAATCGACAAAACTTGGGGGATGAGATGGGAGGAGGTTAAAATGGCTAGGTTAGGAAAAGGGGAGTGGGCCCGAAGCAAACTTTGACATCTTGGCTCAAATAAATTGCCTCGATTTGCCTCGGGGCCATAATTTTGGAATGAAACATAAAGGGAAAGCAACGAAGGCGTCTCCCACACAAAATGTGCAATGGAAGATCTTTAGATGATGGCTAAGTTAGAGAAAGTGAAAAGGTGAGGAAGATATATAGTTGTAAAATTCCCTGTGTGCGTTTGGGCCGAGAAGACAGGTATCCTTACAGATGTCATCTGCAGCGCACTGGTCCATGCCACTAGTTACGCTAGCTTTAGAGGAGGGAATGATGTTCAGTTACACTAGCTTTAGAGGAGGGGGGTGATGTTCATTTACACTAGCTTTAGAGGAGGTGGTGGATGTTCAGTTACACTAGCTTTAAAGGAAAGAAGTGATGTTCAGTTACACTAGCTTTAGAGGAGGGGAGGTGATGTTCAGTTCCACTAGCTTTAGAGGAGGGGGGTGATGTTCAGTTACACTAGCTTTAGAAGAGGTGGTGGATGTTCAGTTACACTAGCTTTAGAGAAGGGGGGGTGATGCTCAGTTACAATAGATTTAGAGGAGGGAGGGGTGATGTTTAGTTACACTAGCTTTAGAGGAGGGGGATGATGCTCAGTTATACTAGCTTTAGAGGAGAGGGATGATGCTCCGTTATACTAGCTTTAGAGGAGGGGGTGATGTTTAGTTACGCTAGCTTTAGAGGAGGGGGGTGATGTTCAGCTACACTAGCTTTAGAGGAGGGGGGTGATGTTCAGTTACACTAGCTTTAGAGGAGGGGGGTGATGTTCAGTTACACTAGCTTTAGAGGAGGAGGGTGATGTTCAGTTATACTAGCTTTAGAGGAGGGGGTGTTAAATCAATTTTTAAAAGAGCTTTAACACGAAACAAATATTTTGTACACTTCAAATAAGAGAAACTTTACCCCTTACAAAAATATCAATGCAATAACCATTGAAAAGGGAATGTAGCACCCTCAAAACCCAACCATTGAAATGTGGTCACTGTCAAAACCTAACCATTAAAATATGGTCACCGTCAAAACCTAACCATCGAAATATGGTCACAGTCAAAACGTGACCATTGAAATGTAGCCACCGTCAAAACCTAATTATTGAAATGTGATCACTGTCAAAATCTAACCATCGAAATATGGTCAGCGTCAAAACCTAACCATCGAAATATGGTCAGCGTCAAAACCTAACCATCGAAATATGGTCACCACCAAAACCTAAGAATTGAAATGTGATCCCTGTAAAAACCTGACCATTGAAATATGGTCACCGTCAAAACCTGACCATTGAAATGTAGTCACCGTCAAAACCTAAACATTGAAATGTAGTCACCGTCAAAACCTGACCATTGAAATGTGGTCACCGTCAAAACCTGATCATTGAAATGTAGTCACCGTCAAAACCTAATCATTAAAATGTGATCACCGTCAAAACCTGACCATTGAAATGTGGTCAGCATCAAAACCAGACCATGGAAACGTGGTCACCATCAAAATATAACTATTGAAATGTAATCATTGTCAAAACATAACAATCGAAATGTGGTCACTGTTAAAACCTGACCAAAGAAATGTAGTTACCGTCTAAACCTGATCATAGAAAGTGTTCAGTGTCGAAAAATAACAATTGAAGTATAATCACTGTCAAAACCAATCTATCGAAATAGGATCACCGTCAAAACCTGACCATTGGAATGTGGCCAGCGTCTAAACCTAACCATTGAAGTGTCATTACCATCAAAAACTAACCAGCAAAATGTGGTCATCGTCAAAACCTAACCAGTCAAATGTGATCACCATCAAAACCTCACCATTCAAATGTGGTTACCATGTGATACAAACCATCGAAATCTGGTAGCTGTCAAAAGCTAATCATTAAAATAGTCACCGTCAAAACTGGACCATAAAAATTTGGTCACCGTCAAAATCTAATCATTGGAATTGGATCACCGTCATAACATCACTAACGAAATATGGTCACAATCAAAACCTAAGAATTTAAATGTGATCACCGTCAAAACCTAAGGATTGAAATGTGATCACCATCAAAGCCTAACCATCGAACTATGGTCACCGTCAAAACCTAACCATCGAAATATGGTCACCGTCAAAACCTAACCATTGGAATGTCATCATGTCAAACACTAACTAACACTAAATATCGAAATATGATCACCGTTAAAACATAATCATTCGAAATATGGTCACCGTCAATAACTTGACAATCGAAATGTGGTCACCGTCAAAACATAACTGTCAAAAATGTGATGACTCTTAAAACCTAACTACCGAAATATGGTCACTATCAAATCCTACCCATGATCAACCTTTATGCCCGATATTTCTTAAAGATCAGCATTTTTTTAAGTTCTCCGTGACAAAAAAAAAGAAACGTGCAGTGTTGGGCGATTAACTTGATTCGGAGATGAATAAAGGGATCTTTGACATCATTGGCAGGATTAAAGTTTTCCTACACTTAATATGATTTCATTATTTTTTAATTCAATTTGCTTATTTTTCAGGAAACGAGAACAAATAGTCAAAGAAATGGAAACATATCTTCAGCAAAAAGAAGATGAAATACAGCGATTGAAAAGTCTAATGGCGCAAAAAGAAAGGGACACCTTTCGTCAGAAAGACGACGAAACCAAACGTATCAATTTACTTCACTCTGCGATTATTCAGTATCTTCAAACATCTGGTAATCAACCTAACACTTAGAATAATAAATAACGTAACAAAAGATTCGATTTCAAAGATGGTTTCGTGGTTCTACCCGAATAGGAGGGCTAAATTTTGACTGGTTAACTGGTCATTGTTATTGTGGCCGTTGATTTACTCTCGTAATTAGAAACATTTACCGAAAATCTTGGTGTTAAATCTAAGGGAAAGACTAAAAAAATACAATTTCACATCTGCTGATTCACTCAAGCTCCCTCCCTTGCTACTTTTAAACGTCTCAGAATTGCCTTCTCTCCCCTGTAAACTTTCTCTCCACTCGCTTCACAACCTGCGCACTGTGAGGGCTAACACCACTGAAGGGAGTATTATAAATATCTATTATTATTTAAAAATTAAAAAAAATGGATAAAACTTGTTTTTGTATTATATTTGAAGTTTATCCTAATGGCGATGGAAATTCCGGATCCTGTTTCAACTCGTTCACCGCCCTCATTTTTTCTGCAAATCAAAGAAATCCATTTCTTACACCTAGAAGCAGTACTTCCCTCCCATTCTCGCCCAAGCTTGTATACATACAGGGTGGTGCGAAAGTCTTGTCACCTCCTACTAAAAAAATAATAAGAACAATAGAGGAACAATATAATAATATCAAACACTGGTTTTAGTATAGATTGAGCATTTAATTTCGCACTTAAGAAACATAGCACTACAGAAAACTAGAAACAAAACACTATGCTTCGCCACGGGATAAGTTCTAAGCACCCTAAGAAATCCTATCTACTCCGAAACCAAGATAGTGTCCATAAAAAAAACTTAGACCTCCTTAGATTACAATTTCTCCACATCACGAGACTGAAACGCCCTTGCCACTATCGACCAATGCGTCTTCTTTCCCGAAACAGGTGGCGGAGAACTCAAAGGAATTAATTTCCCCGTTTTCCAAAGCATATAACAACACCAAAACCAGGTCTCCACAAAGGGATTAATTTCCTCGTTTCCCAAAGCATATAACAACACCGAAACCAAGTCTCCACAAAGGGATTAATTTCCTCGTTTCCCAAAGCATATAACAATACCGAAACCAGGTCTCAACAAAGGGATTAATTTGCTCCTTTCCCAAAGCATATAACAACACCGAAACCAGGTCTCCACAAAGGGATTAATTTTCTTCTTTCCCAAAGCATATAACAACACCGAAACCAGGTCTCCACAAAGGGATTAATTTTCTCCTTTCCCAAAGCATATAACAACACCGAAACCAGGTCTCCACAAAAAGGGATTAATTTTCTCCTTTCCCAAAGCATATAACAACATCGAAACCAGGTCTCCACAAAGGGATTAATTTCCTCGTTTCCCAAAGCATATAACAACACCGAAACCAGGTCTCCATCACGTCCAAAATAATCCACATGCCCATAACATGGCAAGACATCCAATCTCTAGTTCCGATCTATTTCAAACTTGCCTACAAATACCGCATCGCCTTGAACGAGACAGGATTCTACACTCGTTACCACCAGAAATCAGACACAGTTTCACACATATTCATATCATGCCAAGCATTCCTACACCATACACAGACAAAAACACACGTGGTGTTGGATCTTTAGGTGAACTCAGGCCAGTCGGTGGTGTTCATTGAGGCCGTTGCCCTAGAGACAGGACGCAAGAAAGACCAGGGTATAAAGCTCTTCCTCCGTAGTAAAGGGACAACAAAACAGTATTAGGAGAAAAAAGTTGCCATATTTGATCATATCAACCTTAATCCCCGGGATTTAAAGGAATCCATTCGAATCCTCCAGGAATATATGTATAGACGTAAAAATGCACGAAAGTGTGCGAATTTCAACCCTTTCGCACCTTGGCAATGACAAGGCCTCAGCCAAAGTCTTGTGACCACTGCGTGATATATTATGTGACAGAAAGCTATTCAATAAATATAAATGGTAAAGCTTCATTTAAGTACAAATAATATTATGTAATTTATCTCTATCCTAAATTAAATACAGTTGAATATATTTGCATAAAAGTATCAATGTTAATTGGGTCGTGGTACAATTAAAAAAAAAGGCAATACCTATTTTGTACTAAATATATCCAGTAAAGTCACTCACTGTGTTTCCTTTTTAGAAGATTAGAATGCACTTGTATGTGGAAAACACGTTCTTTCACAACACCTAGATGTGCAAGTATCATGGGTTGAGCAAAGAAGAGGACCCCATTATATTATGTGACAGAAAGCTATTCAATAAATATAAATGGTAAAGCTTCATTTAAGTACAAATACTATTATGTAATTTATCTCTATCCTAAATTAAATACAGTTGAATATATTTGCATAAAAGTATCAATGTTAATTGGGTCGTGGTACAATTTTGCCATTTTCTTTCATATTTTTCTAAAGGATGACTAATGTAAAAAAAAGGCAATGCCTATTTTGTACTAAATATATCCAGTAAAGTCACTCACTGTGTTTCCTTTTTAGAAGATTAGAATGCACTTGTATGTAGAAAACACGTTCTTTCACAACACCTAGATGTGCAAGTATCATGGGTTGAGCAAAGAAGAGGGCGAACGTACGAGTATGACTAATCCGCTCATTTGAGAAATAATCTTCTGAGGATATGTTTGATGTGAAATGTCAATGTAATGGGACATATCTGACCCCATTATTGTGCTGTGTAGGTCAAATTGATTTTGTGTAGATGATAAAACTGAATAAATGCGGTGAAGAAGGAAGAATCAGAAGCGGAAAAATGTTGAGTCACCGAGACAGGAGAAAGTATGTTTAGATGTGGCTGCAGTAGATAGGGAAAGAGAAAGTGAAATGCTTAATTGTGGAATGATAGGATTACACCTGCAGTGAAGTCAAAATGGGGTTGTACTTTCAGAAGCTAATTAGTGCCAATGAAAATGTCAGTGAGATGTGGATGAATGTATTTATAGAACCAAAATGAGCAGCGAATGAAAGATTAGTCACATTAAGAAATCAGGAAATGAAGCATTTGGAAGTAAGATAAGAAGTAGGAAACATGAAGTTATTATGAAGGAAATGGTAAAAGATGAACAGAATGAACATTCATAATAAAAATGGAAGGGAGCGTGTGAGTGATTAGAAAGTTAAATGTAGACAGAATTTTGATCAGCTGTATAATGTAAAAGTAGAAGAGGAAGCAAAGGTGAGTGCGAGAGTTTTTTTGTGAATGTAAGCTAGGTGTTGTATATGAGTGTGGAATAGAAGAGCATGCAACAGATCAATCATTCAGTTAGTGGCGTGAAACCTGGAAGGCAGGCAGCTCGACTAGATGGTATATTAGCCAATATGCTAGAAAGTAGTGATGATTAGCTTATGGAATTAATCTCATATTTGTGTTTTATTTTTATTTTTTTAATTGGAACAGTACCTGAGTAGTGGAATAAAAATGTAGTAGTATAGATGTATGAAAAAGAACGAGATAAAGGTGAATGCTATAATGACAGTGGACTAATTTTGTTCAGTCTTGAAGGTAGGTGTTTAGAAAAATTCTGATTGATCGTCTATGAAAGGTAACAGATTGAATGATAGGTAGAGAATTAACAAGATGTGCTTTGAATGGATAGGGGATGGGTAAGTATTTGCATTAAGACAGCTGAATAATAAATCACAATCAAAGAAGTGTATTGTGTGAGCTGGGTTTATGGAAACGCTAAGGTATTTTCTAAGAGGATGCTCTTTAGGGTGAAAATGGTTTGAGCCTGTAGTTATCTTTATGGTTGTAGTGTTGATAAAAGTACGAGTGAAATGGGGTGCTGAATGAATGAGGTGTGAAAGTGATGAAAAATAGTGAGCCATTGGTGCTGTTCATGTTATAAAATGCTAATGATTTGGTTTTAGTAGTTAAATTCCGTGATTTGGAAATTTTTATTGAAACATTTGGTAATAACTCAAATTATATGCAGAATAGAGTTAGGTGAGGGTGTTTTGGAGTGTGATATAATAGAAAATACGGTGACCCTTGAACAATTGTGATGTTTTAAGTAACTAGTGTGAATCATAAATGATAGTTTCTTGTACATGAGGACTTCTATGGAAAAGAGTTATGATGCGGGATGAGTATGAAACCTCATCACCGGTGACACTGTCTAGTTCTCTATGGACAGCTAGGGTGAAGGCTAACGGGATGCAAATTCCTACGAAGGACCCCGAGGTAGCGAAAGAAAGGAATAACTTTGGGTAAGGCCCTTTGCTTAAAGGTGGGAGAGGGATAATAAAGGGGCACCGGCTCAATGGTGTCCAAGACTGGGAAAAGCAGTGCAATACTTCCGTCGGCGATGGGTCTGACAATGGGGGCGAGCTCGACTCGGTCCTGAGTAACCAGAATCCGTGGTACCTAAATGGACAGATACAAGTTCATAAACGCACGCTGAATAAGAAATTGGACCAAAAAAGTTTAAAACTCAGACAAAGGCAGACTGACGGAGTGATTGCACCCTTGTTTTGAGTTTGAACTTTGAAATCTCATAATTACAGTAGTGGTCTGCCAGTTACCCTTCAGTCATACGCACATGCGCACGTATTCTTACACGTACGGAAATGTTTTGCGTACATGCCCGTTCACTCACTGTTTATACCAAGCCATCTTGAATGATTGCCCCAAAGTATTAAGAGATTAGCGATAAGCCAAATCCTTCTATGACCATTTCACGCATGACCGCAAATGAACCATAGGCAATGTTACTCCACTTTCTACCCCACTTAATTTTTAAAAGAAAATTCACCCTAGGCTAAGAAAATAAACGTGAAATAATTATAACCTCTGTCCATGGTCATTTTATAGTAGAATTTGCAAGAACGAATTTTAATATCGTGAATTTATTCTTCCGAGAGAGACAACTCAGAATATGAGCATAGATGGGACCAAATAGGAAAAAAATCATATAGGTTATCAGCTCCTTCAACGCGTGTAACAAGATCAAGAGGTCTAAAACAAGAAACAACCAAACTCATAACTAAGAACAAATCCACTAAAACTTGATGCCCCAAATAAATAAATACCTTTCGAATTACCCTATCAAACAATTTAAATAAATTAAATAATCAAGTAACTGAATCCTCGTTATAACACTGCAACAATAATATTAAATTGTTTCGCAGTAAATGTCATTCTTTTTATATCGTGAAAGAAAACGTTAATATGAATGACTAGCTAATGCAATTGCATCTTTGTTGTAGATTCTCTATAAATACAGTGGAATTGAGGGGTTTTTTTTAGACGCATTGCCCCCTCAACACCATAAAAACTGAGTAACTCAAATTAATCAAATGGTGAATAAGGGACTCTTCACTGATTAGAAACCGTATTATACATATGAAAATTGAATGTTCACGGGACAATTTCTAAGTACTTGGCCATAATACAAAATCCTATTGATTGTTTAAATTGTATATTGTATATGCATGATCTGACACAATCCTATGGATACATTTTGTGGATGGGTTTTAACAGATGCGGATGAGCTTTGATAGGCCCCTGTAGCTTTTGTCATCCGTGAGATTATGTTATGTTATGTTAATAATGATAAATACTCTCTTAGACTTCTTGAATGCCTTCTTATAGAAAAAAAAAAAACCTACAACTTTCCACCTCGATAATAAAGCTGACCCCTTCTCATATCGTAATTACAATTGCCTCCTTCACAACCAGTCCAGGAATTTCGTACCCAACCAACCAACAATTTTCACCCACTTCAGGGTTCTTTTTATTCAGTTGTTATTGCACCCAGTCTCACCGGTAGGCTGAATTAGCATTTAGTTTTTGATTCACCCTTTTTATTCTTAAAAATACTTTAGATTTACTTTTGTTCTATTGAAAGTTTAATGCGAATATTCTTTTAATATTTCATTTTTTTAATATTCATACCATAGTATATTTAAATTATATTAAGGTATTTATCCTTCTAAATTCAAGATTTTTAAATTCTAAGAATTTTTTTGCCACCATTGTTTTATAAATACTGCAGATTTACTTTGTTCTATTAATATGAATCTTCTTTTAATTTATATATTTTTTTAAATAGCCATGCCATATTTATGTTATTTAGTTATTTAGTCAGTGCCAATCTTTCCATGATACTGGGAGGATCCGCGAACGGATAATGAAATTTTATATATGGTCAGTCTTTTGGGGAAAGGTGTCAAGATGTATTATGTATGGACACCAAACAGCGTTCAGGTGGATATAGATACGCTTCCTTGCAACAGAGAGAGAGAGAGAGTATGTGTGTGTGTGTGTGAGTTGTGCTGTGAAGGCGGAGAGGAAATAAAGCAGTGTTGTGATTGGCTATGTGTGAGGTGAGGAGGTGTAAGATCTACCCACCTGAAAACGGGGTGAGCACAGTACGTCCACCAATCGGTAGCCAGATTTCTGCGTGCGCTGACGTTTGTGTCCGCTGATGCCGGGATTCGGGATCGAACCCGGTACCGCGACGTTGGGAGGCCAACGCTGTATCCAATCGGCTAGCATGAGCTCTTATTATAGTATTTATCATTTAAAATTAAAGATTTTTCAATTCTAAGAATTTTTTGCCATTATTGTGTTTAAAATAGTCATTAGTACATATCATTTTTTTTTAATTCTCCATTTATTAATTTATATTACCTAATTTTTTCGCTCTCGTTATATTTTTTGGAACTTCGTCTATACTCCTTTTTTTCTTAAATATTTGAATTTTAGAACTTGACGATGGGCGGTATTCTCAAAACGTCTCTGTCAAAAATAAACGTCATGTATCTGAATGTCGTCTATGTCTTCATCTTCCTAATTAAAATGAAGATTAGATTGGTTAGCGGCAGCCTCCATTAGTATGTGACAAGAAATATAGACTTCATGGACTGAAGTGCTATAAATCTTTTTCTAAGCTCTCCAAAAGACTCAGGAAATCACTTGTCGACCGTATTTTCTAGAAATGTGTAGAAATAGTAATGTTTAGCCAGTTTTATATATTTCAAGCTTTATCGAAACTCTCTCTATCAGTTAGGATTCTACATATCTTCTCTGGAATACTTGTTAAATAATGAAATTGAATACAAAGTACAATCTTACGAGCAGTTAGGAGTATCCTATGAAAAAGCGAAAGCCACTTTACGGGCTCTTTTTTAGGTTTTGTGTGCTTTCTAATCTTAAATCAGCAGAATATCTTAGTTTATCCAAATCAAGTATGCAATATGCATAACAAAAAATTCACAAATTAGGCCTCGGACATCATAAACTTGATCCTACTATCGGGACTATGCAAAACCTATCAAACTATCAGCTCACTCTCAAAGGAGATTTCCTGTATCTCTGGGGTTCAAATTCATTATGTTTAAAAATTACCCATACCTGATTACTTCAACAAATTTAAATTCATCTCTTCGAAATTGAAACGAATTCTATTATAAATGATTTTAAAATATTGCGCTCCCTTTCAAATAATTCATTATTACTAAACCAGATAAAGTAAATGGGATTCTCCTTCTGAATACAGCACACTATGTTCAAAAAGTGAATACAATCTTAAGTCATATTTCAAAATTCTTACCCATCCATGAAGCCATTTCAAAAATATATTTGAACCTTAAAGTAGGTAAATAGGATTCTAGATACTTAAATTAAAATCTTCTAAAGTTATTTTACCCCCACAAACTTGGACTCCTTCCATAGTACATACAGGTCCTGCTTTAGGTTTTTTATGTGGTGTACCCTTGATACACAAGACTAATGTCTCTCTACTATCTATTTTGGCCTCGTATTCACTTTCCACCCTAAAGTTTCGAAATTCATCACTAACCTACTGGCTCGGTTCTCCCGTGGTCAATACAGCATATAAAAAAAACAGCAATTCCCTCGTTAATGCGTTAATTTATATAATATTGTTCTCTTCTAAGTTCTTGGTCAGCTATGATATGCCATCTCCTGTTCTTTGTGAGAATAGAGTTGCCTCTGTTGAGGTTGTTAGCCAGGGGGAGAATAGGTGTGTGAGTCAGAGGGACACATAACCTATTAGCTTGACTAATAGATTCAGTGCCCTAAGAGAGGAAGTAACTGGAAGTGATATGACTGATGGGGGTGGGGGTGGAGTTCGAGTGACTGTTAGTTTGAATGAGAATAGGAGTGGGGATGGAGTTAGGTCTGAGGGGGTTAGGAATAGGAGTCTGACTGAAGTGCTTGTGATGGGTGATTCGCGAGTTAGATATTTAGATAGGAAGTTGAATGCAAGTAGATTGAATGGTTTGAGAGTGTGTTTGCCGGATGCTGGAGTGAGAGATCTGTCTGATAGGTATGAGGAGCTGGTGTCTGGCTGTGCAAGGGATGCGATTGTGATTACACATGTAGAAGTGAATGATGTGAAGAAAGTGGGTGCATGTGAGTTACGTGAGAGGTACAAGAGGTTGATTGAAAAGGTGAAAGAAAGTAGAATGAAAGGTGTTGTGACAGGTGTGCTTCCAAGAATGGATGTTGGGGTAGAATGGATGTCTCGTGCAATTGGGCTGAATGATTATGTGAGGAGGATGTGTGAGATGGAAGGTGTCATGTTTGTGGATGTGTGGGATAGGTTTGTTGGAATGAAAGAAATGTATGCGATGGATGGACTGCATTTGAGTAGGAGGTGGGTAGATGTGTTGTGGGAGGAGTATGATCGTGTTATTAGGTCTTTGCGGGCGGGAAACTAGATACTAATAGTGGTCAGGGAATTTTGAGAGGACATTGTAGTACTGAAAGTAGAATGGACTTGGCAGATAACAGAAATAGGTTCCAAGGCGATAGAGGTGAGGTCATTCAAGTTTCAAGAGGTGCTTCAGGGATAGGGGGGTTAAATTGTTTCTATACAAATGCTCGTAGTCTTAGAAACACGGAGGATGAGCTATTTAGTTATATTAGCAATGAGGATATAGATATATTATGCGTTACTGAATCATGGGTTAATGAAATAGAGTTTAGTGACACTATAAATGAATTTGATTTACAGGGCTATAATATGTACATTAGTCAAAGGACAGGTAGGATTGGTGGAGGAATAATTATCTATATAAAAAACAACATTGTTTCAAGTTTAAATACTTCAATAAATCAGGATGGAGTTGAGTCACTTTGGATAGATATTAGGTTCAGTAAAAATAGAATGGTGCAGTTGGGAGCTTTTTACAGGCCACCTGGGCAGACTGATGATATGGATGAACTAATGATAAGGGAAATAAGTAAGGGATGTGAAACAGATGCAGTTATTATTGGGGACTTTAACTTAAACTCTGTGGACTGGGAAAATATGATAGGGAGGGATAGAACAAGTGGCAGGTTCATAGAATGCTTTGAGGATAATTTTTTTAATCAATTTGTTAATGAGCCAACGAGGGGGGACAATATATTAGATTTAGTACTTTCTAACGGTGATCATTTAGTTCAAGAATTAACTGTTGGGGAAGCATTGGGAAATAGTGACCATCAGATAGTTCGTTTTAACTTGGGAATTGAGAAGGGTAAAATAACCGAGAATGCTGAAAAAGTTCCAAATTTTCATAAGGGAGATTATGTAAAACTTCGAAGCTTGCTAAATTTGGTAGACTAGGATGTAGAATTCAGAGGTAAAAATGCTTATGGGATGTGGGATACTTTCAAGCATATAATAAATGTAGTCCAAGAACAATGTATCCCAATGAAGGCCATTAGGAACAAAAGTAGGAAACCATTATGGTGGAATCAGGAGATAGCTAGAAAAATTTCAGAGAAGAAAAGGGCATACAAAAAATTACAGGTAGAAAATAATATTCAAAATTTAAGTGATTATAGAATGGCTAGGAATGAGTTAAATAAGATTATAAAGAAGAACAAAAGGGTGTCAGAAATTAAATTAGCTCAGGATAGCAACAAAGATCCTAGAAAGTTCTTTAGTTACTATAAAATTAATAACAAATCTGTCAGAGTTAAAATAGGACCTATCAAATATGAAGGGGTTGTAAGAGAAACTGATGAGGAAATAGTTGAGGTACTAAATGGTCATTTTGCATCAGTATTTACAAATGAGAAACTAAATAGTCTTATGTATAGTACTCATGGGTCAGGGAAAGAGGTGTTTACTACCATTGGTGTGGATCGGAGGATGATAAAAGGACTAATAGGTCAGTTAGATACTACCAAGGCCTCCGGCCCTGATAATATTCATTCTAGGATACTTAAAGAAGGTGTAGAAAGTATCTCAATAGCTCTGGAGAAGTTATATACTAGGTCACTGGAATATGGAGAAATACACGATGATTGGAAGAGAGCGAATGTAGTCCCCATTTTCAAGAAGGGTAGTAAAGAGGAGCAAATAACTTTAGACCGGTTAGCCTAACTCCTGTAGTCTGTAAAATTCTTGAGAAAATAGTTAAAAAAGGGATTTGCCAACATCTAGAGAGGGAGGGGTTAATCAGCAATGCTCAGCATGGGTTTAGATCAGGTAGATCATGTTTGACTAACTTACTAGACTTTCTGGAGTTTGTAACAGATCAAGTAGATAAGGGAGAGAATGTAGATATAATTTACTTAGATTTTAGTAAAGCATTTGATAAGGTACCGCATAGGAGACTAGTTCATAAATTAAAAATGATTGGGATATGTGGGGGTGTTTCAAATTGGATAGCTGAGTGGCTGAAAGACAGGAAGCAAAGGGTAGTGCTAAATGGTGTAAAGTCAGAGTGGAGGGATGTTATCAATGGGGTTCCTCAGGGATCAGTTCTTGGTCCATTATTATTTGTTATCTATATAAACGATCTTGGGGAGGCAGTTAATAATAAAGTGTCAATTTTTGCGGATGATACCAAATTAGCAGCTGTAGTTAAAGATATTGATGATAATTTTAAAGTGCAGGGGGATTTAAATAAATTGTTATCCTGGGCACATAAGTGGCAAATGACTTTCAACCTTGATAAGTGCAAAGTTATTAACATGGGAAAAGATAATAGAGAATTTAACTATGAAATGGATGGGCATTGGCTGAGCTCAGTAGAGGATAAGAAAGATCTAGGAGTAGTAATAGATAAGTCATTAAGGTTTTCTAAGCAGTGTATTGAAGCAAGAAATAGGGCAAATAGAGTGCTGGGTTTTATTAAGAGAAATGTCAGTTACAAAAGTAAGGAGGTTATTCTTAAACTCTATAACTCTTATGTTAGGCCACATCTAGAGTACTGTATACAGGCATGGTCCCCACATTTTAGACACGATATTAACCTTCTCGAGTCAGTGCAACGGAGGGCAACAAAGATTATTCCTTCCCTGAGGCACCTTGAATATATAGATAGACTGAGGGTATTAAATATGTTCTCGTTCGAAAGAAGGTGTGTGAGAGGGGATATGATTGAGCTCTTTAAATTTTTTTCCGGGATAGATAAATTGGATGTTAGCAAGTTTTTTAAGTTAGATGATGGAAATCGGACTAGAGGTCACCACTTAAAAATTAAAAAGCAAGGGTGTAGGTTGGATTTAAGAAAATATTTTTTCACCAATAGAGTGGTAGACTTCTGGAACAAATTGCCGCAGAGGGTAGTAGGTAGTCCAAATCTAAATGTATTTAAGAGTAGGTTGGATGAGTTTATGGGGAGGGAAGGTTGTGATGGTTCCTAAGTTTTGTATATATTAATATTGTTTGTATATATCTATAGCTGCATGATTTAGTTCTTGACAAGCCTTGATTGGTGATACCCTTGTTTCTGGACGCAATCCTCTGGATGTAGTTTTCCTGGGAGTTTGGGTGCCTTAAAAAAGAGGCCGTTTGACTCGGATGACCTATGATGAGCCCTTGTGGCTTTTGTCATCTGTTATATTATATTGTGGGGGACTTTGATTTTGTCTTTCCCTGGTGATGGTGCTTTTTGTGGGTGGGTTTTGACGGAGGCGGATGACCTTTCATAGGCCCTTGTGGCTTTTGTCATCCGTGTAATTATGTTATGTTATGTTATGTTATGTTATGTTTTCATAAATGTATCTGTACATGCAACCATTGATATTATTTGAATTTAAGTTTGCAAAAGAAGGGGTATAGGAACAAAGGTGATCAGGCGAGCTAGCCATAGATCAAATATTTTTAATCATAGTAATAATTTTAACCAAGTAATAGATTTCGCCTACGCCGAAATAATTTATCATTGTAACGAGTTTAGTAAGAGAAAAATGAGAGAATCCTCATTGATTAAAGAAATCGAAATCGCAGATTTCAACCTTTCAAAGAGTCAATTTAAATGCAGATCGTGTCACCCCTGATTAGTGATATTAATCTGATTTCTCATATTTCGATGCGCGAAAGTCTATTCTCAGTATTCGATTGAAGTTGATATGATTAATTCCATACCGAAACTGATCTTGTGAATAATTATTATACTCATATAGAGTGGTTTATATTTATTCAACTCGTTATTGTGTTAAAGAAAGTTTCGTATATATATATATATATATATATATATATATATATATATATATATATATATATATATGCAGTTAATGTATAGCAAAATTCGACAGCCGACACTGCATCAGGTCCTGGGGCCGGGCATCGCAAATATTTCAACGTTATCTTTGATAAATACATCGCTTTACTCATTCTAGCCCGGCCTTATAAAAAGGCTGATTGTTATCAATCTCTTTAGATTGCTTATAAAAGCTGGATTATACGTTGTCCTCTCGTGATTGTGAGAAGAGCTCCTTTCGAGGGTTTGATAAAGAGCTTAGTTAGCCATAACATTGCCTTCTTAACCGCAGGACGAAAGGATGTCACGCTGGACCTGAAATATATCATTTGTGTAATAATACCACTACATTAACCGTACCAATTTGTCTTGGATCTTTTTCCATATATAACCGTGGTCAGCCAAATGATTTCGGACGCAACGGAAATCTTAGGAAGTCAGATTAATTTAGAGTCGTAAACTTTTTATTTCCATATCAATATGAATATAGCAAATATAAGAGAAATAAATAGTAATAAGTTATATATACCTCATACAATCAAACAAGAATTAAGGAATAACAAAATCTGCCAAAACATGTAACATCAACAACATATAGCAGATAAGATTCTCTCTGTGAAAATTGCAGCGACACCAAACTGATACTGTAAGCTCAGTAGCCTGTCGAAAGTCCCTTGTCAGTGATGGTAGCATTTATTGTTCGATGGATGCTCTCCATGAGGGTGCGACACCTGAGGGATGAGATGCTGGCCCACTTCTCAGTGATGAATGCCTTCACTTGCTCATTGGAGGCTGGCTGACGACGTATTATGGCCTCTTTCAGATCTTGCCAGAGGTTTTCCAGAGCTGAGATGGTGAGACCATCACTGTGATATTGTTGTCCCGGAAAAACTATGGTTGACGCAGATTGTGACATGGAGCATTGTTCTGCTGGAAAATCATATTCCGGGTATTTCTGGAGAGGTGACGGGCGAGGGAAGAACGTAATTTCTCAAGACATATTCTTACTTTTCTGAATTCATGGTGTCATTAGAAGTGGTGAGACGATCCATCCCTCAACTTGACATGCAGTCCCATACCATTACAGAGCGGCCACCGTTTTACTGTGGGCACTATTCACTCTCGATTCCACTGTTTCCCTGGCCTCCTTCGGAAACTAACGTTGCCTGGAGCCGAGAACAATTGAAACGTGGACTTGTAGGACCATAAGTCCTCCCTACTGACGCATAGTCCAGTCGCGGTGAACATGTAGCCAAGCCAGTTGACGTCGCTTCTACTGAAGGCTGATCAGTGGCTTCTGGCGGGATTTACATGACTTCAAGCTTTGTGAAAGCAGTCTGCGACGGACTGTACTGACAGATGCATTAACCTCGCTGCCTTTTGTCCTTTCATTTTGCCTTAAATTATCCCAATGGCGATGATCTCGCAGTATTCCCTCCGCTAAAAGTAAGAACCTTACCTATGTCTCGCCTTTTATAACCTTTTACTCACTTGAAGATTCAATCAAGTCCCCCTCGAACTTTTCTCCTTTCTAAAGTATGTATATTTAGTCTCTCGAGCCTTTCACCATAAGGTAAGCTCCTCAACCCATGAATCATCTTAACTCATCCTTCTTTGCATAGACTTAAGCAAACGAATATCCATCCTATAAGATGCTGACAAAAATTGCATTGCATATTCAAGATGAGGCCTATATAATGGCATGTACAGTTTCAAAATGACATTAGCACTCCCATTATTTAAACTCCTCCCAATAAACCCCAATACCCTATTAGCTCTATTTCTAACCCTTATACACTACTTTCTAACCCTAAGGTCTGAACTGACCAGGACACCTAAGTCTCTTTTCGCATTCTGACCTTCCTAAAACTCTCCCATTCAATTTATAATTATTCAGTGGATTACACCTACCTATATTAATTACACTACACTTGCTTATGTTAAATTCCATTTGTAATTCATCTTGTAATACCTCAGCATCAGAGTCCGACCTTATAATTCTACCTAACTTAGTATCATCGTCAAACTTGCTGAGGTTTCTACTTATACTTAAGTCAAGATCATTAATATAAATCAAGGATAACAACGGCCCTCATACTGATCCCGAGGAACTCCACTAGTAATATTACCCACTCATATTTAATCCCACCTATACTTACTCTTTGCTGTTTGTCACTAAGCTACGACTGAATCCACCTAAAATACTTCCATCAATCCCAAGTGCTTTAAACTTTATTCAAAAGTCATATGTGTGGCACCTTGTCGAAAGCACTATTAAAATCCAGATAAACAATATCGTTATTCTCATTTGCCCCTAGTAAAGCCAGGTTGAGATTCCTTAATCAACCTATATTAATCTAAGTATCCCTAATTGATTTCACTATTATAAATTCCATAATTTTCCTCACCACTGATGTCAAACTCACTGGCCGGTAATTTGACATAATTGTTTTGTATCTCTACCTTAATTGAGCCTCACTATTTTTTTTTCCTATAAATGCCTCTTTAAATGCTAATATAATGCTTAATTTTATCTGACTTCCATTTAGGATCGTCAGCCTTGGTTTAAACTTCCCTATATGGAATGATCATATTCTGTGTGGCAATTAACTGCGTAATTATTGACTCATATTCCTGATCTAAACTAATTCTCTCTGTCTGAGGGTTATCATCTCCCTCAACTGCTCTCAGTGACATTACATTTCTTGATCTGACCTCATTCACTAGTACCCAAACAACTGTCTCCAGGTACCTCCTCAGACCACTATAATCTGCTTTTCTAAAGTCTGGGATTTTAACGTTATTAATCCTACTGATAACCCAGTTCCATTTAAACTTAAATCTAATTTTGCAATGGTCGCAATTTCCAAAATTATTCCCTATCTCTGTATCGCTAATGTCTTCTTTCCTATTTGTTAGAACTAAATCCAATCTTTATCACCTCTAGTGGGTTGTTTATAACCTGTCTAAGAAAATTATCCTGCAATTTGTGGGAACCTAGTTTACTGACCCCACTAAAAGTATGATCGAGATATTTCATAACTATTAAGGATAATCAATCTGAATGAAAATAAATAATCTCGTGACTCGGGTCGAGATTACAATTAATAAATAATTATTGTAAGCATTTACCTCGATTTTGATACGTGATACCTAAACGAAATTTCCCCCTTTTCAAAATATTACGTTGCTAAAACGTGATATATAGAATATATCTAAATATAAATTTTCTCAACTTCACAATTTGTAATTCTTTGGGTTTTAAAAGATTCACAAAATTTCGATACTTATATTTATTTCTGAACTTCACCATTTTGTTTTTTGATATTTTAAAAGAATTATTAGAAATAACTTTGATAAAAAACATAAGTCATAACCAAACTAAGATGAAATTATTATTCAAATATTTAAAAAAATCCCCTTCTTAAATTATAGAGTTAGTGATGATAATAATGAAGTGAAGTAATGATGATGATGATGATTAGGGTAAACACGAAAAATTATATGTCATTTTTGCTAAAAAAAAAAAATCAACTTTTTAAAATCTGCTTTAAAAATTATCTTTCAACCAAAATTCTGTTGCTTCACTGCAATCATAAAATTGTAAAATATTAAAATTTGCAATTTAATTCGCTTAAATGTTTATTCATTTTGACTTTTGAAGTGTTTGATCGTACTCTTAAATATTACTGTATATAAAAAAAATTGCATAGCTTAGGTTAGATTAGGTTAGGTTATGCTTTCTGGGTGAGTGCCTAAACCAAAACCAAACACAAGAATATCCTAGTAGGATACACGATAAAGAAAAAAACTAGTTGGTAGTACACACACTAGAGCGCAACCCACATGGCTCTAAAAATTGAAATCTTCAAATGATTGATGGCGTTCTTCAAAATAGCTTTCAAACGAATGATTTTCAATACAGGTGTGTCTTCTTCAACGTCATTGCATTTCCGCTGTGTGCAACGTATTGCACCCTGCGTTTACACTAACACCAACGTTTTCCTCAACTAACTGAGCGTTCATGTCCATTCTAGTCAGACCTGAAGGGCACAGTATAAATACCTATTATTATTATTATTATTATTATGTAAGTATCATTTGAACTATGCGGAGTAGAATTTTCCGAGTACGACCCGGATTAGGGAGATTTGCAGTTATCTCACTCAATCTTAAATGGGAATGGCCTCGAAATAATAATAATAAGTATTTATAATGCGCCCTTCACGGCTGTTAGCCCTCACAGAGCGCAGGTTGTGTAGCGAGTGTAGAGAAAGTTTACATGAGAGAGAAGGCAATTCTGAAGAGATGAGTCTTCAGGAGACGTTTAAATGTAGCAAGAGAGGGAGAGGATCGGACTTCGGCAGGAAGAGCATTCCAGAGTCTAGGAGCACAAACTGAGAAGGAACGGTCACTCATCGAGCAGAGGACAGAACGAGGAGTGTTCAGGATGGGAGCGAGATTTAGACGCCATAATTTTGTACAATCTTTTGTACTTCTAAACATTAGATACTGTGACCGGGTTTCTACGAATAACAGACTCCCTTAGAGCACTCCTACTAAGTTTAAAGAGAAAGGGGTATAGTAAAAGTAGCTGTGTCTGAATTTTATCTGTAAATTTATACTTGCATTCATTAAATAGTCGAAACCATCGAGGATATTTCCTCCAACAAAATTTTGAAAAGAAGTTTGTTAAAAACAGTGCGATTATGTAAAGTAAAAAAGTTGTGATGTTTCATCACTTGGTAGAATTCATCAGAATACACCACACACACCTGCAAAACGAAGGTTGCTTACTAAATAACCCATAAAGAATGCATTCTAGACGAGCTAAACCCTGCGTTGATGTTGGAGGATTTAGTTATTTTAAGTTTTAGGTCTTTTTTTCTCTCCCTATGTTGGGTTTAAGCAGGCGTGGAAAAGATAATGAGAGATTTTAGAGGCAGAAAGGACGACCTGAGAGAGAGAGAGAGATAAAGAGAGGGAGAGAGAGAGAGAGAGAGAGAGAGAGAGAGCAACGGTTTCTACCGGTTCAATTGGGTAAGAAGGGTGTGCGACTCCTTCAGGTTTCAGTTGAATCAACGGTATTACCCCTGTTACACCCACCCTTGTGGGAGAGGACAAGGGGTTGTTGTTCAAGCATTCGCAACTCGCATCTAAGTTCGTTATCGTGATTCCAATCGCCATCTTTGCTACGCATGATAAAAGGGAGTAGCCCCGCCGCTCCTCTGGGACAAATCCCTACTTTGTCTGCGTACAATACCATCCACTCCACACCTACTTCACACAAAAAGCCAAGATACCAGAAACGCTATATTAAACAATCAGGAGGCATAGATAGTGAGGCGCCTCGTATCTAAGGCAAAGTTACCTTATTTATCTGGCTTCGCTCGACACCTGCTTGGCACCTTTTAACCCCCACCCCCACCCCCATCCTAGGACACATGGATATGTCCCTTACTCTCATTTCAACTTGATACTGAGTCCTTATATTGACGGCAATTCACTAGCAATTCCGACAAGTTAATTGCTCCTTGTTTCTCCTCAAAAGTCCTCACTCCCACTGGCCTTATGATTTTCTCGCCCGCTGATGACCTCTTTAGGTAATGGACAGGTGTTAAAAACGTATGGGATGTTATCATTGGAATGGCAAAGTGGCTACCACTTCTCATCATGCAGTATGTCTAAGACCAAAATTCAGAATAAAAACGGTCTCTTGAGAGGCTGCCAAGAGAAGTCGTCAGATAAGAGAGAGGCTTCATATCGAAGCGCTGATGATCCATGATTCTTTAGTTCAACGAGAAGAACATTAATAATTTAATGAATTACAAATCTTAAGAAGAACCATAAGTATCTCCCAACAAGTGAGAACAATTTAGAACTTTCGCAGTATCCCAATATTTCTTAAAACTTGTTCTAGAAGCTTTAAATACAACTTTTCGAACCCATTAAACAGCGATAGCGAGGTTTTTATACCAATTTTGATTATACGAAACACACAAGGAGCCTCACGTTGTTTTCGTGGCAAGTTAAGGTTCATAATAAACCATATAGAGCGTATAATGCAGGAAATAAAGGCATTAAGGTATAGCATAATAATATAGGATGAGTTACAGGTCTCCGAATTTTCTTAAGCTCGAGGATAGAATCCTTCTAAAGCGAATCATACGAGGGGTGGTCAATAAATTTTGCGAATCGGTAGGGCAAAACAGAGGAAGGGAGATGGCTGTTTGCGGGGGTGTTAGAAAAAGTTATGAGAAGTCACGACCTGCAGCCTCACGCTCCTGCCTCGTCTATTTAAGAAGCAATAGCTGATCGCATATCGTCAGTCACAAATATTTCAACAATGGAGAAGGTTGAGCACCGCGCAGTGATCAAATTTTTGACCAAGGAAGGCAAAAATGCAAAAGAGATCCATGAACGCATGGTTGCAGTGTACACCGACACCGCCACTTCCTATGCAACCATTGCTCGCTGGAATAGGGAGTTCCGCCATGGTCGTGAGTCCCTTGAAGATGACCCCCGTCCAGGACGCCCGTCAGACGTTACCAACGAGGACAATGTGGCCCGTGTGGAGAGGATGATCCTCAAAAATCAACGGGTGAAGGTCGAAGAAATCAAGCCAGAACTTGGAATATCACATGGAAGTGTTATCAACATCATCCACGACAATTTGGCCATTACCAAGGTCTCTGCTCGTTGGGTCCCTAGAAACCTCACGCCCCATGATCGACTTCAACGTTGTCAAAGTCCACAAGGCCAGAGTTGCACAAGCTGCCCTGCGCGAGTGCGGATTCAAAGAGCTCAACCATCCCCCCTACAGTCCAGATCTGGCCCCTAGCGACTACTTTTTATTCCGCCAGCTCAAGGCTGCACTGCGTGGACGCCGGTTTGGGGACCATGAAGATGTCCAGCTCGCCGTCCAGGAGTGGATGGAACAGCAGTCGGGAGATTTCTGGTTGTCGGAAATTCGAAGCCTCAGGGACAAGTGGCGCAAGTTCATTGAAGTCGAGGGTAGTTATATTGAAAACTAATAAAACACTTTTCCTCATATCTCGTTTCCTTATATCCGAATTGCAAAACTTATTGACCGCCCTTCGTATCATCGTCGTGTTCAAGCCAAGACAAAAACATGGACTTCTTTGGTTTAATCAACATTTTGAGTAAAAAGGGTTCGTTTGTTAGTGTCGTATGATTTCCCTTCCTCCTTTTTTGGAACGAGGCTTGTGCCCGGGAGAAGGCATGGCCTTGTTCGGGCTCTGGGGTTGGATTACTCTTAGTCGTGCTTTCTCTTTTTCGTCCTCTTCAGCGTGGTAAGACCTATCTGACATCGCCCTTGGAGTCATTGAAGCACACAAGCCTCCGCACGACGACAACGTGGTAATCCAGATCGTGGAGTGTCCAGCCATTGAGGACTTAGCAGGGTTTTGAAATCATTCTCTTAGGTCGACTGCCTGTCACTACTACGAGCTCCATCTACCCGTCCCCACCGTAATGCCCAGTCACAGAGGTAACCTCCCTAGTAAATAGTGTCAGCTTAAAAAGAATCCGGACGGAGATTCGAACTGCCGACCCAACGATTACCAGGCAAGCTCGCTAACCACTATACTAGCCAGGAGACTAGTAAAAAGGGTAATTGTTAATAAGATCCTCGCGGGCTATTTTAATCGGGTATTCCAAGCGAAACAGACCTAAAACACTTAATAGTGTCTTAGGAGTAATGTTTTGATGGTGAGGAGAGTGTATAACTCCTTTTAAAGTCACAAAAAGGCAATATTTCAAACCGATTTAGCAACGCAAGAATACTTCGACATAGCGAAGTTCCGATTGTTTATGGTTCGGTTTTGTTATTATTTGCACAATCGAGCTCTTTGACGCATTAACGAGATTAATTTTATATAATAACTATAATTTGTGTTCATTTTCTTAATTACGCAGAAAGCTTAGAAAAATAAATTTTTAAATTAGCACTTTTTGTTTATTACTACGCCATCTTTAATTGTCAAGACGGCCTAAGTTACGCTCGCTCGTTTGGAGAGAGCGAACCAAGAGAACTTGTTTCGGTAATTGTTAAGATTAGCGGCACCTGATTTTTGGGCTAGTTTTCTAGCTACTCTTTTGTTTTACCTAGAGGAGAATAAAAAGTAACCTTTTTTGAGGCACTTTTGAACTGTTAATATTCCTAATTCGAAAGCAAAACATGAGATTTGAATGCAAAAGTCGAATACTAAATGTGGTTATGACTAGCTTTTAGATCTCTAGTTTCATTTCGTTTTTTTACGTCGAGAATAAATATTAATTTTTTTTTAGCAGTTTCTAAATGGCAGGTTTCCCCTCCCCCCCTTCCCCCTCGGTTTTTGTGGGGGTGCCCTCTCCCCCCTGAAAAAAATAGTAATCTTCCTATTTCGAAAGCCAAACATGAGATTTCAAAACGTATAAATCATTTACCTGGAGCCGGTGGGTATAATTTTGCGGCGGCGACCCAGAATCCGTGGAATCTCTCTTTTATGCAGGGATATTTTTGGATGAAAAGAGAGGTCGCGAAATACTCGTCCATATGGGCCTCTCTTCGTCCATAGTGTGCCTTACGGTATCTCTTATCCCTCCAGACTCTCTCGATATTTTGAATCTGGCTCCAGTCTCGGTAACAAAATATTTAAGACAAAGAAGAAAAACATCTTTACTAACTCTCACTTCAGATTTACAAGTAGGGCACTCGGTCTTGCTTTTTAGTAAATAATGGCTAGCTAAAAAATCCTTGGTTTTCTCAGGATCAGTTAAAATCACACCTAGATGGTGGACCGATAGTGAACATACACCGCACGAACGGGTATTTATACGAGGCACAATTAATAGTTTGCATAAAAGCAAAAAAAATGAAAAAGGGAAAAAATATAAGAAGAAGCTTTTTTTTATATACTTCGTTTCGCGAACACAATTTCTTGCCAATATTTTATTTATTGCAAAAGAAGAACACTACGTCAATAGATCAAATAGTGGCAGGCGTAGATCGATAATAAACTTCACAAAAAAAATTAGAAAATACTAAAGAAACTTTTTTTCACATCTTTACAAACACGAATGAAAGCTTAGGAAAAATAAACGGTTATAATTGGTCAATGACAATGCATTATACAGCTCGCTGATTGGCCAGTCGGATAGCTGAAAAAAATGAAATAAAGGGCCGCTAATCTTAACAATTAACCTTGTTTCTATGGTTAATATTAGTTATTTTTTATAATGGGTGTTCCAATAACTTATACCGATTTTAAATGTGAGTTAAGTTTAGGCGTCTAATGATTTTTTTTCTTTTTCTTTCAGATTTAACAACTTCAGTCTTTGTCAATTTCAACCATGAAAAGATTAAAAATCGAACAACGTGTTAAAGTTATCGAAGCCTATTACGAAAATGGGCGTTCAAACAGAAACGCATTTCGAGCACCTCACGATTATTTTCCTCAACATAATCGACCAACCGAGGTTGCAATTGGGAAAATTGTTCGTAAAATCAAAGAAACGGGGTCGATGGCAGATATGTAAACGCCATTGCGTGCTCGTTTACGCCGTTCAGCTGAAAACATTGCTGCAGTGCGCGAGAATGTGGCCGAAGATCCAGACACCTCTATTCGTCATCGCGCGCAGGAAATGAACCTCTCCACAACAACGTTGTTACATCGAATTTTGACAAAAGATTTGTCTCTACACGCTTACAAAATTCAATTGACACAAGAACTGAAGACTGCTGACCATTTGAAGCGCCGTACATTCGTCAATTGGGTGCACGAGCAAAGACAAACCGATGATGATTTTTCGCAAAAAATCATCTTTAGTGATGAAGCCCATTTTCATCTTGGTGGATTCGTTAATAAGAAAAATTATCGCATTTGGGCTGATGAAAATCCCAGGAAGATTGTTGAAAAGCCACTGCATCCACAAAAGGTCACTGTTTGGTGTGCATTTTTTGCTAGCCGAATCATTGGGCCGTATTTCTTCGAAAATGATGCCAGGAATTCTGGTAGGGTGACAGGCGAGCGATACCGTGCGATGATAACCAACTTTTTATGGCCTGAATTGAATTCTATGGATGTCGAAGATTTGTGGTTTCAACAGGACGGCACCACATGACACACAACCAATGCAACAATGGCTTTATTGAATGAGAAGTTCTCAGGTCGCATCATCTCTAGAAACAGCGAGGTGAATTGGCCACCCCGATGGTGTGACTTGACGCCTTTAGATTTCTTCCTTTGGGTTCATCTCAAAAGTAAGGTCTATGCCAACAAGCCAACAACAATTCAACAGCGGAAGGATAAGATTATAAAGCATATTGGTGAGATCGAGGAGCAACTATGCAGAGACGTCATCAAAATTTTGACCATCGAGTGGAGGTGTACCGCCGAAGTCTTGGCGGACATTTAGGCGATATTATTTTTCACACATAATTGCCATGACTCAAATAACATGATACAATAGTGAAATCAATAAATTTTCACCAACAACACTGTTTTATTTACTGTTAACTTCGATCCGTCTTAATGGAACACCCCTTATAAATATGTTAGCGACTGCCTCTACTCGTCCTAAAGAAGATATATAGGGTTTTTTAGCCTATTTGGCTTGGAAACAACCCATTAAATAGCGCGCAAAACTCTTATTAACAATTATTGTAAAAAAGTGGTAGATATTTTATGTTAACGCAAATATGTACATAAGATCATAATATGGACCACTGATTCTTAAACTATTTCAATTTCAATTTCTTCTGAGTCTTTATCACAAAACTTTATTCAGCTTAGACTAAATTTTCTTGAGGGCTAATTTTTTTTCTTATTCTTCATATCTATGATTTTATTTATGATTTAGTGTCAAATATGAAAAATTAAAATTAACTTATTTTTAAGAGTTTATTTCAATTTTATGAATGTCCTAAAAATATCCCAAGAAAACTAAGAGTGAAGAAATATTTATAGTTTTTCTAGTTTACATATAGTCAATAAACATCTGTCATAGAACGCAGAACTAGATTAAAAAATGAAGCTAGTAAAAAAAGTGATAAGTACGAAGATTTTTTTTAAATCACATGAAGGAAAATCTTGAAAAAATAAAATAAAAGGAAAAAGACAATTTACTAGAGGAGCCAAATCTTCCAATAAAAATGGTACAAAACTCAAAATAAAAAAAAAATTATTTGAGATCAAAATTAGAAAAAAACATTGGTAGAGAGAAAACAAAATATTCAATTTCGCTGCCATAAAAAAAAATAATGGCTTACTAACCACTCTAATAAAAATACTATTTTTAAGTATATGAAAATATAAATATATGAATATATTAAGTGATACACCTTTTCCCCAAATAATTTCACCCACTCTTGGGAGAACCACTCACTATGTACTTTAAGAAGCACTAAGCTTTCGTTTAATTCATACTCCACCGTGACCTGAATGACAGAGGTACTTGAAAATATGGTTGTGTAAATATCCCTACCGACCGTAGACATTTTGAAAATCAAATAGATTCTGGCAATCGAGATTCTGCCTTCTTTCACCTCTCCACAAGAATATTTCGATTCTTTGATTTGAAAGGCAAATGTAGAAAAGTGGTTTTAAAATGGAAAAGCGAATAGGTTTCTGAAATAGCATTTATTCATTTTTGAACTGTAGGTGGTAGCTTAACGGGCAAGTATATCATGAATTCGGACAACAAACTCCAGTGGTTCCGTGGGATCGAAAGTGTAATGGCTTAGTTGAAGAAGAGTCAAATTCACTATTATCTGGCAGTCGATTTGGGAAGTAGTGAAAACGTGGTAAAATTAAGTTATTCTCTTTAACTGCATTCATGTTGAAGGATATGCCAAATATGGTTTCATATGTAACAAATATTCATGACTATTATGATATTACCAATAAAATACATGAGTAATACTAATAGGGTAAACAGAAAGTCACTATGAAATCTCTTATCCCAAATCCAATTCAGCCTTGCTATTATCGTTTACTTGATTGTCTTCACTTCTACATTTTTTTCTTGGGGAAGATATTCTGGAAAGGAATAATCTTCAAAAAATTAATTTTGTGAAGAGGTCGAATTCACTGATGGAGAATTTAAACGCTTCTGGGAAGTGTCGGTAGTTAAGTTAGGTGCTAATTCCTTTAGTTAGTGTTTAGTGATTAATACGACCGTTTGGAGAGGGTCAATTTATTTTATCTTCTTGTCCTGATACCCGTTAGGAATAGATGTTTTTAATCTTAAAATTCCTTCAGGTTCCTTTCGAGCATTTGTATTTTTTCGGGACCCTTCAAACTACTCGATTAATTACATGGAATACATCTTAATATGGCCGTAACCATGATCTTCCCGCAATTATTTTTCCAATGTATTATTTTAATGACTCGTATTCATGTATTTTTCTGATTCATTTTTATTTTTATTATCGCCACCACTTTTAAATATTCCAGCACGTCTATGATTGAAGATACCTTTCAATTTTACTAATTTAGCCCGAGTTTGTACAGAACCTAATTTCCCACTTTCATATTAAATGTTTTCCGTCCTAAACTTATTAGATCCGTTAAAAGCAGAGAAAGGATCAGGCAGATTTAGGGTGAGATATTTCTACTAACGGAATTGAACTTGAAGATCGCTTGAGTTTTATTTGCCTTTACTTTAGGAAAGTATTAGAATTTTTAAATAAATTAGAAATAGAAAAGATGTTCTCATTTTCATGAAACCAGTTTGAATTCAAGTGAATTTATTTATTTCCAGGAATCTTTTCCAGTCAAATGTTTTGAGTAACAATCAACCACTAAATTAATCTGACGCTAAAAATTCCCTGACGAACAAATGATAAAATAGAAAAGTTTTTTGAGTGAATTTGGGGAAGCTTAATTGGCACAAAATAGCGCACTTTTTCTTTAATTTGTTAATAATGATTACCAAATGTTCTTCTGCTGAATAAATTTTGACACCAGAATTGGGCCAGAATAAGATGAAAGTGATAATTAACATAGAGATTTTATCTAAAGTGAATTCAAACGTCACTGCAAGACTCAGGATTTTTAAAATGTTAAGAAAAAATATTAGAATGCTTCTATGTATATAGACTTCAATTGGAAAAATCAAGCAACGAAGTGTTTCTTCCTTTCTTTTTGGTTTGAGAAACTTCCTCATACTCAGCACTTTCCACACAATTCTTGGGTAAAGCCCTTCCCAACAAATTTCAAATGATCACGGGCAGCGTTCGAGACAACTAAGCATCTTTTGTGCAAGTTTCTCTCTAAGCCCAACTTATTCTTTTTAAGGGCCTAAAGTGACGTCATCGCAGAAATCGACGGACAACTAACTATCTCCTGCTCTCGAGAAAATATTATCCTCCCAAATTGCCTGAGGTCGTCTTTAAGCTCTTTTTATGTACAAGGTACGATAGTTAATGTGTCGCAGTTGTCAACTCTGAAGTCCACGTATGTGTATTGTCTGGCGTCGGTTCTCTTTTCTTCATATGATAATAGACTCAGTTTTGCCTCGTCTGTGAAGGAAGCAATACTATGACTGAATTCAATCCTCCAAAGTTTGGAAAAGCAATCTTTAATGCTTGGTATTCACGCCGAGAGCTCCACTGCGAAGATCGACTGTTTGCATGGCGATCTGAGGATTGCGCAGAGAGTCAGGAAAGATTTGGATGGGTCAGGCTGTGATTACGAGGGTAATGCAGCTCAGAAACCTCACTCTAATCGTTCTGAGATATATATATATATATATATATATATATATATATATATATATACGAGGGGTGGTCAATAAGTTTTGCAATTCGGATATAAGGAAACGAGATATGAGGAAAAGTGTTTTATTATTTTTCAATATAACTACCCTCGACTTCAATGCACTTGCGCCACTTGTCCCTGAGGCTTCGAATTCCCGACAACCAGAAATCTCCCGACTGCTGTTCAATCCACTTCTGGTCGGCGAGCTGGACATCTTCATCGTCCCCAAACCGGCGTCCATGAAGTGCAGCCTTGAGCTGGCAGAATAAAAAGTAGTTGCTAGAGGCCAGATCTGGACTGTAGGGGGGAAGGTTGAGCTCCTCAAATCCGCACTCACGCAGGGCAGCTTGTGCAACTCTGGCCTTGTGGACTTTGACGACGTTGAAGTCGATCATGGGCCGTGAGGTTTCTAGGGACCCAACGGGCAGAGACCTTGGTCATGGCCAAATTGTCGCGTATTTGAATATTTAAATGTAATGGTTATTTCATTTCCGTTCGAATGTAGGGGTGCGAAATGCATGAGAGAAATTCCTTCCAACTCGATAATATAAATGGCCGAAAAACTTCCCATACAAAAGAACGGACTTTGCCAGTGTTGTGGCATGAACATCAGAAACGGAACAAGAGGTACCTCGTTCAAATCTCAGCAAGTCCAAATAAATTTTATGAAATAATCTCAAGAAATAAAACGAAGATGAAGGACCAACTCAACTAGAATACGAAAGCCAAGGAAATTGGAAGAAAACGTTTGAAGGGCCAACTTAAAGAAAAAGGAAATTTGAGGATTGGGGAGAGACTAGTCTTGGATTTCTTAATCGAGGAGTAGTAGCTCTCCCTCCCAGGCCTCCAGTCTGCGGTATTAGTGGAGCGAATTTGAGGGATTGAAGAGAGCGAACAAAGTCTTGTTTTGTAATCAATAATGGCTTTCCTTCCCCGGCTCTCCGAAGTTCACCGCAGCACTTTTTGATTCTATTTGTAGGACAAGTGCAGAGTAACGAAGAGTACATGATCAGATAGCGGAGCGAATTTGGGGATTGGGGAGAGACTACTCTTAGATATCTTAATCGAGGAGTAGTTAGCTCTCCCTCCTCGGCCTCCAAAGTCTGCGGAAAAGAAAAGCAAGATGAGTCAAGAATTAATAAATAAATTATAATAAAAAGGCCCCCCTCCCTCCATACACATACGATTTTTAGTAGGCTAATGCTGGAACATATGGGAAACTAATACATTTTTAAAAATCCTCCTTTTGGCGTGTGGAGATAGAAGAGAATTTTTTTTGTGTGCCTTAGAATGGCATCTGTTAATGAAATGAATTGGGTATTTTAGTTCGATGAAAATGCAGATAAGATGATCGATTTCATCTTGAAGAAAAATTAGGTCGCAAGTTCCCCTTAGTCGGAGAAAAAAGGAAGAAAGAACGGCGGATACGTTAACAGATATGTTTTCCAGTTTGTTTCCTCGGTTTTCATTTTGTTTAGTTTTGTGTTCGCCTTTATTTAATGAAGTTGCTTGCCTTGCATTTCACTATACAGTTGACAATGGAATGCCGAAACTAGTTCTGTGTTTTACATTTTCTTTTGAATGATATAATTGTCAAAGTCTTCCCAAGGTTAGCCCTTGCATCACGTGTCATAAGTTCTTTACTCCTTTCCTCTACCCCTTTAACGGGTCTTGTTGGTTAGTTAAACATAGGACTTTGGCTAGTTAAAAAAAATTCTCGTTTAATTAACATTTTTAAACAAATTTTTGGCCCAACATGGCGTCCATCTTGGACAGAGTCGTCTGGGAACACACTGTGCTTACCCACGCGTCGAATTATTTTTTCAACCTAAGGAAATCTTCCTCATCCTTGAAATTTATTTTCATTTTCCTTTTTATATATAATTCTTATTAATTTTCTAATTATCATATATTACTATTTTTTCAATTTTTTGCATCCATTTCAATTCATTTTCTAATTTTTTCCTTATCCTTTTTTTCATTTCCGTTCAGAATGTCAACCACACATAATACCACACACAACACAAATAAGATCACGATGGCTACACCAACTACATTGACATCATCTTAAACAAGCTTTATTACCTCAACGATGTGCAACGCATCATCAACACAATTGTGCATACATACATAACCTCACGTGCAGGATGGACGTTCACGGAGCACGCCTTCCCGCAATGTCCTTCCCATAAGTATATTCATGTTGTTTCGGTGTATTCTTCTTGATAATGGGAGGAGAGGCTTATGGGGGGGGTGAAGGAGGGTTTCCAAATGGAATTTTGGAGCTCACAGGTAGTAAATTTGTGGGAATTACTTAATACCGAGCAAATTGTCCATCGGCACCCCACGCATCTCCTGAGGTATTTAAAGGAGCTCATCAAGGACAAGGGTGCTCACTATGAACTATTTAACTCCCTCTTCCCGGAAATTTTCATGCATAGGATACCCGAAAATATTAGGCCTCTAATATTTATGACTTCCCTCATTAATGTGAGACAGATGGCCAAGACAACTGATTAGCATTTTAGTAACTTATATGTGAACTGGGAAACTGTACCATATAACCATGTACAAAATCCTAATGCCACAATTTCCCAGGTTTGGGTACCGATGGAGTGTTCTGACAACTGGACGGCACGTAGCAAGTTTTCAGGAACTCCGCCGCCGAATTTTACAACCGTGTTGGAGAGAATTGAAAATGAAATCCGTGAGCTGAAGCTGCACCAGGGGACACACCGAGAGAACAGTCATGAGCAGTGAGGACTTAGCGACAGGCGCCGTTCATCCCATTCAAGCCAACGTGGACATTCCAGCACAAAGAGGTGTGGTTCAGCATTTCTTTTCTCGTCCTTCGTTCGCCTATCTTTACCCTCCTAAATTTCATCACTAAATCAAAGGGTAGGTGCTAGTAACATGATAAAATATTGTAATAACGCTGTACATTGGACACAGCCTTCCCAAGATTACCACTCATTTTATCCCATTCTCTATCTAATGCTCGCTGTTTTAAATTTCGTCCTTCTCATTCTCATGTTAATTCGAATATTACTTTCATCTAACCATCTAATTGGTGCTGGTACCGCAACAGATATGGTGCACAAGCCATAGAATACTTGCAGCCTGCACATATTTACAACCAGTAGCTATTACACTCTACCCTAATCCACCATTTCCGTTTTCACAATCACACAATTCACTTGCACTTCTCATTTTCATTTTAATGCTCCAAATCCTTCGATTTCTTTAACTTAACTACTTTAAACTAGAAAGGCGTGTGATTAAAGGATTCACTTCCTCTGTCGCCTCTTCATTCCGTCATGTTGGTCCTCCCTTCCCTATTCCTGTCCCCCTTTCTGTTTTTTTTTTATACCTGGTTGACACCTCTCACACGCAAACAGCTTGTTATCCCTCCGATTTAGTCCTTAAATCCGCAAATTCTTCGGATATAGGGACCTATGGATGGCGTAAACTTCAAGTTTTCCTCGGCCTCCGTCTTGTTTTTTCAATGGACCTTCATTCTCGCAGGCGCAAGCTTTTAGACCTTACAACCTCTCGAACTGCCTCTGTTCGTTTTTCCCTTAAAAAAATATCTCCTTTCTGTCCGTCTGCAGGAGTTTCCTGGTCTTACCCTTCCACTTACGAAGTATCGGACTATTGAAAACGTGATGGATCGTATTGAGACGACAGGATGACCTATATTATCCCGCCCGTAACGATTAGATTCACATAGACTAGCGGCAAGGAAGGGGAAGTTTAATTTCCTGATTGATGCTGGTATTGCTCGTCCTTCAACGTCCCGTTGGGCCTCTCCGCTTAACGTTGTACCGAAGTCTACACCAGGTACATTTTGCCTTGTGAGTGATTACAGACACGTGAACGACATAAACTACTCAACATGTACCCATTACCGTAACTCTCGGATTTTAACACTGCTCTTTTCAGTTGTTCTATCTTTTCTCGACTTGATCTGGTTCGTGCATTTAACCCGATTTCTATTCACCCACATGGTTTAGGTTATGAGAGGTCTTTCCTTTTTTTCTTTTGCTATATAGAAGACTTCCTGATAACATCTTCATCTTTAGATGAACATTTTTCTCACCTTCATCAGATTTTCACTCACTTGGAAGCGTATAGTATCGTACTCAACATTTCTAAGTTTCATTTTGTGTACCGCAACTTTCCTTTATTAGACACGACATTTCTCTTGGCGAAATTTGTCATCTCGGTGACAAACTTGCTGTTATTCTGAATTTCCGTCGCCCTTCTTCACTCAAGCAAATTCGTCGGTTCTGTGGCATGGTGAATTTCTACCACATATTTATTCCTGACGTTTCGCGCATTATGAAACCTCTTCACACTCTACTCTCCGCTACCAAGAAGAACACTACTGGCATAGTTTTCCGTGACGTGCGAAGCTTTCACTCGTACGAAAGAGGATATAGACTCCGCTGTTTCATTGGCCAATCCTTGCCATGGGTCTCACATAAAGTTGCCTGAGATGCGTCAGCTACCATGTAGGTGCGACGCTGCAACAGAAGTTTGGTGACTTGTCAACCTCTCACATTCTTCTCTAAATTTATAATTCCTTCCCAACAGATGTACAGCACATTCTCCAGGGAGCTGCTAGTTATCTACCTCGTACTCGGCCACTTCCCCCAATATTTGGAAGGGCGTCATTTCACTGTCCACACTCACCATAATGCTTTGTTTGATGCACTTTCCGCTCGTAACACGTCTTCGTGCATACTGCAGTCGATTCCCGTCACCTCGATTTTATGCTCCAGCTTACTAGCGACATTCGCTATGTTCCTGTTTCTAAACAGGTCATACCAGACGCGATTTCTAGTATTTCCGTGATCTCGGGTACAGAACGCTCTCATACTGCACCCATCGATCATGCGACGTTAGCGCTTGCTCAGGAACAGGATGAAGTCTCTGAAACACTGCGTCACTCTTCTCTTCTTATGTATCGTTCGTGAGATCGATTCACGAGCCAATCCTTCAAGGCGCACCGTGTTCGACTTTCCATTGCCCAACTGTTCTATTCCTCTTATTCTTATTGCTTACTGTTTGCATATTTTCGACCAAACTCACGGTTTTTCCCATCTTGATATTTAGAGGATTATTCACGCTCATCACAAAGCCTTTCGTGTGCCCATATATAAAAACCAACGTGAACAAATGGACTCATTCATGTTTGTCTTGCGAATGTGCCAAAGTTCAGGGCCAGGCAAAGATTCCTCTGGCTCCTTTTTATCTCCCTTCATTACGCTTAGATTCCGTCCACGTCGATCTTGTAGGCCCTCTGTCTTAATCTCGTGGTTGAAGATATGTTCTCACCATGATCGATCGTTTTACCCAGTGGCCAAAGGCGGTTGCTATTCCGGACATCCGAGCCTCCAACGTTGCTCGAGTCCTCGTCTTAAGATTGTTTGCTCGTTTTGGTGTCCCATCCACAAAGATGAATGATCGTTGTAGCCAGTTTGAGGCCCACTAACGGGATGCACTCGTGTCAGTATTTTGCTCTATTCGCCTTCGTACCACAAGCTACTATCCCCAAAGCAACGTCACTGTTGGAGGGCTACACCGAATATTCAAAGCAAGCTACGCTCCACAGATCCAAACATCACTTCGGTGGACAAGCTGCCTTTGATCTTTTGGGCTATTCGTTCTCTTTGAAGGAAGATCTGTCCTGTTCTGCAGCGGAACTCGTCTATGGTACCCAACTACGTCTTCCTGTTCATTTTTTCCTCTACGGACCACACTCTAACTTCTTATCTTGATCATGTTTCTTAGGTAAACAATTTGGCACAGGCTATGAACGAAATTAGGCCTTGTTGCTCAAGAGTGTCTGATAACTAGAAACCTTTTGTTTTTGTCTGTCACAGCTCAACTCGCTATTATTGCAATCCGTTATGATGGACCTTTTCTCTGCCTCTCAATGTAGACGAAAATCTTTGTACAACATCTTGGCACAAAGCAGGTTACTGTTTCTTCGGGTTGCTTGAAAACCGCGTTTATAGATACCTTTCACTCTAAACCGCCCTTGTTAACTTCCCCTTCCACTATACATAAATGGTTCAGTGATTCCCCATACTCGTTTCTTAAACTCTCCACCAATCACCTAATTTACACCCATTTTTCATCTCCGTTGCTGCCGCCTCCTCTTTTGTTGCAGGAACCCTCATCGTCAGCGGTGGTCAGTCAGGAGAAAATCTCTCCAATACTGGTCATCCCTTAAGCGGAGTGCTAGACTCAAAAGGTTCATCTCCCTCCAAACGCCAGACCAGAAGCAACAACAAAACGGCTTACCTTCGTCCGCCCACCTCCGCTCGTCATGGTGCCTCGCCTTAATTAACTAGCACTGACAGCAATTGGCCACCCCGTAACCGTAGTCAGCAAATTGGTATGGCCACATGTTCCTGCCTTGTCTATAGGAGACCATGGCGATACCAGAACTAACAGGACTAATGCAGAGTAATTTTAACTTTAAGAACTGCGCAGAACTCTCTTAGAGAGATGTATTGTACACAGCTGACCCATATATATATATATATATATATATATATATATATATATATATATATATATATATATATATATATATATATATATATATATATATATATATATATTAGGGCCAGTTGCTGTAAATGGATAATTAAATATCATTAATATTTAGCCCATTGAGAGGGTCTAATATATCAAAGTCTGTAAAACGAATTGTTCTTGTCAGGAATTGAACTCCATTTTTTAAAGCAATCTAATTACTTTATGACGTCACATCACATGGCTTGAACCGAGAAATCAGGCACAAGATTGAAGTGCTTTGATCATCGCCCCGGGATTTCCTTAATTGAAACGAACTTCATGTATCTCCAACTTTCGTTCGAACAAGTTGGTTCAAATATTGCTAATGTATTATAGGATTTCTGCCAAATATAAGTGTTCACTTAATTTTCCTTTCTCAATGCAGTTCCCCATTTGTAACTACGATATTTGTGATAGTATGTTAGCATATGGATGTTATTCGTCAGGGATACCAGTTTATGGTGTCTCTAAGTTTATAATGGGTCGCTTAGTTTATGAGATACCGGGCGAGTACCAGTTTAGAGGAGGAAAAACTTAGGGGTGAGCCTGGTTTACCCCTAGAGGGGTGTCGAACGAAGGCATCAGCATAATCCTTTAAACTAAAAACGCCGGTGATTCGTGGGTCTATCACCTCTGCAAGCTCAGTTTTTCCTCATTTGGATCCTCCTTTTAGTATTTACGACCCACTTTCTGATTTTTCATTTTTGGTTGACAGCGATGCTCAATGCAGTGTCATTCCAACTTCTCCGGACGACAAAGCTTGCCTGTCTGACCTTGTTCTTAAAGCAGCTAACTCTTTGGATATAAGGACATATGGAAGGTGTAATCTCGAGTTCTCTCTTGAGTTACGTCGTGTTTTTCCATGGACCTTCATCGTCGCCGAGGTTGACATTCGAATTTTGGGCATCGATTTCCTTTCGGCTCACGACCGTTTTGTCGATTCTCGCAATCGCAAGCTTGTCGACAGAACCACTACTCTGACCGTTTCTGGTTCGTTTTTTTCTTCTCGGAGTTGTATCCTATCTGTTCGTCTCCCTACAACTGCTCCACAATTCCAACAATTCCTGCGGGAATTTCCTGGCTTTAGTCTGCCACTTTCAAAGGAGAGGCCTATCAAGCCCGATGTGGTTGATAGGATAGAGACGACAGGAGGGCCTGTATTCTCATGCCCCCGTCGACTGGACTGGCGTCGACTGAAGCAGGAGTTCAAGTTTATGGTGGAGACCGGAATAACTTTTCCATCTACATCTCCCTGGGCTTCACCGCTTCACATAGTGCCAAAGTCTACGCCGGGTGAGTTCAGGGCTTTGGGTGATTACAAGCGACTCAATAATTATACCATTCCAGATAGATATCCTCTTCCTTACCTGTCTGATTTTAATTCTGCTCTTTTCGGTTGTTCGATCTTTTCTCGACTCGATTTGGTTCGTGCTTTCAACCAAATCCCTATTCACCCAGATAACGTCCCAAAGACGGCTATCACCACGCCATTCGGTTCCTTCGTCATGAAGGGAATGCCTTACTGTCTTCGTAACAGTAGTCAGGCCTTCCAACGTTTTATGGATCAGGTTATGATAGGTCTTCCCTTCGTATTTTGCTACATAGACGACCTCCCGATATCATATTCGTCTTTAAACGAACATCTATCTCACCTTCGTCGGGTTTTCGCTCGTTTAGAAGAGTATGGTATCATACTTAACACTTCTAAGTGTCTCTTTGGTGTTACGTAACTCTGTTTTGGAACACCAGATTTTCCCTGATGGAATTCGTCCTCTCGAGGATAAAGTTGCAATTATTCGGGATTTACCCCGACCTTCACTCAAGCAACTTCGTAGATTTTGTGGTATGGTAAACTTTTACCACAGATTCATTCCCAACATTTCTAACATCATGCCACCTATCTACTATCTGTTCTCAAAATCCAAGAAGAACCTTCCTCTATCCTGGTCTTCCGTTGCGTGCGAGGCTTTCTCTTTCACGGAAGAGGCTATGGCTTCCTCTGTTTCCTTGGCCCGTCCTTACCCAGGAGCTTCCATAAGCGTTGCTTCGGACGCGTCCGCTATCCATGTTGGTGCGACGTTGCAGCAGAAGGTTGGTGACTTTTGGCAACCGCTCATTTTCTTCTCCAAAGCACTTATTCCTTCTCAACAGAGGTACAGTGCGTTTTCCCGCGAACTCTTCAGTGTTTACCTCGCCCTTCGCTACTTCCACTTATAATTGGAAGGGCGTGAATTTACTGTTTTTTACCGACCATAAGCTGTTGGTTGGTGCGCTTGCCGCTAGTAGCGCCTCTGTTGTGCACTCTGCCGTTGATTCCCGTCATCTTGACTTCATCCTGCAGATGACAAACGATATTCGCTACGTTCCTGGATCATCAAACGTTGCTCCGGACGCTCTCTCTCTCGCATTTCATCGATTTCGGGCATGCAACTCTCCCACACTGCGCCCATCGATTATACGACAATAGCGCTCGCCCAGGGACAAGATGAAGACACGCAAGTACTGCGTCACTCTTCTCAACTCATCGTTCGCGAAATCGACTTGCTGGACAGTCCTTCCAGGCGCATCCTGGTTGACTATTCACTGCCTGACTGTCCCCGTCCACTCATTCCTCTTGCTTATCGTCGGCACATATTTGACCAAACTCACGGTCTCTCCCATCCTAGCATTCGATCAACTCGCAAGCTCATACACAACGTTATGTGTGGCCAGGTATGGACGCCGACGTGGCCAAATGGACCCGAGCATGTTTACCTTGTCAACGCGCGAAGGTTCAACGCCACACAAAAACCCCTCTGGCTGCTTTTCCGCTTCCATCGGCACGTTTTGACGCCGTTCACATCGATCTACTGGGCCCTCTGCCCTTTTCGTGTGGTTGCACATATCTTCTCACCATGATCGACCGTTTTACTCGTTGGCCAGAGGCAGTTCCTATCTCGGATATCAGAGCTTCCACTGTAACGTGAGCTTTCGTTTCAGCATGGCTTGCTCGTTTTGATGACCCTCAACGATCATGACTGATTGTGGTAACCAATTTGAATCCCAACAATGGGATGCACTAATATCAATGCTTGGCTCTTTTCGTCTCCGTACCACTAGCTATCATCCCAAAACCAACGCCAAGGTCAAACGGTTGCACAGGACTCTCAAGGCAAGCTTACGCTTCCCTGATCCCAACATCACTTGGGTGGACAAGCTACCCTTGATTCCCCTGGGTATTCGTGCATCCTTAAAAGAGGATTTGGCTTGCTCTGCGGGGGAACTTATCTCTGGTACTCAACTTCGTCTTCCTGGTCATTTTTTTTCTTCTTCTTACCATCCTCTACAATCTTATGTTTATCTTGCTGCATACGTACATAATTTAGTACGGGCGATGTCTGAAGTTAAGCCGACCGCCCCAAGAGTGCCTGCTGATCAGAAATCTTTCGTGCTAAAGAAGATGGCAACCTGCTCTCACGTTTTTGTCCATCGCGACTCAACTCTCTCTTCCTTGCAACCAGTGTATGACGGACCCTTTCTCATCATCTCTAGGAAGCTGAAATTCTTTGTACTACAGTTTAGCACTAAGCAGGATACTATCTCCATCGATCGCCTGAAACCCACCTTTATAGAGGCCGTTCACCTTGAACAGCCACTGGCTTATCGTCCCACTATGACTTAATGATCCAGTGGTTTATCATACTTTTCTTCAAAACCCTCCTACAAACCATTTTCCAACACGCAATTCTCCTTCCTGATTGCTGCTGCCTCCCCTTTTGTTTCAGGAGCCCTCGTCAGCAGCGGAGAGCCGGTCTCACAACGGCCAGCTCCCGTCAGACGCCAGTTTGGGGGGAACAGAACGGATGTCCTTCGCCACGCCTGCCCTCACCTGCGACAGTGTTTCGCCGCGAATGATTGGCACTGCCAGTCAATTGTGTCCTCATGATCGAAATCAGTCACATGGCACCGTCACACGTTCTGGCCGCGTTGTTAGGAGATTTCGTCGGTATCTGAATTAAAAATTTATATTCCATGATTAGAATTTTTTAGGATATGCGAGTAACTCTCTTGGGGGGAGTATCTGTAGCAGCTCTGCACCTACAAATATATATATATATATATATATATATATATATATATATATATATATATATATATATATATATATATATATAAATTTATATAATTTTTCTTAATTTATTTATATTTGTAAAAAATGTCGGATTCAAAAACAATTGGCAAAATTTTTGGCAACATTTACACGCATGTACTAACGCTTCCATATATTCCGCATGGGAAACAAAAAATTCCACTTGTTCTCTTTCCAGCACCAAACAAGGTCAGTTAAATTCTTTCTCTATTTAATCCTTAACTTTTACAAACAAAAACACTGTATAATTCTTTATATTTCCTTTCCAGACTCTCATACATTTCCACTTTTAATCATCGTGATTATAATTAGTTACAATTACATCTACCGACAATTCATAATTCTATTAGCTACCATTACAATCATTCCCAAATTATACTTTCACACAAATTATTTATATCGTAATTCCTGATTCTAATTAGCTACAAATTACATTTACCTCATTATCAATCACGCAAGTTACCATTTAACTAATTGTTCTTGTCATTATTGCCCATTGTTATTATTCCCATCTTCGTAATTTCGACTAATTACCTCCGTACTTTCATTCACGACAAACTCTCTATATATTTTGTAACTTGTCCAAATTTGTGTTAATTCAACCTAATAGAAAAATATTCTATATAAATAATTCCTTGTAATTTATAATAATAATATATATTTTGTTATAAATCCTTGCTTTATTTATTCATTCCCAAACTATTTCCCATAAAAGTAGTTAAGCCTAAACTCGCCATTCGCCGAGTACTGGAATTTTCTTCAAAATAATTTTATTCATTAATTCTCTCATTAACATTTATAGAGTGCAAGTTAGTGTGTATTGTGCTATCTAGGCTACAGTTTTATGCATACGCACATCTATACTCTATAATGTGAATCTGGAATAAAGAGGGATGATTGTATCCTACTAATAAGAGTGATGTTACACCTTTGTGAATTCTCTGGCCTCATAGGTTAAAGTATGTTCGTTTCTTCCTTTTAGACTGCTGGGCGGAGTCACAGGGTGTGTGTGTTTCAATATAGACTCATTTGGCCACATCCGGGCTGGCATCGATAGCAAGTTGATTTTGAAGTTTTGCAGGTTCACGTCAACTTTATCTGGTCAAACCCGACTCCTTTCTGGCTTCCTCGTTATTTTGTATCGAGACCTTTCGGCTCGCTATTGTTCCCTCGCGTGTATATGTCTGTGCATTCGCGTGGGAAACTCCAACTATTTCTTGATTTCTTGACTCATGTTTTTCTTAATACATGTACAATTGTGATTTAACATTATATATATATATATATATATATATATATATATATATATATATATATATATATATATATATATATATATATATATAAGTATTTTGTTTTATTCAAAATTCGTCCATTGCTACTAAATGGTATATTATTTCAGTAGTAATATGTGTGCCGAATTTCAAGATTTCATAGGTACAACAGGGTGCTCATTTGTGAGGTTCCTCGATGAGCCTAATTCACCTTGCAATTCAGGCGTCGCTATAAACACATCCCATACTAATTTGCGTGCCAATATTTTACTTCCATTCATTGTCACCTTTATAATTTCCCGTGAATATATTGTCCATTTTTCAGGTGTCCATACATACATATATATCCAATCTCAATTATATTTTCGTGCTTAAATACTTTTACTAATATTTTTACTTTCTACTTTATATAAATATGCTCCTATGTATTTCCATTACGTATTTCCGTGATATTTTCTTTCTCCATCAATCTTAGCTTCTCAATCTTGATACAAAATCTAATCTTGTTCCTATATGATAGATTAATCTAAATTATTTCATTTACCCATATATATATATATATATATATATATATATATATATATATATATATATACGTCCGGACTCGACGCCGAGTGCGAATTTACGAATATCGGAAAGTCAGGTGCAATTATATCTAGTCTGTCTCGGTCCAGTAAGAGTTGCAGATTCCGGCCTCTTTCGTTAGGTTTTTTGTATCCAGCTGCTACCAAGTTAACGTTAAGGTCACCTCCAAAAAATACTTTTCTTTGGTGCGCACAAAGTTGTTGAAATTGTGTATCGGCAGGTACTTTCTCCTAGGGGATTGATAACCTGCCGCTACCACAAGATCTCCGACGAGAGTCGTGATGGCTGGGGCCATAAAGGATTCATCAAGCTCAGGTAAGTGTTTGAACTTGCGGCCTCTCTTTATCGCGATCGCCTCCCGTCGTAACTTTCCTGGGGGCAGTTTTTTGTTAATGTCGTGTAATTTGGGATTTTCATTTTTTGTGTTCCTGTGTCGAGTCCGTGTTCACTGATAAGAATAATGTCTTGGTCTGTCTCCCTAAAGATATCACTGTATACTGTTTTTTTCCCTGTTCATTCGTTTACGCTCAGTGTCAGTATACTTAGTCTATTGGCTGTCCTTTCCATGTTTGTGTCTGTCTGTTGTCCTGTCTGTTAGTGGTTATTTCTTGTCCTTTCTTGTCCTTCCACAATGTATTTTCTGTATTCTTGCGGGGTCCTAGTTTCGCAGTAGTCCTCGTTCAGTTCTATGTCGTCAAGTATTACTGCGTCTTCCAACTTTTTTGCGTCTACGTCGGCATCAAACTCCCATTTGTATCTGCCGGATGTGATTCTTTCAAGGAGACTTTTTTCACGTTATTTTGCTTGGGAAGGGCAATCTTCACCGCGTATTATTTTCTTTATGTTTTTCTTTGATTTTCTTTTTTTTAGGCGTTCTCTCTCGCCCTCCGAGCTATCGGATTCGACCTCCATGGTCGTCTTCTTCAGGTTCCTTTTTGTTGTTCCATTTCTCTTTTTTTCTGGGCTATGATACGTGGGTCCTGTCTTCTTGGTGGTTGCGTCGCGTCTGTCTTCTCTTCCGTCGTCTTTCGTGTGATTTTCTCTTGGGCGTTAAAGGGTACCGTCGGGGCATACTTCATTTGAAGGATATCCCCGGATGCTTTTTTTTTGGGGGGGGGGGGAACATGGGACTTATCCTATTGTTCGCTAGCATGGCATTTAGCTCATCTTCGAACGTCCCTGGCCTCATAAGGTTCCGCGCGTACGCGTACATTATGCAGTCAATATTTTGATTGGCACCTCGCTGTCGATATTAAGGTACACCTTCTTCGCGTCGAACTCATTTAGGGCTGCCTTTGCGACCTGGGCGTATGTAGTGTTTTTTCTCGTAAGTTCGGCTTCTACCTTTTCATTGGCCTTTTGCCGTATGATTTTTTTTAATGGGCATACCATGGCTATGGTCCTGTGTCCCATCTTGCAGTTAGCACATCTTTCCTGGAGGCTCTTACACGTCCTCCAGTTATCGCCGAGCTCGCCGCATCGAGAACATGTCTCCCTTTCTTCTTTGCACTCTTTGGTGGTGTGACTCTCCATCTTAAAGCAGCGGAAGCACATCTGTACTAGGATTGAGGCTTCTTTTGCCAGCGCCTCGACGTCGCTTTCTTTCTCGCAACTTGCGATGTCGCCCGTTGCCACCTCTCTTAGTTTTATTAGGGAGACGTTTAGCTTCCCAAAGACTAATACGAAGACTGTTCCTCTGTCAGGTCTCTGTTGGTCTAGCAGCTTCTGAAGAGGAATCTTTGATGTATTGATGAGCTCCATGGTTGAGGCCATGGATCTCTTGTTCTTCTCCGTATTCTTCTTTGTTGTGTTTCCAAAATAATTGCTTCTTTCTTCCTCTTTAATCTTGAGTTGGGTTTACAGTAGTGTCCTTTTTTTTGTTGGTGCCTTCTCCCCTCCCGCTCCGGGGTGTCACCGCCTTCGCAATTGTGAGTTGCCTTAATGGGATGATGATGATGAGAGGATGAGCCTGGGGGGTCCTTCACGAGGTGTGATTGTATGGCGGACTTTTTGTTGGTTAGTGTGGAATCAACTAGCACTAACCGGGGGTGCCGCCCCTCGCGGGTTTGGGTATCAGAACAGCATCCGGCTTACATAGAGAGGCGTGAACTTCCCTCTATGGCCCTGGCTGGGCCCCCGGGGTTTCCCCTGGAGGTTGCAGTTCTGCCTCTTGTCTAGGTGCCTCTGACACTGGCTTCTACACTGGGCTAATCGTCAAACCTGCTTTCTACAGAGCCCCCAATTATGCCTTTCTCATAGAAGTGCATAGTTTGAACGAGGAGATGAAAGGCATTCACAATCGCTAGTGCGGCTCCACAACGGAGTGGGGGTGGGTGGGTTTAGGCGCGCATACTGGTGATTTGTTACCCGAGTAAAATTATTCTTCCTTCAGTTCTTCCTCCAGGAGAAGGTAAAGTAGAAATCTAGAGGCGTTTCTTAGGAAAATGTTTCCCCTGCCTTTACCTCCTTTGCCGATTTGCTTGTGTACTTCTTCGGCGTATTTAAGTGTTGGCTTTCTGATCCGTCAATAGAAAATATTTTTTATTAATTAATTAATGAAAGTGATGAATTGTGTGGTAGGTTTATAAAGGTATGAAAATGTTTTCTAGTTTGCCCTGGTGTTAGGGCATAACTAGCATGCTGCTTATTATTTTTATTTTATAACGTATTCTTCCTCCGTCAGTAATGGGGCTGACTGTCGATGACAGCCAGGTTCCTCCATTGTTATGTATATATATTTTTATTTGTTTAGTTAAATTTATTCCACTTCGTGCATTCAAGCCTTTCAATGTTGTTTATTATTCTAAATATCTCTAGTTAAATTTTATTAAATTTTTTATTTATTTTTTTTAATTTGAGTAATAGTTTGGGCACTTCGCCCCTCTTTGTTTATTTTATTGTCTTCCACTTCTTGTTTTAGTTGGTTAATTTTGATGATGTGTGCTTGTTAAATTTGAATTGGGCACTTCGCCTCTTTTTGTTAATATGAATTATTCTTAATTAATTTTGAATCGAGTTAAATTTGGCCACTTCGCCTCTTTTTATTTTATTTTTTTTAATTTTTAGTATGGGCACTTTGCCTTTCTTTGGTAAAATTAGTTAATTTGGTTTTAATGAGTTTGGGCACTTCGTCTCTTTTTATTTTAATTTTTAATTTGGGCACTTCGCCTATTTTGTTAAGGTTAATTTTTCTTTTGTTTAGTGTTTTAATTTGAATCAAGTTCATTAAGGTCATTTTCCTTTGTATACTACTAAGTATATATCGGTAGTACGTTTTCTCTCGGAAGGGGTTCTACCACTTGGGAACAGAGCTGTTCTACCAATTGTGCGTCTTCTGTTTTCACGTATGTTCAAATCGATGTTTATTGTCGGGAGTATTTCCTGATCAATTTTGTCCCAATTCTTCCTCCCTAGCCTTTGGATCTCCATATTGGTCGGTTTTAGTCCGATTTTTTTATGTAGAACCGATTGCCGAATACGGTCGATCCTTTGCGTGCCAGTTATCAGCAGTGTGACTTTATTCTGCACCCTCTGCATCAGTCTGAGAGAGGTACAGCTTGCCATCTGCGTGATCACAGCCGGGTACACTAGGACTTAGCGTACCAAGGTCATATACAGCTTCTTTTTGTTTGGCACGCTGACTATCTTATATTTTCTCTCATCATCATATTCCCACTTATATTATCCGAATCCAATATTCATCAGTATAGCGCCGGAAGATGACCATTAAGTCGAAAGGTACCTCGGTTAAATAATAAATTACGATGATTTTCTACAATCCCTTTTACCGCTCAAAAAGGAGTCACTTATGAAAAGTGAAAGATGAAAAAGTAAAAAAATGCCATTCATTCCCCAGCATTTATTCTCACCTTTCTGAAAAGATAAGCATAAAAAGGTTAAAAGGCTGCAGCATAAACTTAATCAAGCAGATATCGCTGTCGACTTTAACAAATCATACATACAACATGGCTCTTACCACGTTATATATATATATATATATATATATATATATATATATATATATATATATATATATATATATATATATATATATATATATATATATTAATTAAGTGATATTTTGGAAATAATAATTTTTTTCTTTTTAGGGGACGAGTAAACTGGTATGAATTTCCAGGTCACTCTTTACCCAATCTATCTACCTCTCCCAAATCAATCGCTCGGTGGGTGTGTGGGTTGGTCTCTCAGTCGATGGATTGGACGGTCGGTCGGTCGGTTGGCCCCCTCTTTCTTCCCCATTCCACCTCTTTCTCTCCCCACTCTCCCTCCTTTACCCCTATCTCTCCTTCTCGGCCCTCTCCCACCCAATCTCTACCTCTTCTTTCCCCCCCTCCTTCCCTTTTAAATTCCATTTATATCTCCCTCCTATCCAAGTATCTCCTGTACCCCTCACCCACTTCTCTCCTATATGAAGAGGGTTGGAGAGGGGTTGAGATGGGGTAGACTGGGTGAGGGCTAAGTGTATATTTTTAGAACGTGATTTTTAAAAATAATTTTGAATTGTATTTTAGTTTAGTTTGTGAATGAGCTCCCCCCCCCCTATCCCGCCCCCCTGATGAGAAAGGAGAAGAGAGTGGGATGGTTAGAGGGGTTAGGGAAGATAGTGAAGGAGGAGGGGGAAGGAATGGGGAGGGGTGACGGCATGTGGTAGGGGTAGATAAAGAGGGAGATTAGATGGGATGCGAAGATGGAGGTGAGAATGGGTAGAGATGATCACAATCGCTTTGAAAGATCAAAGATGCCGAATGCCAACAGCTCGAATGCCCGTTAGCGAGCAAAGCGAAGCGCGAACTCTTCCCCAAAGGGGGAGGGGAGTGGCGAAGCCATGGTCTATTTTTATATATATATATATATATATATATATATATATATATATATATATATATATATATATATATATGTATATATATATATATATATATATATATATATATATATATATATATATATATATATATATATATATATATATATATATATATATATATATATATATATATATATATATATATATATATATATATATGTATATATATATGGATAAAAACCACAGTAATAGGACTTATTTTATATGCGAAACCAGGTTTCGACGTAAACATCCATCTTCGTCAGTCGCTGGTCAACAAGTGAAATACATACAGAAGTTGCTTAACGTATAAACACACAACTCAGTGGCGATAAGGTTGAAGATGCGAGAATATAGCGGCATTTTTGAGAAACGGAAGTATGAATTTCTTGCTTATTAAGGTATTAGTATTGAATTGGCCGTCGGAAGTATTAAAGTTGGGAATTTCTTTTATAAGTGCCGATTCAATTAAGCGTCGATGTATATAATTGTAAGACTTATAAACTATTTTAGCATTATCAATATTAATTTGATGATTTTCATTGGACATATGTAGAAATAAACTTGAGCAGAGGGAACCACTGCCTATCAATGATAACAGATTTGATTCTTTCTTTGAAAAAGTGAATAAGATCTACCCAACTATTACATTTAAAGTAGAATGGGAAATGAACAACTCATTGCCGTTTTTGGATGTAAAAATATCTAAAATAAACGCCACCATATTGTTCCGTCTAACGGAAACCAACTAATTCTAATGCCTATATTCATTATTTCTCGTGTCATGATGTATCCGTTAAAAGGTCTGTAGTTTTTTCCATGTTCCTGACAGCACATCGCATTTGTGATCTTGTTTCTTGCAAAACGAAATTAATACAATAATCCAAACATTCATTGAATTGCAATATCCCATTTAGGTCATAAAAAAGTGTCACTATAAAGCCAGAACCATCTATTACTCCCCAGCTAATTATAAGGAAAACATATGTGAAAAATATTATGTTACCTTTCCATACTCCCCCAGTTTATCAATTTCAAAAAGTTGACACGGACCAACAACATTAATATTGCCTTTCAGTACGAGAATACAATCAGAAATAGCCTATCCAAAAATAGATCGATCGATAAAGAACAGGGAATTTATTTTATTCCATGCAAATCATGTAATGAATTTTATATCGGTGAAAGCAGCAGATTTTCCAAGAGGATGAATAAAGATAAATGCGATATGCGACGTGGTGTCCTCTGCTCGAGTTTATTTCTACATATGTCAAATTAAAATCACCAAATTAATATTTATAATGCTAAAATAGTTTATAATTCTCACAATTATATACATCGACGCTTAATTGAATCGGCACTTATAAAAGAAATTCCCAACTTTGATACTTCCGGCTGCTAATTCAATACTAATACCTTAATAAGCAAGAAATTCATACTTCCGTTTCTCAAAAATGCCTCTACATTCTCGCATCTTCCACCTTATCGCTCCTGAGTCGTGTTTTTATACATTAAGCAACTTCTGTATTTCCCTTGCTCACCAACGACTGATAATGACGGTGTTTCCGTCGAAACCTAGTTTCGCATATAAAATTAGTCCTATTACTGTGGTTTTATCCCTATAGTTACACGTACGCTACTGTACTTTTTTGGATATATATATATATATATATATATATATATATATATATATATATATATATATATATATATTAGTGTGTATTCACCTAGATTTCTTCTACAAAGCTTGAGTCTTATATTCAATAAGAAGGACAAAACGAAGAAGGCGGGTCCCATCTTTAAGTCCAACCTTTTTGGTTATTACAAAACCCATCTTCAGGAACTAAAAACAAATTGCAAATGAGTAATCTAAGCCTAAAAACATAAATAACAGCACAAGTTCAAAGTTAAAAACCACAGATCATTAACGTAACGTTCATTTTATATTGTTAACGTCGTTTTGTGATTTTCTCTGATCTCTGGTTTTTAACTCTGAACTTGTGCTGTTATTTATGTTTTTAGGCTTAGATTACTCATTTGGAATTTGTTTTTAGTTCCTGAAGATGGGGTTTGTAATATCCCGAAACGTTGGAATTAAAGATGGGACCCGCCTTCTTCGTTTTGTCCTTCTTACTGAATATATATATATATATATATATATATATATATATATATATATATATATATATATATATATATATATATATATATATATAATGCGCCTCGTAAATGATGAAATTACCCTCCAACAAAATTTTAAACCCGTGACCTCACGTGTGCGAGGCATCCAATACTGAACCACAATGTACTTAAGTGAAAAAAAACTTCAACTCTCCTAAGAGCTCAGAGGTAATACGTGACTTTTACACCTACATCCGTCCATTCACTTGGACAGTTATCTGTTTATTTATGATATCCTCGTTTGAGTTCGGTAGGGCATTTAGCTCGCATAGTGAATGATGGAAATACCCAGCCTCCACCGTGATTCGAACAAGAGACCTGTGTAACGAAACCTTTTACAGCCGCTCCTAATTTTTGTATTTATGTGAACTTGCTTTATTCACTTTTTCTAATTTTCATTTTTGAAAATTATTTCTCTCATATTATTTTTTTTCTAATGAAGTCTCTGTCATTTGAATATTAAATTTAGTAAACATATGATAGTTTACTTGAAAAGTATAAACGAATAAATTTTCATAATGTTAATTAACTGTTCATAAACACCGGCCTCTTTTCTCACATTTTAAAATATATATTTTTTCACTTTTACAGCATTGGTATTTAATTTTATAATAGAGTTTCCGGACTTTTTGTATTGAATTTTACTATGATATTTTGATCTCTCCATTTGAAACTACGTTTAGTTACATTAGTTGCAAACTTTAAAAATGAATTTCTTTCAACTGTACTAATATTTCGTTACATAAAACCACTCTTTTTTTATTAAAAGGAGTGTTTTTATGTAAATAAATATTATGTTTGAGTGTCATGTAATATTTTATGGACTCCCTCATTTGGTCTCCAAATGACGTTGATTGCCTGGTTGTATAAAAATCACTAGGATTTGGCATTATCTCCTTTTTATCGAATTCCATACAAAATGTAATAGAAATTTTATCAATATTTTTAGAGTTTAGAAAATAAAGACTATTATGTTAAAATATTTATACTGTTCTTTCTAATTCTTACAAATTACAGTACTTTCAAATTTTTATCTTACTCATTTCCATTCCAAATGAATCCTGCTAAGCTACAGGTTCGATGTCTGAAAATGGCGGATTGTCTACTACATTATATGCAACTTGAATGCAATAAGTTATTAGCTTGGGCGCAGAAGTGGCAGATGACTTTTAACTTTAAAAAATGCAAAGTTTTTAACATGGGTAGGGATAATAGGGAATTTAGTTTTGAAATGGATGGGCATTGGCTGAATTCAGTTGATGAGAGGCTGGCCCATCTTGGTCTCGCCACCTTGCAGGACAGGAGAGTACGTGGTGACATGATTCAGACCTACAAGATACTCCACAGAATTGACACAGTTAAAGATGGTAACTTCCTGCAACTAGCATCAAGAGACAACCAATTGAACACCAGAGGACACAGCCTGAAGCTAGCTAAACCTAGGCCCAGAACTAGCTTTGCAAGAGAGGCACTAATGGCAACCAGTGAATTGTTTTAAGGCTAAGGTTGACCCATTAGTAAGGCAAGTAGGGGGTTACCATATGAGCCAGCATAGGCTTACTGCCCTGATCCTAGATTACTACTATTGAGGTGGACCTGGTAAGAATTACTCAAGAGGACAAAAGCTTTCAATGCAAGGATAGTGAATCATTGGAATAGTCTCCCAGATGAAGTAGTCATGTGCTAGAATGTAAATTCCTTCAAAAATTCATGTGACAGGTATAATGAGACTAAACGGAGAAGAGGCACCTTTTATCATCTTTGACTATCACTAAAGGTAAGCGACTTAGGTGTAATAGTAGATAGGTCTCTGAAGTTTTCAAAGCAGTGTATTGAGGCAGAAAATAGAGCAAATAGGGTGCTAGGATACATTAAGAGGAATGTTAGCTACAAGATTAAAGAGTTTATCCTTAAACTCGTATGTTAGGCCACATTTAGAGTACTGTATACAAGTATGGTCACCATATTTTAGACATGACATCGTTACCTTACCTTTGAAATATTCAACCCTAAAGTGGCTGACCTGATTCAGTGTTCCACTCATACAAGGCTATTATATTAACCCATTAGTCGCCCAGCTTTTTTGCTTGAATTCACCCTCTGCAAAATTACAAATGGTACACTTTATCAAAAATAATTAAAATAAAATATTTAAATCCTTTATAAATCAAATAATATATTTTAATTAAAAAGAATCATTCTATTGATATAATTAAAAAAATATTAATAACTTTCTACCTATTTATAATTATGATTGATAATTTTCAGTTCTTACACAAATTTTCATCAACACCCATTGTTGTTTTATGGGTAAACCTGAAGATAGGCAGTGCGACCGATGGGACGCAAAATATTTCATCCCTGTTCCAATATGTTTCACCTCTGGGATGGATAAATTGGATTTCAGCAAGTTATTTGAGTTAGAAGGTAGTAATAGAACTAGAGGCCACCACTTAAAGATTAAAAAACAGAGGTGCAGACTGGATGTTAGAAAATATTTTTTCACTAACAGAGTGGTGGATTATTGGAATAGTTTGCCACCTGAGACTGTAGACAGCCCAAACTTGAATGTTTTCAAGCGCAGATTGGATGATTATATGGGGATGGAGGGTTAATTTCTTACTTTCGGTATGTGGATATGTTTCTTGACTCATTCCTGTGGATGCAGTTTCTTTTTATTGTATATTTTGGGGGACTTTGATTTTGTTTTTGACAGACTCCTATGAAGGTTTTAAATTATATATTGTAGATGCATGGTTGGACATTCCTATGGATTGTTAAATTATATATTGTAGATGCATGATCTGACAAAATCTTATGGATGCTTTATGTGGGTGGATTTGATGGATACGGATGACCTTTGATAGGCCCTTGTGGCTTTTGTCATCCGTGAAATTATGTTATATTATGTTATGACTGCTCGTGAGGGAGATATCACTGCAGGAGGACCTCCCCTACGATGATCCTCAGTTTCAATCAATTGGGGGGGTGTCTGGGAGGCCAGTATATAATCATAATTATTTATAGAATAAGGTTTTAACAGTTTTTTTTAACCTTTTTATTTAACCAAATGCGCATGAATATTCATGCATGGGTGAATGAAATATAAACGCAACTTAGTGTCATTTAGGCTGAAAAAAACCCCTTTTTAGGCTACTCCGCTGATCTTCAGCTTTACCCTTTTATGCTTTTTAAATCCGTTACACTCTAAAGCCTATATCTAATTATAGAAAACCGTCCCGCCCTTCATGGAATACTATTTTATCATCTTAAATTTTATAAAAATTTTGCTCAGGGCCTATTTTTTACCTATAGAACTTAAGACATTTTCTTGTTTTAATTGGAGGAAAAGTGTATTTAACTAAAAAATAAGGAAGTCATCAAAAATGGTGTGTTTATACAGATGTGAGTAAGAAATCACCCTCTTTTTGCTGTCATGTTTTAGAAGATTTTAAAAAGCTCAATCATATCTTCCCTCAAGGATTCTTTCAAATGAGAACATATTTAATACCCTCAGTCTATCTTCATATTCAAGGTGCTTCAGGGATGGTATTATTTTATTTGCCGTCCTTTGTACTAACTCTAACAAGTTTATATATCATGTCTAAAATGTGGTGACCATGCTTGTATACAGTACTCTAAATGTGGCCTAACATACGAGTTGTAGAGTTTAAGGATAACATCTTTACTCCTGTAGCTAACGTTCCTCTTAATGTATCCTAGCACCCTATTTGCTCTATTTTTTGCCTCAATACACTGCTTTGAAAACCTCGGTGACCTATCTACTACTACGCCTAAGTCCTTTTCATCCTCAACTGAATTCAACCGATTACCATCCATTTCATAGCTAAATTCCCTATTATTCCTTCCCATGTTAAGAACTTTGCATTTTTTAAGGTTAAAAGTCATTTGCTACTTCTGAACCCAAGCTAATAACTTATTTAAGTCACTCTGCACTTTAAAGCTACCCTCCACTTCTTTGACTACAGCTGCCAATTTAGTATCATCAGCAAAAATTGACACACTGCTGTTTAATGCCTCCCCAAGATCATTTATATAAACTATGAATAATAAAGAGCCTAACATAACATAACAATTACACGGATGACAAAAGCCACAAGGGCCTATCAAAGGTCATCCGCCTCCGTCAAAACCCACCCACAAAAAGCACCATCACCAGGGGAAGACAAAATCAAAGTCCCCCACAATATAATATAACAGATGACAAGAGCCACAAGGGCTCATCATAGGTCATCCGAGTCAAACGGCCTCTTTTTTAAGGCACCCAAACTCCCAGGAAAACTACATCCAGAGGATTGCATCAGAAACAAGGGTATCACCAATCAAGGCTTGTCAAGAACTAAATCATGCAGCTATAGATATATACAAACAATATTAATATATACAAAACTTAGGAACCATCACAACCTTCCCTTCCCATAAACTCATCCAACCTACTCTTAAATACATTTAGATTTGGACTACCTACTAACTACCCTCTGCGGCAATTTGTTCCAGAAGTCTACCACTCTATTGGTGAAAAAATATTTTCTTAAATCCAACCTACACCCTTGCTTTTTAATTTTCAAGTGGTGACCTCTAGTCCGATTTCCATCATCTAACTCAAAAAACTTGCTAACATCTAATTTATCTATCCCGGAAAAAATTTTAAAGAGCTCAATCATATCTCCTCTCACACACCTCCTTTCGAACGAGAACATATTTAATACCCTCAGTCTATCTATATATTCAAGGTGCCTCAGGGAAGGAATAATCTTTGTTGCCCTCCGTTGCACTGACTCAAGAAGGTTTATATCGTGTCTAAAATGTGGGGACCATGCCTGTATACAGTACTCTAGATGTGGCCTAACGAGTTATTTAGTTTAAGAATAACCTCCTTACTTTTGTAACTGACATTTCTCTTAATAAAACCCAGCACTCTATTTGCCCCATTTCTTGCTTCAATACACTGCTTAGAAAACCTTAATGACTTATCTATTACTACTCCTAGATCTTTCTCATCCTCTACTGAGCTCAGCCAATGCCCATCCATTTCATAGAATGGATCCCTGAGGTATGCCACTGATAATGTCCCTCCACTGTGACCACCCCATTCAGCAAAACTCTCCGTTTCCTGTCTTTCAGCCATTCAGTTATCCAATTCAAAATTTTACTACATATCCCATGCATTTTTAATTTGTGAACTAGTCTCCTATGTGGAACCTTATCAAAAGCTTCACTAAAATCTAAGTAAATTACATCAACATTCTTTCCCTTATCTAATTGTTTAGTAACATAATACATAAAATCCAGTAAATTTGTTAAACATGATCTACCTCTTTTAAACCCATGCTGAGCATTATTTATTAACCTAGGATAATCTAGATGGTCAGAAATTCCCTTCTTAACTATCTTCGCAAGGATTTTACAAACGATAGAAGTTAAGCTTACTGGCCTAAAGTTATTAGGGTCCTCTTTACTTCCCTTTTTAAAAATTGGGACTACATTCACTAATTTCCAATCATTAGGTATTTCTCCAAACTAGTGATCTAGTATATAACTTTTCAAGAGCTACTGTAATACTATCTACACCTTCTTTGAATAACCTAGAATGAATGTTGTCTGGGCCAGATGACTTACTAGTATTTAACACCAATATAAGCCCTTTAATTATTTCCCTGTTCACATTAACGGTATTCAACACTACTTCCATTGACCTAGAATTATCATCAATTAATCTATCTTGATTCTCATGTGTAAATACTAAAGAAAAATGATCATTAAGAACCTCTACTATTTCCTCATCAGATTCTTTCAAATCCCTTCATATCTAATAGGCCCTATTTTATCACTGTTAGATTTGTTATTAATTTTATAATAGCTAAAGAATTTTCTTGGATCTTTATTATTTTGAGCTAAATTAATTTCTGCCGCCCTTTTGCTCTTCTTAATAATCTTATTTAGCTCCATAATTCAGAAATTTTTAATGTTGATAATTATATTGTATTCAGAAAAGACAGTAAATCAAGCAGCGCCTGGAGGTGGTATGGTCGTGTTAGTGAATATAAAGTTAGTATCTTCAACTAGCAATGTGAATTTTTTGAACAACCATGCTTATGTTGAAGCAGTTTGGTGTGAAGTTAAATGTCAGAATAAGGGTGTGTCAGTTGGGACGATATACAGACCCCCAGCTTCAGTAAGAGAGAAGAATAACCTCTGTGACCTTATAAGGCTAAGTGGTGATTATAACAATGAATCTCAAGTGTTTATTTGTGGTAATTTCAATTTTAACGAGATAAACTGGGAAAACAATGAAATATCTAGTGTTGGCCAGATTCTGGATGCAAGAAATTTTCCTGATAGTGTTAATGATATGTTCTTACATGTTTTGGAAGTCACTCACAATTTAGAAGAAAATAATCTGTCAAGGCGTGATCTCATATTTATCAGGGATTCTCATGACATTATGGGTTTAGAATTGCTTTCCCCTTAGGGAAAAGTCATCATGCTGTGATTGCATCTGATCTCTTACTGGACACGGATAATGAAGAGGTAGAGAGTAGCCAGCATCCTAGATTTAATTTTCACAAAGCTAACTATGTTGGAATGAAAAGAGAGTTAGCAGAAATTAACTGGATTGAACTCTTTAGAGAAAAGGAAGTTGGAAGAAATGTATAAATTACTAGTCAGGATATTATGTGATCTTATAGATAAAGTATGTGCCAAAGATATTATGTAAGGTTGGAAAAAGAAAAGCTAAGTGGATGACAAGAGAAGTGTTAAACCAAATTAGGGAGAAAGAAAGGGCATGGAAATGGCTTAAAGCTAGAAAGACACCAGGAGAGCTGCAGAATACAGAAGGGTCAGAAACCTAACTACAAGTGTGATTAGACAGGCAAAAAAATCTTTTATAAAGAAATTATGTAAGGACATAAAAGAAAAGGTAGTTAAATTGAGGAATCAAAATGGTGAAATAACCAAAACAGACTTAGAAACTACCAATGAAATGAATACAGCATTTCAAGATGTGTTCATCCATGAAGATGTATTGAATATACCAGCATTTGATGTTGGATATTATGGGCCAGTAATTGAAGACATTGATGTGGATATGTATGAGATTAAGGAACTACTGAAAAAAGCTAATGGTAATAAAACAAAGGGTCCAGATGGAATTCATCCAAAGCTCTTGAGTGAATGTCACAATGAACTGGCCTCACCAGTGTTATTATTATCAAGAAATCACTTGATTCAGGGATAGTACCGACTCTTTGGGTTCTTGGATCTTTGTGTCCAATCTATAAAAAAGGTGATATTCTTAACCCTCTAAATTACAGACCAGTATCCCTGACCTGTGTACTTTGTAAAATATGTGAAAAACTGCTAAGAAAAGTTGTAGTTAAGCATCTAGAAGATAATAAATTGCTTTATGATGGTCAACATGGGTTTAGAGCAAAGAGAAGCACACCTACAAACTTATTGACATATATGGAGACCTTGACAGTAGCACTAGATAATCAAATACCAGTTGATGTAAACTATCTTGACTGTAAGAAAGCATTTGATACAGTGCCACATGAGAGACTATTAAGTAAGTTGGAGGCATATGGGATAAGAGATAAAATTTTACATTGGATTAAGGCATTTTTAACTGGAAGGGAACAGTATGTGGAAATAAGAGAGACCAAGTCTGATAAACTAAGGGTAACTTCAGGAGTACCACAGGGTTCCGTTTTGGGTCCTGTACTATTTCTTATTTACATTAATGACCTAGTGAATGAATTGGAATGTCCAGTATTGCTTTTTGCTGATGATGCAAAATTTTTTAAGGAAATTAGATTACGAGAAGACATTGAAGCAATGCAGAGGGACTTGAAAAAACTTGAAAATTGGAGTGTTAAATGGTTGCTGAACTTTAATGCTGATAAATGTGTCACCATGCACATTGGTCACAGAAATCCAAATAAAAACTATGATCTCAATAGAAAGCAACTCAAGGAATCAAATGTAGAAAAGGACTTAGGAGTTTGTGTCAGCAGGCCTAAAGCCTTTACATCATGTTAATGTGGTAGCAGAGAAAGCCAACCGGATAGTGGGGCTGATTAAGAGACATTTTCCTGTAATTGATATAGATACTTGTCTTACTTTATATTGTGCGCTTGTTAGGCCACACCTTGAATATGCTGTCCAGAGCTGGTCACCGTACTACAAAAAGGACATACTTGAACTTGAGGGATTCTGAATACGAGGAAAGATGTGAGTGAATGAGTCTCACAACAATTGAAAAGAGGAGATGAAGAGGTGATTTAATAGAAACGTATAAAATCCTAAATAGACTTGAGGATATTGACTATGAGCTCTTCTTCGAGTACACTGAGATCAACACACATTCAAACACTTATAAACTAAAGAAAAGAGGTCATTGGAGAACCTTAGCTAGAGCTAACTCCTTTAGTGCCAGAGTAGTTAATAGTTGGAATGCACTGCAAGAAGAAGTAGTAAATGCAGCATCTATTAGCTTCAAGTCAAGGTTGGACAATTGTGATTATTGATTATTATTGATGTTATATATTAATAGCAAAATAAATTGATATATTTTTACATATTGATATGGAAACTATATTTTAGTATTAAAAGGAGATTATATTCTAATGAATTTATTTTTGAGTGAACAATTTAAATTTTGTATTAAGTGTTTGAGTGTCTACTCATCATTGGAGTCGAGATGGGAGAAATACAAGAAGTCTCTTAACCTCTTCAGTCACACGATAATTTTTGATATTTTAAAATTTTGTATTGGGAAATAGACAAAATAGGTTTCAAAAAGCTTGAAAATTCAAATAAAACAATATATAATATGTTTATATACTAAATACATAATGTCCAATACATTGGACAGTATGACAATCTAATCATGTTTCACTGATTATGATAGCCATAGAAACAATTTCTTTCCCATTTCATAACGTTTTTTGGCATTCTGAGCAGTTTTTACCAGAACATCAAGACTCATTTTTTTTATCTAAGAATATTGGCCAGTGAGCTGTCATGTTAAGGCGAGTTGCAGGATATGGACTAGGCCTTGGGGATACACTTGGTCTTTTTATGAGAGATGAACTGTTGGATTTTCTTTCATTTATTGCTGGAAATTTGTTGCATTTCAGAAGTCCATCTGTTATTTCCTCTCTGAAATTTAGCATTGGGAATATCCCTTTTAGGCACTCCTATCTTCAGTGCCTGCTTTCTGTACTCTAACTAGCTGTTGCACACAGCTAGATCGATCATGTGAAAGATTACTCTGTGTCCATTTTTTTGAATGCACAAAGATCTTATATTTGGTCCACGCCTCCCATTTTCATATTGCATGTCTTTACAATATCTGGCATTGAAACTTCTGCATATTCTTTTGTCTCCTTTTTCCATCGTTTCACTGTAGCCCCTTCACCAACACCTACAAATGAGCTTACTAAGGTAACTGCCCTATTGTCAAGTCAATGAAGAACAACTACATCATTTTCATCTAACCTATGATCACTGTTTCCACAACCTCTTTTTTGCAGTTCCTTTTCACTTTCTAAGGGACAGTGCTCAATTAGGTTATTGCAGACAGTTCCAACACAAAAAATGGACCTTTTTTCAGATGATGAATGAGAGGAAGGGATGTAAAGAAATTGTTAAATGATACTTTGAAATTGCATTTTGAGAGAAGTAATTTGCAAAATTGAAGCACAACACTACCTCCCAAACCAAATTCCTTGAATTCTCCATCAATCATTGTTGTTTTTCTTTGGTAATCAAGAAAATTAGTCACAATCCTATCAGAAGTACACAAGACAAATATCTTTATGCTAGGGTTTGGGCTTTCCTTTGATTTATTGTTTGATGTTCAAGTGTCCAGTAAATGGAATCATCTTCTCAATGCTATAAAATTCTTGTTTCTCTACTTTCCTACATCTTTTATTCACACATTCTAATATAGGCCTAACCTTCCACAACCTACCTTTCATTTCAGGCTTATCATTCACATCAACCACGTGTAGATACAAACACAACTTGGAAAAATGGTCAACTGGCATGGCATTGGCAATTGCAGATATTCTGGTTCCTGATCTGGAAGACCAGTATATTTTTACATGAGGAAAACCCAATGTACCCATTTTCAAATTGATACCAATTAGGGCTTCAATTTCTTGGGAATTAGTACAAACACTTACACCATCTTTCTGTACTGCATATTGATTAGTTTTCTCGGCAATTGTTCTATCATTTGATCCAAGATATATTCTTTGAATAAATCATATGGTTTTGGCAGATGAGCAACTTCCTTTTCCTCAAGGTCAAAAACATCCCTCTTCCATGCAATATCACCAACCCTTACAATATTTTTCCTCCATGTTGTTTTTACTTTTACTTCTTACTTTTCTTCGCAATTGGTTCTTCCATTTCCTCTTCACTTTCAGTTCCATCTTCCTGTAGAACGATCTCATGATTTTTATTTCCATCTGAGCACATAATAGGCCTACACTCTCAATCCATCTGAATCAGATTCATCTAACGATTGAAGAAAGTTTTCATAATCCTCTGGTTTGGCTGCAATAAAATGATAAATATATATATATTAGGCTGTATATGTACGGAATATTTTATAGCCTACCGTATCTTATATATATATATATATATATATATATATATATATATATATATATATATATATATGTGCATGTAGTATATACACATATAATATTACTAAATCTGATATATAAAGAAATATTAATATTTTCTGTCCATATGTTGTAGTGCTAGGAGGTGGCAGTCCTATCACCCCACCATTCTGTTATCAGAGTGGTGCAGTCAGCCGGGAGAGATGGGCTGGGGACCCATCTCTGCCTAAATACCTCTTCCCCCACTAAAATGTCACAGAGCCTTCTTTCCAAGGCTCAGGTGACCTACGCACCCCATGCAAATGGGACACATGATAAGATAATGTACAGTATGCATGTTGTAAATTTATACTAATATCGTCCCACAGTCCAATACATTGGACAGCAGTCAAATAGGCATATCTATACCACTTTTATACTTCATCTTCATAAACATCATGCTCTACAAACAATTATACATGTTATCAAAATCCAGTTTTGCCTTCATTGTTATCAATGAATAAGGTATTTAGTATTAATAACAATAATAAATTCTCACCTCTCTTTTTGCTGCAAGATGAAAGCACATCCATGCCTTCTCTTTGTCTGAGCGCAACTGAGCACTGAGTCTTGTGTAATCCCTTTTCTACAATTGCCACACGTCCTGTGCTTTGGACAATGCGACTCATTTGAGTTCTGCAGTAATTTTTAATATTTATAGCACTTTAAAAATTGTCCAATAGATTGGACATGGGGACTGAAGGGGTTAACCTCCCATGTTATTGAAATAGGTAAAAAAAATAGGTAAGCTTGATTAGGCTGCATATAGAATATGCCAATCAGGTGTGGTCGCCTACAAAATAAGAGAGGCAATTTAGAATGTTCAGAGAAGAGCAATGAAGCTGATACCAACACTGAGGAACCTATCATATGAAGAAAGACTGAGAAGTCTTAGACTTCCCACTCTGGCGTATACAAGGACAAGAGGAGACATCATCAAGATATACAAGATCATGGTTGGAATTTACAACCAGGATGTGTGTGGAAGCCTCTTTAAACAATTTGAATTGACAACGAGAGGCCATAATAAGAAAGTCTATAAACATCAGAAAGTATGCTTTCAGTGACAGAGTGGTAAACACCTGGAATGGTCTCCCGGTAACAGTGACTAATGCAAATTCAGTGGCACAATTTGAAAGGATGTTGGACAGGTTGTGAGCAAATCAGCTAAGAAAATATAATAGATAGTTACCTAGACCATCAGACCAACCAAAGTACTAGCTCTGAGAGTATAGAGCTGGAAGATTCTATGGCCCGCCCGCCAATATTTGTTTTTCAGCCCCAATCTATTGGAACAAAGTTTGTTTTGTTCAAACACATATTCATGTGCATTTGCATCCTAGTTCAAATCAACGTGCCATTTTTATATTCACTTAAAAAATCCCCATGGCCTCAGATCTGAGGCCATGGAGGACTGTCATAAGGACCTGGGCATTTTGGTGGATACCTCACTAAAGTTTCATGCTCACATTAAAAGTCTAGTCATTCCGCATGAAATCAGGCAATGCCAAACTGGTGACCATCTTGGATTTTCTTCATTTTGGGGTATGTTGATACATGTTATTAAAGAACTTCACATGCAAAATTATAGCTCTGTACCTCAAATGGTTCCGGAGATATGGTCCACGTAATTTTGGAGGCTTTTTAGAGACTAAGTCGATTTTTCAAAATTGCCTACTTTGAGGGATCATAAAACATGCAGGTTGAAAGATATAGGTCTGAAAAGTTCAGGTCATACAGAATCAGGGCCATAGATTCCAAAAAAAGCAATCAAAACCAGTCTATCTCAAACCATCAAAGAGTTATAAGCTAGCAAAAACTGAAATATTGAACAAATCGTCACATCTGAACCAATTTCTGATTCAAAATATTCATACTTAGAATCAATACTAAAAGTTATAACTGATAGGATATGATGATATCTTTTATTGTATTTAAAACCATTTCTGGCAGAGAAACATACATAGCAGCTGAGAAATAGTGCTTCAAATATAGTCAATTTTCATGATTTTCAGAAAATGACCTTGAACTTTTGACCTTTTTGACCCTGTGGAAACATGAGGATCCCCTTCAAATTTATTTACCAGACCCATATTAGGCCTCTGCTCAAATTTGGATCAACAGTGTGGAACACAGTATTTGGGTGATCTGAAACTTCTTGAGTCATTGCAGCGCTGCTGGCCCTAGCAGATTTACAGCTTATTTGATCTAACTTATGATGAGTGACTGAAATTCCTTAAAACCTGTATTCTGTGCAAGGTTGGCTCCTGAGAGCTGAGCTTATAAAATGTTAGAAGATTTTCAATGAGCAATCCATCATTGCTATTCGATACTTTCATCAAATTCTTTCTGAGGAAAAATATATTTAATTCTGCTGCCTCCTCTTAGTGTAGGACAACTCATGACAGTTAATATATGATGTTCAGGCCCTGTATATGAATCCTTATTTGATCGATAATGATATGCACTTGCTCCTGATGACCCATTGTATAATCATCAAACTCCTCACGATATTCCTCCACAATTCCATACCATACATTCCCATCATAAATGCAGCTAACATACTCTCTTGGTTTGACACATTTTAGATTATCTACCATTGCAGGTTCATTAGTAATATGACTTTTCCTTATTCTTTTTTTTTTCTCCAATGCCACTTGAAATGAGATACACCATCAGTTCTTCCTTGTTTATGGGAACAAATCTATGATATTTCTAAGTTGCCAGAATAGGCCCACTGTCCTTGAATCAATGTTCTAATTGTTGTTCTGCATCTTTCAAATCAGATGTAGTTACAAAGAAAATTTTATTGTCTTGCTCAATTTTCTTCACAAAACTGAAACATGTCTTCTGGTTTAAGAATTTGCCTCTCTGTAGTTCTCTGCAAACTGGCATGGGCAGTAGCTCTCTTCACTGTTCTCCCAATCCCATCACATGCATTTTTGCCATGGGATATAGCAAAGTAGTGCCATTCACAAGACAAACTAAAATCCTCTTCATGGTATCAGAGATTGGTGAAGTTGTATCTGTTCTTATATTGGCCAGCACATCCATCCGAAAAATAATACACCTTCAGTGGTGGGCATCTTAATTTAACATAGTTCATAAGCTTTATTATAAATGAGTAAACCATTATAGTATTGTGTTTTAGTGATGGAGATAAGAAACAGACACAAATGATCTATAATATACGACAAATGGGTGAACTGTACATTGTGAATTGTCCCAGTGTAATCCTTGGGCAGCCTCTTGGACAATGAAAGAATAATTTTCAGAGAAATCACCTAATATAACTACTGCCTCACTCTGAGGTGGTAGTGTTTCTTTCAACGGTTTTAAGTACTGTGATTGCTGCTGTGCAACAAAATGATGATTAACCATGCTGGATATTTTCATACTTAATGATAATAAGTATTCATGAAGTGGCTCCACTTTGTCTACCATTGTACAACGGTCAACAGTCACCCATTGCTTATAAGATATTTCATTTGGCGCTGATTTTACACTGTCAAGCAACTCAAGAAAGTTCAGAACACCCTCTTCTCTTGGGCAATCTTTCCAAAGTTGCATCATGCAAGCCTCTCTCCCAATGCAGCCAGCTGTAATTTTGAGTTTTGATGATATGTGTAGACACAGACAGAATGAGTCCCACCACTACCAGCAAACGCACAATATGACAGCCGTAATTTAACAAATGTGGAAACTCCTATTTTGGGATTCTTTTTATCATTTTTATATAGGGGCCTAGTTCAAATAACTCTTAAATTCCCAAGGACCAGTCATTTTTGCACCTTCACACAATCCTTTTTGCCAGGACACATATGACTAACCTCATCTGACTCATAGAATCTTCTAACTATGTGTTTTTCAGATATCACTTTTCCTTTGCTCATTATTGAAATCTTTGGAAGGATTCCAATTTCTGATTTTAGTGAACAGCTTTTTTTCACCATATATGTTGTAGTTTGTAAGAAACTAGCAGTTTTTTTCAATTGTGTATGGGGGGGAGAGTCAATATTTGTAGTTTGTGATTATGACATTTGCGCTCTCAAGGAATGTGTATGGGGGAAGAGTCGATATTTGTAGTTTATGATTGACATTTGCTCTCTAGGAATGACTGTTTCTAGATGTTTTTCAGATTCTGTTTCAGGTTTTGAAGCATCATTTACTCCCTCACTAATATGAACACCATAACTGACTTCTAGCCTCTTCTTCAGGTGTTTCTGGGCATCTGATAGTTTACCACAAGCTTTGCGCTTTTTCTGGCTCAATGACAACCCTTCTGAAAAGAACCAAAAAAGAATATATTTAAGTTATTATGTGGAGCAAAGTTTGCATTTTGTGTCGACTGAAGAGCATCATTAAAGAATAAATCCTTCAAAGTAAAAACTTGCCAATTATCAATTTTATTTTATACAGTACCTTAAATTCTATTCAATGAGCCATATAGATCAAACACACCTTTCTAGTGAAATATAAAATATATTATCTTAGTAACAATTTTTCAACAACAAACAAAAAGGAAACAAAAAGTTAGCAAATATGAAAAAAAGAAGTTCTAATATATTTCCTTTCGCACACAGAGTACAAATAGAATGACATCACTGAGAACTGAAACAAGACAAAAAACAGTTCCGAAAGGACCTCCTTGCTTTATTCGGAGTCCGATCGCTCAGGCTTCAGTAGGGCTGGGCTTCCTTGGAAGTCATGGGGCACTCCTTCCTGTCCTTGGCCACCACCTTCAGAAGGAGCTGCTTCTAAGCTTCTTCTCAGGTGATGGCAGCATTGAAGGTGGTCATCATCAGGGCCACTCACCATTCAGCAACATCTTTGACCACCTTCACCTGGTCAATCGCCCTCTTCATCTTGCAGAAGAGAGAATCCCCCTCCCAACTGGCCTGGCTCTTAACCAAAAGTGTGGCCATGGCACTTTATCTCAGCATCGCTCATCCATTTTTCCGTGAGAGGACGAAGACGATGAGGCCACCTGGCTTGAAGATACAACACTTAAGGCAATCCTTTTCTCCATCTCCGCAGTCTGTTTCAGCTTTTTCTCTTGTAGCCTCGCTGACACAGTGTCTAGTCCGGTCATGGAGGAAGTCTATCGATTCTCTCTTTGGCTGATGAGGAAGGCCCTGTCCTCATTGATAGTCTTCTCAAGGGCATCTCTGTGCACCACACTGAACAAGTCATCAAGGTCCTCTTGAAAGATCTCATTCATCCTTGCTATTTCCAAAGCTTTTCTTGTGCTTCTGAAGACCCTCTTAGGTCTCCACTAACTTTAGCAGCTTTGCCTTGCTGTAATGCAGTGTGGAGGTAGGGAGACCTGCCTTCTCCCCAATTCCCAGACTCCCTCCACGCTCTTCTTTTCAGCCTATGCCTTTTTCTTTTCCAGACTGGTGGAAGTAGAATTTTCGGAGCACTTGCCCCTTGAGGGGAGACGGCTCCTGGTGATGTTCTAATCCGGGTGGCTGATCAACCACCACTGTTTGTGAATAGAAACCATTGCACCTGTGAAAGGAAAAATGGGAATATTGAAGTTCTCTGTATGTTAGTGATCGCGACTGAAAATGATAACTTTCAGTTCCCCAAACAACAAGTAATGTTCGTATCAATTTACCATCAAAAGAATGAAGCAGTTGGTGACCTCTAGACACCAAACAAACACTTCCAAAGGCCAATCCACTTGACTGACTGCCAATGGCATCTCAATAATGGACCAGGTGGCGGCCGCATGGAGGGAGAGGAGAATGTGTTGCTCTGGGGGACCTTTATATCTTATCCGATTTGAGTTCAAATTTTATGTGCACCTATACAACCCCAAGTAGAATGAGAAAATATGGCTTCAAGTCTCCCACAACTTCTATATTTTTCACAATATGAACTTGAATAGCCCATATCTACATATTTAGAATTATAATTGATAATTCTTGGTTGTTCCTGTAAAAATTTATGGTATTTCTTCTAAGAAAATTAGTTAAATTTCAGTTACTGCTTAAAAATTCTACTTTATAGTTAACTTTCTTCTATTTATAGGAAATATTTTTAGATTTAAAACAACTAGAATTGCCTGAATTTTTTAATACAAAAAATGGAGTCATAAAAAGTAATTTCAAAGGCCACAAAAGGCCCTCCTGCGATTACACCATGTATCCAAAAACACTAATCGCATACTTTAACACTTTACTTCTACTCTCATCCTAATAGCACACAGTATCCACTCACTGCCTACTTTAAGTCTAGGTAAAATTCCTGAAACTACACACTCCCTACTATCCCAAACTTTCATAACAAATCCCTACATCTAGACACTAGCTCCTACAACCTAGTCTTTTTCTTTGACATTCACTTCCACATGGAAAACAACTGGTTTTACTTCCTGATTCCAAAAATACCAGGAAAATTGCATAGCATCAATATTTTTTGAGATAATTGGAATTTTGTATATAAAACTAACTATAAATAGCTATGACAGTTCACTTTATTTAGCATATTCACATTGTCCATGAATAATAACTGATAATATTTTTGTCCTTGTATTCCTTTTTAAACTGAGAAAATGTGATTATAAGATAACCTACTAAAAGTGCACTTAAGAATGTGCTTTCTTTCTGTGAGCTCCTTGATCTTTACGCACCAGTGACAATATATAGTCCCCCATCATAGCAGTGTCCCATCTTCCTTGGTATCTTTTCTACATTACAGTAATGTCCTGATGAAACCACTCACCATTCTCCTCACTTACTTGTCCCAAGTTTTCCTGAAAAAAAACTCCAAATATGAATGCAAAAACTGCACTTTTAGTGACATTCTACATCCTAAATTCTTATAACTTTCTAAAAGTTTTACTACCAGCTGCTTGTAGTTTGGGTCTGTATTTTTACCAAGGAATCCATTAACTATATTTCAAAATGCACACCATGCCTCACTTTTGACATCATTCATTGCATTCTCAAGTTGTACTGACTTCAACATTTTCCTTACTTGCAGTCCAGTAAATATACCACCCTTAACTTTGGCCTCTGATAGCTTTGGAAAGAGTAGACGAATCTCTTGAAATGCTTCTCCACCATGATCTAATGCTTTTACAAACTGTTTGACCAAACCAAGCATTATATGAAGTGGAGGTAGCAAAACTTTGGCAGGCTCTACAAGAGGCTGCAAATCATCTCAAGGGGGCCACTCAACCTTCTGGTAATGTTCATGATCAGCCCTACTGTCCCATAGGCAAAGAAAACATGAATACTTGGTGTACCCACCCTGCAATCTGAGTAAGAAGGCAAACATTTTAAAATCACAAAGATCCCATTTAAACTTTTAGTTTACCTTCTCAAGAAGCTTTTTTACATTGTCATATTCTTCCTTCATCTGTATTGAGTATGCTATAGGCAGGGATGGATATTGATTTCCATTATGTAGTAAAACAGCTTTGAGGCTTTTTGTTGAACTATCTATGAAAAGTCGCCATTCTTCAGGGTTGTAATCAATTCCAATAGCTGTAAACAAGCCATTAATATCTGCAGAAGCAAAGATCCTCATTTATATCAAAGTATACTTCAAATTCCTCATGGCGCTTCCTGTATACTGTTGATCTGCAGTCCTCCCCCAACAGATTCCATTCATTAAGTCTGGATGCCAAAAGCTCAGCTCCTGACTTAGTGATAACCAAGTCCCTGATGAGATCGTCCAGTTCACATTGATTTAGAAAGTGTGGGCAGGTACACATTCTTGGCTCAAACATTTCATCCATTTCTTCATTGTCACAACCTTCCGACTCTCCTGATGAGACCTCCATCATACCCTCTACCTGAAAAAATATATATAAAAAGAGATTCATTTAATAGCTGGAGCATAAATATGGATTGCATGTGTAATCACATTACAAGAAACCTTAGCTAGATGTTTTGAATATTTGAGTATTCATTCTGTTACAAAGAATACAGCTTACAATTTGATAGGATTTACTTACATTTTCTGGCCACTGTAGAACCAATAAGGTATTATCATATGGCACAGGTGCAATAGAGACTGAAATGTAGGGATATGGAAGATATTTTCTTCCCTTAACTTTTCTTTACTTTATGTCAATCATGCAAAAATAGCAATCATCGTGATGATGTTTTGGCTCTCACCAAACTCTCGACACAGCAAATAGCATTGCTCTTTCACCTTTCAGCCATGCATCTAAATTTAATCGACATACTTAGGTCCAACATAGAAACCACACACAAAACAGAACGAATCTGGTGAATTTCTGCATCCTCTTGTAGCCATAATCAAGAAAGTCAATATTTATGATATAAACCTGAAAAAGAAAATAAATAAATTAGTGACATGTAAGTGTGCTTTACCTGTACCCTAGACATTTCTTTATATTAGCATAATTTGTTATATCTTTCAAACTGTTGATGGTGGAGAAAAAGTAAGGACATATCTGGAATCAGCGCAAAATTTAGTATTAAAAACACTAAAAAAAAAGAAGAGAAACATATATTACACATGCACCTGGCAAACAAACCCTAATTTTCTTCTTGCACTCATCATATACACAAAAAGTCCTGTCTAAATACCTAACCTGTGAATCACCTACTACAAGAACTTCATGTACATTATTTTCTTCACATGCACCTATAATTCCCCTTCTCCAAGGTCTCCTAAGACACTGAACCTATTACTGCAATTAATAGGCACAAACCTACTGTCTACCTAAGTCTACTATCCCCACATCCTTAACACTGACATCACAACTTCCATCTGGAACAGGAGAGCTTTAGTCCCACATAACACTGACATCACAACTTCCATCTGGAACAGGAGAGCTTTAGTAGCTACCTGATTCCTTCCTCCCTTTGCTACCCTCCAATCACTACTCTCTTCACTTTCTACTCCTAGCTAATGTAAATGGACTAACCATACGATACCCAGAATTCTCCTTGGGCCTAGTGCTGCGATCCCTACTAAACTCAGTGATTGACTCCTCCAGCATAGCTATTCTTTCCAAATCCCACGCTCTTCCCTCCTCTAACTCCAGCACACACACAACATGAGCAATTCCCACTCCTAACATTCCACATCCATTAAAATATCATGACTCTCACTCATTCTCACACTTGACCATTCACCTTTCTCTCAACTCAGTGCACTAGCTATTTAACATGGGTAATTAATGTTTAAAAAATAAAATAAGTCCTTGACTTTTATACAAAAAAGGAATACACTTCCGAAAGTGAAAGAGCAACACACTAAATTTCACTTTAAAGAACACTATAAAGGGTTGGCAAATAAAAATCCCAGCCTTAAAAAACCTGGGTTTTATTACCGTTTTTTTTTTTTGCCTTTTCATGCGAAGTTTGAAAAAAACCCTTTGTTTTGCTGTTTTTATCAAAATTACACTTTTTTTTAAAGAAATGAATGCTACTTATCATTATTTTATTCAAAATGCATATTTGTTTCTAATTTCAACAAATATGTATCAAATTAAGGTTATTTCTCTGATACAGACTCATAATTCATCTCTCCTTCTATGGGCCATAGCTATCATGGGTACCCACAATTCTCGATCAGTGATCTGTTCTTATTTTAATATAATTATTAAACTAATTAATTAGTATTATAAAAATAAAGATAGCTATTCTTTTTCTGTTATTCTGATGCTTTTAGCATTTGTTTTTTGAAAAAAAACCCTGAGATTTGAAAAATAAAACAGAATAAAACCTGGGTTTTATTAAGCTTTTGCAAAATTTTGGGGTTTTGCCAACCCTGACATTGAACATGCTGTAAAAGTCTGAAAGTTCAGATAAATTTGTTTAAAATACTTTTGCCTTATGGAACTTCACCTTGCTTGCATCATTAACATGTCCCACTGTTAAGTTCATTGGAAATTCTAGTTGAATAACTCCAATGTTTAAAAAGAAATTGCCAATGATGATGCTAATTTGACTAGATGCAGGTTAGTGGTAGTAGGTTGTTTGAACACTTAGTTTTAATGTAAAAAAAAAAAAATCTGACCAGTTTTTAATCTTCAAAAATTCTCTGGCATATTTATATCCTTCTCATTAAATTTAATTCAGCCTTACTCCTGCACCATTCACAAATCTATTTTTTTTTTTTGCTGTCTATTTGACCAAAATCAATTACAACTTTGAAACAACCATAATATGTAAGAATGCAAGTACAGTTATTTCGCAACCATCACAAAGAGCAACAACTTTTGACTAAAGGCTATGCTACAATGTGTCACCAGAATAGGCTTAATTTTTTGGTTCTTTTCTGGCAGAAAAACTAACAACTTAACAAAAACAAACTAAAAAGAACTAACCTACCTGAATCACCACCTAACCCAAACATTTTGGTAATTCAAAACAAGCTATCAATGACAAAATGGCTGCTAATCTGTTTTGTCATATAAATAGAATTTTGTGTACCTTATTATAAAAGTGTTATATAGTGTATATCTTCAATATACATACACTATATACCCTTTGCTTATTTAAAATAAAATATATATAATACCTTAGATTGCATTTTGTTTGTTTTTCTGTGGAATTACTGGTGCATCTGTTAGGTTACTCAGGTACATTGAAGTTATTAGTCATTTTTTAACCAGAATCAGGATGGCTGACTTATTTGTGTGAGAGATAATGTAGTTAATGGTTGGCATTTTATGTATGCCAATAATTAAAACCACTAATATGCAGTCATGGTGGCGAAAAATGTAAAAATCATTAGTGAAAAATAAAATTGTTCACATTCTAGAGATGCAAAAAGTCATTGTTTATATGTAAAAGTATAAATACAGATTGTGTTGCGGAAACCACACTATTTTATGTAAATATACTTACAATTTTATTTTTATTAGTTAGGAAATAGTTTTAGAATCAATTAAAGTAAAATATTGTCAATGTGGATCTGGTAACTAAGAAGCAGTGTCAAGCATCTTGCTTTCATACTCAATAAAGAGATTAAAAACACTTCTTTCAAATCTGGGTGTGTTATTTTGATGCAAGGGGGGGCATGGAATGATTAAGAATGAGCTAAATATGATTAAGAAAAGCAAAAGAATATCAGAAATTAACAGCTCAGAACAACAGTAAGGATCCCCAAAATTCTTTAGCTCTAGTAAAGTCACTAGCAAATGTTGTAGGGATAATATAATGCCTATTAAATATGAAGTAATCTGGTAGGAAATAGTGGAGGTACTTAAGTATCATTTTGCTTGAGTATTTTCAGAAGAGAAACGAACAATTTAATATATAGTTCTAGTTCAGGAGAAGTGTTAAATACCATTAAGGTAGGGGAATCATTAAAGTATATTGGAGTCAAATACTAGAAAGGCCTTTGATCTAGATGAAATTCATTCTAGGTTACTTAAAGGTGTGGAAAGTATTGCAGTAACAATTTAACAGATGACACAAGCCACAAGAGCCTATCTGACATCCTCCGAGTCAATCAAACTTCTACAAGAATTACCCATCATCCCCAAATACTGCATCCAGAATACTGCTTCTAAAGCATCAGTAATCAAGGCTTTTCAAAAACAAAAGCATGCAGCTACAATATATACAGCAATATAAAAATATGTACATTTGGCCCAATATAAAACCCAACCCCATAATCTTCTTTGCCCATCCATCTATCTAACCTGTACTTGAATGATTTAAACTTGACTACTCAGAAGTCTATTTCTAACTGTAACCAAACATGATATAATTACAATTTATCTTTTCCAAATCCAGACCAATAAATTTCTTGAAGATATAATATCACAAAAAATATTCTACTTCGCTGATAGGTATGCAGCATTAATACAAATTATCAAATTTCATTAATCTCTGCTATCACCAAAATGATTTCAAATTGAAGCAGAATGGATTCTTTCAACTAGACATGGATAGGACTTTGTGATGGCATATGTTAATGGCCTAGCAACCAGGACAAGCCTTCAAATAGGAGGAGCTAATATCAAAACTCTTTTGGTATCATAAGTTCTTCCCTCAATCACCTTCACAATATCAGAACAACATGAAGCTCACAGATTGAAGTTGATGAAACGCTTAGAAATTTCAAGAAAAATTCCTGGTACCATACAACAAGAAAGGATTTTATGTTTCTGTATATAAAATACTGTACAAGGTCACCTAAAAAAACTGGCCTGCACACACTTTTTGTGATATCTCCTTCATTCATTCATTCATTCATTCACTAATCACCCTTACTTTGCGGGACATGACAGAAGCAACGCCTGTGAACACAACTAGATCTCCATGGGAGTTCCAGCAAAGAATATACTGCGTCAAACATTACTACAAGACAGGCTCATTCAAGAAAGTGCAGGACACTTTCGTGCATCAGTTTGAATGTGAAAAAAGCCCCCTCCCACAGCAGAATTCAGGACTGGGTGGACCACTTTGAGAACTATGGGACAGTGAAGAACCTCAATGCAGCCAGTGACAACCGTCTGAGCCATTCAGGATGCCCCAGGAAGTGTACAGCTGAGCTGGTCAAGAGTGTGAGAGAGTTAGCTCAGCAGAGTCCAAAATGCTCTGTGCGCAAGCAAAGTCAGTCCCTCGGTATATCTTGTGAGACTTGCAGGAGAGTGCTAGTAATGGATGTAAAGGCCTACCCATACAGAATACAGACCCATATTGCCTCAGACAAGGAGCAGAGAAAGGCTATGGCAGTCAAGATTCAGGAGACCCCAACTTTCCTTTACCTCCTTTGGACCTTAGATGAAGCTCACTTCCATCTTGAAGGAAAGGTAAACTCAAAGACAAATGTCTTCTGGGGAACCTCCAGACCAAATAAGGTATGTTGAGGTCCTCAAAACCTTCGAGAGGGATCTGCAGGCCCTGTTCCCGTGGCTTATTGGGAAGTTCAGTTTCCAGCAAGATGGAGCAAGCTCTCACACCTCAAACCTGTCCTGAGATTGGCTGAAAGAGAACTTTGGTGGCTGTGTGATCAGTCTCAAGACTGATTTTGAGTGGGCACCTCACAGCCCAGACCTTAGCCCCCAGATTTCTTTCCTTGGGACTACCTTAAAGACAGAGTGTAGGCAGGGAGACCCATGGCCATCACGGAACTCATTGAAGCCACCAGGGGGGAGATCAGACAGATGGTCGGTTTGTAAAGACATGATGGACAACTTTGTGCTGCGCCTCAAGAAATGCACAGAGCTAAATGGAGGTCATCTCGAACATGTACTCTAGAATAAAGAAGAAAAGTCCAAAGACTCATGTTTTGATATGTTTTTAAACACAATAAACTAGTTATCACCAAAGTTTCATTTAATCCTTGCAAAAAATTAACAAATTAGGCCTATCGAAAGTTGGGGCCTGTTTTTGGGGGGTGACCCTCTATATGATAATTTTTATAATTTGACTGAATTACTAATATTCTGATATAACATTTTGTACATTTTATACTTAAAATAAAGACAATATATTTTACACTATATTCAACAGGAACTCACAAGATCCATTGTGGCAAGTCTGTCAGTGAGGATGTCTTGTAAGTTAGTTCATATTCTTCAACTATAACAAGTTTGGAAAGAGCCTCTATTCTTCAAACCAACACAGTTCAACTGGCATCTATTAAAGGCTATTGTCTAGCAGTCTATGATGCACATTGATATCTTGAATGTCTCTTGTAGTTTAACCAAGAGTGAGACCAATGAAGTTAGGTTGAGCTTTCTCCACCCACATGGCCCTGCTAACTCCTTTGTGTATCCCTCATCACCTGATGAACTTTTTGTTGATGCTAATGATTGTTAGCCCATTGACCATTACTGGCATAACCTATTCCTAATTGGAAATGAATAATGCTACAACTATGATCAATGTCCGCAAATAGTGAAAGACTGCATATGTTAATCTCTTTTTATTTTAATTTCATTCAGTACTTTCAAAGTATGATGTTCATCAAAAAAGACATTCAAATATCCTTAATTTTTTTTAGAATTTTATCCTTAATCTATCTCTAAGATAAGCATAGTAATGTTAGTAAAAAAGTTTATTTCCTTTTTGAAAATAAAATGCAGAAAAGCAAAGATGTTTGTAAATAGAGATGTTAATAAAATCTAAAGAAAAATAAAAGGTTGTAGCTCAAAAAATAAACTTTCTTCGATAATTCTTTTTGTAAACTAAGATACACTTATATACCAATTAGTAGCAGAAGTTTTCTAAAAATTGATTTCTACATTGATTGACCTTTTCAAGGTCAAATAAAAGGTCAACTTTTTTATTTGACCTAGGATAAATTTACATGAAAGTAAAGTTGAAGAGTAACTTGAGAGCTTTAAAGTGGTACCTGAATACCTCTTGTAGTTGCCATAGTCTCTGAGATAGTTAGTGTTGATTTTAGCAGTGAGAAACGTAGCCTTTAATTAGTCTCATTGAGCTCTATAAAGTAAACAAAATTTCATAAAAATCTGAGGTCATGAAAAAACTTGGGTTGAACTGACACAAAATGAACTCCTGAGTAATTTGTGATTGAACTGAGCATTGAATTTGAAAGAATCAGACTGAGAAGCATTTTAAAACCCCAAATTCTGAACAATTTAAATTAAATATTTTAAAAAATAAAAACACTAACATGTGTTGTAGCTAAATTAACTTCTTACCCCAAAATGTTTGTGATTGATAAATTAGAAATAAAGAGGAAGGTTTTTGAGTTTGAGACGTAATAGAGTTGCAGATTTTTGGAATGCATTGCTTGGAGATGTAAATAGCTCTACTTTGACATCATTCAAAGGAAAGCTAGACAACTATATGGGAGAAGAGTTTATATAAAGAACCTGATTTTGCGTTTATGAATGTATGGATCTTGTATTATAAACTTAATATGATGAGGCTGATGGCTCGTAATGCAATCCAATGGATGCAGAGCATACCATGGTGATGGCTTAATGGGCTTTGGATACTCTGACTAGGTTGACTGATAGGCTCTGCAATACGAACAAATCAGAGAATCTTATGAGCATTATGAGATATTTACATTCTAATATGAAAATTATAATTTAATGACACTAACATTAGCATCATTGCACTTTATCACAAGGCATGGTATGAGGCCAACAATAGTGTTATTTCATGGAAGGGTTAAGGGAACTTGGAAAAAATTATCTTTGAGCCTGTGTTTCTTAAGAGCTTGTTTCTTTTAGAAATTAGAGTAATATGAGAGGAGTGTTTGTAATGGTTGGGTTGCTCGTATTAAAAGGCTTCTTGGTCTTGGGGGATGGATATATTTTATTTTTTTCCCTTGAGACAAGCGTCTTTAATGTACTGTTCTGGGTATGCCTTTTATTTTATTAATTCATCCATATAGTTGTGACTGCAAACTCTTTTGGCTTTGATAAAGATGATCACTTTTTTCCTCCCCCATACTGTGGTTTAAATAGAATTTTGAGTGTGTGGGTGGGGGATGAAGAAAAAATGCTAGGGTGTTAGAGGTTATATATTTGTATGTCTACGAATGGGAGTTAGTTATTTCCCCCCCCCCCATTCATATTTGAATGTTATAGACCTATGAAAGATTGTGTGTGTGGTACCAAAACGCGTATAAATTAATAAAAAGATGACACTAATAGCTTTATTACCCACATTTAAAAATACATTTAATATAATTAACACTTATTCATTTTGTGGCTTTATAGTTTTGTAGGATGTGTATGTAGTAATTTTAATAGGTCAAATATTAAGTCTGATACAATAATTTTTTTTTCAGATTGATATATTGCTAAAAAAAATGTGAATCAGCATGGGGTTGAGTAATATTGATGCAATAGACTACATAATGATATGCTATAGTACTGTGTTAATATTGAATTTCAAGTGGGTGATTTTTGTGTAAGATTTCTGGTTATTGGTGTAAAAAAAAGAAAGTGAATTAAATGTCTGACATGGAGTCCCAAGACTCTTCAAATGAATCTTATGCAAAACTCTCTGGTGATGTCAAATATTCCCTGGCAACTGCAAACACAAGTGGAGAAACTAGTCATAATCCAATAAAGGTAAGAATAATTCATTATATTTGCATTATGCCTTAATAGGATGTTTCACTCCTGGGGGTAAAAATGTGAAATGTGTTGAAAGTTGTCAGCACTGGTGTCCCCTTGTTTCTTATGACCCATAAATACTTTATGCAAAAATTTGGTTTGATTCGTTAATATTTACTGGTTGCACAGATTGACAAGATTCCACATTTCAAATGAAACTTAAAAAAAAATCAATTGGAGGAGAATACAAAAAATTGCAACAAATGGTATTCAACTGGAAATTACCAAACAAAGTTGTGAAAAATTCCAAGGGGGCACCAGAAATGCAGAACAATTCTGTAAGTAGAGCAGGGCAATCAAGTCACTGGTGGATGGGGCTCAAGGAGCAGGAGAGAACTTAGCGACCACTCCAACCTTTGTTTTCTTGATGGTCTTGCGGTCATGTTGAACAGCTTTGAGGAGGAACTGCTTCAGGAAGATCATCAGGGAGAGTGAAGTTCTTCTTTTTGAGTCTCTTGAGTGCTTTCGAGGTTGGCCGCCCGGTCATCGGGAGACCGAAGAATGCTAGGGCCGCTCCTTGCTCCGAGAGGTATCAGAGGTCCCTTCGGAGGGCCTTCTCTGCCATTGATCCACATTCTCTATCCACAAACACCTGGGGAGTTGCCAAGAACTCAAGGTCATTCTTCAGTGCACAGTTCAGGATGGCCGCCTCATGCCAGAATCTGACATAAATGAGACTGACAAAAAGGGCCAGTTGTCAGACTCTGCATTTTTTCGACTTCGTTAGCTCCAGTTGTTGTGAAAATGGGGCAATCTTTAGGATGTAAATAGTCTTTGCCAACCAGGCTTGCAATATCGAAGACATCCTGTAGGTCGCCCTTCCAAACCTCCCTCTTTGTCACGGTGGCAGGTATCTCCCACTTGGCATACTTCTTGAGGCTCACGTACTTGTTGTGAAGGTTCCTGATGTTATGACGGATCATGTGCTCCTCCTTGACAGTGAGGTTTGCTTTCTCCCACATTTCCTGCAGCTTGAGAGAGGTGCTCTTGGCTGCCTCCAGGAGGGTCTCCTTCTGCACCTAATACTGGTGGAGGAAGACCAGGAGGACATCTTCCCGCGAGGGCAGGTGGGTTCTCAAGAAACCTGGATTCAGTGACTTCTCCAGGAGCCAGAGAAGGTTCTTGCTCCGTGTGGAAGACATAATCTGAAAAAAAAGTCAACATGTCATTCAGAAGCAAAATTTAATACCCTCACCATGAAACCCCCCACACTCCTACCGGACACTGCTGAAAAGACATGGTTCGATTTTGCACGAAGCACTTTTTATAGGAAAGGTCCAAAGGCAAATCCGTGCTGATAAAATTATTGCACTTCACAAAATATGAAACACCCTATGCCTTAAGTTATCCCTGACTAAGGTACACTTAAGCTGACAACCTCAATGAACTCTGTTGACTGGATGGGGTTCTCCTAGAGCCCTAGCATCACTAGGCAGTTGGATATGATATTTATATTTAATGTGTGTACATTTTCTTTGTTTCTCTCTGTCTCTGTTGTAGCATTCCAGCTCCCAAAGTATAGGAAGTCATTCTTGTGTGCCTATATTCCACCTTCAGCCAGATTTGAGAAGGCTGAGTTCTGCCACATTGTAATTAATTTGCTGTGGATTCTAGTTCCAGCGCTTGCAGGTGTGTACCTTCCTGGCCTCAATGCCTACAGGAGGACTAGTAACTATATCTCTTCCACTATGTTCACTACTTTCTATACAGATCTCTTTTGTGATATGGCTTCATTGCTATTGTGACTTAAAATTGTATTGACATAACACTGCCTCAAGACTTTAATGGTAGACATCCCCTTTGGGAGGACTACAAATGTAATCTTAGTAACCAGACCCTTTCAGAACTGGTTGAAGAATTGAAGATCAGTTCCGTATTAGGAAAGAATTCATACTTTCCTCGAACTGCTTTGTTTTCATACCTTGTTCTGTTCCTGGGCTCTCCTGATGAACACTGAATTTGGGTGGCCTTTGGTCATCAACCTCACTGGTAATGATTACACTGGTCAACACACTTTTTGCTGACTTATGTTTTGTGGTTGTTTTTAATTAATTTTAACATGTTGATTTCAAATATGGCATCCAATTTTTTTTATAACCCATCAGGTTTTCATTCTAGAGCATATTCCTATTTTATGGTGTACTGCATGTATTTTCTCTGTAAGGATAGTTTCCTAAGTGTTTAGCTTCAAACCATAACTTAAAATGTCAACAGAATTTGAAAGGATAAATGCATTGTAACTAACATCACTTATTACTAAATACATACAGGTTACTTTTCTAATATAATGGAGAAAACAAGCATGGAAGAATTGCTCGCTTGCCAGAGTGTCTGGAGTATTTTATGTCCACATTCTTGTTGAATACTCCAACAGTAGTCTGCCATCATATTTCTATTCCATTCGGCTTGATATCTTGATGAAAATTCTCCGTGTTCATCACCTATGTTGCCAAGATTAGCAGGAAATTCATCAAGATGTCTCTTGAGGAAATGAACCTTTATGCTCATGTTGTAGCCTAAACGATAAAAGCTATCAAGTAATGTCTCTACCAAATCCTTGTAGTTACCAGCCTTTTAGTTTCCAAGAAATCCTTTCACAATAGCCACAAATGAATCCCACGCTCCTTTTTCTATGTCACTCATCGAACTTGAGAAGTTTGGGTTTTCCATTAACTTTCTGATTTGTGGCCCATCAAAAACTCAAGCCTTTATTTTATCATAACTTAAGCCAGGAAATATTGTCCATATGAATTTGAAACAGTCACCCTCCACATTAAGAGCTTTCACAAATTGTTTCATCAGCCCTAGTTTAATATGAAGGGGTGAGAAGATGATTTTCTCTTGCTCAACAAGTGGTTGGTGTATAATATTCTTCTCCCCAACAGTCAAACTTTATCTAACTGGCCAGAGATTTTGTTCCCAATGTTTTCCTTGGCTTGGCTGTCCCATAAACACAGGAAACCCGGATATTTTGTATAGCCTCCTTGTTGGCCAAGTAAAAAATTTACCATTTTCAGATCCACATATATGATCCATTGGAGTAAATCTAATACAGATCTTATGTATTCATGCTTCTCTTTTAAATGCGCAGTGACCAATAGGAATCGCACCGAACAAGTTTCGATTATGGACTAACACGCATTTTAGACTCTTCTTTGAACTATCTATAAAAAGTCTCCATTCAAATTTAACTGGCCTTTCCATATCCTTCTCATTAAATCTAATTCATCCTAACTTCCCACAACATTTTCTTTCCTGATTAGGGCATTATGTATTGGACAAAAAAATCCATTCTAGCTACAAAATGACCCTAATATTCATGGGAGAAAGCAACAACAGTTATTTCACAACCATCACTGAGAGCAGAATTTTATATCATATGCTATGTCACTCTGTCACAAGTATAGGTTTCTTGTTTGGTTCCTTTCCTGCAGAAAATGGTGCATAAAAAATAAAAACAATAAAAAAATACCTCTCCCCACTCCTAAATTAACCTAACCTAAAAAGAACTAACCTAATTACTTGAACCCCCACCTAACCCATTCTTTTGGCCGTTCTAAACAACCTAGCAATGACAAGATGACTTCCAATCTATTTTTGATCATAATATCATAATTAGTAATTTGCATGCCTTAATTAGTGAAAGTGCTATATAGTATATACTCTATTTTTCCAAATAGATATTTATAACTAAGCATCTGAGTTGTTGTTAATCTGTAGAATTACCATTTGCTACACATACCAGGATTGATTGCACATCCTCCCATGATAACCCAATCCCAGGCTAGGATAATAGGTGATCACCCACCCTACTCCTTAGTTGACCTGCCTATCTCTACTTCTCTTTATTACATAGCATTGTCTACCCTTTTCCCACTTTTGCTCTTCCTATCCAAAGAGGTTCTGGTGGCTCTGTGCACTTTCATCCTCATAGCATAACCTACCCCAATGGCAGGATATACCGTGATCTCTCGCTGGTTAGGGCAGGTAATAGGTACAGGGTGTGTGGGTCAACTACTCTGTTCACTGCATATATGAGGTGGCTATTCTGGGACCATCCTTTATAGTTCAAAGTCCCAGGACAAAGTTGCCAGTACAGTGTCTCAGCTTAGCTTGAATCAACAGGCCAAGTATGTGTACAGTACTAGACAAAAATATGCAGTGCTTGGAATAATAATAAACAATGTTTCTTTAGATAGTCGAGTTGGGCAGGGTGGAATAAACAGTAGGAGGGTATTTACCTTATGGGTCATTCCATATAAACTCAACCAGAGGTACCATGGTGTCTGACTCAGATTTGACTGAAAAAAATTAGGCTGGTACCTCTATGTATATAAAGAGCATGTGCCAAATTCTAGGCCAAAATTGCAATGGGTTTCTGTGGCTCTTAAAAATTTGATAGACTATGTAATTTGAACCCAGGCTTTAAGGATCTGTCATCTGAAAAGGCCTATTTCTTAATTTCTGATTTATTGGCCTCTTAAATTATGTGCAAAGATAAAAATTTCAATTTTCAAGGGGCAATGGGCAACTGTCATGCTAGAATAATTCAGAACCAGCTATTGAGGCTGGATTCCTTCTTCTTGAAGACATGACTATCTGCAGAAGTTTTCTTGACAATACCAAAGTTTTAATTTAGAAATAAGGGGCTTTGACTAAAAAAAAATGCAATTTTTAACTGACAATTACCAATGGTAACAATTTTTTTTCTACATCATTGTACATATATGTACAATTGGACTTTACCTCCAGAGGAGGCAGGGAAGCCTTCAACAACAGGTTTACATTGAGTGGGTTGCGTTTCACTCACACTTTGTGTGCAGACACTGCCCCTGCATCGGATGATGTCCCATATGCCATGCTTCAACACATGGGTGAGTGAGGCATGTCCTTTCTGTTAGATTTGTTGAACAGGATATAGGTAGAGGGTATCCTCCCAGATGCCTGGCAAATTGCTACTGTGCTTGCTTTTTGCAAACTGGACAGGGATCACTATCCCAGCCGGTTTGCGCCCAATATCTCTAACCTTCTGTGTGAGCAAATTGCTGAAAAAACCTGGTAAATGTTAGATTAGCCTTTTTTCTGGACAGCAGAGGCAATCTGTATTCTGCACAGTGCAGCTTTTGCAAGTTCCACTCCACATCGGATGCCCTGCTCCGACTGGGAAATGCCCCCTGCAAAGCCTTTCTTCGTATATAGCATTACACCACAATGTTTTTCAATCTGGAGAATGCCTATGATACAGTATCATGGAGACTCTCCACATGATGGGGGTGAGGGGATTCCTCCCTATCTTCATATCTGAATTTTTGCGAGATTGTCCATTCCGTGTATGGGTGTGAGAGAGCGCTCTCTGGCCCAATGGTGCAGGAATAGGGTGTCCTCAGTGTCACACTCTTACATGAGAATCTACGGCATCACCTTGGTCTCAGCCTAGGATGCTCTCGTTATGCTCTATGTGGATGACCTTTTGATCTCTTCTGGCACGGCCCAGATGCCAACTCTGGAGCATTGAATCCAACAGGCATTGAAATGCATCTCTCACTATGCCAAAGTGCAGAGGCTTCAGTTTTCCTTGGTTAAGACTAAGGTAGTGCACTTCTGTCGCCATCCACAGCTCCACCCTGATTCTAAAATGGGTTTTGACTGGAAGTGGTGGACTCGCAGTTTCCTTGGCCTTGTATTTGACCAGCATCTCACCTGGTAGGCTCATATTTGAAGACTTAGGGTCTTTTGTACTTGTGCCATGGACATTCTTCGTTCTGTGATGTTCAGTGCCTGGGGCTCTGATAAAGCTATACCTCACTCTTTTATCCATCACTTGTTAGTTCAAAGCTCAACTACAGATGCAAGTTGTATGCATCTGCAGCTGAGAGTTTAATGCGGAAGGTAGACTCGATCCACCACACCTATCTTCACACCTGGCAACTGGTGCCTTCTGCATGTCCCCTTTGAGAGCCTACTTGTAATGCTGGGGAGATGTCACTTGCTCTGTGCCAAGCACAGTACATAATTCGCCTGTACACGCTAGCTTGGTGGCCTCCCTCAGTCACCAACAGCTCTCACTGAATATGCAGCTGATCTTGACAGTATCTAGGCTGCAGAGAGACGCCAGTGATACTCTCAGCCCTTTGGGTTTAGTGCTAGGTAACTCCTTCGAGAGCACGGTATTCTTTTTTGGCCCAGTTTAGTCCCTGGTTCTGCCCAGGCTGCCACCCTGGAGGGTACCACCTTTGACTATTTGTCTCCACACCTCTGCTCCTAAAGCTTTTACAGCGCCGGGAGTATTGCATTTGACATTTTGGGAGCACACTTTCTTTCAAGCTGGAACTGTGCCAGTGTATACAGATGCCTTCAAGTCCCAATAGGGGGTCGGCTTCCACGCTCTCTCCCCTCTGTTTGAAGTCAGCACGGCTCTGCCAGGCACTGCATCAGTCTTCATGGTCCAGCTGGTTGCAATACACCGCTGGGTATGTGAGATAACATGCCATGCTGAGTTCCCAGACTTGATTGTGATTTATAGTAACTCACAGAGCACCCTGAGTGCTCTCGGGGCATTAGAATCCTTGCACCCCCTTGTTTGCGATATCCCTGATGCCACAGTTTTTGCAAGCTGGACAGATATCGAGATTATCTTATGTTGGATTCCTGTTCATGTAGGATTTGCTGGTAATGAGGGTGCCAAAGAGTCTGCGACCCATGGGTAACCAGACCAGCTTTTCGCTCTTCCTCCCTCGTATTATGTGGCAGGAATATGGGCTGCCCTCCTTACAGCTTAACAAAGAAAATCGAAGACAGTCAAGGGAAACTTAAAATTGCATGCCATTGTGCTGCAACTGTTCCCATAAACCTTACCCCCCTCCCCCATGCCTCAATGGCTTCAGGTTTCTTTCTGTCACCTCCGAATTGGACACACACTCTGCACGCACTGCCATTTGATGGAGCACTCGCCTGCGTCGTCCCCTTGACTGTTTGGCACATTCTTGTTGAATGTCCCAACCTGGGTGATCTTCGTGCATGTTAGCTGTACTGTTACTGCGATGAACAGGGGTGATAACGCTTGTCTCTTGTACTAATGACTGGTTTGTGCATACAAACTTGTTGACTATACGACTTTTTGGAGGAGGCTGGCCTCCTTCATTTTATTTGACTTTTTTTGTAGGTTGCTTGTTCCTGTGCCAGCATGTGCTTCCTTCTGGTCACCTTTTTTGCTTTTTATTTATTTATTTATTTGCTTTTTAATCTAGCCTACTAGTAGGCTTTAGCTTCCGTACAGCGACTTTTGCCCTAGTAAGTAGTTGCCAGATGGGCTTTCAAAATTATCCTCCCCCCCCCAAAAAAAGAAAGAAAATCCTCTCCCTTGTCATTGATTTCTAAATTTTTTTTTGTATTTTTTACATTATTTCTTATTGCTCTTCTTATCCTTTCATCAGCCTCCATACTAAAAAATACTTCCCCTGCTTTTCTCATTATTCTTAGGTTTTCTTCTACTAGGAACGGTCAATAAGTTTTGCAATTCGGATATAAGGAAACGAGATATGAGGAAAAGTGTTTTATTATTTTTCAATATAACTACCCTCAACTTCAATGCACTTGCGCCACTTGTCCCTGAGGCTTCGAATTCCCGCCAAACAGAAATCTCCCGACAGCTGTTCAATCCACTCCTGGACGGCGAGCTGGACATCTTCATCGCCCCCAAACCGGCCTCCACGCAGTGCAGCCTTGAGCTGGCAGAATAAAAAGTAGTTGCTAGGGGCCAGATCGGGACTGTAGGAGGGATGGTTGAGCTCCTTGAATCCGCACCAACGCAGGGTAGCTTGTGCAACTCTGGCCTTTTGTAGAGGAGCAGGACACTGCATGTCAACTTGCTGCACTGCTTCTGATGGATGCACTTCTTCAACCCAGGCAGTTCCTCGACGTAATATTGACCTGTGGTGGTCCTTCCACGAGGCACATAGTCCACCATCAACACTCCCTCAGAAACCCATAAGAGGTGGCCATGATCTTCCCGGCGGAGGGTTGGGTCCAGAACTTGATGGGGGTTGGAGAGCCACTGTGCTTCCAGGCCATGCTTTGAGCTTGGTCTCGGGATCACAGTGATGGACACATGTTTCATCACCTGTCACTATGCGTAACTCAAATCCCACCGGGTCTTGGTTGTACAGGAGCAGCATCTCCTCCGAACTTTGACGATGTTGAAGTCTATCATGGGGCGTGAGGTTTCTAGGGACCCAACGGGCAGAGACCTTGGTCATGGCCAAATTGTGGTGGATGATGTTGATAACACTTCCATGTGATATTCCAAGTTCTCGCTTGATTTCTTCGACCTTCACCCGTCGATTTTCGAGGATCATCCTCTCCACACGGGCCACATTGTTCTCGTTGGTCACGTCTGACGGGGGTCATCTTCAAGGGACTCACGACCATGGCGGAACTCCCTATTCCAGCGAACTATGGTTGCATAGGAAGGGGCGGTGTCGGTGTACACTGCAACCGTGCGTTCATGGATCTCTTGCATTCTTGCCTTCCTTGGTAAAAAAAATTTGATCACTACGCAGTGTTCAACCTTCTCCATTGTTGAAAAATTTGTGACTGATGATCTGCGATCAGCTACTGCTTCTTAAATAGATGAGGCAGGACTGTGTGGCTGCAGGTCCTGACTTGTCATAACTTGTCCTAACACCCCCACAAACAGCCATCCCCCTTCCTTTGTTTTGCCCTACCGATTCTCAAAACTTATTGACTGCCCCTCCTATTGAATGACAGAGCTTAATGTTTTTACTCTGAATCGGCGATTTATCATCTTTAAGATTAAGACTTAACTATATTTCTTCCAAATAGCAATTGATTTGGTAAAATCCCTGAAAAACCTAGCAGCCTCAGGCCCAGACCAATATCGAACCATCACCTAAAAAAACCTAGGCCCTTCAGATATCTAAACTATAACAAACATCTTTAACTACTGCCTACACAACTCTCTCCCTACTCTGGAAAAGAGCTAACATTGTACCCATTCTTAAACCTAACAACTCCCTAACGAACCATCAGCACACACACCCATATCTCTTCTCTTAACGCTATCCAAAACAGAGAAACTAATGCAAAAAAAATGCAGCCTTAGTAAAAAAAAAAAAGTTGCATGCACCAAAGCAAAAAAAAAAAACGGCTCCAGTTTCCTTTCAAACAGACTAGCAACAGTCACTCCCAACCAAACTCAAAATACATACCACTATACAATCATATTCCACAAGGAGCCATCCTCTCTCTACTACTCTTCAACCTCTTCATGCATGACATACCCGCTCATATCTCTCCTCCCGCACTCAGTCGGTCACGCTCGATAACCTCTCCTCCGAGCCTGCACCCATTCATTTTGGGGGGCCCCAGGTCTCAATCCTTGGTTTCCTCCTCTTTCACATCTACTTACCTCCTCTTGGCTACCTTCGCAATTTGGGCCTGTCCTTCCACCTCTATGCTGATGACACTCATATAACTTTCCTGATCCCCTGTGTCCTCTCAATCAATTACCAAGCACCTTTCAGCATACACCTCCATAAACGAATGGTTGTCTGCCAACTTTCTCAAACTTGACCACGATAAAACGAAATTCTCCTTGTTGGTACCGCTTCAATGGTGGAAAAATCTAAAGCTCTCTTCCCCTCCCTTAACCTTGGGGAAACGAATGTCGCCTTCTCTGATATTGTCAGGAATCTTGGTGTAATTTTCAACAAGCAACTCTTGTTTAAACTGCACATCCATCGTATCTGTAAGTCTTTCCTCGGTTTTCTCTGATTCTTCTCATGTTCGATCCCATTTTGATCGACGAAGCCTTGAGACTGCTATTCATGCCTTTGTCACCTCACGCTTAGACTACTGCAATTCTCTTCTAGTTAATCTTCCTTCTTTGTCACTTTGCCCCCTACAACTAGTTCAAAACTATGCTGCCCGGATCCTACTTCGCCTCCCCTGGTTCTCCCCTACACTGGTTACCTATTCACTTCTGTACCCACTATAAAATTCTTCTCATCATCTACAAAGCCCTAAACCTCGGGGTTCCACCTTATCTCTCTCCTGAACACTTCTTGTTCTGTCCTATGCTCAATGGGTGACCGTTCCTTCTCAGTTTGTGCTCCTAGACTCTGGAATGCTCTTCCTGCCGAAGTCTGATCCTCTCCCTTCCTTGCTACTTTTAAATGTCTCCTGATGACTCATCTCTTCAGAATTGCCTTCTCTCCCCTGCCTATTACTGTTTAGATGTATTATTCCATTAAATCTATAATTTTGTTGCTCTAAGGACCTTTTGCTGCTGTATACATTACTTCTATATTCAATCTTTTGCACATTTCTCTCTTCATTTCATTATTAAATTCCCCTCCAGTATCACTAAAAATACAGCGTGTGCAATAAATATCCGATACATGGTCAAAAATTTATTTACCATAGTTATACAACAGCAAAGTAATCCAAAATTGAACATCTTATGTATTTTGTACGTTGAATACAAATTCGGTATTAGAATACACAAATAGTAAAGCATTGATATTATATCACAAAGTATCCAACACACCCACAAAATTAGTTTTAAAGCAATAATAAATAGTTCTTGAACATTCCAGACTGGTTTACGTGACAGGAATGCCGTAGAACTTCTCTAGAAAAATAATCTACTTCGTCCACATGAAACAGTGGACCACAGTCAGTGTCTGAGAGCTGCATGAGGAGGAGGTCATCGTTCAACACTCTAATTCTAATATGGCAAAGACTAAAGAATTGCCAAAATGGAGCAGAGAACTAATTGTTCAGTTACATAAAAGTGGTTTGGGCTATAGAAAAATTTCATCTATGCTAAAAATACCAATCTCAACCATTGGTGACACGAGTCGCTGGTTCACGTCAGCAGTCCACTGCAAGTTTACCACATTCAGGGCGTCCATCTAAATTTCAAACCATACTGCTAAACATATAGTCCGTAAAGTAAATAAGAATCCTCGATGGACTTGATCTGAACTTCAGATAGATTTGGAAGCAGCTGGGAAAAATGTATGCAAAAATACAATTAGAGCATTTCTTAAGAATGAGGGATTCCATTCTCGCACACCAAGAAAGAGACCTTTGTTGAAACCAATTCATGTCAGAAATCGTCTGAATTTTGCCAAGGAACATTTAGAGAAGCCTGCAAGTTTTGGGTACCAGTCTTATGGTCTGACAAGACGAAGATTAAATAATTTGGGCGGAATAGTGTTAGTCACATTGTAGGCAGAAAAACTCTGCGCATGATCCTAAAAATACAATCCCAACAGTGAAGTTTGGAGGAGGCCGCATAATGGTATGGGGCTGCTTCTCTGCAGGTCCTGGAAGACTCCATATTATTGAAGGGAAAATGAATGCTCATGTATCGCAGGAAGATGGACATTCCAGCAGGACAACGATCCAAAACATACTGCCAAGGGCACTGCAGCGTGGTTTCAGCAGAAGAAAATAAAGGTTATGGGATGGCCAAGTCAGTCACCAGACCTAAATCCTATCGAGAACCTGTGGCGAGAATTAAAACTAAAGATTCAGAAAAGGGATCCAAGAAATCTAACAGATTTAAAAAGAATATGTCAAGAAGAATGGGCCAAGATACCTACAAATATTTGTAAGAACCTCAAGTAAATATCCCAAAAGGTTGAAAGCTGTAATAGCGACGAAAGGTTATATCACCAAATACTAACTGGTTTTCCTAGATGTATCGGATACCTTTTGAAACATTCGTTTAATATTTTTGCCGTAATCATAGTAATGTTTTACCATTTTTGCAATATGATACCAATTTGTATTCAATGTACAAAATACATAAGATGTTCAATTTTCCATTACTTTGCTGTTGTGTAACTATGGTAAATAAACTTTTGACTATGTATCGGATATTTATTGCACCCACTGTATATTTATGGGTTCCAAATATGGATATCCATTGTTGTAAGACTTTTTTTCTATTATTGTTTCTGCTTTTTGTTGTTTCTATACTTGACTTTGAAATATCATGTTAATGTATCCATCATGACCATAATATATCCCTTCTGTCCCTTCAGATCCAGGCCTATTACTTCATTAAATTCACTTGCTAGGTTCAAAGATACTATAGGTTCTTAGGTTTGTTCTTTTATATCTTTTACAGATCTCTTCAGAATCTCTCGTAATTTTTCCTTAGATGGTTGTCCAAATTGTGTATGTAGTTTAAATATTTTCTCTTTATCGTTTAATTTTCTAGTCAGAGGTTCTTGATCTAGTCATCTTTTCAATTTGATACATAGATGGCCTCCTTTTGTTTCAATCATCTTTATCTTATCTTCTCCCACCTATAAATATTTTCCATGCAATTAATTATTGCTTTTAATCTTATCAGCGACAATACTCATCAAAAGAGGAACATCTTTATCTACTGCATTAGCTTCTGATCCGTATCTTTTATCTCTTATATTCTTCAACAATCGCTTCTTCTTCTACTTCCAATGCACTTCTCCACCTATCTTTTGATAATCAGATAACCATCTCTTGCCACACACAGAACTTGTTTATCCTAGGTCTATTATTGCCATTCCTTTTTTTCTATCTACTATATTATTATTATTACATAATAACACAGATTCAAATAAGTATATTCTTCTTTATTACCTTGTTTGTTTCTATTCCAATAAGCTTTGGGTCAGTTTCTATTTGGATGTTCATTATTTTTGAATATTGCACACCATCTCTCTCCTTTTCTGCCCCTACCTCTACCTCTACCTCTATAGCCTACATACTTTCTACCTTTTTCCTCTTTGATGGTGGTGTTATTAATATTATTTGAAGATTCTGTTTATAATTTGGAGCTCCAAACAGTACATCTTTCTCTTAATCTCATTTCAGTTTCCCTCTTCTCTAAATAGAATCTTTTTATTATTTCCACAATTTCTTTCTAATTCACGTATCAGCTGCTCTCAATACACACTTTATATCTTTATTCAAGTTTGCTGCTTCCATCAATTTGAAAGCTTTTGTAGAATCATCTTTTATACTACATAGCTCTTCATTTCTCTATACACTGTTTCAAATCTTACTATAAAATCAATCTTATATTCTTCTTTTTTTGCATTCTATTTACTTCTATACTTGAAAAACATTCTTATGCGTATAACTGCTATATACTTGTCTAAGACCCATAAAATATTCTCTACTCCATTACATTTAATTTCACTTGGGGATAATTCTTCATTTAAACTCACTAATCCGTATATTCCTTGTTCTTTTTTTCTGGAGTCCTCGTGTGTCTATCCAAAATGAGAGTTCCTACTTCCATTATCCATACTTACTATTTTTGAGTAAAGGTACTTTCAATCTTTTCTCTACTTGTATATTTTTTAATCATCATTGTCTCTCTACGGTGGTCATCTCCCTGTGCTAGACCTTTCCTAACCATGCTCTGCTACCGATGTTTCTGTAGTTAGTCTAGTTGCGCAGAGTGGAATAAACAACAGAAGGGTGTTTACCTTAGATTAATATGTTGCCTTCTATATTTTTCTTTTGTTTCTTATTGTTACTTTTTCTTATTATTTATCTTCATGGGGCCCCAACTTTCTTATAATTGCTTCTTCAATAACAATGTAGACTTACATTTATCTCCTTTATAAATATATTTATAGTAATGGTTTTTATCATTATATGTATTAAATTATTTATCTTAATAAAAGAAGGCTCATCCGTTCTCTGAAAGGGAAAAGTTATGATGAGAAAAAAACCTTAATTTTTCATATGAACACAGCACAATAATTTTAGAGATACAAAACATAATAGTTCAAATAAACTTAATGCAGTATACTTAAAATTAGTACTTTTTAGGGCATCCCTTATTTTTCTTTACAGTTTGGAGATATCTGGAAGGGATAAACAGGGCTGGGAGCGGTGTCACTTTTTTCACTTTTTAAAAATGTAACTTTTTTGTTTAATTTAGAATTTAATATTTTTATTCATATTTTCTGTGAATTTTGATACTTTTTTTTTAATCTTTATAATTCTATTGAAAAGAAATTCTTATTTAATTACCTACGCTTTAGGGCCCTATTTCGAAGGCAAATTAATTGAGGATATCTCCAATTCATTTTTTAACATTTTATATGACAAGACAACAAATGCTGTAAAATTTAAAGAATTACAAATTTGTATAAGATATTTTTCCAAAACTAAGGGGCAAATAGTCACAAGCCATTTGAAAATATTTTTTCTAGGGCATGCTCTTGCAGAAAGTGTTGTTGAAAAAATAAATGACACAACAGGGCAAATTTAAAATATGAATGAAATCATAAAACAGAGACGCAGCAAGATCTTACTTGATGTAGGAACATGCAATTTGCATGTGGTTAATAATGCCTTCAAAAAAGCTATTCAATCATTTGGTACTGATGGCTCATGCTGTCCACTATTATTGGAAGAATTGCATAATGCATAACTTTTTTGATGGTTGGTCTGGGCAATGGCAAGATTTTAAACAAATTCAAAATGAATTACAACTGCCCAATCACAAGATCTTAAAACATGTGTCCAATAGATGGCTATCTTTGGAAGCAGCAGCAATCAGATTTTGGGAGCAGGTTTCTGTCATACCAAAATATTTTTTAACATATTCCAGAAAATTAAGAAACTAAGAACTTGAGCAATTTTTATTATAAAGAAATTGCAAAATGTTTTAAAAAAGTCAACAATTATAGCAGAAATGAAATTTATTGTAGGTGCATGTCCAATTTTTACTAAATTTTAGTAAAAAGTTCAAATATGCAGCCCATTAATTCATCAACTGCATGATGAGTTAATGAATGTTGCCAATAAAATATCATGCAGGAGATTCAAAAGCTCTGCCCTTACTTCAGCAAATGGCTCTAAAGATATAAAAAAAAACTTAAAAAATGAATGGGAAACCAGTGCCTTACTTTTCGAAACATCATGTGATTTGTGGTAGTGGTATTGAAAGTGAGTTTAGTCAGCCTACCTGAAGCAAAAAGAGAAGATTTTTTAAAAAATTTCCCTGTTTTTTTATAAAGAGGGTTTATTTTATCTACTGGATAAATCCCTATTAAATAGCAATTTTGTAAAATGGTTCAGATACCTAAATCCTGTTAACATAAAAAATAACCATTGTTTGACTGATATAAAGATTATTAACAAACTTTATTTACCCTATGGATTTTGAGATAGTTCGCCTTCAAGATGAGTGGAAACTTTTATAAGTTAGTGATGCCAATAATATTGATCAAGATATTGATGTCCACATGTTTTGGAATGAGATTTTTAATTAAAAAAAATAGCGGTGGTGAAATGAAATACCCCTTCATTTCAAAATTTGCGAAGGCATCTCTTTCCCTTTCACATGGGAATTCTGATGTAGAAAGAGGTTTCTCCTTCAGTGTCAATATTTTGGATGAAACCTGAACTGGTCCCTATTACTAGAGCTTTTGAATATGGCTCATGCCAGATATAAGGCTCATTTAAAGGAAATAAAAAATATAAAAATAGAAGAGGAAAGAAAAAAGAAGGAAACGGAAGAAGAAAAACAGGCTTCTGAAAAGTTGGAAAGAGAAATAGAAGAAAAAAAGCTGAGCATAAAAGACTTGTAGAAAAAGGTTTCATGCTTACAAAAAGAATCAATGCCACAATTTATAATGAAGCAAGTGAACAACTAAAAAAAGGTATTCGGAAAAATGACTTGTTGGAAATCAAGATAGCTAATGCAATGCTAGAGTCATATAAGACTAAAAAGGAGGAAGCAGAGAATTCTGCAGCTGAAGAAAAAAGAATAATTTTAAAACTTGAAAAATGGAAGAACAGCCTTATTAGTGACTACTTTGAGAAAAATAAAAAGAGTAAGATGCAGTGATGTTATGCTATGTCAGTTAGCCTATTTATATTTTATTGTTCATTTTAATTTTTAATCAGTGATATTGACTTGTTTAGTATGTAAGTATTATTAATAAAGGCTGTTGGACTATGTCTTGAACAGGACGTTTCCATAATTAAATGTGAAGGTCTGTAAAAGATTTACTTTAATATCTATTACTTAAACTTTTAGTTCTTTATATAACCAATAAATATTTTAGTTTGTAAGAACTTTCACCATTACTGTCACTTTTCACTTTTTTCACTTTTCTATTAACACTTTTCACTCCCAGCCCTGGATAAAGCAAGATTTTAAACTGTATCAAAGGGGAAATTACCCAGGGATTCCCGAATTGTAGCATCCAACTTTGAGATGGAACTCCCTTTCTCCCCTGGAGATCTCAGTTTCTCATTTGGATTAATATTGGAGCTATGCCTGGCTAATCCTTTAGAAAAGGTACTTTACAATCATCAAGCCAGGTGGTAATGGATTTGGCAGTATGAATAGGTGCTCCATTCTGTTGAAACACCTTGGGTACCTATCTTTGAAGTTAAAAGACTATGGTATATGGTTGCATAGAAGCTCTAAATAAACCCTTTGATTCACTTTTTCATTTTTGGGAAGCACAACAAGTTCTAATCCTCTACCGGCAAAATCGGGGTGTTTTACTCTTTGGTTGAGATAATGTGGGTCAAGTAGCTCATTACCCATGTGATGGTATACAGCTCATCCTTGTTTACATGTCACAGTAAATGTTGCTTCATCTGACCACAGTACATCTAGCCAATCCTCATCATCCCAGGTTAAATATTTATCAGCAAACATAACTGCAAGCCCTCTGTGCATGTGTAAGAAGTTTGCATATAGGCTTGTGACTACTGTAACCAAATCTCTGTACCTGGTGAGATAGTCTAAACAGACACATCTCTAAACACCCCTGGGTTAAATTCCTTCAAAACTCTTAGTGTAACATGTGGGTTATGCTTCAATGTACCATTTACAACATTATTAGCATGGTTGGATGTCTTCCATAGGTTATGAGTCCTTGTTTTCTTAGATGGCATCTCCTGATGACCACCTTTCCTAAATTGTGTGTAGTACTTCTCTACTGTCAATTTTGAAGGCATGCATTCTTTAAGGTAATTATTTGAGCTATCATTTGCTTTGATAAATCACTTATAGGGGCCATAATAAGATGAGAGACTGTGTGCAGTCACAATGAATCAATACAAGATCAAGAAAGCGACACAACAGATCAACTGTACCTAAGATGGCCTGCAAGCAACTGAGGGGCAATTTCAAACTTTTAGCGGTGAAAGGAGACTCTGTGATATCATCTAAGTACCACAAATTTCTATCAAACTCAAGTATAACACTAAAAGAAGGATCATTCTCCATTAGTATGTGGCACTCATATGTAGGTGCTGCATATTTTGTTTAGGAGTGTAAATGATCACAGTCTGGAATTTTTTTTTATCCTATGGGGGCTTTTCCTTTAACCTCCCAAGGCAAGGCGAGGTCAGTATCTCCCCTCCATGCAACCTTTTCAGCCCTCAGAATCAAAAGGAGAGTGGCCTCCAAGTGCTCCCTTGTTCCCCCTTTGACTTTGACCAGTAGAGGGGCTCCCCTCTAACCACAACTGCTGTAAAGTGTTTTTTCCTTTTAACTAAGACAACCCTACCCTTTCTCAGTGGCTGATCCAATACTACTAGTGGAGTTGTGCTTTCCCCTTCTCCCCCAAGACATCTCCGCAGGGGGTACCCTGTGTAGTCTGTTATACTAAGTACCTGGAGGTGCTGCATGACCCCTGCCTGAGAAAGTTGTAGGTGTGTTTTGTCCTCGTGCCTTCTCAGGATTCCTTTTTCTATACAACTATCCCCTCAACCCTGTATATAGGTTTAAGGATCTAACCATCTATCTTGTGGTGTGTCAGATTAGAAGCCCTGTGGAACCTTTATAAACAACACCCTTTAACATTGTCAGGTTGCTGGAGACCCCAAGATTTGAGGGGACTTATGGGATGCGAATAATGGGCATATGATTTATGGGCTGACCACCTCCCCGCAGATTTTCTTGGGTGCATAAGGCTGTACTGCTTGTGGTAGACATACTTTACTGCCTTGTCAGCTGCCAAGCCAACTTAAAGTTGGGGGGGGCGGCATCTATAGGTCTACAACAACAGTCTTCAGATCCTGGCTGTCCTGTTGAGGATTATTATGCCCTAAGGATATCCACTCTATCGCCTGTCCTCTCTTGTTGTTGCCCATTTCAGAGCTGCAACTTTTTGGTAATGACCAGCCACTCTGTAACTTTTGGTCTCTGTGCATCGCAGTCCTAGCTTGTGAGCACCAATCTTTAATGCATCTTGGGTGGACCCCTGAAAAGTCTAAAAATCTGAGATGGTGCGGCGACAGGCTCCAGATTTCCTCCAGTCACACTGCCTGCTGCATTATGTAGAGCCGCCTGGTTGTTTGAAGGGACAATGAGAGGGGGATACAATTCTAACTTTTCGGTTATATACAAGCCTACAATATAGAATATCTATCAATGCCAAAAATATAAATAGCCCCCTCCCAAAAAAAAACAAAAAAACAAAAACAAAACAACTACCACTACATAAAACAATCAAATATCCAAATCTTACTATTTAATAAATTGTACAGATATGCAAATAAATCTTAACAGAAATAACTGACCAATGGATATACTGGTATCAAAGGGACGGGGGGAGAGGTTGCCAACTTTCTTCCCAGGACTTGCTCTATGTTTCCAGGGACTCGATAGAGACTTGCATCTTTCATGAAACTTGGTGATGTACAGTTACACACTACCGTTTAAGGACAATTTCAGGATTTTTGCACTCAACCAACTGTGAATGTGGTAGCTTTGGACTGTGTCCTTACTCACTGCTAATTTTCTCTCAAGGCCCATTGTCACGACTGAACTCACAAGTCTCAAGGAGCTGAAAAAGAGAAGGCATTTCAATCATGGATTCACAGCCACACTCAAACATCCCTACCAATAACATACAATATACCTACTCACACAGACTATTTCTCAGCTGGTTACTTATCCAGCTCCATCTCTTCTTGTATTCACACTGGGCAAATCAATACTAACAATTTTCTACCTCTACTTTCTTTTTCATTCTTAGCAAATGCATTGCAAAATAGTCCTTGGAAAAGGAACACAATGAATGTGGGGCATGATGGAAATCCATTGTGTCCCCCACCCAGATCGCTGTATCCCCATCTTTTCAGCCACCCTGAAAAAGAAGAAAGGGATTCGGCATTTACATCAGTCATGCTTCTTCAAACTCCTACCTAAAAACTCAAACCACTACAATAGGATAGGTGAGGGCAGCTGGACACAGGATATGGCCCACCAACTCCCTTCTTAGTGGTCACAAGTGTCAGAAATTACTGCATGTTGACAGGTTTACAAAGTTTTCAACTGAAGGAGCTAAATGACAGCACCACTGACAGCTGAAGGGGCTCCCCTACGACCTTCTGAATTGAGCAAAGAGGTTTCCTCTTTGCCATCCTTGGAGCCATCCCCGGGCAGCTCCACCTCTGCGATGTTGGCATTCCTCCCCACCTGTGCCTTATCAGGGTCTCTTCCAAGACTTCTGCTGGAGGCTAATTTTTCTTTTTCATTTTTGATGGGGTCAGAGTTTTCTTCCTTACTCCCTTTGCATAATTGCCTCCGGGTGACTCCATGTCTAGCAGGTCCCCCTTTGCTTTCTCAGGGGCCTACTGAGAATATAGCAAGATGGATGATGCATTGCCTAGGTCCCTTGCGCCTCCCACTGGCCTCAGGTTGTTTGAGAGGTAAGATACAGCATCATCCCCAGGTCCTCATTGTTCTGAAGTTTGTAAATTTGATGGGAGCTGGTCTGCCCATTCCTCCTTTCTTAACATTGTGGATTGCCATACCCACTCTTGTGATATTTGTAATTAGCCATAGGCCCTTCATTCCTCACTTGGGATACCTGAAACTTTGAGGTTTGGATGGCCATTTGGAAGCCCATCCTGAGGTGGAGATAGTCCTGGGTGTAACTGCCCCAGATGGCATGGTCTTACAATGAGGTGGCGTGAGCCCCTGAAAATTAACAAGGAAGGTATCCCCTCTTGGAGAAAGATCTGGCTGAGGCTTGTCCATCTGGCCTTGGGGGGCCTCTGTCAGGGGAGGAGAGAAGCAGATTCACTCCCCACCCTCTCCAAAGTAGAGAAAACAGAAGAAAGAAATCAAAGAGGACAAGGCATTCCTCTCTTACAAGTGATCTGGGGAGAGAGGTCTGCTGCCAGTTTGGCAAATGTTCAGACCAAGTCTGGTCTCAAGATATCCTGGCAGGGAAGCCCAGATGAAGACCAAAGTTACAAGTATGGTAACTGAGTCTCAATTATGTTTGGGCCCCTTATTTAGAGATTACCTGGCATTTCTTAGCTTCAAGCACTTTTTAGTTATTCAACCAAAGATGGCATCAAGTTGGCCAAAAGCCATATGCTCCATCAATGGAGAGTTTCAGCTACCTTGTTTGGTAAAGAGGCTGGCTCACCGTTGAGTGTAACGCCGCACTCTACTGTCCATTTTGTGAAAGGAGTGATTTATAGAGGGAACTCATGGAATACTCCTTAGAAGGCATCCCCCGAGAGCTGGCTGACCAAGGAGTATTCAAGGTTGAGCGTGTGATGATCAAATTTGGGAGGGGGAGAGGCTTGAGACCCATTCCTACAGTCTTCATCACCTCCGATTGTGACAGGCTCACTGATTCAGTCCATGCCAGGTGAAGGCATTTGTTCCATTGCCGTGGAGGGGCTGCTACTGCCACTGCTTGTGCAAAGTTGGCTTTACCCAAAGCCTGTAAATTGCTCCAAGGTTATACACAAGTCCTTATCGTGTATGGCCAAGTGTGTTAATTGCAGAGATCTGCATCCTGCTTCCTCGGAGCAATGTGGAGCGCATTGCCTAGATAGGAAATCCTGATTGTTCAGGCTGCGGATCATCTTTCCTTTCACAAGGCTAAGAACTTTGTCCTGGCGTGCCCTGTGATGTCTTATGCAATAAATAATATTGAAAGAAGCCACTCTCTGCTCCTGCCCCTCCAGGCATGGTCGCTTATATGTCCATTCACTGCCCCCCTCCCTCCCTGCCTGGCGTTTCCAGTAAAGGGCCTGCTGACCTCCATCAAGTTGCTAGACTCACAAGAGGCAAACCCTCAGAGGGTAGTCATGAGTCTGTTTTTAGGGACTTATAAATCTCCCCCCCCCAAAAAAAGAGGACAGCAACAAAGGACATGCTCCTACAGCCCCACCCAAGGCTGGACTGGACAACTCAAAGACATAGGACCCCCTTCTTGAAAGCCAACTTGCCTGCCAAAGGTTTCAAGGTGGAGGGAGAAAAAGACCTGTGTAGCGAGCCCAACCTCCCCCCATGACAAGTTTTCTCAGGTGACTGCCTTGTACAGACTTTTGCCTCCAGGAAGAATACAGCAATTCCTGTGAGTATTACCCAAGCTATGCCCTGAGGGCATATTCCTTCAATGGAATTGCTGTGGACTCAGGGTGGAGCCAACTGGGAGGATATCTGGAGACTTGTCCCTCCCATTCCCCATTAGCATTTTTTTTTCTGCAAGAGACCATGATAGGGTGTGTGCTTCCCTGCCCAGCCTCTCTGGCTATATTGTTTTTGTAACCCCACTACCATGGAATGGGGCCCTGGCGGGAGGATGCAATATGTACTGCATGATACCTACATTCTTCTATTTGCTATAAATACCTGCTTTCATGCAATGGCAGTCTAGCTACACCTAAATAGGAGGTATATTGTTATTTCTGAGTACATTCCACTATTTGCCAACTTCGATGAAGGGGGACTTCTGCCCCATTATGGCATGGTTGCTGAGGCCCTTTCTTCTGCTCTGGGATTTGACTGGTAGACACGCTCTCCTGCGGCATCAAGGGGAAATGTTGTGTGATCAATCACAGGGTTCATGTCCTTACTGACCTCATCAATGAGTTGATGTACAGTTAGGTGCATATCTATTGGCATTCATCTCAAATTTTGTAATTTACCAATTTTTATATGTTACTAGTTTGGGGCAGAGGCGGGTCTATGCCTGAGCACACTTTTTCTCATTATTTTTTTAGCATATGTCCTTTTTTATCGTTATTTAGATATTTTTTTCTCTTTGTTTTTTAATATAGCCTAGTAGTAGGCTGTGTTGTGTAGGGCAACTTATCCCCAAGTAGGCAGTCACCAGATAAGCCACCAGAATGACAAAAAACAAATCTGGCCAGTCTCACCTCTGCTTCTGCCCATGCTGGAACTGTGCCCATGTATATGGATGGTTCCAAGTCCCAAGATGGGGTCAGTTTCCATGGCGTATATCTGTTTGAAGTCTTGGACTCTGCCAGGCGCTGTGTCTGTCTTCACAGCCGAGCTGGTCTGTATGGGAGATAATGCAGTGTGCCTGGTTCGGAGACTGGATTGTCATTTATAGTGACTCACAAAGTGCCCTGAGTGCTCTTGGGGCATTGAAATCTCTGCATCCCCTAGTTAGTGATATCTGTGATGCCACAGTTTTGGCGAGCCGGGTGGATGTCAAGAATATCTTCTGCTGGGTTCCTGGACATGTAAGAATTGCGTGGAATGAGCATGCCAAATAGTCTGTGAAGACTGGGTGAACAGACCAACATTTTGCTCTTCCTCACACCGATTACATGGAAGGAATACGGGTACCTCTCCAGGCTGCTTGGCAAAGAAGATGGGAGACAGTTGAGTGGAACTTAAAGTTGCATGCCATTGCGCCGTGACTGTTTCCCCATGGACCCTCCCAATGCTGTGATGGCTTCTGCATGTCTGCCATTGAGAGACTACTTGTCGATACTAAAAGATGCCACTAGCTCTACACCGTGCACAGTGCATAATTAACATGTACGCGCAAGCCCGGCGCCTCCCCCAGTCATACCCTATGCCCTTTGGGCTTAAGGCTAGAAAACTACTTTGAGAGTTTGGTGTAGCTCTCTGGCTAGTTGCGATGGGAGTCATTGCTCTTTAATCCTCCCAGTTTAGCCTCTCCTACTTTCTGACAGCCTATGTTTTAACCCTACTACTTCACTTTTCCTACAACTTTCTCTGGTCGGCCTCTAATTTCACAGGGTAGACGCCAACCAGCTTCCTCTCGTCCAACTATCCCGAATCGAGGCTGGGGGGGGGGCTGGACAATGCTCCCTCACATCTGAATGTCAGCCTCGGTGGTGGGTTTTTAACAACCTGCTTATCCCCACCCACACCTTCCTCATATACCCTTTCTTCCTCCTTTCCTTGCCTATCAATTTTGCACCATGCCCAAGGTCAAACCGCCATGCTGATGGACTGCCAGGTCACTAAGCAGGAGGAGTGGCCTCAAATTGCAGGAGCCTGTTTTGCTGGCCCGGTGTCCACCCCTCGCAGAGCGGGCTACTGCGTGGGGTGATTAGCCTAGTGTTTGCGTCCCGTGATTATTATAGGGTCACCATGCCCAATAATGAATACCTAATAAACAAACCTCTCACATTCCTCTTTACCAGCGTTGGAACCACCCCGGGTTAGTTCCAAAGTAGAAAAGGTGGTTCCATCCCCCCTGTGCTCTCACAGGGGACCCTCCATATTCTCTGACCGGAGAGGAGGCTTGCTCCTCCTATGCCTTTAGGTGCAGGGGACTTCCCCCTCACTCCCTTCTCTGGAGTTGCCCTTGAGCAACTCCCTTTCTCCAGCGGCATCCCCCTTTAATTTCTAAGGGGACTGCCAAGAAAGCTTCCACGTGGGAGTGGTTCAATAAAGCCACCGGCAAGGGATAGCAGACCCCGCTGGTGCCAGTGCCCCTAATGTCCTGCATGCATGCGTGACCAACTTGCAAGGGGGCAGTATACATGATCCCCCTCTCTCCCCCAACAGATGCCAGTTTGCTGGCCCGGGACAGAATGAAGGGGACCTGTGATGTCTTAAGGAGGTGGGGGTGGCCACATGGAGGCCCTCTTCAGATGGACATGGTCTGTGAGTACCCAGCCCCAGACAGTAAGATCTTCCTTGGGGTCAAATCCATGCTCTGCCGAGCACAGAGCCCGTGTTTGCCCCTATACAAGCTCATCCTCTGATGGCTCGGCTCCCTGAGGCCTCACAAGGAGAGCCTGGCTGGTGCCCCTGTGACAGCCATGACCTCCATTTCAGAGAATGATCTCGCTGAGGCTATTAAATCTGGCCTAGGGGCTCCTGCTGGTGGAGGTGAAGCGGGTTATTGCCCAGCCCTACTCTCATAAAAAGATGAAAAAGACTCAGGGATTTCTCTCCCTCTGTGTGAGCTACTGGGATAGACAGGGCTGCTGTTTCGCTATGCGACCAAGCCAAGATCGGCATGTCCGGCCCCTTTGCTCTCCCAGGTGGGGAGTCTCAGACAGAGACCAGAACTGCGCAAGCGGAGCCTTGATTATGTCAGGGCCCCTCATTCAGAGGCTACCTGTTTATTTCAAGCCCACCAACTTCAAACGCTTCCTTGTTATTCGCTCCTGATGGCAGCATGTTGGCTAAGGACAACATGATCCATCAGAGGAAAGCTCTAGCTAGTGTGATTGTTAGAGAGTCGAAGGTGACCTGTTTCTCGGATGGAGCCTTTTTGGCAAATGCGTCAAATCCCTCCGAGGCAGCCATGATTAACTTCCTTCAGACACTCGATGGCACGCCTGTGAGTGTGACGCCGCACTCTACCATAAATTTTATGAAAGTAGTAGTTTATGCGATGGAACTCGTGGACTACTCCATAGATGACATCACCTTAGAGCTGGCTGACCATGGGGCAGTCAAGGTCGAATGTGTGATGAGAAAACAGGGAGAGGCCTCGAGACCAACCCCTACACACTTCATCACGTTCGCTGTGACAAGCTTCCCGAGTCGGTGCATGCCAGTTGGTATCGCTACCGCGTAAAGGCATTCCTGCCACTGCCACCGAGGTGCTATTACTGTCGCCGCTTCGGCCATACTAATCGCTCCTGTTGATGCGCTTAGTCGGGGTTACCCGAAGTCTGTATAAGTTGCTCCAAGGCTGCACAGGATAAGTCCAAATCGTGTGTGGCCAAGTGTGTCAATTGCGAATAGCCGCAGCCCAATTTTTTTGCAGCAATGTGGTGTGTATCTACTTGAGAAGGAAATCCTGGTTATTTAGGTCCAGGATGGTTTCTCACTTCGCAAGGCTAAGGACTTGGTCTTAGCGCGCCCGGCTCTACCTGGGATGTCCTATGCCTCAATGTTAAGAAAGACACCCTCTATCATATTTACACACCTCACTGTATGGACTAATGGAAAGTATGATATTATATGTGCCACAAAATATATGTTATAACCATAAAATGAACAAAAACACTAATAGTATAACTATCATCATTCAGGTAGTTCCTTTCTAAACAGATTGATCATTCAGATATCTATGATTTCTCACAGTATTGCAGGAATTCAACAAGAAATACTGCCTGCCACTTGCTCCTTGGGCACTAGGGACATCAACTGTGCTGATTATATCTTGGAAAGGAATCCAGGAGATGTCATGTTTTCGTGGCCATGAAAGTGACTGCTCTGTTGCACCCTTCTGCATGAAGTTGACAAACAAGTCGTGTTGTTCGTCAGAGCGATCTACAATCTCAATATAACAGTCTTCATCATCCATGCAAGCTACATACTTTCCTACCTCAAAAGGACTATCATATTGTGGCTTGATACCCTGCAAGCCTCCCATCTGAACTGTTTTAAAGATGGTGTCTACTGAAATTCGCCTAATCTCAACTTTCATGTCCCCAACTGGCACAAAACTATGATAGGAACGTGTACCTGAGACTGTAGACACATGACTATACCTTTCCTCTAACTTGAACCATTCACAAGTATTGATGAAATCTGTTGCTGATACATAAAAGAATTTTATACCTTTCACATTGATGACACACCAAGCATGCATTTCTAGAGGGGTTAGAATTTGTCCAGAGATAGTGGCCTGCAAACTAGCACATGCAACTAGACATTTGACAGTGCCACCTATGCCATCACAGGACTCTTACCATGACTATGGTGAAGAAATTCCACTGTGCAGGTATTCCAAAATCATCTTTGTGGCAGCAAAGATTCACAAGGTTTTTTTAATTCTTATACTGGGAAGCAGCACCATTGCTGAAATACTTTATATCTGTCAAAGTGGGCATCACCATTTTGATATGTTTGATAACAACCTCTATAAAAACATAAACACTATTGGTTTCATGATTCATACAATCTGATATCACACACATATTCAAAACATTCAGCTTGTCATTTACAATGTAGTAGAGGACAAATGAGTACAATGTGGCTTGACTGTTATCACAGTGGTGGCCTTGAACTGCATCTTGAACAACAAAACTGTAATTTTCAGCAAAGTCTCACAACAAAAGCCCAGTACTTTCAGAAATGGTTTCTTTCAGGTTGTTTAGATGTTGTGCTTGAGCTTTTATGATGAACTGGTGAGAAAGCAGTGCTTCATACACTGAACAGAACTTCTCAATAAAATTCTCAACTGTACAAGACAATGTTTCCAGAGTTGTTTTACCTGACTCATTCCTAACCCACTGTTTATATATGTTATCATCAAGCTCTTGCTCATTAGCAGTAAACACAGACATCAAATGTTCTCTAATTTTCTGAACTCTAGGACATTTTTCACAGATTCTCACATACAGTGCCACTTAGATATGTCACAAACAGCCATTGACAAAATATCTTTGTAATCAGTACTGTTGATGGCTGTGGTGGGTAACCCATTGAGTAACAACTTGGCATTCTGGTGTTTCTCACACACACACAAACAGAGTGAGAGCTCTTACTCCCCACATGTACTCACTATTTGGGCCGAAGCTCAAAGAACTTTGTTATACCAATCTTAAAATTGGGGAACTTCGCCTTGAAAATTGCGTACAATTCTGCGATGTTTACCAAAATCAGTCTTTTCTGTTTGCAAACTTTTCCACCATTGATTCTGACAGAAACCACATCTTTCTTTCCTGGGCACATTCTGGAAAACTCATCATCTTGATAAAACAATTCAACAACAGTAATAATATCTTGTGACAGTGTCTTACTCCCTAAATAGGCGTTGGGTCATGCAAGGATTCCAGATTTCTTTTTTAGATCTCTAGCTTGGCTTATTGCATAGTTTGAAACACCAAATTCATTGCACGTTTTTTCAATAGTCCAGCTTTCTGGAACAAGTGTCAATATTTGAATTTTGTCCTGTTTGGATTTGCAATTTTTCAATTTCTCCTTCAAATAAATCAGTCTGTCTAAGTCAGAACATTTTGTACAGGCTTCTTTGCTGGTATCCTGTGACTGTATCGATTCTTCGGTAATGTTGAGAACAGTGATTTACCTTGTCTCTTATTCTTATGTTAGTCTTAATTGGGGAACATTCTAGTAGTAAAACACTTGATTTGAGGGATTCGAAGGTCTCTTCAAATGACTGCTCGCTGGCATCTTCGAGTGTTGTTTCTTCATATGTGGGGTAATCTGAGGATGCTTTCATCTAGGTATCACAACGTGAACAGACCTTCTGCCCAGGTTTAAGGTTGTACATTTCAGCTCTTGGGCTTTTCACAACCTGCAATAATCCTGAAAAAGATGGGGACAGTAAATAGATAGAACTTCTACTACTCAACAGCACACAAGGCTTATCCCCTCATCTCATTTTTTTGACGTTGTACAGCCTTTGGGCTAGGGGAATTTCCCGCACTAGATAATTGTAAATACTGTTCACAAAAACTGTAATGAGTTTCGTATTTAGTGTATAAATAAATCATCATATCAAGGCCACTATAATGTGAAATTAAACTTATTTCTAAAATGTAACTTTACATAAATTAAATTTTACATAAAGAACTAATGAATTTCTACTTACCAGTCACTCTCATGATGATAACAAAGTGAGTCACCTTCTTTGCATTTGTATCCAGTTCTTACTTCTAACAATTTAACACTGTCATTGGATAACTCTTCTAAAGATAAGACACCTTTTTTCCGTGAAAAATTAGTGCTGTGGCAATCCTTCAGATAATTTCCAATACAGCATTTGCTAGACTCAGCTTTTGCATCAGCCATCTTGCAAAACTCATCCTGCTAAGCAAATTGGAATTTCAATGCTAACATTGAAGTATCATTTCAGCATCCCTAACTATCAGCCCAATACATTAGAAGCCAAAAATATCAGAGGTTTCAAATATAAACCATGTTATACAGAATTCATGATATAAAGGGACCCTGCTTTAACGCTGATAGTGTCCTGAATTCAGCATTGTTTAAATGAAGGAAGGAATAATGGAACAAATAAGATATTTAGTATAGCTAGTGTATAGACCTTCCTCTTCAAGCACAAAGAAATTTGAAAGGGGTCCTCATGTTTCCACGGAGTCAAAAAGGTCAAAAGGTCGAAGTCATTTTCTAAAAATCATGAAAATTGACTATATTTGAAACACTATTTCTCAGCTGTAATGTATGTTCAACTGCCGGAAAAGGTTTTAAATACAATGAAAGTCATTATCATCATATCCTATCAGTTATAACTTTTAGTATTGATTCTAAGTATGAATATTTAGAATCGGAAGTTGGTTCAGATCTGACAGATTTGTTCAATATTTCAGTTTTTGCTAGCTTATAACTCTGATGGTTAGAGATAGACTGGTTTTGATTGCATTTTTGGAATATATGGCCCTGATTCTGTTGGACCTGAACTTTTCAGACCTACATCTTTCAAACTGAATGTTTTATGAGGCCTCGAAGTCAGCTATTTTGAAAAATCGACTTAGTCTCTAAAAAGCCTCCAAAATTACATGGGCCATATCTCCGGAACCGTTTGAGTTACAGAGCTATAATTTTGCATGTGAGGTTCTTTTATGACATGTATCAGCATATCCAAAAATGAAGAAAATTCATGATGGTCACCTGGCAAGTGTTTTTGAAATTTGCCTGATTTCGTGCGGAATGACCCATGAAGATAGTCGTGAGGCCATCTTCTATGGTTCATAAAGCTGGCATATTCGAGTGTTGTGGCGACTGGTGTCTTCCGCACTTCCCCCATTGAAACCATACTTGTCGATGCTGGAGAGATGACACTCGCTCTGCGCCTGGCACAGTGCATTATTCGCCTGTACGCGCGAGCCTGGCTCCTCCGTCAGTCACCAACAGCTCTCTGCATCCCGGCTGTGTCTATGCCGCTGAGAGGCCACCTTAGAGAGGTTCCGCAATGGCAGCTTTTGCAACCTTTGCTTAAGTGCTCTTACCCTTGGCTTCTTCAGCCTCTTTTTCGTTTGAATTTTTCTTAAGCAACTCTTTCTTGACTGTGCAATCCATGCTTTAGGGTCATATGTACCCAGGCACTTCAAGGAGGTGCTATTTCAGCCCCTCTATGAATGTTTATTTGACGAGTAAATGGAGCATAAGAAACAGCATTGTCCCTAGACTGTCGGCACATTCTTGTTGAATGTCCTAGTCTGGGCGATCTTTCCACACGCTACCTCTCCTGTTAAGTCCACGAAGGCGACAGTGCCTTCAATGCATTGTCTGGCTAAGAATGCCTGGAGTTTTGCCTCTGGGAAGTGTGCGGCCATTCCAGTGAGGGTCTTCTCTTCGAAGAGGGCCCCTACATGTCCTCCGAGCTAGGCCTGGAGGGCATATTCCTTCAATGGAATTGCTGCAGACTCTGGCCAATTGGGAGGAGCTGCAGAGTCCCGTCTCCTCCCATACCCTCGTTAGCTATATTTTTGCAGTAGAACATGCTGGGCATGTGATCCATGCCCCACCTTCCCGGGGTATATGGATTTTACGACCCCACCACCGCAGGTTGTTGTTCGGGTGGCCGGATGTGTGTTTTATACCCCGTCATGATGTATCCTTTCTTCTCTTTGCGTTAAATATCTCCTTTCAGGCAGTAGCTGTGCAGCTGCACCTGGATTGGAGGTATACTGTTATTTCCACGTACATTCCACCATCAGTCGACTTGAATGCTGGGAACTAACGTTGCGTCATGGCACAGTTGCTGATGCCCTTTCTCTTGTCGGAGACTTGAACAGGAGACTACTTGATCAATCCCATGGGTCAAGCCCTTGCTGACCTGATCGATGAGCTGGAGATAGGTGTCCTAAATGTGGATGAGTTTACGCTTCACTGCCCAAGAACAGTTTCATTTTTCATTCTCTATCTATCTTTGTGCTCTCCAGACGCACAGCCTGATTTTGGGTTGATATGGTCGATGACCTCCGTGGTAGTGATCGCTTTCCCTTTCAAATATCATTTTCTGGGCTGCTGCCGCCTGAGAGCCAACCTCTAGTTTTCAAGAGGTTTTCAAAGCTTGGGAGCCATGCGTAGATTCAACCTCTCATTTTCATTGCATAATTGGTTTCTTCTAACCTTCGTATTGTTTTATTCTGCATTTCTCCTGTTCTTTCTTGCAACTATATTTGATTGATTGTCCTGGTAATTAGCTACATTAACTTGTTTTGTACTCTCTGAAATGCCAGTTTTGGAGGGTTTGACATGCCCCTGCTGTGTGTAGAGGCTGAGTAAATCAGTCTTCATCTGATTAGTGCATTAATTCTTGTTTCTTTCTCTTGAGTTCTCTCAAAATGTATAGAGTTTTAATTGCCATATTGGCTCTTTGGATCCAATTTGTGACATGCTTCCTGTACCTGGTAGTTGTGATTTTCATACCAAGTACATTGCACTTTTGTGGTGTAAGTCTATATCCTTTCACCCACTAGTTTTCATCTTCCCAATGGTACTATTATAAATGTGTCTTTGGATTGGATCTTCCATTCTGATTTTTTTTTACACTAGTTTGCATGGCTGCATTCTTAGATGGACATTGTATAAGCATTCTTAAATCGGTGGTGAACTGTATGTAAAGGCTAGTGGCGTTGCTTGGTTCTGGGTTTCCTGCTGTGTATATAGAGTACAGGGTATGGTTAAGGAAACATTGCAGTAGAGGAGGTCAAATTTCAGTTCATTAGTCTCCCTATACTGATATATGCCTTCCTCTCCAATACCTAATTATGTAGGATATTTTCTAGTTTATTATTTAATTCCATTTGGATGATCTTAAACTGCACCCGCCACAGTTGTACTTTCTCTACACCCTTTTGATACATCCCTGAAGCTGTACTGTTGATGGTTGAAAAGTGAATTCTCCTACAAGTGTCCAACCTGCCTACTGTTTAAGATTTTCTCAGTTTAACTTCAAATTCCAGGAGGGAAATGGAGCGGTTACTTTTCTCATCAGTGACTTTCTCTGTTATGCTATATTATCTTTTATATTCAATAGTAAAATAACTTCAATTCATGCAGGCATTAAAATGTCAGCATCTCATTCATTATGTATTGTGGCGCCTTTATGTAGCTCATCTTAGTTAGGCTGGTATGGCCTGGTGACTGCTGTTTAAATGAATGAAGGGTGTTCTGTTGCTCGTCCATAATAATCTCATTCCCTGCCTTCTCTTTTTTTCCATTGGTGGTTCGAGTGTCCTTTCTATAATTTCATTAAGCTCTACATATTGCTTCTATCTCATCTTCATGTTTTAATCTCCTTCTGTATCTTGTATTTCCATTTTCTTTCCTGGTGGTGATTCATTCATTCTTCATATTTTATCTCAGAATTCTTTGGGCTAGAGTTGCTTATCAAGTTCTTCAATTGCCTCTTCCTATCTAGCCACTTTTGTTCAAATATTAATTGGCTCTGATCCTCCTTTATCTCTTATTCTTTGAGTCATATTCCGAGATGGGCACATTCCGAAGTGTCTTCGATATATTACTTCCAATGCATGGTGTAGACCTCATAATTGGTCTATTTGTATGTGGAAATGTTGTTTAACATTTTTTCGTTCAGCTCTTGTATTTCTTAGTTTATTTTTTCCAATGTTTCCTCTCCTAGATTTACCAGCATGTAATCTTGTAGCAGTCGCTCATATTTGTCTCAGTGTGTCCTATTGTATTTTTTCCCATTGTGGTTGTATTTATATCTGGATTCTCTTGATGATCAGAGAAACTGATATGATCGCTACATGAGATTTGTACTTGTTAAATAATAAATATAGTAGTTTTAAGGGACAATGAAAGTGGGGAAGTCGGGACTGAGACATTGGCCAATATTCCTGTCCATCAGCCTAATGCAACATTTTCCTATCCCATTGACATTTTGGTAACCGGCTTCCTCGCACTTTACCTTTGTCTCCCATGAGTAGGGTAGGTAACCCGCTAACGATAGTCATAAATGTCTGAATAGGTAAGTAGTTTACCCTAATAAAAATTCAAATTAATCGTCCTATCTCTCAACTTCTGTTCCTATCCAAGCCTCTTGAGGAGGTGGTAGTAGCTTCACGGATCACAACACGTCCTCCTCCACCATCAACAAAACTTTTCAGTCAGTTTGGCTTCAAACCAGGTCACAGCTATGAATTCCTTCTGATACATGTGACTGACTGACTCCGCCGCGAGGAGGACTTCAGTTCTGGGGTTCTCGATCTTTCGGCAGCATTTTACACCTTTGACCTCTCCGTTCTTCTCCACCTCCATCCTGGGTGTCTGGAACTGTTCTAAACTGGTTTCGCTCTCATCTGTCATCTCTTAGTCATCCTGTTAAGCTCGGAGGGGGAGGTCTCTCGGCCAGCTCTCGTGTCCTATGATCCTTTCATATCGACCTATTCTGCGTCGCGAGCCTATGATACCGCATGGAGACTCCATACGATGGGGGTGAGGGAATGCTTCCCAATCTTTATATCTGAATTTTTGCGAGATCGTCGATTCCGCGTACGGGTGGGGGGAGACCTCTCTGGCCCAATGGAGCATGAAGAAGGTGTCCCGCAGGGAAGTGTCAGTGTTACACTGCCCTGAGCATCAACAGCATAACCTCGGTGCTCCCGGAATATGTTCTCGCTACGCTCTTCGTGGACGACTTTTCGATCTCTTTTGGAGTGGCCCAGATGTCGACTCCAACAGGGATTGAACCGCGTCCCTCGCTATGCCGAAGCGCACAGACTTCGGTTTTCCTTGGCCAAGACTAAGGTGGTGCATTTCTGCCACCATCCATGGCTCCACCCTGACCCAGACTTTTTTCTCAATGGGGTTCGCCTAGGAGTGGTGGACTCGCACCGTTTCCTTGGTCTTGTATTTGACTGACGCATCCATCACCTGAGGCTCATATTCACAGCCTTAGGGTTTCTTGTACCTACGCCATGGATATTCTTCGTTCCGTGACGTTCAGCGCCTGGGGCGCTGATTGGTCTACTGCCTTACTTTTTTATCGATCCTTTGTTCGCTCGAAGCTCTACTACGGACGCGAGTTTCATGCATTCAATCCACCACACCGGCCTTTCCTTGGTGGCGACCGGTGTCTTCCGCACCTTCCCCATTGATAGCATACTTGTCGATGCCGGAGAGATGACACTCGCTCTGCGCCTTGCACAGTTCATTATTCGCCTGTACGCGCGAGTCTGGCTCCTCCGTCAGTCACCAACAGCTCTCTGCATCCCGGCAGTGTCTATGCCGCCGAGAGGCCACCTTAGAGAGGTTCCGCAACGGCAGCTTTTGCAACCTTGGCTTAAGTGCTCTTACCCTTGGCTTCTTCAGCCTCTTTTTTCGTTTGATTTTTTCTTAAGCAACTCTTTCTTGACTGGGCAATCTATGCTTTAGGGTCTTATGTACTCAGGCACTTCAAGGAGGTGCTATTGCAGCCCCTCTATGAATGTTTATTTGACGAGTAAATGGAGCATAAGAAACAGTATTGTCCCTAGACTGTCGGCACATTCTTGTTAAATGTCCCAGTCTGGGCGATCTTTGCACACGCTACCTCTCCCGGTACCTGGACTAGCGAGCTCCCTCCTGCTTGTCCCTTGTACTCCGGACAGATTTTTGCACAATGACTTGTGGCCTCCTCCCCCTTATTTGACTTCTTTTTTTTTTAAGGTCTCATGTTCCTGCGCTGGAACATTCTTCCTCCTTGCCTTTTGCTTTGTCTTTTGTTGGTTATTTTTTATTGTTGTTATCTGTTATTTACATATGTTTTTTGTTTTTTATATAGTCTAGTAGTAGGTTGTGTTGTGTAAGGCGACTTATACCCAAGTAGGCAGTCACCAGATGGGCTCCCCCAATATTTTTTTTTTTAATCTGCGTCGCCTGTCTATCCTTCTATTTATGTGCTGATGAGGCAAATATTTATCTCCTCCCCAAACTCCTTGCAGCCACTGTCTCTTATCTTTTATTCGCATATGACATGATTACTGTATGGCTATCTGATAAATTCATCAAACTCAACCATGACAAATCATTCCTTTGATGGGCACCTCACCAGATGTCCCTCGCCGTAACCATGTACCCCCTCCCCCTCCCATTCTCAACCTAGGCGGCTCCCATATTGCGTTTCTGACAATGTTAGAAACCTGGGTGTTTCCTTTGACAGTCAACTCTATTTCAAAATCTCATGTTGCTTATATCAAGTAATCGTCTCTGCATTCTCCGTAACCTCGCTCGTATCCAGTCTCACTTTGACCCAAACAGTTTTCAGATACCCATCCATACCTTTGTTACCTCCCGTCTTTATTACAATAACTTCTCACTGTAGCCCCCAACACTACAATTCACCCTTCAACTTGTTCAGAACTTTGTCTCGAGTTCCCTCCTTCGAGGATGGTTCTTGTGCCACACCCATGCTTCGCAAACTGCATTGGTTGCCTGTTAAATTTCAAATTACATTTCAAGTCCACATTTAAAATCCTAAGCCCTGCAACTCCTGTCCTTACTTGTCCTCCACACTGGCAGTGTCCAGGTAACAAAGAGCCCTTATCTCAGGAAATTCCTTCCTGCTTTTAGGTCCTTGTAATTAGTGCTGCTGTAAAATTGCCAAGCTTTATGAGATAGCATCCTTGAAATTCAAAGAATAAATAACCCCAGATGTTTTGAGCAAAATAATGAATAATGCAAAAGGAGCAAGGTTCTGTATGAACATTAATGGTGGGCATTTGAATAATAATCCTAATTAAATTAATAAAATTTGTAGGATACATTTTTTTTAATAAAACTTCAGAACTTACTTCCCTTTTTGTCTTTTGCAGTTTTTATTTTGATTTTTTAATGGAAGTTACTCTCACATCCATCATTTTTTTCTGATGCAGGGCAGAGTCTTGAATTGAGTTTTTATGCCTTCCCTACCCTGCGTGTGTACCACCTTTGTTGCTGAATGTAGGCAGGTCCATTGGAGTTGCCTTCCAGTTACTGGTGCTCATAGTTACTTGATCTATACACCTCTGTCTACATGTCTCTGTAACTAAAATATGACCCATTCCTCTGCTCTCTTTCTGTCTCCAAGGACTGCTGATCTGGCCTAACTGTGATATTCCATGATTGATGGCTACTTATCCACTTCGCCTCCATTTTGAGGTCATCACTGACTGATCCCATTTTTTGGTGTGTGTAGCATAGTAATAAGCTGTTCTGATTGGGGCGGTTCTTCCTTTTGTAGGCAGTTGCTAGGATACACTCTTAAGAAATTATCCACTCATGCTGCCCCTTCTTTCCATCCCATAAAAATGACTAAAACCCAAACTGTGGAACACACTCCACCCGACTTACCCCTCCTGGGCCTGATTGAATTCATACTTTGCTCCATCACCTGCAATTTTCTGTCCCACCAGTATGTCAGATGCCATTTGAGGGATCCTCCTTGCCCTATTGGATGTAGACTGCAAAAGTGTGCGATCACCTTCTGCTGGTCACCCAAGCCTTCGAATCTAGTCAGTGTCCTCCGAGCTGACTTGCTTAGCTATACTTTTGCCGACTCACCAGAAACTGCCTTCTTTTCAGATGCCTCTTGCTCCTACTTGCCTTCATTGTTGAAGAGACGGTGGTTCACATCCTTTTGTGTCTCCCCCTCCCACACACACTCACAACTATCCTTCCACTCTGCCTTGATAACTCATGATCTACTTAGATTCCAAGAGCAGGATCTCTGCACTTTCTCAGTTCTCATTCCCACCTGTTAATCCACAAGTTCTTCCTGCCATTACTCCAGGTCTTGGTCTCTTTCTTATGCATGGCGCACCAGACCTCACTGTATCCCACCTGCTTGTTGAATGCACTTGCTCATTGCCGGCACTTTCCATTTCTCTCACTCTGATTCTGGCTGAGGGCCAATATTTCACAATGAACCATCTTTTCCTTTCTCTCCCCCATTTAACACTAGTCCCTAATATAACTTAGCATACATCTCACCACCCTCAGTGCCCCACCCTCGCCCTGAGGGTGGGAGCAATAGTGTTAATATGTAGTCATCAGGCCTGAACAAATAAAAAAAACCCAATTCACCAACTTCACACATTCCGGATCTCGTTGTACTGGGTAACAACCAAAAAGGTCCCCTTTTTTATAATGCTGTAATTTGTTAGCCATTAAAGCTGAAAGGTAGAAACAAGTATCATTACAAAGAACAATATTTGAAATTTTATTAGCTAGCTTTTTAACATTTAAAATGACCACCACCAGACTATACGCATTTATCAATATAATTAGTGAAATTTCTTATGGCATCCCGCAAATCACTGACATTGATGGATTCAATGATTTCTCGAGTCTCATTCTTCAGTTCTTTGATATTAGATGGTGCAACTTGAAATAGTCTTTCTTTTATAAAACTCCATAGAAAGTGTTCTAAAGGTGACAAAGTCAAATGACATGCCCTCCCAGGGAAAATTTTTCCACTTCGACATTAGTCATTGAGGAAATAGTCTTCAACCATCTCATGGTGGCACATGCCGTATGGGCTGTAGTGACATCTTGCTGAAATCATTTGTCAGGATATGTGCTACTGGCAAAAATGCCTTTGAGCATGTCAAGATATCTGGCAGCGTTAATTGACTGAGATTGTCCTGTTTCATGGTCCTCAAAGAAATAGGGCCCCAAAATCTTATTTTCCCTTAGGGCACACCATACTGTTATCTTTAGGGAGTGCAAAGGATTTTGAAACTAATTATTTTGCTTAGTTAGTGACCACTTTTGATAATTCTATTTATTTGGCATACCTTTCAGGTAAATGTGACATTCATCACTGAAAATTATGTTATTCATACTAATTGTTTATCATTGCACATTTCTTAAACCCTGGGGCAAAATGATAATCTTAGATTCACTTGTTGGTTGTGCTAGCTTATATTCTCATGTTTATTGTCCTATCAAGTTAAAATACCCCCCCTCCCTCCTTTCCGTTTCCTTGCCATCGCACATTTTTTTATGCCTTTTGCCAATCAATGTTCTTTTTGTGTTTTCAGATGAGGATTGATCCTCTGCAGTTGCTCAAATGTCTTAGTATTCTTCTAAATGCCAAAGGTGCCATTAAGAGTATTGATGAGGTTCAGCGAGTAGCAGGGTAAGTCACGTTTGTATCATATGCCTCATTTGCTATAATTTTGTCTGTGTATCTTCCATTTGTATGGAGTTCCCTGTTACACTGATCTTGTAGGGGCCGCCATAACTGGAGACAAGTCGATCAATACCAATCCCCATTAACTTAGGATGCTGGGGATTGGTATTGATCAACTTGTGAAGGTGTTGTTCAAACCTCTAGGAGGAGTTTTGTTTATGAGAAGAGGGAACCACTTTATAGGGAAGGGAAATGAAACCATAATTTGTGTGGTTATGTTAGTCGGTCATAACTTACTAGTGGATGTAGGTTGCTCGATTTGCTTTGTATAGGTACGCTTTTGGGGTTACATAGTTCGTTGCGAGACCGATCGATGTTAGTACACTTGGGTTCATGATCACCTTTATATGAATATAAATGATTAGGTTAAATACTTTTAAGACAGTTGGTATAGCAAAACTTCCGGAAGATCCGCTATCTTTTTCCATTACTGTACTTTGTTCTCTTCCTACTGAGACCTCTGTTACCATAGTCTCCCGCAGAGGGGTAGCCTGTGTAACTTACACCTGGTAACTTGAGAAGCAGCATATCTTCCCGGCCTGAGTGCAAAGAGGGAAAGTCTGGAAATTGCTCACTGAGTTGACTTGAACTCATTGGCAATGGCTGGGGGAGCTAGTGGTTTCCTCTTTTTGCCTCTATGCACCCACTTTTTCTATGACTCACCTCTTTATTTCCTCTAGATTTAAAGACTTGACCAGCTACCTCATGCTGTGTCTGAAGTCTTTGGATCCTTTAAGTATGCAGGTTGCAAGAGACCACAACTGGAGGGGTCCTGGGCGTTTGGCATATGATTAGTGGGAATATTGGTTTTGCCCCAATAACATCTTATCTGCGCCAATGGTCTGACCACCTCCCTGCAGCCATTCTTGAGTGCATAAGGCTGTACTGCTTATTGCAGTTAGGTGTTACTACTGCCTTATTGGCTGCAATGCCAACTAAAAGTGGCTGGTCCTCTCTCTGAGTCTCTCATGACTTCTTCAAATCCTAGCGATCTTGTGGATGACTACTAGCAGGACATAGTGATGGATCCATCCTGTCGCCTTTACCCTCTGACTCCTCAGTTGGGAGATGCCACTTTTGGGGAAAGATTGTCCATTGTGTGATATATTCAAGGAGAACACCACTCTTTAACGCATCTAGGGTTGGAGCCCTCAAAAGTGTGGAAGCCTGAGATGGAATAGGAGTGTCTGGACGCGGAATATAACTCAGCTCCTCTTCTATTAATGTTCACAAGCTTTGGGAGATTTTGTTTTGTTGATAAACTTGTATCGGCCAACACTCCCTGAGTTATGCCCCTAGTAAGTGTAGGGTCATTCCCGTGAGGGTCTTCTCTTCGAAGAGTGCCCCCCGCATCTAGTCATAGATAGGCTTGGAGGGCATATTCCTTCAATGGAAATGCTGCGGACTCCGTGCCAGCTGAGATGAGCTGCGGATTCTAGACTCCCCATGTTCATTGTTAGCTTCTTTTTTTTTTTTGCAGGAGACCATGCTGGGCGCGTGCACCTTTTTCCACCCTCTCGGGTATAAGGGTTTTGCAACCCAACCACCATTAGATGGGGGCTGTGAAGGAATATGCGCGATTTACACCCAGCATGGTGTCTCTGCTCTTATATTTGTTCTAAATACCTGCTTTCTGGCAGTAGTAGTGCAGCTACACCTGTATAGGAGGCATACTGTTATTTCTGCATACATCCCACTGTGAGCTGACTTCGATGCGGGAACTACAGCCGAGACCCTCTCTACTGCTCGTTGATTTGAATGCTAGAGACCCCTTCTGGTGATATTACTGAATCAATCCCACGGGGCTGGTCCTTGCCCACATGATCGACGAGATAGAGATAGGTCCTGAATGTGGATGAGTTTACCCATCACTGCCCGAGAACCGCTTCATCTACCAGTCTTGCTCTATCCCTTTGCTCTCCAAAACACAGCCTGATTTGGGGTGTGAGATTGTCGATGACCTCCATTGTAGGGATCACTTTCCCGTTCATATATTATTTTCTTGATTGCTAGTCTGAAAGACCACCCTGGTGGTCCCTTACGAGGGCGCGTTCTGCGCATTTCAAGAAATGACTGATTTTTTGTATCCCTGTCGATAAGTTTAGGTCGGTGGATGAGGCTGTTGAGTTCTCCGGCAAACTCATCGCCGTGGGCCTAACTACTATTTGTATAAACGTCTGGCCGTTTTACGCTGCGACAGCTTCCGTGGTGGCCAGCCGAGTGTGGGACGCCCTCAAACAAGCGTTATACTTTCATGCCTAATAAGCACCGCCCAAACGACTTGGCTGGGCTAAGTCGGGTATGATTTGAAACACACCCAACGTTCTTCCTGTCGGGCATAGGTGTCTTCACCTAACTGAAAGATCCGTCTTGTAGAGTTTTGGAAACAGGTCAAAAGAATTAGAGACAAGTTCTCGCAGGACCCACCTCCCCTATTCCAGGACGATGGGACCGGCAGGATGAGTCCAACGCGACCGCTTTCTCCGCATTATATAGCTAGATCATGCTCCACCAGCATTCAATGCACCTCATGATGTCGCTGAAGGCCGTCAACCGGACTTTACCTTGAGAGACTGAGAATGCTTCAACGACAGGTCCACATTGAGTGAGTTGCATTCCGCTTTTGCTTTGTGCGTGGACACCGCCCCTTGTCTGGACGATGATACGTATGGCATGCTTCAACATCTAGGTGAACGAGTCATGGCTTTTCTATTAGACGTGTTCAACATGATCTGGACAGGATACCCTCCTAGACTCCTATCGAATGGCTACTGTACTCGCTTTTCGCAACCCGGGAAAAGATCACTCTTCCCCGCCCGGTTTCCGTACGATCTTTAACTTCCGTGTGCAGCGGAAGCTACCTGTCTTACGCAGATTATCTTCTGCTGGGTTCCTGGACATGTAGGGAATGAGGGCGCCAAAGAGTCCGCGAGGACTCTGCGACCGGACCAGCGTTTCGCTCTTCCTCACACCGACTACATGGCAGGAATACGGGCAGCTCTTCGGACTGCTTGGCAAAGAAGATGGGAGACGGTCGAAGGGAACTTAAAGTTGCGGGCCATTGCGCTACGACTGTTCCCATGGACCTATCCCCCAATGCCGCGACGGCTTCAGGTCGCTTTCTGTCATCTCCGAATCGGACACACTCGTGTGACGCATCGTTATTTAATGGAGCGCTCGCCTGCGCCCTATTGCGACGACTGCGTCGTCCCCCAGACTGTTTGGCACATTCTTGTTGAATGTCCCAGTCTGGGTGATCTTCGCGCACGTTACCTGTCCCGTACCGGGATGGGTGGGGTCGCTACCGCCTGTCACTTGTACTCGGGTCGAGTGCGTGCACCATGACTGGTGGACTGATAGACTTTTTGGGGGAGGCCGGCCTTCTCCCTTGTATTTAACTTGTTTTTGTTAGTTTTTTTTATTTAACTTGTTTTTTTGTTATTGTTGTTTGTTTGTTTTTTTTTAGGTCGCAGGCTCCTGCGCCGGGGGGAGGGGGACCTCCCCCCGATGCCGGAGCTTGCTCCCTGATAGTTATCCCTTTTTATTGTTGTTTCTGTTAAAAAATTTATGTTAAAGTAGCCTAGAACTGGGCTGTTTGTTTGCGGCGACTTATGCCCAAGTAGGCAGTCGCCAGATAGCCCCTTTAAAAAAAAAACCCCAAAAAACCGCACAGTCGGCTTCCACAAGTTCCACTCCCACAAGTTCCACTCCACATCGGATGCTTTGCTCTGAGTTGAAAATGCCATCCGCGATGCTTTCCTTCGTAGACAGCCTTACGCCACGGTGTTTTTCGACCTGGAGAAGGCCTATGATACCACATGGCGATACGGTATCATAGAGACTCCACACGATGGGAGCGAGGAGATGCCTCCGCCTCCCAATCTTTATCTCTGATTTTTCGAGAGATCGTCGATTCCGCGTATGGTTGGGGGAGCCCTCTCCGGCCCACTGGAGCAGGAAGATTGTGTCCCTCAGGGGAATGTCTTCAGTGTCGCACTCATTTCCCTGAGCATCGTTGCTGCCAAAAAATGTTCTTGCTACGCTCTACATGGACGACCTTTCGATCTCTTTTGGTGCGGCTGAGATGGCAACTGGAGCGTCAACTCCAACAGGCATTGAACTACATCTCGCTATTCCGTAGCACACAGGTTTCGATTTTCCTTGGCCAAGATTAAGGTGGAGTACTTTCGCCAACCACGACTCCACCCCCACTCGGATTTGTTCCTAAACGGGGTTCTCCTGGAGGTAGTGGATTCGCACAGTTTCCTTGATCTTGTTTTCGACGGACACCTCACCTGGGACGTCCATTTTTCCAGCCTTAGAATCTCCTGTACCCGCAGCATAGATATTCTTTCCATGGTGCTCTGAAGCTGGGGTGCTGATTGGGTTAATGCCTTGATTTTCTATTGATCCTTTGTTCGTTCGAAGCTCGACTAGAGATGCGAGTTTTATCCAGCCGCAGCCGAATTGCGTAATGTGGACTCAATCCACCACACCGGTCTCCGTCTGGCGAACGGTGCCTTCCGCACGTCCCCCATGTTAAGCCAATTTGTCGATGCTGGGGAGATACCTCTCAATTTGCGCCGTGTACAATGCATTATACTTCTGTACGCTCGAGCCCAGCGCCTCCCTCAGTCGCCAACGGCTCTCACTGCATCCACAGCCGATCTCGAGGGTGCCTGTGTTGCCGAGAGACACGAGTCATACTCTAAGCCATTTGGGTTTAGCGATCAGAAACTCCTTCGAGAGCTCGGTGCCGCCTCTGGTTTTGCCCAGGACGTCACCCTGGAGGGTACCACCTCTGACTATTTGTCGCCACTCCTCTGCTCCCAGTTTCCACAGTGCCGGGAGTATTGCGTTAGGCCTTTTTGGAGCACACTTTCTCACGCGGGATCCGTGCTACTGTATACGGTTGACTCAAAGTCCCAGGAGGGGGTCAATTTCCACACCGTATCCCATCTGTTCGAAGTCAGCAGAGCTCTACCTGGCGCTGGGTCTGTCTTCACGGCCCAGCTGGTTGAAATACACCGCACGGTACGAGAGATAACGCGTCGTGCCCGGTCCGGAGACCGGATGGTGATTCATAGCGACCCACAAAGCGCCTCGAATGTTCCTGGCGCATTGGAATCTCCACACACGCTGTTTGCAGTATCCGTGACACCATGGTTGCCCCCAGCTGGGCGGATGTCGAGATTATCTTATGCTGGTTTCCTGGACATGTGGGAATTGTTGGGATTGGGGGCGCCAAAGAGTCTGCGAGGACTGGGCGACCCGACCAGTGTTTGGATCTTCGTAACACCGACTGCATGTCAGGAATCATGGCAATCCTCAGGGCTGCTTGGCTAATAAGATGTCTTTCATCACTTTATCCCCAATCTAAAAACTTTCGAAACTTCTTTCCTTTTCTCCATGTCACAATTGCTTTCACTAAGTCCCACACGAGGTCTAACCGTTCTTTTAAAACTCATCAAATATTTGCATGGTGACATTCCCGTCGCCTTATATACCGTCATATTGTACGACCAAAGTACTCTTACCAAACATTCATCCCATTCTCTCCCAATCTTTCACCATTAATCGTAACATCTCACTCAAGGTTCTTATATTTGTTTCAGCCAAACCATTCCGCCAGGTACATACGGCGTCTTTCGCACATGATATATCCCACATTCACTCAACATTCGCCCAGGCTTACACACGCACATGGACAACATTCTCTCATTCACTACTCTAGCCACACTCAATGATGATTTATTCGTCACAGGTGCGGCATACGCAAATTTACTCTTGTAATGGACCATCACAACCATTCCTACATACCCTCTCGTAGTCGTCGGAAGAGAGCGACAATCAATCGCTACCATTTCGAAAGTTTCTTTCACACTTAACTCTTAATACTGGCTGAGCAGCATGCACTCTGGTAATTCATACATTCCGACAATTTATTCTTACCCATATGTCTAAACCTATCATGTGCAATCTTCACCATTCCTTTCGTATCACATACGTTGCATTCATCAAGTCATTCCATCTAATCACTGTACTCCTTTTTCCCAATCTATACACTCAATGCTTTCTTCACACCCGAGCAATCTTTCGTAAATTTTCTTCCAAATTTACCCAAACCAAGAAATCCACGCAACACTCTCTTACTGTGATAGGCTTAGAAAAATTAATAACCTTTTCCACAAACATCAGATTTACGCACTTTGTCCCCAAAACTCGACTTCACTGGCAAAACACAGACATTTAGACAACTTTACTTTCACACCAACCTCTCCCAACTGTCTCAAAATTTCATTCATTAAAGTCAGATGTTCTACCATGTTTTCGCTCATCACCAAAATATCCAAGAACACATACATTCTTACACGGAAAACCACCGGGCCGTTCGCCAACCCAAAGATCAAATTTCTAAACTGGTAATGGCGCTTTGCGTTGGAGAACCTCGAAATAGGCTTGCTCTCTTGAGCCACAGGTATTTGGTAGTTGCCACCTACCCAATATATCTTTGTAAATATGTACTTTAATTCCGTGCATACTGTACTCACATTCGGACACAATACTCTTGGCAAACCTGTCTTTCAACGTTCGTTCTTTCACTCTACTCTAATCAATACACAGTCAAAACATCTATCTGGCTTTTGCGCAGGCTCAATCCGACTATTCCAGATGACGAGGTCTTTGAAAATTGTCGTCACTCAACAGAATCTTAAACTCAGGCAAGTGAGTGTTGCCGAAGTCCTCATCACCTTGACTCAAGGTGCCCCTTCTATTCCACAACATCCTATAAACCTTTTGCTTCCCACATTAGCGCAACTTTTCGTCCCATTTTACTTGCCCAATCAAATCTTCATACTTGCAACTATTCGACTACATATTCACAGAAAGTACGCTTGCATTCGCCACATACATATTTAGCACTGTATTCAACATGCCCAATTTATCTCCCACATGTATTCCTCTGGACCTTTTCTTTCGTCGACCAGCCCAAACTTGGATGCATACACGCGGTTCTTCCATATCAATTACAGCATCAAACACATGCATAACAGGCCTCAGTTGATAGTTCGCTTCACTACCATCCAATCTATACATATTCTCATCGTCCTCATATATCTCAACATCCGAATTCCATCCATCTAATCCTAACACTCAATTTCATTCTGATTCAAGGGCACACTATCCATCGCATATACTTTCAACCCCTCCTTGATATTCACTTTCACACTTCCATCTAGACCCACATAGGGTCTAGGACATTTTGGCGCAGACCCGTTTCCTTGCAGACACTTTGGCGCACACCTTGTTACAAATATTAAAGTCAACCAGATTCACGTTTTATAAAAAATCTTAAAAAGAAATGTTACAGTGTTAGAAATCTCTGACAAGTAAGTCGGAAATTATGTGATCGACACCATTCATTTGTGTGCAAACTTACTCAAAACTACTGAATCGAGCCTTAGCCTAGAAGTAAACTATTAGTTATTGACCAATATCCGGTTTTATCCAATTAGGTATTTTTCTTTCCTAATTTATTAAAAAAAATTATATCTGAAGCTGCAAGTGTTAATGCTTAGTTTCTAAATACCTGAAAGAGCTTTTTTTTGCCAAGTTAACTTTGTGTGTAATGGCAAACATGCTTATTATTTTTTTTACAAAATTGCACAAAAAGTAATTACTGATTTCTACCAAATTTGCTTGAACGCTAGAGCCTTAGACTCAAAGTAAACTATTAGTTTTTGACCAATATCCGGTTTTATCCAGTTGGGTATTGTGTGTATTGGCCAACATGTTTTAATTAGTTTTACATAATTGCACGAAAACTAATTACTGATTTCTACTAAATTTGGTTGAATACAAGAGCCTTAGCCTAGAAGGAAACGAATAGTTTTGACCAAGATCCGGTTAGGAAATATTTCCCTTAATATTTTCTTAATTAAAAATCATATCCGGGAAGCTGCAAACATTAATGTTAAGTTCCTAAATACTTTAAAAAGTTCTTTTCTTGCCAAGGTAACTTTGTGGAGATTGTAATTGCCATGTTTTAATTTGTTTGTCTACAAAATTGCACGAAAACTAATTATCCGATTTCTACAAAATTTGGTGGAGCACTCAAGCCTTAGAAGGATAAGATTAGTTTTTGACCAAGTCCCTGTAAAGGGCGCGGCTATTTCCATTCCTGACTGCCGTGCTGACAGAACTCAGCACCCTGTTAGGCCCCAGCTTAGCCTCTTATCCTTCTTTCTGACACCCTGCTTTCTCACTTTCCTCACAATCTCTCACACAACTTTCTCTGGCCGGCCTCTAATTTCACAGGGTAGATGTCAACCAGCTTTCTCTTACTCAACCATTCCAGATTGGGGGTGAGGGGACATTGTCCCCTCACCCCTGATATCCGGTTTGGAGTGGTGAGTTTTAACTACCTGCTTCTTGCCCCACCTTCATCTTCCTTGCATCCCTTTTCTTCATTTCTCTTGCCTATTAATTTTACGCTGAGCCCATGGTGGACCCACCATGCTGATGGGCTTCCTGGCCACTTGGAGGGAAGTGTGGTCTTGAATGGTGGCAGCCGGCTTAGCCTGGCCTCTTATTCACCCCTTGCAGAGCGGGCTACTGCAGGTGGTGATTAGCGTTTGCATCCCGCATTCATAACAGAGTCCTCATGCCCACCAATGAAAATCTTAAAAACCCTGATCTCTCTGGCACAGAGACGGAGTCTCTGACTAACTTGGACTGTCTTAAGGATTTTGATTTGGATGCTCCTTCAGCTCCTGCTATTACTAATAGCGGAGCTACAGCAGACAAGCCAGATGAGGTGGTTGCTCCTGACTCATCTGGTCTTGCTGCTGACAAGCCTAGAAAGTTCACACTGCACACTTCTATGCAGAATATCGCAGCAGAACCTACTGAATTAAGCACTGAAACTGAATGCACTACCGTGGTTTCCACAGACGAGAACAATACAAACAACCATGCTGAAACTATAATTGAAAATGACAATGAAGATTCTAGAGAGGTTCCCAAACGACAATCTAATGCTGAGGCAGTGGCACCGCCCACTACTACCCAAGACACCAGAGACTCAAATATTGTAACACTGGAACCTTACGTACCATGTTTCATTCATAGTCCAGGTAGGTCCACAGCTGAGAATCCTTGGATTCCAGTAGTGAGGCATAGAAAGGGACGACAGAGCCAGCATCAACTGCAAGCTACTTTTGATTTTAGTTGTGCAGTCACAGCTCCAACTCCCTACTTTGAGAAATACTTCCTCATCCAGTTTCCTGGATTAGAGTTAGCTACAGATGTAAATAATACTAAACTAGATCAAGACATCCAGTCTAAAGTTGGCCAGACATTAAAAATTGTCAAGGCAACAAAAAGTTCTCTACTGGTGGAGGCCCAAACTAGTGTACAGGCCTCCAAGATCAGATCATTAAAGTCTCTAACGGGAAAGCAAATCACTGTTACTGCACACCGCCAATATAACACTGTTAAGGGTGTAATTCGCACCCCTACATTACGGCAGTCATCAGAGGAGGAAATACATGAACATCTGAAGGACCAAGGTGTCACAGATGTCCGTAGAATACAACTGAGATGAGATGGACAATTATGCCAACTGACACTATATCCTCACTTTTAACCTCCTCTCCTGTCCGCCAGTGTTTCGTATCACTCGCTGGGTATTGGTTGAGGTGGTCCAGTACTACTACCAGCAGCAGCAGTGTTACAAATGTCAGCGCTTTGGCCATGTAGCAAAACATTGTCGTAGAAAGGTAGACACATGTGCCCGATTTAATGGTGGAGGTCATCGCAAGGATGCATGCACAAGTAAGGTCTCTTGCTTCCATTTTAAGGGACCTCACTACAGTAATGATAGACAATGTCCAAAATACAAATGTGAGAAAGGTGTCTTAGACCTACAGATAAGAGAGCGAATTCCTCGTTTTGTAGCTCTCCAAAAAATCTTAGACCAACACCCTATCTATGAGCCTTTATACTCTGCTCCTGCCCAAGAGGGCAATGTCGCCATTAACAGTACAGTTGTTTCAGCAAGGAACTCACCCAATCTTCCTACAACGTCAACCACTCCACATACTCCATCATCCACGCCACAGAGATGGCATCAGCACTCTGATGCTATCATGGATGTGGATGTAGAGTGTGAAACAGGACCTACTCCTCTTGTGAAAACTAGGGGATCTTCTCCAAAAGTACAGTCTGCAAATAAAATGGATGCATCATCTATTTTGAAGATCGCAGAACAAACAGAAAGGCTCCTAAAAGACCATCTGCGTAAGTCTGATGACCCTCACACTCAAATGCGATCGCCTTCACGATCGCAAAAGAATACCTCTATTCCACCTAAAGAACAACAGCAACCCAAGACAGTCCAGACCCAAGTTTGCCTAGAACACAACAGTATGCAACTTCAAGACTGGAAACACCAAAAAAACCCAGCCTAGTTAGACTTCTGAGACTGCCCTACAACTGGAGACTCGTATTACTCATAGTACAAAAAAAAAGTCTCCTTACTTCGCCTACAAAAACCAAGTCTCCTTACTTCGCCTACAAAAACCACCACAACCCCCCCAAAATATCATGTTACATCTCGTCTACCGGAGAGTAATGTGCAAAAGATCCCTGTTATTGGCACTCAAGAGACTCAACTTCCGTCCCGCTCCCAGAAAGGTAGGTTCTTCTACCTACCAAAATAATGCCTTCAGGCTTCTCTCCATCTACCATTCTACAATGGATCCTAGGATTATTTCATACCAGGTGTCAAGACTTAAAACTGTTTATACAAGAAACTCGACCAGCCTGTATTTGTCTACAGGAAACACATATTATAGATGCGCAAATTCATCCGCCATCTGGTTACAAGTTGGTTATTTTGGCTTCGGTGTGTAATGATGGTCATGAACTTGGTGCAGCAATATTGGTGCATAACAGACTCATTCGCTCCACTAGTGCTGAATACTATTCAAACAGTAGCAGTACAAGTTCATCTAAATAAGACCTATACTATCTGTTCACTCTACTTGCTACATGTCAACATTGCTACAGCTGACATTAAACATCTAATAAGCAGCACCTTATCTCATTCTTGGAGATATGAATGTAAAAAGCCCCTTATGGGGTGAAATGACTTATATGATGGTGGACGATCATTTGAACAACTACTGACCACTCCTGATTGCACTCAAATGATAATACTCCCACCCACTTCCATATCCAAACCAATACTTCTTCAACGATAGACCTGGCTATCTGTACAGTAGATAGTATTCTTGATTTTGAATACTCGGTTATTTCCTTGTTGCATGGTAGTGATCATTAGTCGATTAAATTGAACCTCACAGACCCTGCAAACATAGCTGACAGCCCTGATCACTATAATATTGAAAAAGCTGATTGGAATAAATTTTTGCTGCAACACACAGTCCTGAAAGCAAAGGATATTCTGGATATAAATGTCCTCCTGAACACCATAGTTACAATCTTCATTTCAGCTGCTACACAAGCAATCCCTCTAAAGTCGGGATTGAAGGGACGAACTCCAGTGCCCTGGTTTACAAATGAATGTAAACAAGCATGTCGTGCTTGCCTAAGAGCAGAGGGCTATGAAAAGGAACCACTCAGTGGAAACTAAAATTAACTATACTAGAGCCAAAGGACATTGTTGTCAGGTTTTTAAGGAAGCTCAGCAGCAATCATGGAAAAATTATGTGTCCTCAATTACATCCCGATTGTCATTGCATCATGTATGGAAACGTATTAGCAAAATATCTGGTAAATTTACTCCATATCCTACTCCAGTACTACGTTCTCCTGATTGAGACCTTATATGTGATCATGCCCCTGTGGCAAATTACTTTGCACATCATTTTAGTAATATATCTGGTGATCATAATTACTCTGACGCCTTTAAACGACATAAAGAAACTTGAGTCTACTCCACTTTCCTTTCATTCACGAACTTCTGCTCAAAAACATTACAATCTACTTTTCACTTATTGCGAATTCGCATCTGCTTTCTCAATGATGCATGACAATAGTCCTGGCCCTGATGGTATTACATATAACTTCATCAAACATACTTACCCATCCCTAGGAGAATTGCTCTTGGGAGCATATAACAGAATATATACAGAGGGAATTTACCCATGGTGCTGGGGTGTGGGATTTGTATTGCCCATTCCCAAGCTGAGGAAGGATTTATATATTCGAGGGAATTACAGACCCATCACACTGACCGACTGTACGTGTAAGTTGATGGAGAAAATGGTTAACAGTCGATTTATGACTGTCCTTGAACGGGAAGGCCATTTAACCCCAGCGCAATCAGGTTTCCGTCATGGACGCAATACCACAGACCACCTAATTCAATTGCAGACAGATATCATAACAGCCTTCAACTCTTGTTTGCCTCCCATAGTAATATTCTTTGATTTACAGAAAGCCTACGATACCGCATGGAGGAGAGGTATTCTTCAGACAATATATGATTTTGGGTTCAGAGGAAATCTGCCCATCTTCATTCAGAACTTCTTAAATAATAAAAGTATCGAAGTACGAATTGGCAGCGCCACCTCCGACCCTAAGTTGTTAACCCAGGGAGTCCCTCAAGGCAGTGTTTTGTCTTATACCCGTTTCATTTTTGGCAATTAATGGAATCACCAAGTCTCTTCCCAGCAGTATTGCATCATCTTTGTATGTTGATGACTTGACAATATATGCATCTGGTACAATCCCCTATCTACTTAAACGTCGTCTTCAGGTTGCTCTATGTAACCTTGAGGAGGGGAATAATAAGACTGGTTTTACCTTTTCTACCGTGAAAACTGCATCTATGCACATCTGCAGGAAGCGAGTTTGCCCTAGGATGGCAGCAAACTTATCCCTATATGGTAGACCAATCACTAATGTGCCGGTCTACAAATTTTTTGAGATGTACATTGATGATAAATTAACTTGGAAACCACATATTACCCATCTGAAAGTTAAATGCAAAAAAACCCTAACTCTCCTCAAACATATCTCATAGAAACTGGGGAGCAGATCGGACGTTGCTGCTGCTGCTGCTGCTGTACATCATGCTCCTGAAGTCTCAATTAGACTATGGTTGTGAAGCATACTCATCGGCTTCTCATACAGAATTAAACAGAATAACACCAATACATAATGCAGCCATCCGGAATGCAACTGGAGCTTTTTGATCATCCCATTTAAATAGTCTTTATGCTGAATCAGAGATTAAACCACTGGAAACATACTGAAATATAAAGCTGCTCAATACGTATTTACGAATTGAGTGCAATCCGACCCACTCTCCATGAATGCATAGCACTGATGGATGATGAAAATCAGTCTAGCCAAGAGGATGTGCACATCCCCAAGCCTAGTTATACTTGTTTCTTTCAACTGACGAAAGCATTGAAGAGTGTGTGGAATCTCATTTGCACATATTATGACAGTATTACCTCCCATGTATCCCTTGTGGTCCTTAACAAACTTGAAGACTTGTAAAGAATTAAATAATATCCCAAAGACTGCAGTTCCCACCCCCCGTAATTCGCGCATTTTTCACTAGACATAGTGTTACACATAATGGATCTCTTATCATATACACAGATGGATCCAAAGTTGAAGACGGAGTGGCATTTGTATATAAATATTTGAATTTCACATAGACACGACGCATTCAGTCTCATGCTACCGTATTTATGGCAGAACTATACGCCATTTATTATAGCCTTAATTATGCTGCATCACTTCTTAATGACCAACCTGTCACTATTCATACTGACTAGAAGTGCTATAATGGCTATCCAGCAATATCCTAATAGGAATCCGCTGGTTTAGTCAATACAGTGCCGAATATATACTCTACAACGTCTAGTTTGTCTATGCTGGGTCCCTGCACATGTGGGGGAGCCAGGTAATGAAGCAGTGGGACACATTGGCTCGCCATTGTGCGACCACTGGCTTCAGCAATCGATCTGCACCAGTGACTTTAAATGTTACATCAAGAAAGCTGAGACGGCTCGATGGAAGCAGACTTGGCAAAACGTTGGTCTTGATAATAAATATCGACGAGTCAGTTCTATTTTGTCACTGGCCTCAGCACTATCTCAAATAGGACCTGCGGGATCACTCTTTGTAGATTGCGCATTGGCCACACAAAACTCACACACAGCTACTATATGGAACGACACCATCGACCCTTATATGATGACTGTTTAGTCAATTTGACTATATACCATATCCTGATCGAGTGCCCATCATTTCTGGAATATCGTCAACCATATTTTGGTCCAGGCTCTTACAGACTGGACTTATTATTGGGGAACATGTACAATAATCTACATGGCCCCCTGTATCGATACTTAACATACATAGCTCTCCTTCGAGACCTATAATGTGTTGCTTTTATCCAAATTACTATTATATTGTTATTTAGATATTTATGCTTTTAATAGAAATTTATTATTTTAAATATGACTTAAGTTTTATTTTTATGCCTCTTTACTGAAAGCTCCTGATCTCACTATAATAGATACATCTTATTTTCGTGTACCCTTTTTATACTCCAGATTGCTTCTTATATTCCGGAAATTTTACCCACATAATTCTACTCGAGATTCACCGTTGAACCACCCTATGGTCTCTACGGTGGTAAAACACCTAATATAATAATAATAATTTTGACCAAGTTCTGGTTAGTATATCCGGGTATATTCGATTAATGTTTTTTTCATTACTAACTTTCAACAAAAGTTATATTGGGGAACTTTCAAACTTTAGTTAATGTTGAGTTTCTAAATACGAGCGAGGGTCGTTCCGAAAATAATGCCTCCTATTTTTTAACTCAAAAAGTTAAATAGCCACAAAACAGGAATGGTGCCATTGAAACGAGTGGACATTTTTTAGATCAGAATTGATTTTTCCACCTAGTCACCACCATTGTCAATGCATTTCCGCCAGCGTTGAGCAAGGTCCTGAATGCCGGCCGGGATGGTAAAAGTCCGCGCCTGCCGAGGCGGTCCATTTCTTTACGGCGTCGTTGTTTGGAAAACACTACCCGTGTAATCTGTCCTTCAGAGATCTGAACATGTGGAAGTCAGACTGTGCCAAATCGGGGCTATAGGGTGGGTGCAGCAACACCGTCCAGCCGAATATGGTCTTCAACCTCGTGTGTGGTTATCGTGTTGCGATAACCATGATGAGTCCGGCCCCAGCTTAGCCTCTTCTTTCTCACACCCTGTCTTCTTACCCTGCTTCTTCACATTCTCTACAACGTTCTCTGGTCGGCCTTAATTTCATAGGGTAGACACCGACCAGCTTCCCCTCACCCAACCATCCCGGATCGAAGTTGGGCGCGCGGAGGGGGTGGGGGGCAACGCCCCCTCACCCACCTACAGCCTCACCTTCCTCACATACCCTTTCTTTCTTTTCATGGACTATTAATTTTACGCGAGCTAAGGTGGAGCCACCATGCTGATGGGCTGCTTGGCCACTGGGCGGGAGCGTTGGCTTCAAATGGCGGCAGCTGGCTTTAGCGTCCCCGTATTCACCCCTCGCAGAGCGGAGTGATTAGTGTTTGCGTCCCGTGCAAATAATAGGGTCACCATGCTCAATGATGATTTTCAAAACACCCTCTCTACTTCCCCCTGTAACATCGTCGGAGCCGCTCTCGGTCAGCTCCACTGCAGAAAAGTGAGATCAACGGAATGCAGACTTACTTCTCTCCTAGGCCTACGGGTGCAGGAGGACTTCCCCGTAGTCCCTCGTTTGCTTTGACAGGGGACTGCCAAGAGAGCAGGCAGGCGGCCCATAATAGACCCCTCCGGGTGGGAGCGGCTCGATAGGGCCAACCCCCTTAGGAGAGCAAAGGATAACTGAGCCCGTGCCCCCTAATGTCCTGCTTGCTTGCGTGACAAGTATACAGGTGGCCAGTACACTGCTCACCTCGCTTCCCTGACAGATGCCGGTTCGCCGGCATTAGACGATAAAAAAGGAACCTCGAATGGTATCCGTGATGTCATGGTTAGGGGGGGGAGGCACATAGAATCTGCCCCCCCCCCCTCCCCCCTGATATGGACATGCTCCCTAAGATGACCCAGACTGTAGGATCTTTCTTGGGGTCGAACTCGGGCTCAATACCAACGACTACCCAATTGCTCCCTGTCATGGCTCGGGCTCCCGATCTCTCACAAGGAGAAGAGGGATCTTGCTGAGGTAGGTCCATCTGGCCTAAGGGCTCCTTCTGATGGAGGAGAGAAGCGGGTTAATTCCCCACCCTCCTGTCCTAATAAGAAACCGGGAGAAGACAAAAAAAGACTCAAGGCTCCTCTCCCTCCGCGGGAGCCACGGGGACGGACAGGTCCGCTGCCGTTTCGGTAAGCGATTGAGCCAAGATTGGCACGTCAGCCCCCGGTGAACCCCGGGTGGGGAGCCTTAGACAAAGACCAAAATTGCAAGTGGGCAGATTGGAGCCTGATTACGTTGGGGCCCCTCATTTAAAGATTACCTGGTGTTTTGGAGCCTGCTGACTTCAAACGCTTCCTCGTTATTCGCTCCAGCATTCTTCGACTGTGACAAGCTCCCTGAGTCGGTGGGTGCCGGTTGGTATCGCTACCGTGTGAAAACATTCGTGCCACTGCCTCGGAGGTGCTACTACTGTCACCGCTTCGCTCCTGTAGACGTGCAAGTTACTCTCGAGGCTGCACATGATAAGTCCAAAGAATATGTGGCCAAGTGTGTCAATTGTGGAGAGCCGCAGCCCGGTTCTTTAAGCAATTTGGTGCGTATCTCCTTAAGGAAATCCTGGCCGTTCAGGCCGAGGATCGTCTCACAATTCGCGAGGCTAAGGACTGTCCTGGCGCGCCCAGCGCTTCCTGGGACGTCTTATCTCTCAATGTTACGAAAGACACCCTCTGCTCCTGGCTCCTCCAGGCCTACGAGCACGGGTGTTTCCGCGCCTATTCGGAACCCTTATGTGGGTTCTACTCACCCCGGGAGCTCCCTTGGTAGAACTGGCGGAAATGAGGGTTCACACCCAGCCCTGGCTAAAACCAATGCTCCCCTCCTTTCCCCAGCTTAACCGTTTCCCGTAATGCGAAACGGCCACCCGCATCCACCGAGGCGTTAGACTCAGAGGACGCGCAACACCCCTTAAGTTGGTCGTGAGGCCATCTTCCTGGGTTTCTAAAGCTGCTGCCCGAAAAGAGGACAGCACTAAAGTAATTTCAGCTCCTACGCCCACAACGAGTGCTAGGCTGGGTGACTCGAAAGCGGTGGATCCTCCAAAAGAGGGACTCCGCCTCCGAAGCCGCCAGACCTGCCTAAGGTTTCGAGGCTGAGGGATGAAAAGACGATTAGTCGTCGAACGTGACTGCGCCTGCACCGCATTGTCCGGCCAACAGCGCCCGGAGTTCTGCCTCCGGGAAGCGTACAACCATTCTCGTGAGGGTCTTCTCTTCGAAGAGGGCCCCCGTATCTCTGAGCTAGCCCTGGAGGGCATAATCCTTCAATGGAATTGCCGCGGACTCGGGGCCAACTGGTGGGCTGCTGCGGAGGTTCGTCTCTTCCCGTTTTCCCTTAGCTATCTTTTTGCAGAAAATAAGTCTGGGCGCGTGCCCCTGCCCACGCTTCCGGGGTATAAGGGTCTTGCGACCCCACCACCACAGGATGGGGGCCGGGCGGGATGATGCGCCATTTACCCCCGGCATTGTTTCCCCGTTCTTCTTTTCTCCTTTGTCACCTCCTTTCGGCCCTAAGCTATGCAGCTGCACCTAGATATGAGGTATTCTGTTATTTCTGCGTACATTGCACCGTCAGCCGACTTCGACGCGGGGGACTTCCGCCGCGTTGTGGCACGGTTGTCCCGGCCCCTTCTCTTGCTTGGGAACTTGAACGGGAGACTCTATCTCTGGGGAGATTACTCGATTAATCCATGGGGTCAAGTCTTTGCCGACCTAATCGATAGGTGTCCTAAATGTGGATGAGTTTACGCCTCACTGCCCGAGAACCGCTTCATTTTACTGTCATATTTTTGTGCTATCCGGATGCACAGCCTAACCTTGGGTTGGGGGGTGGGGTAGTCGATGATATCCATGGTAGTAATCACTTTACCATTCAAATATAATTTTCTGGGCCGATGCTGCCTGAGAACCCGCCTTTGAATATTAATTTTGTCGCCACCCTTCTGCTCGCAAAGCTTCTACAGCGCCCGGAGTATTTCGTTCGACCTTTTTTGGAGCATACTTCGTGTCACGCTGGAACCATGCCAGTGTATACAGAGGCTCCAAGTTCCAAGTGGCGGTCGGCTTCCACGCCGTATCCCCTCTGTTTGAAGTCAGCAGGGCTCTGCCAGGTGCTGCGTCTGTCTTCACGGCCGAGCTTGTTTGCAATACACCACTCGGTACGGGAGATTACGCGACGTGCCCGGTTTGGAGACCAAATTGTGATCTATAGCCACTGACAAAGCGCCCTGAGTGTTCGGGGCATTGGAATCTCCGCATCTCCTGGTTCGCGATATCCGTGCTGCCACGGTTTTGGCGAGCTTGGTGGATGTCGTGATTATCTTCTGCTGGGTTCCTGAACATGTAAGAATTGCGGGGAATGAGGGCGCCAAAGAGTCCGCAAGACTTGGGGGACCGGACCAGCGTTTCGCTCTTCACATTGACTACATGGCAGGAATACGGGCAGCTCTCCCGGCTGCTTGGCAAAGAAGATGGGAGACTATCGAAGGGAACCTTAAAGTTGCGTGCCATTGCGCCGCGACCTAGTAGTAGGCTGTGGTTTGAGTAGGGTGACTTTTGCCCTAGTAGGCAGTTGACATATGGGCTCTTGAAATTTAAATTTAAAAAAAAAATATTCACTTTCTGACCATAATTCAGCCCGCCACTCGACAATCCCTCTCTCAATATTCTTCATCTGCACTCCTGTAAATTCACCAGAAGGAATCTTCTCATTTTTCAGTTCCGGTTTCGGGTGGTGGGCTTTTTACAACCTGCTTCACCCCCACCCTCACCTACCATTTTTTCCCCGTAAGGGGCGCGGCGATTTGCCATCCTGGCCGCCGTGCTGACGGGATCCAGCGCCCCGTCCGGCCCCAGCTTAGCCTCTCTTCCTTCCTTCAGATAGCCTGTATTCCTATCCTACCTCGTCGCTTTTCATACAACCTCTCCCACAACTTTCTCTGGTCAGCCTCTAATTTCACAGGGTAGAAGCTGACCTTCTTCTCAGCCAATCGTCCCGGATCGGGGCTGAGGGGGGAGGGGACAATGTCCCCTAACCCCTGAGCTCCGGTCTGGGGTGGTTGGCTTTTAACAACCTGCTTCATCCCCACCCATACCTTCCTCACATCCCTTTTCCTCTCGTCTTCAAAATCTATCCGTTTTACGCCGTGTTCAAGGTGGAGCCGCCATGCCGAAGGACTGCCAGGCCACCAGGCGGGAGGGGTGGTCCCAAATGGCGGCGCCTGGCTCTGCCGGGCCTGTAAGCACCTCTTGCAGTGCGGGCTACTGCAAGAGGTGGTGAGCGATTGCGTCCCGTAAAACAAAGAGGGTCACCATGCCCAATGATGAAAAAAAAAAATATCTCCCCTTAATTCCCCCTATAACAACAACGGAGCCGCCCTCGTGCAGCTCCACAGAAAAGATGGAGGTCCCCCCCCCTGTGCTTGCGCAGGGGACCCTCCATACCTCTTTAACCGGAGAGGAGGCTTACTCCTCTCCTACGCCTACGGGTGTAGGGGACTCCCCCTCACCCCCTCCTCTGGAGGTGCTTTCGGGCACCTCCCTATCTCCAGCGGCAGTCCCTCCTATGCTTTCTAAGGGGACTGCCAAGAAAGCCAGCAGGCCACCCTTAGCCAGCCGCTCCACATCAAAGCGGCTCGGTAGGGCAAACCCCCTTAGGGGGGAGAGGGAAGCCAGGCCCCTTCGGTCGCTTCCCTCAAAAGACCTGCTGGCAAAAATATTAAACCTTGCCGGGGTCAAGGCCTGTGCCTCCCCACTAAAGACTTATGACGCTGCCAAGGGGACCTGCGATGTCCTGGGAGGGGATGGCCAATTGGAGGCCCCTCCTGTGATAGACATGGTCCTTGAGGAAAACCAGCCTCAGAAGGTAGGGCCTTCCATGGGGGGGAATCCGGGCTTGGCGCCAAGCACCGAACCCGAATCCGCCCCTATGCAAGGTCCTCATCAAACGGCTGTGGATTCTCAGGCAGGACAAGGAGGGGAGGGATCTCCTCCGGATGAATCCCCTGCGCCCACCGGGACCTTCTCCATTTCAGAGAAGGACCTGGCTGAGGCCGGTCCATCTGGCCTGGGGGCTTCTACCGGCGGGGGTGAAAAGCGGGTTCATTCCCCGCCCTCCTCTCCTAAAAAGAAGAAAAAGACAAGAAAGACGAAAAAGACTCGGGGCTCCTCTCCATCCGCGGGGGCTGCGGGGACGGATGGGTCTGCTGCCACTTTGGTAGGCGACCAAGCCAAGATCGGCACATCCGGCCCCTCTACCCCCTCGTGTGCGGAGCCCCTGACTAAGACCAAGAGTGCACAGGGCGGAGCCTCGATGACATCGGGGCCCCTCATTCAGAGGTTACCTGGCGTTTTCGAGCCCGCTGGCTTCAAACGCTTCCTCGTTATTCGCTCCACTGATGGCACCATGTTGTCCAAGGGCAACATGATCCATCAGAGGAGAGGATTAGCTAGTGCAATTGGTAGAGAGCCGAAGGTAACCCGTTTCTCGGACGGGAGCCTTCTGGCGAATGCGGCGAATCCCGCCGAGGCGGCCAAGATAAGTGCTCTTCGGACACTTCATGGCACCCCGGTGAGTGTGACGCCGCACTCTACCATGAACTTTGTAAAAGGAGTAGTTTATGCGAGGGAACTCGTTGACTACTCCATAGAAGACATCACCCTAGAGCTGGCCGACCATGGGGCGGTCAAGGTCGAACGTGTGATGAGAAAACAGGGAGGGGCCTCGAGACCCACCCCTACACTCTTCGTCACGTTCGACTGTGACAAGCTCCCTGAGTCGGTGCGTGCCGGTTGGTACCACTACCGCGTGAAGGCATTCGTGCCACTGCCGCGGCGGTGCTATTACTGTCACCGCTTCGGCCACACGAATCGATCATGTAGACGTGCAAAATCGGGGTCACCCGAAGTCTGTGTAAATTGCTCCAAGGTCGCACACGATAAGTCCAAATCGTGTGTGGCCAAGTGTGTCAATTGCGGAGAGCCGCACCCTGCTTCTTCGAAGCAATGTGGTGCATATCTCCTTGAGAAAGAAATCCTCGCCATTCAGGCCCAGGATCGACTCTCATTCCGCGAGGCTAAGGACTTGGTCCTGGCGCGCCCGGCTCTGCCTGGGACGTCATATGCCTCAATAGTTAGAAAAGCACCCTCTGCTCCTGGCCCATCCAGGCCAACGAGCACGGTTGTTTCCGCGCCCATTCGGAGCCCTTCTGCGGGCTCTACTACACCCGGGCGCTCCCCTGGTAGAGCTGGCGGCAAAAAGGGTTCACACCCAGCCCCGGCTAATACCAGGGCTCCCCCCTCTTCCCCCAGCGTGACCGTTTCCCGTAAGGCGAAACGGCCACGCGCCTCCACAGAGTCGTTAGACTCACAGGAGGCAACACCCCTGAAGATGGTCGCTAGGCCATCTTCCGGGGTTCCTAAAGCTGTTCCCCGAAAGGAGGACAGCAACAAAGGAGCTTCGGCCCCTTCGCCCACGCCCCGAGGTGGAGCGAGTGGCTCGGAGACGGTGGTTCCTCGAAAAGAGGGCCCCCCGCCTCCCAAGCCGCAACGCCCGCCTAAGGTTTCGAAGCGGAGGGAGGAAAAGACTCGCATGGCGAGCCCAACCTCCCCCAATAAGTCCTCGAAGGCGACAGCGCCTTCAGCGCTTTGTCCGGCCAACAGCGCCCGGGGTTCTGCCCCCGGGAAGCGTACGGCCATTCCCGTGAGGGTCTTCAATTCGAGGAGGGCCCCCGCGTCTCCTCCGAGCTAGGCCTGGAGGGCATATTCCTTCAATGGAATTGCCGTGGACTCCGGGCCAACTGGGAGGAGCTGCGGAGGCTCGTCTCGTCCCGTTCCCCGTTAGCTATTTTTTTGCAGGAGACCATGCTAGGCTCGTGCCCGCTGCCTGCCCTCCCGGGGTATAAGGGTCTTGCGACCCCACCACCGCGGGATGGCCGGGCTGGGGGATGCGCGGTTTACACCCGGCATGATGTCTCCGTTCTTCCTTTCTCTTTAGATACCTCCTTTCAGGCAGTGGCTGTGCAGCTGCACCTGGATAGGAGGTATACTATCATTTCTGCGTACATTCCACCGTCAGCTGACTTCGACGCGGGGGACTTCCGCCGCGTCGTGGCACGGTTGCCGAGGCCCTATCTCTTGCTTGGAGATCTGAACGGCAGGCATCCTCTCTGGGGAGATTACTCCATAAATCCCAGGGGACAAGTCCTTGCCGATCTGATCGAAGAGCTTGAGATGGGTGTCCTAAACGTGGATGAGTTTACGCATCACTGTCCGAGAACCGCTTCATTTTCTTGCCTTGACCTATCTTTGTGCTCTTCGGATGCACAGCCTGATTTTGATTGGGGGGTGGTCGATGACCTCCATGGTAGTGATCACTTTCCCATTCAAATATCATTTTCAGGGCAACTGCCGCCTGAGAGACCACCTCGGTGGTGCTTGGCGCGGGCGCGGTGGCCTGCATTTCAGGAAATGACTGAATTCTCTATCTCAGTCGAGGAGTTTAGGTCGGTAGATGAGGCCGTTGAGTTCTTCTCCGGCAACCTCATCGCCGTAGGCCTGACTACTATTCCAAGACGTCTGGCCGTTTTGCACGCCGACCACTCCCATGGTGGTCGGCCGAGTGTGAGACGGCCCTCAAACAGAAGCGTTATGCCTACATGCGCTATAAGCGCCGCCCGAACGATTTCACTGTCGCTGAATTTCGTCGGGCTAGGGCTAGGTTCCGGTATATTTCGAAGCACGCCCGCCGCTCTTCTTGGCGGGCATACGTGTCTTCACTTAACGGGAAGACCCCTTTAGCTGAGGTGTGGAAGCGAGTCAAAAGGATTCGGGGCAAGTTCTCGCAGGACCCCCCTCCCGTTCTCCAGGAGAATGGGACCGCAATCTCGGACCCCGCGTCCGTGGCGGAATCCTTAGCGACCGCTTTTTCCGCATTCTCTAGCCATGATGCTGCTCCGCCAGCATTCAATGCACGTCGTGATGTCGCGGAAGGCCGCCGGCTGGACTTTACCTCCAGAGGCGGAGAACCCTTCAACGACAAGTTTACTGTGAGTGAGTTGCGTTCCGCTCTCGCTTCGTGCGCGGACACCGCCCATGGTCCGGACGATGTCCCGTACGCCATGCTTCGACACCTGGGTGAGCGAGGCATGGCCTTTCTGTTAGATTTGTTCAACAGGATCTGGGTGGAAGGTCTTCTCCCAGACTCCTGGCGAATCGCTACTGTGCTCGCCTTTCGCAAGCCGGGGAGAGATCACTCTACTCCGACCGGTTTCCGCCCAATCTCTCTAACCTCTTGCGTGTGCAAGTTGATGGAGAAATTGGTAAATGTTAGATTAGCCTATTTCCTGGACAGCGGAGGCCATCTGTCTTCTGCACAGTGCGGCTTCCGTAAGTTTCACTCCACGTCGGATGCTCTGCTCCGACTGGAAAGTGCCGTCTGCGAGGCTTTCCTTCGTAGACAGCACTACGCCACGGTGTTTTTTGATCTGGAGAAGGCCTATGATACCGCATGGCGATACGGTATCATGGAGACTCTCCACACGATGGGGGCGAGGGGACGCCTCCCAATTTTTATATCTGAATTTTTGCGAGATCGTCGATTCCGCGTACGGGTGGGGGGAGCCCTCTCCGGCCCAAAGGAGCAGGAAGAGGGTGTCCCGCAGGGAAGTGTCCTCAGTGTCACACTCTTTGCCCTGAGCATCAACGGCATCACCTCGGTGCTGCCGGAAGATGTTCTCGCTACGCTCTACGTGGACGACCTTTCGATCTCTTTTGGCGGAGATCGTCGATTCCGCGTACGGGTGGGGGGAGCCCTCTCCGGCCCAAAGGAGCAGGAAGAGGGTGTCCCGCAGGGAAGTGTCCTCAGTGTCACACTCTTTGCCCTGAGCATCAACGGCATCACCTCGGTGCTGCCGGAAGATGTTCTCGCTACGCTCTACGTGGACGACCTTTCGATCTCTTTTGGCGCGGCCCAGATGCCAACTCTGGAGCGTCGACTCCAACAGGCATTGAACCGCGTCTCTCACTATGCCGAAGCGCACAGGTTTCGGTTTTCTTTGGCCAAGACTAAGGTGGTGCACTTCTGCCGCCATCCACGGCTTCACCCCGACCCAGATTTGTTTCTTAATGGGGTGCGCCTGGATGTGGTTGAGTCGCACCGTTTCCTTGGTCTTGTATTCGACCGACGCCTCACCTGGGAGGCTCATATTCGCAGCCTTAGGGTCTCTTGTACCCGCGCCATGGACATTCTCCGTTCCGTGACGTTCAGCGCTTGGGGCGCTGATAGGGCTACCGCCTTACTTTTTTATCGATCCTTTGTTCGCTCGAAGCTCGACTACGGATGCGAGTTTTATGCATCCGCAGCCGAGCGTTTATTGCGGAAGGTGGATTCGATCCACCACACCGGCCTTCGCCTTGCGACCGGTGCCTTCCGCACTTCCCCCATTGAGAGCCTGTTGGTCGATGCTGGGGAGATGCCACTCGCTCTGCGCCGCGTGCAGTGCATCACTCGCCTGTACGCGCGAGCCCGGCGCCTCCCTCAGTCGCCAACAGCTCTCACTGCATCCGCAGCTGATCTCGATGGTGCCTATGCCGCCGAGAGACGCCAGTCATACCCTAAGCCCTTTGGGTTTAGGGCCAGGAAACTCCTTCGAGAGGTAGATATAGCTCTCGGGCCGGTGGCGCCCCTGGTTCTGCCCAGGACGCCACCCTGGAGGGTACCACATTTGGCTATTTGTCGCCACGCCTCTGCTCCCAAAGCTTGTACTGCGCCGGGAGTATTGCGTTCGACCTTTTTGGAGCACACATCGTGTCACGCTGGTACCGTGCCAGTGTATACGGATGGCTCCAAGTCCCAAGAGGGGGTCGGCTTCCACGCCGTATCCCCTCTGTTTGAAGTCAGCGGGGCTCTACCAGGCGCTGCGTCTGTCTTCACGGCCGAGCTGGTGGCAATACACCACTCGGTACGGGAGATTACGCGACGTGCCCGGTTCGGAGACCGGATTGTGATCTATAGCGACTCACAAAGCGCCCTGAGTGCTCTCGGGGCATTGGAATCTCCGCATCCCCTGGTTCGCGATATCCGTGACGCCACGGTTTTGGCGAGCCGGGCAGATGTCGAGATTATCTTCTGCTGGGTTCCTGGACATGTAGGAATTGCGGGGAATGAGCGCGCCGATGAGGGCGCCAAAGAGTCCGCGAGGACTCTGCGACCGGACCAGCGTTTCGCTCTTCCTCACACCGACTACATGGCAGGAATACGGGCAGCTCTTCGGACTGCTTGGCAAAGAAGATGGGAGACGGTCGAAGGGAACTTAAAGTTGCGTGCCATTGCGCCGCGACTGTTCCCATGGACCTATCCCCCAATGCCGCGGCGGCTTCAGGTTGCTTTCTGTCGTCTCCGAATCGGACACACTCGTGTGACGCATCGCTATCTGATGGAGCGCTCGCCTGCGCCCTATTGCAACGACTGCGTCGTCCCCCAGACTGTTCGGCACATTCTTGTCGAATGTCCCAGTCTGGGTGATCTTCGCGCACGACACCTGTCCCGGTACCGGGATGGGCGGGGTCGCTACCGCCTGTCCCTTGTTCTCGGGATGAGTGCGTGTACTTTGACTGGTGGACTTATTGACTTTTTGGGGGAGGCCGGCCTTCTCCCTTTTATTTAACGCGATTTAATTGTTGTTGTTGTTTTTGTAATTGTTTTGTTATTGCTTTGTTATTGTTATTGTTATTCCTTTTTATTGTTTTTTGTTTAATTTTTTGAAGTAGCCTAAATTAGGCTGTTTGTTTACGGCAACTTATGCCTTAGTCGGCAGTCGCCAGATAGCCCCTTAATTAAAAAAACAAACAAAAACCTACCATTTTTCTCTCCTCTCACGTTCTATCAATTTTACGCCCAGCACAAGGTGGAGTCTCCATGCTTATAGGCCTCCCGTCCACTGGGCGTTACGAGTGATCTCTAATGACAGCAGTTAGCTTTGCCTGCCCTGTATTCATCCCCGGTAAAGCGGGCTACTGCGTGGGGTGATTAGCGTTTGCGTCCTATGGAATTAATAGGGTTACCATGCCCAATGATGATTTTCAAAACACCCTGACTACTTCCACTAACGCTGTAGCTGCTTTTGGGCAGCTCCACATCAGAAAAGGAGTGACCCTCCCTTATGCTTTCTAAGGGGGCCCTCCAAACTACTTATACCGGAGATAAGGCTTACTCCTTTCCTAAGTGTATGGGTGCGGTGGTCTTCCCCTTCTCTGGAGGAGCCCTTGAGCGACTCACTTTCTAGCGACAGTCCCTCTTTTTGCTTTCACAAGGGGACTGCCAAGAAAGCACGCCGACGGCCTAATATTGTACGGGCTCGATAGGACCAACCTCCTTGGGGGTCAAGGGATGGCAGGGCCCGTCAGTCCGTGCCTCATAACGTCCTGCACTCGTTTATTCTGAATTTTCAGGAGCCTGCATACCTGCCCTCCTCTTTTCCCCAATGGATGCCAGTTTGCCGGCCCAAGACGAGACGAAAGATACCTTGAATGGGATCCGTGATGTCTTGGGGGTGAAGGGATGGCCACATAGAGGACCGCCCTGAGATTGACATGGTCCCTGAGGTAACCTAGCCCCAGACGCTAGGATCTTGCATGGGGTCGAACCTGGGCTCGGTGACTAGCACATAACCCGAGCCCGCCCCTGTGCAAGGTTCTCTTTAGACGGCTTGGGCCCCCGAACACCCTCAAGGAAAGGAGGGACCCTCTCCCGCCTAGTTCCGGTTTGACAGCCAAGACTCCATTTCGAAAAGGATCTTGCTGAAGCCGGTCCATCTGGCCTAAGGGCTTCCAGCGGTGAGAGAAGCGAATTCATTCCCCACCTCCTTTCCCCAAAAGAAAAAAAAACAAAACAAAAAGCTAAGAGGAATAATGGTCCCTCTTCCTCTACGGGAGCTCATGGTGTGGACGGGTCCGCTGCCCTTTCGGCTAGAGACCAGGCCAAGATCGGCACGTCCGGCCCCAGTGTTCCCCCGGGTGTGGAGTCCCAGACAAGGCCAAAGTCACAAGTGCGCCGAGCGGTGATTCGATTACGTCGGCGTACTTCATTCAGAGATTACCTGGTGTTTTCGAGCCCGCTGGCTTCAAACGCTTTCTAGTTATTCGCTTCACTGATGGCAGCATGTTGGCCAAAGACAATATGATCCATCAGAGGAGAGCACTAGCTAGCGTGATTGTTAGAGAGCCGAAGGTGGCCCGTTTCTCGGATGGAGCCTTCTTGCGAATGCGTCGGATCCCTCCCAGGCGGGCATGATTAGTGCCCTTCGGAAACTTATGGCACGCCGGACTCTACCATAAACTGCGTGAAAGGAGTAGGCTATGCGAGGGAACTCGTGGACTACTACTCCATAGATGGCATCACCTTAGAGCTGGCCGACAATGGAGCGATCACATACTCGTAGGGGAAACGGCCGTGCGCTTCTACCGAGTCGTTTGACTCACACGAGGCAACATCCCGAGAAGTTGTTCGTGAGGCCGTCTTCCTGGGTTCCTAAAGCTGCTCCGAGAAAGGAGGACAACACCAAAGGAGCTTCGGCTCCTACGCCCACACCCAGTGCTAGGCTAGGTGACTCGAAGACTGTGATTCCTCCAAAGGAGGGACCCCCGCCTCCGAAGCCACCTCGCCCGCCTAAGGTATCGAGGCAGAGTGAAGAAAAGACTCATGGCGAGCCCAACCTCCTCCGATAAGTCCTCGAAGGCGACAGTGCCTTCAGCGCATTGTCCGACCAACAGCGCCCGGATTTCTGCCTCCGGGAAGCGTACGGCCATTCCCGTGAGGGTCTTTTCTTCGAAGAGGGTCCCCGCATATCCTACGTGGCTCGTATCTTCCCCGTTTACCTCAGCTATCTTTTGCAGAAGACTATGCTGAGCACTTGCCCCCTGCCCACGCTTCCGGAGTTTCGACCCCACCCCCACGGGATGTCGGCCGGGCAGGAGGATGTGCTATTTACACCCGGCATGATGTTTCCGTTCTTTTCTTTGATTTAGATACCCTCTTTCAGGCAGTAGCTGTTAAGCTGCACCTGGATAAGAGATGCACTTATTTCTGCGTACATTCCTCCGTCAGCCGCCTCCGCCGAGGAGAGCTTACGCCGCGTCGTGGCACGGTTGCCGAGGCCCTTTCTCTTGCTCGTAGATTTGAACGGTAGACACCACCTCTAACGACACTACACTACTCGATCAATCCCATGGGTCAGGTCCTTGCCGACCTAATCGACGAGCTAGAAATAGTGATAAATGTGGATAAGTTTACGCATCACTGACCGAGAACCGCTTCATTTTCCTCCCGATGCATAGCCTGATTTTGGGTTGGGGGTTGGGGCAGCACTCGATGATCTCCATGGTAGTGATCATTTTCTGGGCCGCTGCAGCCTGCCAGCCCGCCACCGCGCGTTCTTGGCCGAAGCGCCGTGGTCCGCATTTCAGGAAATGACTGATTTCTCTCTCTCAGTCGAGGAGTTTAGGTCGGTGGATGAGGCCTTTGAGTTCTCCGGCAACCTCATCGACATGGGCCTAACTACTATTCCTAGAACATCTGGCTGTTTTGCACGCCGACCGCTTCCGTGGTTTTCCACCGAGTGATAGACGGTCCTCAAACATAAACGCTATGCCTACATGCGCCGCCCAAACGATTTCACTCTCCTTGAATTTCTTCGAACTAGTGCTAGGTTCCGGTATGTTTTGAAGCACCCCCATCCGCTCTTCGGTATATCCCGTGAGACTTGCAGAAACTTGCCAAAGAGTGCTAATAATGGATGTAAAGGCCTACCCATACAGAATACAGACGAAGCAGGCCTTTAAGGCCTCAGTCCCGGTAGGTCGACTGAGAAAAGTAGCAGAGAAAGGCTATGGCAGTCAAGATACTGGAAAAGATTCAGGAGACCCCAACTTTCCTTAACCTCCTTTGGACCTCAGATGAAGCTCACTCCATCTTGAAGTAAAGGTAAATTAGAAGAGAAATGTCCTCTGGGGGACCTCCAGACCAAATGAGGTAGCCACCAAGCCCATACACTCCCCTAAGTGCACGGTATAGACTGCAATCTTAGTCAGAGGCATCATCGGAGCATTCTTTTTCCAGGAATCTGGCGCGACAGTGACAGTCACCAAGGAGCGATATGTTGTCCTCAAAACCTTCAAGAGGGGCTGCAGACCCTGTTCCCGTCGGTTATGGGGAAGTTCTGGTTCCAGCAAGATGGAGCAAGCTTTCACACCTCAAACCTCTCCCGAGACTGATTTTGAGTGGGCACCTCACAGCCCAGACCGTAGCCCCTCCAGATTTCTTTCTCTGGGGCTTCCTTAAAGACAGAGTGTACGCAGGGAGACCCAGGACCATCACGGAACTCAAGGAAGCCATCTGAGCCATTAGTCGGTCGGTTTGTAAGGACGTCATGGACAACTTTGTGCTGCGCCTCAAGAAATGCACAGAGCTAAATGGAGGTCATCTCGAACACGCGTTCTAGAATAAAGAAGAAAAGTCCAAAGACTCTCATGTTTTGATATAATGTTTTTAAACACAATAAACTAGTTATCACCAAAGTTTCATTCAATCCTTGCAGAAAATTCACAAATTAGGCCTATCGAAAGTTAGGGCCCGTTTTGGGGGGAGACCCTGTATAACTGATTTGTAAATTTTTTTGGTGCCATTAGAAAGTGCTTATGCATGGCCCAAACTTTTTTGTGTGTGTGTGTCCTAAAGATAAAAAAACTTACACTCATGATAAAGCCTCATTCCCGACGATTTTTTAACCTCGCTTTTTTTCTATCAACCATTCATTCTTTTTCATTTGATTTACACACCACCTCTCATTAATTTTTTGCAATAACTTACTGACTCGTAGCTTAAGCAAAAAGAAGTCTGCGTCTGTTGAAAGGCATTGCACGATACTGTGTGGGGGGGAGCTTTTTTCGATGGCGAAAGGCAAGTTTGGAGAGAGTTCAAATATATATATATATATGTATATATTTTGCTTCCAATTTATGCTACCCAAAGTACTTTCTAGAAAATGTATGAATATAGCCCAAAAAACATTTTATAATTGTAAATTAGAGACAATAGAAACTCGTAAAAACCTATTAATTTTACCCTATCATGATAATTTTGTCTGTAGTGCCCATTCTAAAACAACTTAATATTAAGGTAGCCTTTAAATACAATCATACATTAAAAAAAATCTCTTAATAAAGCATAGCCCCAATAATGATAATAATGTAATTTACCGAATTCCATGTTTAGATTGTAATTTATTCTATGTAGGCCAAACTTCCAAAAATGTTTCCATAAGGACCCAACAACACAAAAATGCAGTAATTAAGGGATATCTGAATAATGCCTTGGCTGTCCACAATTTCAAGATGGAACACGGAATTAACTGGTCAAAAACTGATACTATAATCCATAGTAATGATTTTATAAAGAGAAATATCCTGGAATCATTTTTAATCTGTCACACAAAGGAGAGTAATCTAAACATTAAACCAGGGCTGATTTCGCTAGATCCAATTTTATCACTTTTTCTAAAATCCGACTTATCTGATAGCATTAAAAAGTTGACCTCATAGGGAAACGTGCTAGGTATAAATACTGTCTTATTTTTTCTTACCATTGAGAGTTTGAAAATGTCGAATAGACGAAAGTACTAACTCCAATCCCTCTTTTATTCAGTTTCCTTCCGTGATACATATTCATATATATATATATATATATATATATATATATATATATATATATATATATATATATATATATATATATATATATAATATTATAAAGGGTGTTCCATTAAGACGGATCGAAGTTAGCAGTAAATAAAAGTATTATTGGTGAAAATTGAAAATTTATTGATTTCACTATTGGATCATGTTATTTGAGTCATGGCAATTATGTGTGAACAATAATATCGCCTAAATGTCCGCCAAGGCTTCGGCGGCACACCTCCACTCGATGGTCAAAATTTTTTATGGTCTCTCCATAGTTGCTCCTCGATCTCACCAATATGCCTTATTATCTCATCCTTCAGCTGTTGAGTTGTTGTTGGCTTGTTGGCATAGACCTTACTTTTGAGATGACCCCAAAGGAAGAAATCTAAAGGCGTCAAGTCACACGAACAATTTGCCCAATTGCACTCTAGGTTGGTCGATTGTGTTGACAAAAAAAAAATGGCGAAGTGCCCGAAATGCGTTTCTGTTTGAACGTCCATTTTCTTAATAGGCTTCGCTAACTTTAACACGTTGTTCGATTGTTAATCTTTCCATGGTTGAAATTGCCTAAGACTGAAGTTGTTAAATCTGAAAGAAAAATAAAAAAATCATTAGACGCTTAAGCTTAACTCACATTTAAAATCTGTCCGAGTTATTGGAACACCCTTTATATATATATATATATATATATATATATATATATATATATATATATATATATATATATATATATATATATATATATATATATATATATATATATATATTGTATGCCTTTGTGTGGGTATATTTTTAAAGTTTTTTTTCCCTTCCCTCCAGGTTGATGGGGAAGTATTCGAAGAAGCTGGTGAGCAAATGTATTTACCTAAATATTCTTCAGGCAACGGAGGAGCCGCTTCTGGACGAGTGAGTTGCGGCACTAGTGATTTTACTTGTTTGGGGGATCTTAAGTCACGTCATTTTTATTCTCTTTCCGGATGGTGAACTTTTTAAGGGGTTTAATACACCCTCTCACCAGTGTACGATCAGTCCAGGAATGATTAGGATAAATACTGGGAGGACAGACCCAATAAAACGACGTAGAAGTTTGAAAATAATCCCGAATATCCTGATCCTCTAAATACAGAGTCAGTTTCCAGGAACCAGTTAGTGGACAGGTGCGCCTAAATTTCGGTTGCCCCTTCTCCCTCCAAGGGATGGGGGAATTTGTTTCGGTTGCATTACGCATTTTTAGTGGTTTAAGAGATTGTGAACATAACACAATTTTTTTCCGTCAGGTTTCCTTACAGTGTGTTAAATATCTTTAATGTGTCTTCAGTTCGACTGTTAGTGTCCATGTCTTAATTTATTCTTAGGAACTTAAAAGCGCCCTCCACACCCCAGCATTAAAAGTTGTAACGATTTTATGCTAATTGTGTGTTGTTGTTTTTTGTAGTTCATTTTTTTGTTGCCCATATCCTTTTCCCATTGCTGAGTTAGTTTGCCTTCTTTGGATTACGAAATTTGCTCTCTTTTTTCATTAACTATATTTTTAACCTTTTCGTTCTTCCCACGTGCACATATCCTCCTGGGTGGTGTTGTCAACGTTGATTTCCGTCTTGTAACGAAATAAGTTTTTATCATCAATTTGGAGATAATTTGTTGCACGGTTTATCCTCTTCGATGACTCCATTTACGCGTGTTATGTTTGCCTAATACCCGAGTGGGAGAGTGGACTGTTCCGGTTCCGTTTTGGGCAGGGCGTCATCTGGTGGAATGGGCGACAAACCGTTTTCTGAGGAGCGAGCTCCTTCCTCCGTCGAGGCCATATTGATTATATAACTGGTTCCACGCTCGCTCGCTTTCTTTCGCCGGTCTTCTCAGTTCGGGCATTTTTCCCTCTCCACGTCTTCTTTCCGTTAGTTTTTATTCTCCCATTTTTACGATCATGGTACACAGCCTCCCGGCTCTAAATGGATCACCCTAACTTTCTTTGTCAATGATAAAGGAGGGTATTTTTTTCTCCGTTACCATGGTTACGTCGTTTAACGCATCTCTACTACCGGTCGCGTGAAGCGAAACTGACGCTACTCACGTGGTTTCCAACCTTGAATTTCCGCTTCTTCCTCGCTTGGGAGTGGGGCTAGTCATTGTAGTCATGGCTAGGGATGCAGTCGGTCATGTGCTGCTCTTGTTGAGGTAATGATGTTTTGGGGATGTGTTTATCCCAACAAGTTTGGGTCCTTCGGTTATGTAATAACATGCCGGAGTCTGTGTTTTAACCCCGTCCAGACACATTTTAGGCCGATTTTTGTGGTGAATTAACAAATGGTGCTGGTCGATCTAGTTTATGGGAAAAAATGTGCGTTTTTTTATATGAAAGGGTTGCCTTTTCTAAGCCTGCTGCCTCCCAGAAATTATTGATTTGACTTATTGAAAAGTGTTTGTAATTTACTAAAGAATAAGAAGCGAAAACCATTTCTTCGTCCAATTTAAAGCAGAATCAATACCAACGTGAGGCTATCACAGAAAGGAGAGATCTGTAAAGAGTGGTGAAGAAAGAAAATGTGTGGAACATATATTGTTGCAGATCCTCTTGAAGGCGTTGGACCCGATAGGGCACGCAATCGTCTAGCTGTTGGCCGTATCCCATGTTAGCATCTGATTATATATATATATAGAGAGGGGGGGATATATATATATATATATATATACACACACATACACATATGGCGCCATGCGTGTGGAGTTTATATTCGCCTTTCAATGATCAATGATGTTTAAAGAGGGAAATTGGTGTGGGGATAGTTAGAGGAAAGATAGATATAAGTATGTGTAATTAAGAGAGAGAGAGAGTTGTATGTGCCAGGTCGTCTGGCAAACTCAGTAATTTTAAATGCTTTAGCGTTCAAGCCTTTGTTTTCGTATTTTTGCTGCCCGTTTATAATTGTAACACCGAAACCTTCGTTCGCTGTAAATTGTTATATACAATGCGGTCACTTTTTTCATGGGAAAGCAAACTATTACGGTCGACAAAAATATCGCTTTTATGTTCTCGTACTGCATAGGTGAGCGATTAGTGCTCACACTCGTTACAAACCATAATACACAATGACATTTCTTGTCGGTCCCGTTTTTTTAATAACATTGTAACTATTTGACAGATTCTATCGATATTTTAATCCTTTATGTTGTTTCACATTCTCTTTAGAATGATATAATTTCCAAAGTCCTCCCAAGGTTAGCCCATTAATTGTTTTAGCAATAACAACATAACTATTCCGTCGATTCTAACGAAATTTGAAACCCTTATGATGTTTTACATTATGTTTCGAATGGTATGATTGTCAAAGTCCTCCCAAGATTAGCCGGAGAATTATTTAGCAAAAACATCATAACTATTCCGCCAATTCTAACGAAATTTGAAACCCTTGTGTTGTTTTACGTCCTCTTTAGTCCAGCACGTGACTTTGGTCAGCAGACCTTGTTTGGTGCCAGTTTTTTTATGAGTTCCCGAAAGATAAGAGGCTCAGATCTAACAAAACGTATAATATGCTATGAGAAAATGATAGTGTTGTTAATGATATTAAGTGATCCGAGTTTTCTAAATATAGACCCAAACTAATTGGGAGGGACCAATATCCGTTTCGGTGAAATTCCGTAAGTAAATGTATAAAAGATGAGACCAATAGATTTCTTGCTACATTTTTGTTTTTAAGTTAAAAGTTCTAGACCGAACTTGGATTTTAGCATATTTTTAACTAGCAACTTAAACCAACTAACCTGTCGGATTTCTACGCCCAAGGTACTGTGTTCGATTTCTGGCGACAATAGAAAAAAAAATTGAACCATTCATGACATCGGTCAGTTCCGGTCACGTACGTCACACAACCAATCGTAACTCTTTCATTCTCCCTTTCACACACCACATCGCTTTTCCGTCATTGAACCTACCAAAGGAATATTTATATCCACATACCCCTAACGCGGAACGGGTGGTCCTTAGACCACCAAGGATCTTTTGGTCAGTGGTCAAGCCACATTACTCCCCATCATTCCTGTACGTACCTCTTTCCCCCAAGAGGATCACTCCCTTCTGCACTCGGACTTGAAAGCGATAGTCATTATGATCCTTGTGAATTTAATTATCCGCTCGGCACTGGAGCCGCGATTTCAAACTTAACTCACCTAGCAAAAATGTAAGGTTGCTTTCGGACTTTTATAAAGCTCTCTTGTTTTACTCTTTATGTCACGAAATGGGCCTAAAAATTGTCTAAAAGTTTTATAACTTTATAAAAGAGAAGCCATTTGATAAGTACAAACGCAATTGATTATTGATTGAGAGATTTGAATTCGGGGGATTTTCTATTAACACAATCCTATCGGGTTGCTCATTTAAAATATTGGAAAAAAATTGTATTTTTTCTTCTCCGTTCGGAACTCCATTATCCCGCATATTGAATGTGCCAGGAAGCTGCATACATGGCAGAGTATGCCGGTGCCAACTTGTGTATATGGGAATGAGGCTATAGTCTGGAAGAAGGAAAGAGCTAGAGACAAGTTGAGAGGGTTGCTCGGTGCGATAAAGTTATGAACGATTGGGAAAGGCGAAGTGGGACTGTGTTCTGAGCTGAGAATGGGATGTAAGAAGAATGAATGTGAAGAGAATATATGAGAGTGAGAGCAAGCGATTGATATGTGTGCTTGGAAGGAGGTTGTGAGAGAGGGGTTCTTAGTGACTTCTCCAGTGTTTTTGGACGTGCCCGGCTCGGAGACCGGATTGTGATCTATAGCGACTCACAAAGCGCCCTGAGTGCTCTCGGGGCATTGGAATCTCCGCATCCCCTGGTTCGCGATATCCGTGACGCCACGGTTTTGGCGAGCCGGGCAGATGTCGAGATTATCTTCTGCTGGGTTCCTGGACATGTAGGAATTGCGGGGAGGGCGCCAAAGAGTCCGCGAGGACTCTGCGACCGGACCAGCGTTTCGCTCTTCCTCACACCGACTACATGGCAGGAATACGGACAGCTCTTCGGACTGCTTGGCAAAGAAGATGGGAGACGGTCGAAGGGAACTTAAAGTTGCGTGCCATTGCGCCGCGACTGTTCCCATGGACCTATCCCCCAATGCCGCGGCGGCTTCAGGTTGCTTTCTGTCGTCTTCGAATCGGACACACTCGTGTGACGCATCGCTACTTGATGGAGCGCTCGCATGCGCCCTATTGCAACGACTGCGTCGTCCCCCAGACTGTTCGGCACATTCTTGTCGAATGTCCCAGTCTGGGTGATCTTCGCGCACGATACCTGTCCCGGTACCGTGATGGGCGGGGTCCCTACCGCCTGTCCCTTGTACTCGGGACGAGTGCGTGCACCATGACTGGTTGACTTTTGGGGGGAGGCCGGCCTTCTCCCTATTATTTAAGCAGGGTTTGTTGTTTTGTTTTGTTCTTTGCATTTGTTCCTTTTCCTTTAGGTTGCACGCTCCTGCGCTGGGGACCCTCCCCCTGACGCACCAGCTTGCTTCCTTTCCCCCTTTTTGGGGTGTTTTTTTCGTCTCTTTAATTTTATTTTAAAGTAGCCTTAGAACTAGGCCGGTTTTAATACGGCGACTAATGCCCAAGTAGGCAGTCGCCAGATGAGCTCTTAAAAAAAAAATCCAGTGTTTGGAGGAGATGGTACAGCACATAGCTCCCCATCGCTATGTAGTTTAGTTTTAAAAACAAACTGGCATTCCATACTTTTTAAAAGTTGTTGCAACCATGATTTATTGGGGGGGGGAGTAGTATTAGAGACGCACACTTGTGTAATCCATTACAGGACTTTTATCCAATGAGAAACGGAGTTGAGTATGAAAAAAGACAACAGGATGAATGCGGTTAAATAACGACACTGAGATAATAACAAGGACCTATAACAAGCTTGTAAATCCTGTTAGGCAGGAAAAGGCATAAGCTAACTGCCTGAAATAATGATAGATTTGACTCTTGGTCTTGTGTATGTTTAGTTTTGGAGGGAGGGTGAGGGGGGTTAAATGCGTTCATGTGTGTTGTCAAGAACGACCACATTTTCAGGGTGTGTTCATAGCACTCAATGAGGAGAGAGGAGCAGAGATTAGTTGGTGCGTTACTTGAACGTCTTAGCCGAGTTGTTTCCCATGGCTTACTTAGGTACGCCTCTCGTTAATTCTCTATCATGCCTGGCTTACCTTTAGATTTTATTTTGTAGGTTTGAGCGCCTCTGCTCTTTGTACAAACCTATTCCCAGAGGTATATAATAATCTCTCCAGGTTTAATCTTTGCTGTTCTGGCATTCGTTATTTTTTGTGTACTTTCTCCGCTGAGGGAAGACTCCACCCTCTCATTTGGTATTTAATTTAATTGCATCACCTGCCCCCTCCCCACCGGCAGGATAATATTAAGCCCGAGGGCACTGGGTGAGTGTGGATTGAAACCACTTCCTTTGCTGGGTTCTATTGTCAAATGTGCGCGGGAAGAAAGAGAGTGGTGTTGAGATTGGCTATGTGACTGGAACTACCTGTGTGCGTTCGGCTGCGCGTCTCGTCCTGTGTCCCTCTCGCGGTCATCGAACACGGTACCTAGGTGTGGAAATCCCTCTCCTTATTCCACTAGACTACGAGAGCGGTGGTGACACCAGTTTATTTTTAGAATAAATAAAGATAGCCGAAAGGGACGAGTGTGGCGGCATGATCGTAGCTATCGAAATAGCATTTAGTGTATTTGGTCTTTTCTGTAGTGAACATATTAAAGCGATGAAATATCCGATGCTCAGGGCGATAAAGTGAAGATAAAGGGGTGAGTAAAGGTAGGGAAAAAGAGCCGCTCAACACCAAATGCAGGTCACTGGCGGGTTAGTAATTCGCAGGTTGAGCTGGGAAGAAATTAGTCGTAAACGGGTGTCACTTCGCTGTATTACTACAGTTTATAAAATTGTGTAGTAGCTTGTCTGCTGGTTCTCCTCTGATCTTAATGGCCCCTTCATTGATTCACTTTGGTGTATCTGTCATAGCACTCATTTGAATTGAAAATATAGACAATCAATGCATTGGGTTTTAATACTAATAATGACTTATTCAACCTTCGTTGAATAGAGTGAGTTTAAGTCATTTCGTGTAGAGGCGAAACAAATATTTGGAGGTTCGATAAAAAAAGTTTTTAAAAAATATTTCCAATTATAATTATGTGTATCATATACTAATCAACAGATCCGAGTGTGTCATTATACAAAAACTTTCTAGGATGGAAATAACTATTTTGAGAGACTACCAGTCGTTTTCGAGCCTGTTAGCTTCAAACGCTTCCAGGACATTTGGTCTACACATACCATCAGACAAGCTAGGCTACTTGGTAGAGAATCGAAGGTCTCCCGTTTCTCGGACGTGGCCGTTGTGGTTAAAGCCCTCAAGGGCAGCGGCGCCTTCGTCCGACGAGTGCCCCCTGAGTTCTACCCGCTGTAAGGCTAAGGCCATCTTCATGAGGGTCTTGTCGAAGAGGCCCCCTCACATGCTTTGAGGTTGAGTCTGTGAGGCATTTTCCTTCAATGGGATTGCTGTTGATTCCCGGCTAACTGGGAAAAGCTGCGAGGGCTCCTCTCTTCCGTCTTCCTTTTTTGTTGTTTTTAGGAGGCTAGATTTGGCGCGGGCCCCTTGCCTACCCTCCACCTTCACAGTTTAAAAGGGTGTTGCGGCCCCACCATCACAGGATGAGGGCGGGGCGGGGACAGAATTTGCACATTTCTCCGTTCTCTGCAGCCGACTTTGATGTGGCGGGCTTCTTTCGTCTCACCGTACGGTTGCCGAAGATCTTTCTCTTTGGATATTTGATCAGTATGCGCACCCCTTTGGTGAGACTACACGATCAATCCAAGAGGGCAGGTCCTTGCCAGCCTGATCAAAGAGTTGGAAATTTATGTCCTAAATATAGACGAGTTTACGCTTCACTTTTCGATAACCGTTTCTTTCTCTTATCTCGATACGTCCATTTACTCTCCAGACTCAGCCTGATTTTTTGGTGGGAAAGAGTAGATAACCTTCATGGTAGTTTCCACTTTCTTTTCAAATAGCATTTTCTGGGCCACAGCCGTCTGAGAAACCGCCTCGGGTTTTCTTGATGCAGGCAAAGTGGTTAGCTTATCAGGAAATTACTTCTATCCCATTCGAGGAGTTTAAATCCGTTGATGAGGCCTGTGTGTTCTCCGACAACTTCATCACCCTTGGCCTAGCTACATCTGCCCGTTTTACACACCGTCAGCTTCCTTCGTGATAGGCCGTGTGTGAGACAACCCTGTTAGAAAAGAGATATCCCTATAAGCGCCACCCGAACATTTTCACCGTCAGTGAATTTCGTCGTGTGAGGGCGACATTCAAATATTTATCGAACCACGCACGCCGCGCTGCAGGACGGTCGCATACGCGTCTTCACTAAACGGGAAAATCCCTCCTGCAAAAGTGTGGAAGAGCGTCTGTGGCTTATTTCTAAGCGACAGCTTTCGCCACATTCTCTAGGTGCTCCGCTAGCTTTTATTGTATGTCGTGAGCTCGCTGAAGGCCGCGAACTGGACTTTACCTAGAGAGGCGGAGAACCCTTCAACGACGGTTTACGTTGTGAGTTGCTTTCTGCTCTCTCTTCATGCTCTAATACCGCCCCTGGTCGGGACAATATCCCGTATGCTTACCTTTGACACCCAGGTTAGCATTGCATGACTTTTTCCCCCCCGACCCCGGAGCGTGCTCCCTTCTAACTTTTGCGTTTGTTTGTTTTGTTTATAGTTTTTAATCTAGCTTAGCATTGGGCTGCAAATTGATGGCCGCGACTTATGTTCTTGGGAGCAGTCGCCAGATGGGCGTTGTAAAGGGGGAAAAATGCATGACCTTTCTGTTCGACTTGTTAAACAGGATCTGAACATGGAAGACTCCTGGCGAATAGCTACCGTGCTTAATTTTCGAAAGCCAGAGTGAGATCACTTTATCCCGGCTGGTTTCCGCCCAATTTCTCTGACTTTCTGAGTTTGCAATTTGATGGAGAAACTAGTTAATATTAGATTACCTCATTTCCTCGGCGGTGGAGGCCACAATGTGGCTTTCGCAACCTAGACCCCACGTTGGGTGCTCTGTTCCGACTGAAAAATAAATGGTATCTGCGAGGACTTCCTTTTAGACAGCATTTCGTTACTGTATTCGTTGATCTGGAGAAGGCCTATGCTGGTTAGGAAAGTTCTACCCTATTTTAGCTTGTCACAATTGTCTCGCATTTCTTTGTAGCACACCCTTGCACTCCGGACGGGTTGATGTACACAGAGTTGTGGATTATCCGACTTGTTTGTATTTGTTTTTAATCTATCCTAGTATTAGGCTGTAACGCGATTATGACGACATTTACCCTAGTAGGCAGTCGCCAGTGTCCTTAAAAAAAACAAAAAAAAATTCGTATCATATCCATGTTTTGCCTCCTTTCACTGCCTCACATTTCCTGGGTAATGAAACAAGTGCGTTGGAGTCCCCCCCCTCCTTGGACATATTAAAGTAGAAATCTGGATAGATTAGTAGAAGAAATAGTGAGAGGGTATAGTGGTAAAATTTTTGAAAAGATTGTCGTGGTATATATAGCAAGGACCGAGGGATGGTGTAGGTGCGTATAGGTTTGGTACGTACTTCAAAACTCTGTGATTAAGTTTTCTCTCTAAAAGTGCTATATTTGATTATTATTATTACGTTATTTTTAATCTTTGAGGGTTTCTAGTGCCATGTTCAGCATTTCGAGGATTGAATTAAATACTTCTAAGAAACTAGACCTTTAATTAAAACATGAACCAAAAATTCAAATCTAACAAACAAACTACACAGTTTTGAATTAAACAAGTTTAAGTGAGGCTTACTAAATTACACAATTGAATATACATTAATGGTTGACCCAAAGCTCACTTTAATATTGAACGCTAATTGACCTTCATATAAATAGATAATGGCATTTAATTACCTTTAAAGCCTCACACGAGAATCGGGTTTGAGACTGATCTTGGCCTCAATTTTTATGTAACCTCAAGAATGTTGTTTTCGAGGAGGCGCGAGGATAGCTCGCGTGCGACGGATGACGTTAAGCACGTTGTCTTGGTAAGACGATTTCACCAACGGGACAGGGAAAGTAGGCTTCTTCCATTCTTCGGGTTAATCTGGGAATAATTCGCACTGACGAGCTAGTAACAAACGAGGGTATCCTTTGACGAAGGGGAGTGCTTGAGGGAGTTCAGTTTGGGGTATTCCTCAATGGTGAGGACTATCTCTGTGTTTTGGGGGTGCGCCAGGATAGGAGGCTTCTCTGACGAGAGACAGTTAAGCTTGTTTCTCAAATCAAGTTAACTAAAGTTCGGTGTGACCACCAGAAACTGACTCAACGATGAGCTTCTTCTGTGTCCCTTTCGTTGGTTGCTGGGCCTCTAGCCTGACTTAGTTGTCTCGATGACTAACACGATCTACCTCGTTCTTCTGCCGTAATCGGCATATATAATTCTCCACCCCACTGGGGCTAGAGGAAGGGGGGGGGGTGGATGAGAACGGTGGCCTTAAGTCTCCTCTAGCGGTTTTTCTCAGAGCGACTTTTACCTAGCCTTAATAGCACCTTCTGTCTTTAGGCTGACGCTCCTCTAATTTCGTTTATGAAGTGAAATTAAATATCAACTCTTAGGGGAAATATTCCCGGTTTAACCAATGTTATGCTCACCGAGGTCCGACATGTGATGATTAGTGCATTATGTGGTTTTGGCCGGCCTTTCTGGTTATCCTCGAGGCAAGGGGGGAGCTAAGTAATAGAATTACGCCGCCAAATTGCCAGGACGTTGCGGTTACCGAAAAGGGCCTCAGTTTTGAGGGTGGGATAGCGATTTCCCTACAGATAACAAAGAAAGTTTTAGTTCGAATTTGAAAGATTTGTTCCCTGGTGAAAGGTATCTCCAGCAAAAGTAAAAATAACATAAAGAGTACTATGTATAGCATACTATAAGTTGGTAGATCCCTGATGAAAGGGGAGCTCTGGCATTTTAGATTAGTAATTTATGGCTTTGTCACAATTGGTCGGTATTCAAGCCTTTGTAGTGATTTGGTAAAAACGTCACTACGATTAGTTAAATTTGGGTAATATTTTGACGTAATTTAGAGTTTGTATATTCGGGTTGTTATTTTGTCCCTTTAGGTTAGTGTTATCATTTTAGTAAGGTCTTCAATTCACGGCTAATAATACACTACACTCGCAATGTAGCGTAGTTGTATTTGGTTAGTGTGTGTATTCTCGATCAACGTTTGCTCCTTGGTGGGTGAGATGTCCTCCCCTTGCCGTATCTTTTATTACCGAGTCCATAAGAACAAAAAAATTGTCCGTCGAGAACTTCACGAGCCCGCCGGAGGAGAGCCTCTTTAAATAGTTCGTCTGTGTAGTCCCATTTGTATTGTCCGGTCCGTTGACCATCGACAATATGGTCTGTGTCCACCTCCGGAAACTGGCTCCCTTCGGTAGCATATAGCCTGAGGTTAAGCATCCTCTAGTAGTACATGTACCTGCGAGCCCGATTCTTCGATAATGATGTCCTATTCGATCGACGTGACTGCAAGGCCTTTGGGGGGCCGGGGAGCGTTCTGCCGGGCGGCCATAGCCTGGACTCTAGGATCCCATGAAAGGGCATTGCTCAAGGCCAGAACTTTTTGACCGCCCTGCCAAACGGATAATGAAATTCATAAAAAAATATCAGAATGACTATCGCAATCAAGTCCGACTGCAGAAGGGGGGGGGGGGAGTTCTTGGGGTGAAGAGGTAAGTAGGAGAATGATGGGAGTATTGTGGCTTGCCACTTACCAGCGAGTGAAAGATCCTTGGTAGGCTAAGAGAGGGGCCACCCGTTGGCCGCTCGACCAGCATGGTGTTTAACTCCTTCGCGAAGGTACCAGACCGGGTCATTTTGGCAATAAGTTTTGCAATTCGGATATAAGGAAACGAGCTATGAGGAAAAGTGTTTTATTATTTTTCGATATAACTACCCTCGATTTCAATGCACTTGTCCCTGAGACTTCGAATTCCCGACTGCTGTTCAATCCACTCCTGGACGGCGAGCTGGACATCTTCATCGTCCTTAAACCGGCGTCCACGCAGTGCAGCCTTGTGCTGGCGGAGTAAAAAGTAGTCGCTAGAGGCCAGATCTTAACTGTAGGGGGATGGTTGAGCTCCTCGAATCCGCACTCGCGCAGGGCAGCTTTTGCAACTCTGGCCTTGTGAACTTTGATGATGTTGAAGTCGATCATGGGGCGTGAGGTTTCTAGGGACCCAACGGGCAGAGACCTTGGTCACGGTCAAATTGTCGTGGATGATGTTGATAACACTTCCATGTGATATTTCAAATTCTCGCTCGATTTCTTCGACCTTCACCCCTCGATTTTCGAGGATCCTCCTCTCCCTACGGGCCACATTGTCCTCGTTGGTCACGTCTGACGGGGGTCATCTTCAAGGGACTCACGACCATGGTGGAACTCCATATTTCAGCGAGCAATGGTTGCATAGGAAGGGGCGGTGTCGGTGTACACTGCAACCATGCGTTCATGGATCTCTTTTGCATTCTTGCCTTCCTTAGTCAAAAATTTGATCACTGCACGGTCTTAACCTTCTCCATTATTTAAAAATTTGTGACTGACAATCTGCGATCATCTACTGCTTCTTAAATAGACGAGGCAGGAGCGTGCGGCTGCAGGTCCCGACTTGTCATAACTTGTCCTAACACCCCTACAAACAGCCATCCCCGTTCCTCTGTTTTGCCTTACCGATTCGCAAAACTTATTGACCGCCCCTCCTCGACTTATGCCCAAGTGGGTACTTGCCAGATGGGCTCCATAAAATTAAAAAAAAAAAAATGTCCGCCCCTCGTATATGCATTACATTATTTTGGTGGATTTCTCAATTTGCAGGAAAGTAGGCTTTGGGACACACTACACTCTGCGACCCTTTCCTTGGCAGCCTTCGCGTAGGTGACGTTAACTTCTCTTTTTTTGTTTTTTTCTTTTGTTATTTATTAGTAGGACACGCCATTGCCCTATGTGTGCCACCACAATTGAGGTACGTACGTTACTCTACGTTACCTTTACATTCACGTCAGGAATGACCATGTTCGGCGCAAACAGAACAAACTAGAGTTGTAGAGTTTGGGCAAGTCGCAGTGGTATGTTTGTTGTATCTGTAGCACTTGAAGCACATTTGCAGGTCAACGAACTCTTAACGTTCAATCTGCTCAGGGCAGATACAGACATTAGAGAGGAGGAGGCCAATTTATTTTGCTTTTATCGCCATCGTGGTTTCGGTGAATACTACTTTGAACACGTGGGTGTAGCTTTTGAATTTAATAACCTCGGCTACTTTCTCCCACGAGTGATTCGAAGAATCTCCTCAGTTATTTCGTCAGTAGAGTGGCCTCCAACCCAGGGGTCGAGGCGGCGGCAGATTACGCTCCTATGGCAGTGTCTGAGCCTTGAGGGGTTTTTTTGTAGGACTTCTGTGGCACGCGTGGAGGTGACAGCTTCGATGTCCCCCTCCCTTGCACAGAGAGCCGAATAGCCATTAGGAATATCAATTAGGCGCATGGGAGCAATATTCAGCTCACCGTAAATTTTTTGGAAGATCCTACCCATGTCTGGTTTTAGCCGGTCAGGTACGGTCCGCAAGGCTATACGCCCGGTCTCCTTCATCACTCCGTCATTTCACCCGACGGTATAATTTGGGAGAGAATCGGGAGGCCCGAGTTTCTGGGTGTGGGTAGCTGTGCGTGAATGTGTGTGGTTAGGGATCCGTTTTGAAAAAAAGGGGGAAAGGTGTCCAAAACCAAAATTCACCACTTTACCTTCAGGCTGCGACTAAATCCCTCTTCCTTTCCCTTCACTAGCCTGCATAGAGGCCAGTCAAGGCGAAAAAGCCACTCGAACGTTTCTCCGCCGCAAAGCTTTCCAGGCCGCACACGGCTAAACGGTATTTTGAACACAATCAATCCGAATTTAAGACATCACACTGAACCGCGTAGCGAGTATCTGAAAGAACAATCCAAATGACAAGCGTTCGTCCCCCCTTAAATTGAGCTACTTTGTTGGGGGAGGGGGCATGCCCAACACACCCGTCTTGACCTATAAAGACCCCCTGGATTTGAGAGGTCACAAATTCAACTAGCAGCAACAAGCGCACCATAAATATAAGCCAATCTGCAACACAACTAATTTGGTGAAACGCCGTCTCACGTGGACACGAAGCATCTTCAATCCTCTAATCTTTCACGTCTTTGTCGCGGTGAGATTGCTTCATCAAATTCAACCATCTACTTTAACACTACCAACTGAATTTATGAGGGTAATTATAAGACTGAGTTTTGTCTTAGTAATTAAACCACTGAAAGGCTAATGAATATATCTTTTCAAGACCTTACTCACACTGTTCGGTTGACCCTTACTATCATTTATCTTTATTTTTATCCATCCGCTTTCAATTTTCTGGATTTGCTGGTTTTCCCTATGGTCATTATTTCTATACAATTAACCGATAAACTTTTACGGGTGGACATCGCCTTGTTAGTTCAGTTTTCTTTCTTTAAATTGTTCGTTATCTTTAATGCCCTATTCTCTCTCTAGTCCGATTTTTCTTAAGAAAAAAAAATCGGTCAAAATGGCATTGGAAAATACTTCCTCAGATTTCGATCTCGGGGTCAAAGGTCGAGCTATCATCAAAAGGCAAATAACAGTCTCAAATAGTTTCTCCATCCCTTAGTTAACCTACAGAGTAAGTTGAATCCAGTCAGATCTCCGTACTTCTGTAAATCAATTAGATTTAAAAAATCCCAACATTCGAGAATTCTAACCACGAGAATGATCCAGCACTAGAAACTGAGTTAGATTTACGGATTGATTTCGAATTTGAAGTCACGTCCCAAAATTAACGCTCTCTCGCTGAAAGGAAAAGTCCCTTTTCCAACCCCCCCAACTCTCCCCTCGATCTTAATTCTGATCTTAGAACGATATCGTTTTGCTTAAGGAAAAACAAATTTTATCGTCTTGCTTAGGAAAAACAAATTTGAATCGGCACCGTCCACTCTTGCGATTATTTTTCAGGCCGCCAGTTTTACCTCACAATTTTGTCGGTTCCCAAACTAACATTTCTGATTCCGCAATATTAACGTACTTCAAGGGCTATTTGCGAGACTCTGCTTTTACTATAGTAAAGCACTTCTGCACTACTTATGAAAATTGAGGTTGCTCAATTTTTAAACGGTTTCTGAACATACTTGCCATTACCTACCACTCTCTCTAAAATTCTCTCACCTCCCCTCACTTCAGCAATCTAACTTGTCTAAGTAAGCCCCTATGATTGAATGAAATTCACGTCCTCTTACAGGGCTTGCGACCCCCACCCCCAAAACTTTTTTTTTTTTCAAATCTCTTGTAGTTTTTTTTAAACAAAAACAAACGCTACAAACATTATAATAACGTAGAAAAAAATAGCTATCTATTTTTATTATATTAATTAGTTTAATAATATTATAGTAAGAACAGATCACTGATCGAGAATTGCGGGCACCCATGATAGCCATAACCTGCAGAAGGAGAGATGACTTATGAGTCTGTATCAGAGAAATAACCTTAATTTGATACATATTTGTTGAAATTATAAACCTAAATATGAATTTTGAAGAAAATAATAAGTAGCATTAATTTCTTGAAAAATAGTGTAATTTTGAAAACAAAAAACAAACCAAACCGGGCGGGGGGGGGGAACGGCTGTTTTTTTATTTGCCAACCCTGTCCTCTTACCAGAACCTAAGAATTTCGAAGTGTTTCTTTGGAGGGAGTGTTGGTAATAAACTTTTGTCACATAATTTACGGCAAAAAGCCTACTAATTTCAAAAGGGATGTCACCAAGGCTGTCCACAACACTTGGATCCTTGAGGGTTGCTATTCTGGAGGTAATTTATCCATTGAGACTCTTTAACCAGGGCGTGCAACCAGTTCAGGTCCCGCCTGGAGAAGGTTGTGAAGGCAGATAGAGGGTAGCCATTTCAAATGATTTCGCAATCTCATATATTATATTGTTCTATTTGTGTAAATTCTCATGAAAATTATTTTCATTTGGTACACAATTTGTTTTGTTTTTTAACGTGTACAATTTGTATTGATTTACCTGAAGCCTACTGTATTCTACCATTCGGACCTTAGAAAAGCTAGTGTCAATAAATGTCTAAATACCCCCTTTGAACAATCCTTCCTACCAAATGACCGATAACTATCTTAAGCTACCGAATCCCTCAATTTATAATAATTCAACTAAAAAAAATCGAACTAAAATCAAATCACTGACATCGACCCGTCCAAGTTCTTCCTCTAACGTATTCGAATGGAGCACATTCACGAGACGCACCGACATTTGATGGAGCGCCCCATTGCTCAATACTCCGTGGTTCCCCGGAGTGTCTGGCACATTCTTTTCGAGTGTGTCAGTCTGGGGGATCTTCGCTCCCGGCACCGAGTGGGGTTGCTAGCGATTGTCCTTTGTACTCGTGACAGTTTCATCTTCTCTCGATTTTGGCTTTGATTTTTTTGCAGGGGACTACTGTCCCTTATTGTACATTGTTCGATTGCATGCCCCGGCGCCAGAGGGAGGCCCCCGATCATTTAGTTTCCTTTGTTTTTTTAGTTGTTTTTATTTTAATATAGTCTGATTAGTAAGTTGATTTTATTTCGGTGACTATGCCCCTGGTGGCAGTCGCTAGAGGAGCGCCCTTTTGAAATCTTAATCCTTTATTATTTTATCTACAGTTCAAGGCAAAAGTTATTCTTGTTTTTCAATTTTAGCCTTAAATCTTTACGAATATAGGGGATATGTGCCATAGAAGTCTTTTAATGTCTTACCAGCTAAACTTGCCATTTTTAATATTTTCCCCTTGTAGGGTGAAAAGGCGTGACAAATATAGGGCACCTTTTTATAATTCCTATGATTGGAACAATCACTGTAAATTGTTAAGATAGGTAGGAATTCAGAGGTCATCATCTAATGACTGCAAGAACATCAGCCTGAAAAGACAAAACTTTCTCCCTGTTCAGTATGAGTGCAAGAAAACCATTTTTTTGGTAACATTTTCTTATCAGTAGCTCGTGAAGATTGGTTGTACTTTGAATGTTAAACCCAATTCCCTTCTGCTACTGTTCTTTTCATTCTTAAAAACCATTTCAAAGATATCTTATTAGAGTTCATATAACGATTTGTTTCCCGCCACTTGCAATTGAGAGAAGATAGAAAAAAAAACACACCACTCTTTGCCTTTTAATGTACCGATGTTCTGAAACACCACATCTCTTTTCCCAATAACTACTTCCCTGCGTGTAATGCCCTGACCACCTCCGTGGCTGGCTAGTTGGCTTTACTCCCTCGATGACTGCCAGACCAACTAAAAGTCTGTGGCAACAGATCTTCAGATCCTGATCCTAGCCATCCTGTCTAGGATTGGTGCGGCTTTTTAAGGAAATCCAGTTGGGAGCTCCGGCCTTTGGGAAGAGACCGGTCCACTTGGCATCTTATGTTCAGAGCGTTGCTGTACATATCGCGAACCCCATTGTCAAGGAAAACTAGGGACAGGAGCGGAAGGACGCGTGATATGACCCACCAAACCCCTTTTTATTTTTTCAGTGGCCGGACCTTTGCGTTTTGGCTAAAAACAGCACCACTGATCGGTGGAGAGGCTCATCTCAAACCATTTTTTTGCGATAAATGGGCAGCTCAACCTCTGTGATGGAGGTGTCCTTTCCTGCGCTTTCTAAGCCCCTTCCCCAATCTTTTAACGGAGAGGGCGTTTGTCGCTCTCGATTTCTATCGAGTTCCCTCCGGCCGTCCCGCTGGGGGGAGGGGGGCTGTGTAGTCCATTTCATTTGGTACCTGGCGGAGCTGCACGTCCTCCCGGCCCGAGTGCAAATTAGGGAAGCCCTCTCTCTGTCCCTGAGCTGAATTGAACACACTGATGGGGCCTGGGAAAGTTGTTGGTACGCTTTAACCTTCACCCCCCCACCCCCACACTACTTTACCCTATTATTTTTAGTATTATTATTATAATTGGATATTTTATTAGCATTCTTATTAATTATTTTATTATTATTTTTGTTGTATTATAATTGCTTATTACGATAACGGTATTATTATTGGATTATTTTAATTATTTATTAATAGTATGTTATTAATATTTATTATAATTACGGCTTGCCCCTCAACCCTTTCTTTCCCCATCTGTACAGAGTTCGGCCCAGTAGCCATGGTGCCTTGGTGGACTGCATGTCATCCTGAGATCACCTAGCACCAGGATCTGATATTAATAGGTGATCACCCCCATCCCTACTCGTTAGTGGACCCGCCTATCTCTACCTCTCTATACCTACTAGTGCCTTACCGATCGATCGGCACCGGCCGATTAACATTTTTCTCAATATTTTTGGTGTTCAAAAATCCCCCCAAATATTGCCTGAAGTTTGAAGTTTAATTTCTTCCCGGTGGTATACTCTACAGTTACGAGATTTGATCATCACTTGCCTACATTTATTTTCATATTACTATAAAAGTTTCATCAACTCTCGCTTACTATTTTTTCTATTGAAAATTTTTATAATGGTTGGTGAAAAAGTGTTAGAAGAATTTCCAGCGATTAAAGTGAATGTTATTATTATGATTAAGATAAAAGCTTGACTCAACTAGATCAACTGGAATAAAGAAAGGCCACTCTTTCTAACTCCGTGACCATTCCAGAAAATGTTGAGTCACTAAAATGAGTATAAGTAAAACGGTGGGTACGTTTATCCCTTCCTACAATTAGTATATAAATAAAAAGTTGTGACACAGTTTTTTCACCATTCATTTTATAAAAATTTGTAATAGAAAAACGGTGTCAAGAGACTTGTGTCGTAAATTGAACGAGTTCTATGTTTCACATTGTGGTTATTATCGCAAAATTTATGACTTTTTATTATCTTTTACATTCCTGAAGCAGTAGAAAATATTTTTTATATTATATATAGCATGCAAAAAGCAATAATTTATGAATATTTTCTCCTAATTTACTTGACCAACTGAGCATCATTTGGTCGATGCATTATCCACGCTGATAGGCAGAGGCAAGGTTGGAAATCATATTGTAAAGTGAGGTGATTATCATTAGAGTCTTGAAGCCTCGACAGTCCGAAGAGCATTATAAGTGACTATAATAGTTGAGCTTTACCTAATGATTGGAAAATTTACCAAAGGTTGGCATCGGTCATTTCTTAATAAATCGGCACCGGCATCGGGCAAAACGTGTAATCGGTACATCACTAATGCGTACCCTCCCACCCCTTTCTTCGTTTGCTGCTCTCTTTATTCACAGAGCCTCTGGTTGCCCGGCTCACCTACGTCCTCTTATGACCCTTAGTTGAGTGACCGAGTTGGCAAAGCTCATCAACGTTGGACCAGGACCGATTATATCTGTAAATGATCATATTCTGAAATTTATGGTCGTATGGAGACTTCTCTCTTAACCTCACGACTCATAGGGAGGTCATAATATCTACTTTTCATGAGGCCCCTTTTTAATTTTTCAATAATCGTGGTGACAACTGTAAGCAAATTTGCCATGGAGATCCGCCTTCAAAGGCGGCTTCCTCTTCTCAATGTGCCCCGTAAAGGGCGCGGTGATTTGCCATCCTGGCCGCCGTGCTGACGGGACTCAGCACCCCGTCTGACCCGAGCTTAGCCTACTCTCGATCCTTCAGACACTTGTGTTTCCTCGCTTTTCATACAACCTCTCCCACAACTTTTTCTGGTCAGCCTCTAATTTCACAGGGTAGATGCTGACCTTCTCAGCCAACTATCCCGGATCGGGGCTGAGGGGGGGGAGGAGGGGACAATGATCCCTCACCCCTGAGCTCCATTTTGGGATGATGGGTTTATAATAACCTGCTTTATCCCCACTCACATCTTCCTCACCTCTTCCTTTCTATTTTTAAACATTATCCATTTTACGCTGTGTCCAAGTGGAGCCGCCATGCTGAGGGACTGCCAGGCCACCAGGCGGGAGGGGTAGTCCGAAATGGCGGCACCTAGCTCTGCCAGGCCTGTACTCACCCTTCGCAGAGCGGGCCACTGCGGGGGGTGATTAGCGTTTGCATCCCATAATAAAAAAAGGTCACCATGCCCAATGATGAAAACTTTCACACAAAATCTCTCCCCATTTTCCCTTTAAGAACAACAGAGCCGCCCTCATGCAGATCCACAAAAATAATGGAGGTCCCCCTGTGGTTTCCCAGGGGACCCTCCATAACTCTTCAACCAGAGAGGAGGCTTACTCCTCTCCAAAGCCTACGGGTGTAAGGGGCTCCCCCATCACCCCCTTCCTTGGAGTCACCACGTGACTCCATCTCAAATCTGGCAGTCCCGCCTTTGCTTTCACAGGGGACTGCCAGGAAAGCCAGCAGGCAGCCTATAACCGGCCGCTCCCGGTTGAAGCAGCTCGGTAGGGCAAATTCCCTAGGGGGGAGAAGGAAGAAAGGCCCCATCGGCCGCTTCCCTTTAAGGACCTGCTGGCCCAAATATTAAATCTAGCGCGGGTGAAGGCCTATGACAATCCAAAGAACAAGCACGAAACTGACATGATCTGTGATGTCATGGGGGGAGAATGGAGGGCCCCCGCCTGAGATAGACATGCTCCCTGACGCAGCCCAGCCTCAGAATGGATCCATTCCCCGCCCTCCTCTCCTAAAAGAAAAAGACTAATAAAAAAAGACGAAAAAGACTCTGCGCTCTTGTCGCTCCACGGGGGCCGCGGGGACGGACGAAGCCGGTAACATCCTTGAATGCGATGAAGCCAAGATCGGCACGTCCGGCCCCGTTGCTCGCCTGGGCGGGGAATCCAAAGATAAGATCAAAAGTGCGTAGAGCGGAGCCTCGATTACGTTGGGGCCCCTCATTCAGAGGTTACCTGGCGTTTTCGAGCCCGCTGGCTTCAAACGCTTCTTAGTTATTCGCTCGACTGAAGGCCGCATGTTGGCCAAGGGCAACATGTTCCATCAGACGAGAGCTTTAGCTGGTATAATTGGTAGAGAGCCAAGGTAGCCCGTTTCTCGGAAGGGAGCCTTCTGGCGAATACTGTGGATCCCTCCGAGGCGGCCAAGATAACTGCTCTTCGGACACTTGATGGCACCCCGGTGAGTGTGACACCGCACTCTACCATGAACTTTGTGAAAAAAAGTGGTTTATGCGAGGGAACTCGTGGACTACTCTATAGAAGATATCACTAAGCTGGCCCACCACGGGGCGGTCAAGGTCGAGCGTGTGATGAGAAAACAGGGAGGGGCCTCGAGACCCACCCTTATACTCTTCGTCACGTTCGACAGTGACAAGCTCCCTGAGTCGGTGCGTACCGGTTGGTACCGCTACCGCGGGAAGGCATTCGTGCCATTGCCGCAGAGGGGAGGTGCTATTACTTTCACCGCTTCGGTCATACGAATCGCTCATGTCGACGTGCAAAGTCTGGGTAACTCGAAGTCTGTGTAAATTGCTCCAAGGCCGCACACAATAAGTCCAAATCGTGTGTGGCCAAGTGTGTCAATTGCGGATAGCCGCATCCTGCTTCGAAGCAATATAGTGCATATCTCCTTGGGAAATAAATCCTGGCCGTTCAGGCCCAGTATCGACTCTCATTCCGCGAGGCTAAGGACTTGGTCCTGGCGCGCCCGGCTCTGCTTGGGACGTCTTACGCTTCAATGCTTAGAAAAACACCTGCTTCTGGCCTATCCAGGCCAACGAGCACGGTTGTTTCCGCGCCCATTCGGAGCCCTTCTGCAGGTTCTACTCAACCCGGGTGCTCCCCTGGTAAAGCTGGCGGCACAAAGGGTTCACACCCAGCCCCGGCTAAAAACGGGGCTCTCCTCCCCTCCTTCCCCCAGTGTGGTCGTTTCCCGTAAGTAATACGGCCACGCGCCTCCACCGAGTCGTTAGACTTACAAGAGGCAACACCCCTGAAGTTGGTCGCCAGGCCATCTTCCGGGGTTCCTAAAGCTGGCTTCCGAAAGGAGGACAGCAACAAAGGAGCTTCGGCTCCTTCGCCCACTCCTAGTGGTGGAGTGGGTCGCTCGGAGACGGTGGATCCTCGAAAAGAGGCCCCCCCGACTCCGAAGCCGCAACGCCTACCTAAGGTTTCGAGGCGCAGGAAGGAAAAGACTCGCATGGCGAGCCCAACCTCCCCCAATAAGTCCTCGAAGGCGACAGCGCATTGTTTGGCCAACAGCGCCCGGGCTTCTGCCTCTGGGAAGCTTACGGCCATTCCCGTGAGGGTCTTCTGTTTGAAGAGGCCCCCCGCATCCATGAGCTAGGCCTGGAGGGCATATTCCTTCAATGGAATGGAGGCTCGTCTCGTCCCGTTCTCCCTTAGCTATTTTTTCTGCAGGAGACCATGCTAGGCGCGTCCGCCCTGCCGGCCCTCCCGGGGTATAAGGGTTTTGTGACCCCATCCCTACGAGATGGGGGCCGGGCTGGGTGATGCGCAATTTACACCCGGCATAATGTCTCAATTCTTCTTTTCACTTTAGATACCTCGTTTCAGGAGTGGCTGTGCAGCTTCACCTGGATAGGAGGTATACTGTTATTTCTGTGTACATTCCACCGTCAACTGACTTCGACGCGGGGGACTTCCGCCGCGTCGTGGCATGGTTGCCGAGGCCCTTTCTCTTGCTTGGAGATCTAAACGGCAGACATCCTCTGTGGAGAGACTACTAAATAAATCTCAGGGGACAACAACTCGCCGATCTGATCCTGATCGAAGAGCTTGAGATAGGTGTCCTAAATGTGGATGAATTTACGCATCACTGCCCGAGAACCGCTTCATTTTCATGCCTTGATCTATCTCTGTGATCTCCGGATGCACAGCCTGATTTTGATTGGGGTGTGGTCGATGACCTCCATGGTAATGATCACTTTCCCATTCAAATATCATTTTCTGGGCCGCTGCCGCCTGAGAGCCCACCTCGGTGGTGCTTGGCGCGGTGGCCTGCATTTCAGGAAATGACTGAATTCTCTATCTCAATCGAGGAGTTTATGTCGGTAGATGAGGCCGTTGAGTGCTTCTCCGTTAACCTCATCGCCGCGGGCCTGACTACTATTCCCAGAACGTCTTGCCGTTTTTGCACGCCGACCACTCTCTTGGTGGTCGGCCGAGGGTGAGACGGCCCGCAAACAGAAGCGTTATGCCTACATGCGCTATAAGCGCCGCCCGAACGATTTCACTGTCGCTAAACTTCGTCGGGCTAGGGCTAGGTTCCGGTATATTTCGAAGCACGCCCGTCGCTCTCTTGTCGGGCATGCGTGTCTTAACTTAACGGGAAGACCCCTATATCAGATGTGTGGAAGCGAATCAAAAGGATTCGGGGCAAGTTCTCGCAGGACCCCCCTCCCGTTCTCCAGGAGAATGGGACCGCAATCTCGGACCCCGCGTCTGGGGCGGAATCCTTCGCGACCTCTTTCTCTGCATTCTCTATGCAGGATGCTGCTCCGCCAGCATTCAATGCACGTCGTGATGTCGCGGGAGGCCGCCGGCTGGACTTTACCTCCAGAGGCAGAGAACCCTTCAACGACAAGTTTACTGTGATTGAGTTGCGTTCCGCCCTTGCTTTGTGCGCGGACACCGCCCATGGTCCGGACGATGTTCCGTCACCCTGCTTCGACACCTGAGTGAGCGAGGCATGGCCTTTGCTAGATTTGTTCAACAGGATCTGGGTAGAGGGTAACCTCCCAGACTCCTGGCGGAGCGCTACTGTGCTAGCCTTTCGCAAACCGGGTAGAGATCATTCTACCCCGGCCGCTTTCCGCCCAATTTATCTAACCTGCGTATGCAAGTTAATGGACAAATTGGTAAATGTTAGATTAGCCTTTTTTCTGGATAGGGGAGGCCATTTGTGTTCTGCGCAGTGCGGCTTCCGCAAGTTCCATTCCACGTCGGATGCTATGCTTCGACTGAAAAATGTTGTCTGCGAGGCCTTCCTTTGTAGACAGCATTTCGCCACGGTGTTTTTCGATTTAAAGAAAGCTTATGATACCGCTTGGCCATACGGTTATAGGGAGACCCTCCACACGATGAGGGCGAGGGAACCCCTCCCGGTCTTATATCTGAATTTTTGCGAGATTGCCGATTCCGCGTACCTGTGGGGCGAGCCCTCTCCGGCCTAATAGAGCAGTATGAGGGTGTCCCGCAGGGAAGTGTCCTCAGCGTTACACTTTTCCTTGAGCATCAACGGCATTACCTCGGTGCTGCCAGATGTTCTTGCTACGCTCTACGTGGACGACCTTTCGATCTCTTTTGGTGCGGCCTAGATGCCAACTCTGGAGCGTCAACTCCAACAGGCATTGAACCCCGTCTCTCGCTCTGCCGAAGTGCACAGGCTATGGTTTTCCTTGGCCAAGACGAAGTTGGTGCACTTCCTCGGCCATCCACGGCTCCATCCTGACCCTGACTTGTTTCTAAATGGGGTGCACCTGAAAGTGGTGGACTCGCAGTTTCTTTGGTCTTGTATTTGATCGACGCCTCAGTTGGGAGGCTCATATTCGCAGCCTTAGGGTCTCTTGTACCAGCGCCATGGATATTCTTCGTTCCGTGACGTTCAGCGCTTGGGGTGCTGATAGGGCTACTGCCTTACTTTTTATCGATCCTTTGTCCGTTCGAAGCTCGACTAGGGATGTGAGTTTTATGCACCCGCAGCAGAGCTTCTTTTGCGGAAGGTTGACTCAATCCACTACACAGACCTTCGCTTGGCGACCGGTGCCTTCCGCACTTTCCCTATTGAGAGCCTTCTTGTCGATGCTGGAGAGATGCCATTATCTATGCACAATGCATTACTCGCCTGTACGCACGAGCGCAGCGTCTCCTTTTGTCGCCAACGGCTCTCAAAGCATCTGCAGCTGATCTCGACGGTGCCTATACCACTGAGAGACGCAAGTCATACCATAAGCCCTTTGGTTTAGGGCTAGGAAACTCTTCGAGAGCTATATCTAGCTCTCGGGACGGTGGCGCCTGGTTCTGCCCATGACGCCACTCTGAACGGTACCACACTTGAATATATTTTTTCGCCACCCTTCTTCTACCAAAGCTTGTACAGTGCCGGGAGTATTGCGTTCGGCCTTTTTGGAGCACATCTCGTGTCACGCTGGAACCGTGTCAGTGTATTCGGGTGGCTCTTAAGTCCAAAGAGGGGGTCGGTTTCCACGTTGTATTCCCTGTTTGAAGTCAGTGGGGCTCTACTGGGCAGTGCGTCTGTCTTCACGGCTGAGTAGTTGGTGGCAATACACCACTCGGTACGTGAGATTATGCGACGTGCCCGGTTCGGAGACCGGATTGTGATCTATAGCGACTCACAGAGCGCACTGAGTGCTCCCGGGGCATTGGAATCTCCGCACCCTCTGGTTCGCGATATCCTTGATGCCACGCTTTTAGTGAGCCAGGTGGGTGTCGAGGTTATCTTCTGCTATGTTCCTGGACATTTATGAATTGCGAGGAATGAGCGCGCCGACTAGGGCGCCAAAGAGTCCGCTAGGACCGGGCGACCCGACCAGCCTTTCGCTTTTCCACACACGGACTACATGGCAGGAATACTGGCAGCTCTACGGACTGCTTGGCAAAGAAGATGGGAGACGGTCCAGGGTAACTTAAAGTTGCGTGCCATTGCGCCGCGACTGTTCCCATGGACATATCTCCCTTTGCTGCGACGACTTCAGGTCGCTTTCTGTCGTCTCCGAATCGGGCGCACTCGTCTGACGCATCGCCATTTAATGGAGCCCTCGACTGCGTCCTCCCCCAGATTGTTCGGCACATTCTTGTCGAATGTCCCAGTCTGGTGATCTTCGCGCACGTTACCTGTCCCGCTACCGGGATGGGCCGGCTCGCTACCGCCTGTCCCTTGTACTTGAGACGAGTGCGTGCATATTGACTGGTTGACTTGTAGTCTTGAGGGGGGGGGGGGTAGGCCAGTTTTCTCCCTTTTATTTAACCATTTTTTTTTTATAGGTCGCACATTCTTGCGCCGGGGGAACCTTCCCCCGACGCAGGAGCTTGCTTCCTGCTCATTCCCTTTTCTTTTTTTATTTATTTTTTTTATCTTATTTTAAAGTAGCCTAGTACTAAGCATTTTTTAATACGGCGACTAATGCCCAAGTATGCAGTCGCCAGATGAGCTAACCAAAAAAAATCCTCCCAATGTGTCGGGGAGGATGGGGGTAAATCGAGGCACCACTTTGACCAGATACTAGATTTACAACGCCGCCCGAACGATTTCACTGTCGGTGAATTTGTCGAGCTAGGGCTAGGTTCCGCTATGTTTTGAAGCACGCTCTCCGATCTTCTTGGGGTGTATACGTGTCTTCACCTAGCGGGACCACCTCTATAACAGAGGTGTGGAAGCAAATCAAGAGGATTAGGGGCAAGATCTTGCAGGATCCATCTCCGTTTCTCCACCAAAATGGGACCGCAATCTCGGACCCCACTTTCGTGGCGGAATCCTTCGCGACTGCTTTCTCTAGCCGGGATGGTGCTCCACCAATATTTTAATGCACGCCGTTATTTCGCTGAATGCCGCCGACTGGATTTTACCTCCATAGGCGGAGAACCCTTCAGCGACAAGTTTACTCTTAGTGAGTTGCGTTCCGCTCTCGCTTCGTGCTCGAACACCGCCCCTGGTCCAAACGATGTTCCTTACGCTATTCTCCGACACCTGGGTGAACGAAGCATGGCATTTCTATTAGATTTGTTCATCAGGATCTGGGTAGAGGGTATTTTCCTGTGTGTGAAAGTTGATGTAGTAAATGGTAAATGTTAGATGAGCCCTTTTCCTGGAGAGCTGAGGCCACCTGTCTTCTGCACAGTTATGCTTCCGGAAGTTCCACTTGAAGACGGATGCTTAACTCTGACTGGAATATGCCCCCTGCGAGGCCTTCCTTCATAGATATGACTACACCACGGTGTTTTTCGATCTGTAGAAGGCCTAAGATACCGCATCGCGATACGGTATCATGGAGACTCCACGAGATGGTGAAGCTACGCCTCCCAATCTTTATAGCTGAATTTTTGCGAGATCATCGATTCCTACCCGCCATCTCGTTTACCTTGGCGTTGATATTGATCTGCTCTCCAGCCACCGAAGATGCATAAGAAGACCTGCACCGCCCTGGAATGGGCCCCACGTGTCCCTTCTGGTTCTCCCTTCTGGGCTAGGTTTGGTGGCCTACTTAATTTCGTGGGAATGGCCATAGGCCTACCGCGTTTCTGGGCTCAGCTGGCCTACGTGCGATCCTCTCGAGGCGCCCTTCTGGCGATTCTTCTCCCTTCCGGATGGGTCGGGTGGGCCCCTCCCTCGCTCCCCGTCGCTGCCACACCTGCGATTTTGGGACGGGTGTTTGACCAGAGGCAGTCTTTCCTGTATTTACCCGCCCCTACCCACGCCGTTAAAGCGGAATTTGCTGCTTTACTTATTTTATATCAATCGCCCTACTTATTGTTTGTATTCTGATTCTACGGCAAGTGTTAATCTGCTTGCCAAGGGCGCCGTTCTTCATTCCTTGCTTCCATTTATTAATTCTTACATTTTTGTTATGTATCATTTTCTTTTTTGTAACCATAGGCCGACAGTCGCTTTGGTCCCGACCAATTCCAACCTTGCGAATACCCCGTCGCGTGGATTAAGCGTCTAACGTATGCGATTTTTCCGTGACGTCATGACTGGCGCTGACGTCACTCGCGACGGAGTATATAAACAACCGCTCGTGTCACGCTGGAACCGTATTCTCACTGTTTGAAGTCAGCGGGACTCTGCCAGGTGCTGCGTCTGTCTTCGCGGCTGAGGTGGTTAAAATACACCGCTCGGTACGGGAGATAACGCGACGTGCCCAGTTCGGAGACATGATTGTGATCTATAGCGACTCACAAAGCGCCCTGAGTGCTCTATGGGTATTGGAATCTCCGCATCCCCTGGTTCGCAATATCCGTTAGGCTTCGGTTTTGGCTGGCCGGTTGGATGTTGAGATTATATTCTCCTGGGTTCCTGGACATGTAGGGATTGCGTGGAATGGGCGGTCCGATGAGAGTGTCAAATAGTCCGCGAAGACTGGGCAACCAGATCAGCATTTTCCTCTTCCCCACACTGGTTACATGGTAAGAATACTGGCAGCTTTCCGTGCTGCTTGGCAAAGAAGATGGTAGACGGCCGAGGGGAACTTTAAGTTGCGTTCCATTGCGCCGCGACTGTTCCCACGGAACTACCTCCCAATGCCGCGACAGCTTTAGGTTGCTTTCTGTCGTCTCCGAATTTGACAACTCTCGGGACTCATCGCCGCCATTTGATGGAGCGCTCGCCTGCCACTTATTGTGAAGACTGCGTTGTCCACCAGACTGTTCGGCACATTCTTCTTGAATGTCTCAGGATGGGTGATCTTCGCGCACGTTACCTGTCCCAGTCTCGGTACAAGCGGTAGTGACCCCGCTCGTCCCGATAGGGGTCGCTACCGCTTGTCCCTTGTACTCAGGACTGCTTTGTGCACACTGACTTGTGGACTTTACGACTTTTTGGTTGGAAGCTGGCCTCCTCCACTTTATTTGACTTGGGAGTCGCTGTTTCTGCTCCGGGGGGCGGGGAGGTGGGCCTACCCCCCGACGCCGGAGCCTGCTTCCTTCCTGCCTTTTTGCTGTTTTTTATTTTAGCGTTATTTGTTTTGTTTTTTAATATAGCCTACTCGTAGGCTGTAGTGACTACGGCGACTTAGGCCCAAGTAGGCAGTCGCCACTTGGCTCCTAAAATATAAAAAAAACCCATTTGCTAACAGTTGAACAAAAGAAAGCAAATTGAAAAACTACAGATATCTCTGTGGTTGGAGTGGGGAAGGAAACCTTTTCACTCCCATGGTTATTTGCAAGTCCTTTGGAAGTTGTCGGGTGCAAAAGAGTCATTCTCCAAATTCTTGAAAAAAACCATTTGCAAAGGCTAAACTGTCATTTAAAAAATAAAATTGTCGTGTAACAAATATGCGTTAGAAATTGTCTAAATTAGTGAACCATTAAAACCTCTAGCGAGTGTTTGGTTCCTTCACCAATAGAATAAATAGGATGTGTTCTCCTTAGCCTACAAGAAAGGGGATCAGATTTTAACGCATAGGTTCTCTCGAAAGTTGATATGTCTTGTTAGTGGCAGTTGTTGGAGGTCGTGGCTAATTCAAGTTGTTTACTCTTTGCGTTTGCTGCCAGAAGGGACGGCGAGGTATTATGCCTTTTAATTTGGCAGATCGCTGGCCGATGAAATGATTTTAACCGCCACATCCCGGCGGCGAAGGAAGGATTTGAATCGTTTGTTTACCTCCCCCCCAAGTGCTCTTGTGCGTTATAATTGCCTAGCGTCTCGCGTTTTGTGATATTCGTATTTGTCTTGCACTTTAATATTCGCCGAAAGTAGGCGGCTGGCTATATAGATGTGTCAGGGTGGAATTTTACTGTAATAGTAATGTTGTTTAAGGGTAAAGGGGAGAAATGTGCATGTAACAATTAAATGGGGATAAGTTCGCTGTGTCGTACGGAAAATGTGTGGAAAATTTCTAATAGGGTATGATTGTTGGATTTAGGTGGGAAGGGACGGATCAAGTATTTGCACCGCCACCGCCTAATTATCAAGGGAGAATACGTGTAAAGTGTTTGCTGGGTTCACGGATCTGTAGAATGATTAGGATTGTGTAGATTAGGAAGCATTATGACATGTGATAACAATGTATAGTGTGAGTCGTAAAATATTGGAGGATGTGAAGGAAGTAAGGCTGGTGTTAGGGTGAAAGAGCCAGAGTGAGTAGTTTAGACACTCGTATAGCAAGGTTGTTTGATGTGGTTATGGCTGTTTTAATATCTGTGTGTAGAACACTATGAGAATGATGTGAAAAGAGGCGGTGTTGAATGGTGAGGGGTCAGTTCATCTATGTTGGTGGTATATGCTAATGACTTAGTTTTAGGGGCTGAGTGTGTGTGGGATTAGGAAATGTTTATCTAAATAATTGATAGGGTGTGTGCGAGAGGGGCGTGAACTTAACCCTTTCACTCACGAATTATGAAAAATTATAATAAAAAAATATTTATGATTATTTCTATTAGAATGAGGCTAAATAACATGCATTTGGTCAAAAAATGTCAAACACAATTTTTAAGGAAATTATGAGGGGGCCACATTTGTGGACCCCATTAAACATAGGTTGTTTAATAATTATCAAGAGACAGATATATCAGAAGTTAACTTAAGAAATTAAATGTATCTTTTACATGAAGACAATCCATATCAGTTGAATATTTTACATGGAATCTTTTAAAACAGTTTCTCTTGGCACCTTCTAATTTACATGTAGCAGCATTTACACTTTCTATGGCTTCAGGCCAATGGGCCACGCTATCATACCTCATATCAATGACTGGGTGGACTGACGGAATATTGCGATGATATATCTCACCATCAGTTTCTTTTGTCTTTATTTCATCTCTCATCTTAGGACGTCCTGGAGTTCGTTTCTCCTTTTGGTCTTGGTGAATCAGAGCTTCAGCAACTTGATTCCTAAACTACAAATCCATCTGCTTCTTCACTGATTCTGCAGAATGTTGCCTGTATTCAAGACATGCATTACATATTGTTATATCCAGGAAGTGAAAACAAACTCGCAAAGTCCATTTCCTTGAGCGAATATTTTTTTTCTGATAATTTGAGGACAGTTTACCTGGGCATACTTTTTCGATAACTTGTCTCATCTTTTTACCTGTTATTGGTTATTTACCAACAAATGAAGAAACCAACTCTACCGTACTGTTGTCTACCCATTTGACCACAACTATTTCACCAGACTTATCATGTATTGTACCAGCCCAGCAAAGGACAAGGTGCTGCAGCATGGCATCTCCTCCTTGCTGTGCTGGACTCTCTGTCTGGAGGATTTGTGTGCCATACCACCCCAGTTTCAGTTTCTCTTTGCCCATCAATCCATCTGTCCACCCCCTTCCTCTCTTTTTTTTCGGCGTTTTTGACCTCGCTGTTGATGCCGCTTTTCTCCGACCACTCCTCCCCCCCACGCCAAACTATTCGTCTATCATCCGAAAACAGAGAACATTATTGGAATCACTTATAAATACTAATAAAGACAAAAAATACTGACATATACTCACAATTTAATTTCATCATAATTGCTTTGGTTTACAATCATGCTCGAATGATGTCCTCAATTGTGGACACCAAAAATAGCCACGCCTCTTTTCTCCTAATAACATTAATTATAACTTATCTAATAATTATCATATGTCAAATAACCAAACTTTATATAATAAAAGTATGTAATTACTTTACCAGAAATACTTTCACAAGCATGGATTCAAAATAGGTACTTGCCATCAGAAATTTTACCTCTACAGGCGCCATATTCACAATATAGCAAATGACGCAAAATAGATTGGAAATTAAAATATCTTGAAGAATCTAGTAACGTTAGGTATTAGTGTCCATGGCAACGTTGAAATAATGCCAAAAGTTACTTTTTAATATTTTCCTCCAATTTTTATCTCGGGTGTTCACAAGTGTAGACAGGGTGAGTGATAGTGTTAAATGCAGAGAAAATGTAGTTATGTATATTTGGTGGGTCAAGTGGGTTGAACATGAGCGAAGTTTTAAGTTTCAAGGCTGCTTCAAACATATCGAGATGAAGCAGATTGCGAACACATTTTAAATGTTAGGCGATCAGAGCGTTAGTGAATGTTGAAGAGGCTGGTTGCAATACACCGCTCTGTATGGGAGATAACCCATCGTGTCTTCTTCGGAGACCGGATGGTGATTATAGCGATTCACAGTCCGCCAGGAATGGGCGAGTCTACGAACGGTTAGCTCTTTCTCACCCCCACTGTTCCCTTGGGCACACTTTCGGGGCGCTCCACTGCACTTACTGCGTTGTGCTCTAGACTGTTCGGCACATTATTGAGTGTCCTACTCTGGGGTACCTTCGCGCACGTTGCCTGCCCCGTGTACCGGGACGAGCGCGTTTGATACCGCTCTCTCTCTCTAGTACTCGTTGGCGTCAGATTCGTGCACTCCCTACTCTGAACTGATTGACTTTTTGGAAGAGGCTGGCCTCCTCCATTTTATTTGGTGTTGGGCGCTTGTTGGGGGGGCCGCAGGATGCGTTCCTTTTGTTTTCATTCTCCCGTCTCTGTTTTGTTGGATTTTTTGCTGGCCTTTTCCTTTTTGTTTCTTCTTGTTTGTTATCTTTTTAATATAACCTAATTAACAAGCTGAATTGAATTGCGGTGACTGCTCATGGTAGCATTCGGCAATGAGCGTCTAAAAAAATAAGGCTTTAGTGTGAAATGTGCAAGGAAGGTGCATGAAAGTATGCTGGTGCCCACGTTGCTGTGTAAATGGAGAATGAAAGACCGAGTAAAAGCAGCGCAAATTGGCAACCTGAAAGTCGTGCTTGATATTGAAGGATAGATGAACGAAGTAACGACTGGGTGAGATGTTTATGGTGTGAATGAGGTGTTCTGAATGTATGAAAAATGAATGGGAAAAAGACTTATGGAGAGAATGCCTACACGAGGGTGTGCGAAGAGTTGGAAGATCACGTAAAAAGTGTTGATTCTTTGAATAAATGTTTGGTAGAAAAAATGGGGTGAGCGAGGAGCAGGTAGATGATCTTGTGTATAATTGGAGGAGAGTTTGTGAAGTTGCGTTTATTCTTTTTTATTTAAAGCGAAAACCAAAGAGGGCATCACCGCTAGAAGGTTTGTAAGGAGAGATCTGTAAAGAAATAGGTGAAGATGGAGGAAGTGAATATAAATGGTATCATCCTCTTAGTGGCACTGGGGTCGGGAGGGCACACATCTGCTTGGCGTCGTTTGAGGCCTTTTGGCGAGGGCTGAGCCCTGACTGGATCAGTTGAGGCAGCACTTATCTTGACATCGCTCTGCAGGGTCTTTTAGCGTGGGTAGAATGACTGGTGAGTGGTGGCCATGTGCTTGATAGGCGATGGAGCTGGGGCGTACAATCGCGTTGACTCCACTTTGTGGAGAAATGTTGTTTGAGAAGCCTACATGTGGAGCCTGTTTGGTTTGTGGAATATGAATAGTTTGTAGTCCCCTGTGTTTTGCCGCGCTCTCGTTGTATTCTTGCTCGAACTAAATTCCGCCATATGTCCGTTGCTCGTGGACGATCTCCCCGACAGATAATGAAATTCACATTAAGATTCGAATGTCAATCGCCGATGATGTCCTGGCCACTTGGGGATCTGTTCGGGTTAGTGGGGTGGGGGGCGCAAAGCCATTTCATGGAGCGTTCGCCTGTACCTTATTGCGACGACGACTTTGTCCCCCAGACTGTTCTGGACAGTCTTCGCGCACGTTACCTATCCCGGTGGGTCGCTCCCGCCTTTCCCCTTTACCCAGGACGGGTTCGTGCACACATAATTTGTAGATTATTTGAATTCTTAAGGGAGGCTGGCCTCGCATTTTATTTGACTGGTGTTGGTCGCGTGCTTCCGCGGCGGGGTCAGCCAGGCCTCCCCCTGACGCCGGAGCGTTCTTCCTTATTCAATTGTTTTTATTGGCGCTAGAAGTCGCCAGATGAATGCTAAAAAAAAAAACGGCTGCTGGTGTCGCTACAGTCCCTCACGCGTTGAAGGTTTCTGTCTGTGCTCGCTGAGATTGAACCCGGCACATCAACCTCAGAAATGCAACGCCCTGTCCATTACTCTAGCGAGATCTTCCATTGCTCTAGCCCGACATATACCCATTGAATCAGTTTGCTTCTTCTAGCCTCTGGGTTCGTACCATTGGGTAACCGTATCCTCTTTCTCCGAACTTATTCCTTGATGCTCACAATGCCCCTCCCTCCCCTACGTAATAGACCACTGGTTTAGCTCGATGCAGTTAGCCACTCTGGTCTTGGTCGGTCTTGACCCATTTTACTTTCCCTTTCATTTGTCTGCCCCCCCTCCCCCTGCAAGGGAGAGGCGTATAGATTTACACCGGGTACTGCAGAACGGCAGGCCTTCGCGATCCTAGTCTTTAACTAGGTTGAGACTACCTGGACTTTATTTCCCCTTCCTAGGCATTTCTGTTTTACCCTTTTCTCTTCTTTACAAACCTTCACATATCGGTCGAGAGCTGATATCGCAGGCTAGTCGTCCACCAGCTTTCGTCGATTGATCCCTGGTTGGTGCCAGGAAGGGTAAGGTCGCCCTTCGTTCTTGGCTCCGGTTGAGGCGGTGGGTTTTAAACATTATGCATTCTTCCTAACCTTTTACATGCCCGGAAGCAGATCTGCGACTATATATCTTCCGCACATTTTGACTTTTCAGATCTCACTTTCCAAACTTTATTCGGGAGATATGGCCTCGTTGATCTTGCGTTTTAAATTCCGGGTAAAATATCCCCCTTCCTCCCTTGCATGCCTTTCAGATTTCACTGTGGTTGTGTTTCAAGAGGTTCGTTACCTCTTACTTTCGTTCCACAAAGCCTCTAGGCTTCTCGGAATATCGGATGCATCCATGTTTTTCCTAAGTTTTTCTTCCAGCTGTTTATTTTACCCTTCCTTCCTTTCGTTGTTGGATTACCCACGTTCTCTTTCCATCCCATATTTAAAAATAGTAGCCCTTGGCGACAAAATCTGATCCGAATCGAAAGCTTCGCTCCCTTTGTTTGGCTCATATATTCAGCTACTGAAGATGATATAACCACGGCCAACTAACTTACAAGGAAAACGTAGATAACTAACGTTGATGACATTCAAAATGTGTGATTCTATCCACCACCTGTCACAATTAGTCCCAGTTATTATTGATAGGTCCACCCAAGAACCGATCAAGTTTTTCTTTCTTGCCCCTAAATTCTCCGTATCCTATAATGATATTAATAATAGGTATTTATATTGCGCCCTTCAGGGCTGTTAGCCCCCCCCCCCCCAGAGCGCAGGTTAGGCAGCGAGTGTAGAGAAAGTTTACAGGGGAGAGAAGGCAGTTCTGAAAAGATTAGTCTTCAGGAGACGTTTAAAAGTAGCAAAGGAGGGAGAGGATTGGACTTCGGCAGGAAGAGTATTCCAGAGTCTAGGAACACAAACTGAGAAGGAACGGTCACCCATCGAGGAGTGTTCAGGATGGGAGCGAGGTTAAACCGGAGTGCCCGAGGAGTTTGACGACGGGAGAGGGCAGACGAGAGATAAGGTGGAGCCTCGAGGTTTAGGGCCTTGTAGGTGATGAGAAGAATTTTATAGTGGGTACGGAAGCGAATAGGTAACCAGTGTAGCTCCTGTAACAGGCATTGAAGGAGAGAACCGGGAGCGGCGAAGGAGGATCCGGGCAGCATAGTTTTGAACTAGTTGTAGGGGGCGAAGTGACGAAGAAAGGAGATTCACTAGAAGAGAATTGCAGTAGTCTAAGCGTGAGGTGGCGAAGGCATGAATAGCAGTCTCAAGGCTTCGTCGATCAAAATGGGATCGAACACGTTAGAAGTGGCAGAGGAAACCGAGGGAAGACTTACAGATACGATAGATGTGCGGTTTAAACGAGAGTTGCTCGTCGAAAATAACATCAAGATTATTGACGGTAACAGAGAAGGCGACATTGTTTTCCCCAAGGTTAGGGGAGGGAAGAGAGCTTTAAATTTCTCGACCATCGGAACGGTACCAACTGGAGAACTTCAGTTTTATCGTGGTTAAGTTTGAGAAAGTTGGCAGACAGCCATTCGTTTATGGAGGTGTAGGGTGAAAATAGCTTGGTAATTGATTGAGAGAAGGACACAGGGGATGAGGAAAGCTATATCTGACTGTCTTCAGCATAGAGGTGGAAGGACAGCCCCAAATCGCGAAGAAGGGAGCCAAGAGGAAGTAAGTAGATGCGAAAGAGGAAGGACGAAATACTGAGCTCTGAGGCAATCCAAAATGAATGGGCGCGGGCTCGGAGGGGAGGTATGAGTGTAACCAATCAAGTGCAGTGCCCGAGAGATCAAGGAAAGTGTGATGACGATCAAGGAGGACAGACTGTGTGGTCTATGGTGTCGAAAGCAGAGGAGAGGTTTAGGAGGACTAGAATTGACGTACAACCCCTATCGGCTGCTCTACGTAAACCGTATGAAAGATTAAGAAGAGCTGTTTCAGCAGAGTGCTTCGCTTTTTTACCCCGATTGGTACATTTCATCGATATTGCAGTTAGAAATTTGGTCATTAAGGCGAGAGAAAACCACTCTCTCGAGGATCTTAGAGTGGGATTGGAAGCTGTGAGATAGGGCGATAGCTAGATGGTTCAGAGGGGTTAAGGTGTTTGTTTTTAAGGATAGGACGAATTGAAGCTTGTTTGAAGAAAGAGGGAACCACCTCTGTGGCAAGAGAGATGAAGAATCAGTGGGAGGACAGCAGGGATGAGTTTGGGTGGAAAGACTTCCTTAGGGGATCCAGATTTGTTAGAGCGTGAGATCAGGGCAGCTATAAAATCCGTACTTCTAAAGTCTTAAGTCGTTGGATGTACAACCTCACAATTTGCGGATGACGAGGTTTATTGTTGTCATTTTCATATTTTTTTCGGTGTCCTTATATATATATATATATATATATATATATATATATATATATATATATATATATATATATATATATATATTCATTCATTCCCTCTCGAGTCAAATTGCCCCCGTTAGATTACGCGTCCCCTTATACTTGTATAATTACACTAAAATTCCACAATTGCTCATAGGGTGAAAATGGGATCTCCTTCAGTGGTCCAAAAGGGTATGCTCCTTAAATCTGGTAACACAAAGGCAAGCCAAGTGAAGCAGGCGTAGGGATATTCTCATCCTCCCAGGCACAATAAAACGTATTTTTGTTTTTTGTGACTGCTCTAAGCTACATTTCTGCCTGTATTCACGACCTCAGCGTTCATTAGCAAGTCCGTTTTGCATTACATAGCGACTCTTAGCGTGTTGTTCTTTTGAGTCAATGGAATCTACGCATCTCCAAGTTCAAAGTTTCCGTGACGCCACAATACTGCACGCATGTGGGAACGAACACATGGTGTATGCACAGACTGAACAACCGAACCGGCTGTCCGTTCTTGCACACACTGTTTACATGACAGGGATTCGGACAGCACTTTGTGTTGCTTATGACAATGAAAATGTGAGACGACACTCAGGAAAATTAAAACTGCCTGCCAAATACCCCGACAGTATCAGATTCCCTCACCCTTGAGCTCCGGACTGGGGTGGTTGGTTTTTAGCAACCTGCTTCATCCCCAACCACCTTCCTCACGTCCCCCTTCTTCCTCCTTTCCCTGTCTATCAATTTTACGCCATGCCCAATGTGTAGATGCCATGTTGATAGGCTGCCAGGTCACTAGGTCGGATGAGTGGCCCCAAATGGCGGCAGCTGGTTTTGCCGGCCCCATATTCACCCCTCGAAGAGCAGGCGTATCGTGATGTGCGTTTGCGCCCCGTGACAAGTACAGGGTCACCATGCTCGTTGATGAAAATCTGAAAAAAAACTCTCTCCCCTTTACTAGCGTCGGAGCCGCCCTCGGGTAGCTCCACCGAAAAAAATAGAGGTCCCTCCCTCCCCTGTGCTTTCGCAGGGGCCCCTCCAAAACTCTCTGACGTGAGAGGAGGCTTACTCCTCTCCTAGGCGTACATGTATAGGGGACACTCCTTCACCCCCTTTCTCCAGTGGCACTCCCCCATTTTACTTTCTAAGGGGACTGCCAAAAAAGTAAGCAGGCGGCCCATAATTGACCGCTCCCACCGGGAACGTCTCGATTAGGTCAACCACCTTAAGCGAGCAAGAGAGTGCAGGGCCCTTCGGCCCGTGCACCAAGAGCCTACTAGGGATCACTATACGTGCCCCCTTTTCCTTTACGGATGCCCGTAGTTCGCCGGCATTAGGTAAAAAAGGCAACTCGAATGGGACCTAATGTCTCGTTGTGGGGAATGTAGAGCCCCGCTTGAGATGGACATGGGGTCGAACCCGAGCTCGGTGCCAAGCACGAACCCAAGTTTGCCGCTATGCAAACTGCTCGTAAGACACCTTAGAGCCCCGAGGCCCCACAAGGAAAGGAGGGGTCTCTCCGGCTGGTGCTCATGTGACAGGCAAGACCTCCATTTCAGAGAAGCATCTTGCCGAGGCCGGCCCATCTGGCCTAGGGGCTCCTACCGGCGTAGGAGAGAAGCGGGTTCATTCGCAGCCCTCCTCTCCCATCGCGCGAGACAGGTCCGCTGCCCATTCGATAAGCGACCAAACCAAGATCCCGGCCGCCCAGTTGCTCCCCCGGGAGGGAGTCCCAGACGAAGACAAGATATGCGCAGAGCGGAGCCTCGCTTACGTTGGGGCCTCTCACTCAGTCTACCTGGCGTTTTCGAGTCCCCTGGCTTCAAACGCTTCCTTTTTATTCGCTCCACTGATGGCAGAATGCTGGCTAAGGGCAACATGATCCATTGGAGGAAAGCTCTAGCTAGCGTAATTGGTAGAGAGCTGAAGGTTATCCCGTTTCTCGGACGGGAGACTTTTTGCGAATGCGTCGAAGCCCTTCGATGCGGCCATGATTAGTGCCCTTCTGACACTTGATGGCACGCCTGTGAGTGTGACGCCGCACTCTACCATGAATTTCGTGAAAGTAGTAGTTTATGCGAGGGAACTCGTGGACTACTCCATAGGTGACATCTTCTTAGAGCCTGCCGAACATGGGGCGCTCAAGGTCGAACGTGTGATGCGAAAACAGGGAGGGGCCTTGAAACCCAACATTACTCTTTTCGTAACGTTTGACTGTGACAAGCTCCCTAGGTCGGTGCGTGCCGGTTGGTATCGCTACCGCGTAAAGGCATTCGTTCCACTGCCGCATAAGTGCTACTACTGTCACCACTTCGGCCATACTAATCGCTCGTTTAGACACGCAAAGTCTGGGTTACCCGAAGTCGTGTAAGTTGTTCCAAGGTTGCACACGATAAGTTCAAATCGTGTGTGGTTAAGTGTGTCAATTGCTGAAAGCGGCACTCTGCATCGAAGCGATGTGGTGCGTATCTTAAGTAAATCCTGGCTGTTCAAGCCCAGGATCGTGTCTCATTTCGCGAGGCTAAGGGCCTGGTCATGGCGCGACCAGCGCTGCCTGATACGTCCTATGCCTCAATATTAAGAAATACACCCTCTGATCCTTTCTCATCCAGGCCTACGAGCACGGTTTTTCCGCACCCATTCGGAGCCCTTCTATGCGTTCTACCCACTCTGGGCGCTTCCCTAGTAAAGCTTGCGGGACAAAGGGTTCACACCCAGCCTCAGGGCTCCCCTCCCTCACCCCAGTGTGACCGTTTCCCCGTAAGGCGAACCGCCCGCACCGCATCAACTGAGTCGTTAGACTAGACTCACAGGAGTCAAATCCCTGCCTTCTGAGGTTCCTAAAGCTGCCCCCCGAAACGAGGACAGCAGTAAAGGAACTTCGGCTCCTTCACCGACACCGGGTGTTAAAGTTGGGTCGCTCGTAGACAGTGGATCCTCCAAAAGAAGTACCCCCTGCCTCCGAAGCCGCCCCGCTTGCTAATTTTCAAGGCGGAGGGAGGAAACACCCCCAGGAAGCGTGCGGCCATTCCTCTGAGGGTCTTCTCTTCGAAGAGGGCTCCCGCACCTCGGAGCTAGGCTTGGACGCCATATTAATTAAATGGAATTACCCCGGACTCAGGGACAACTGGGAGGACCTGTGGAGGCTCGTCTCGTCCCGTTTTCCCTTAACTGTTTTTTTTGCAGGAGCCTATGCTGGGCGCGTGCCCCATGCCCACCCTCCCGGGGTATGAGGGTGCCGAGCCCCCACTACATGATGTGTCCCGGCTGGAGGATGCCTGATTTACACCCAATATGATGTCTCCACATTCTTCTCTTCGCTTTAGACACCTTTCAGAAAATAGCTGTGCAACTGCACCTGTATATTAGGTATACTGTTATTTCACGTACATTCCACTGTCAGCCAACTTCGACGCGGGGAACTTGCGTCTTGGCACAATTGCCGAGGCCCTTTCTCTTATTCGAAGATCTGAACGTTAGACACCCCCCTCTGGGGAGACTACTCGATTAATCTCAGGGCTTAAATCCTTGCCGACCTTATCGGTGAGCTGGAGATAGATGTCCTAAATGTGGATGAATTTTCGCATCACTGCCCGAGACACTTTATTTTCCTTTCTCGATCTATCTTTGTGCTCTCCGGATGCACACAGCCTAATTTTGGGTGTGGGGTGGTCGATGACCTCCATGGTAGTGAACACTTTCCCCTTCAAATATCATTTTCTAGGCCACTGCCGCACGAGAGCCCGCCCCGGTGGTGTTTGGCGCGAGCGTGGTGGTCCACATTTCAGTAGATGACTGATTTCTCTGTCTCAGTCGAGAAGCTTAGTTCGGTAGATGGGGCCGTTGAGTTCTCCGGCAACCTAATCGCCGTGGACCTAACTATTATTCCTAGTAAGGCGGCCGTCAAACAGAAGCGTTATGCCTACATGCTCTATATGCCGGAACTTCCCACTTCACTGTTGCCGAATTTCGTCGAGGTAGGGCTAGATTCCGGTATATTTCCAAACACGCCCGACCCTCTTCTTGGCAGGCATACGTGTCTTAACTTAACGGGAAAGACCCCTCTAGCAGAGGGGATTGAAGCGAGTCAAAAGTGTTCCGTGCAAGTTCTCGCATGACTCCCTTTTTCCAAGAGAATGGGACCGTAATCTCACACCCCGCATCCGTTTCCGTATCCTTCGCGACCTCTTTTTCCGCATTCTCTAGTGGGATGCTGCTCCACCAGCATTCAATGCGCATCGTGATACCGCGGATGTACTTTACCTCTAGAGGCGGAGAACCCGTCAACAATAAGTTTACTTTGAGTGAATTGTGTTCCGCTCTCGCTTCGTTTGCGGACACCGCCTCCGGTCTAGACGATGTCTCCTACACCATACTTAGACACCTGGGTGAGCGAGGCATGGCCTTTTGTTAGATTTGTTCAACAGGATCTAAGTAGAAGGTATCCTTACAGATTCCCGACGAATCATACTGTGCTAGCTTTTCGCAAACCAGGGAGAGATAACTACCCCGCCGGTTTCCGCCCAATCTTTCTAACCTACTGCGTATGCAAGTTGATGGAGTAATTTGGTAAATGTTAGATTAGCCTTTTTTCTGGGCAGCGGAAGCCATCTGTCTTGTGCACTATGCGGCTTCTGCAATTTCCACTCCCCGTCGGATGCTCTGCTTCCTCTGTAAAATGCCGTCTGCGAGGCTTTCCTATGGTATAATGGAGATTCTCCATGATACGTCGATTCTGCGAACGGGTTGGGGGTAGTCCTCTCCGGCCCAATGGAGCAGGTAAGTGTCGTACTCTTTGCCCTGAGCATTAATGGATCACCTCGTTGCTGCCGGATAATGTCGCTACGCTCTACATGGACGACATTTCTCTCTCTTTGGCGCGGCTAAGATGCCAACTCTGGAGTGTCGATTCCAACAGACATTGAACCGTGTCTCTCACTATGCTGAAGCGCAGAGGTTTCGGTTTTCCTTTACCAAGACTAAGGTGGTGCACTTCTGCCGCTATCCGCGGCTCCACCCTTGGTCTTTTATTTGACCGACGCCATACCTGGGAGGCTCATATTCTCAGCTTTAGGGTCTCTTGTACCCATGCCATGAGCATTCTTCGTTCCGTGACGTTCAGTGCCCGGGGTGATTATAGGGCTACTGCCTTAATTTTTATCGATCCTTTCTTCATTCGAAGCTCGACTACGGATGCGAGTTTTATGCATCCGCAGCTGAGCGTGTATTGCGAAAGGTGGACTCGATCCACTACACCAACCTCGCCTGACGACCTGTGCCTACCGCACTTTCCCCATTCAGAGCCTACTTGTCGATGATAGGGAGAAGCCACTCGCTCTGCGCCGTGCATAGTGCATAATTCGGCTGTACGCGCGATTCCGGTGCCTCCCTTAGTCCCCAACAGCGCTCACTGCATTCGCAACGTATCTCGACGGTTCCTATACCTTCGATGCCCATAAGGTTTAGGTCTAGGAAACTCCTTCGAGAGCCCAGTATATCTTTCGGGCTGGTGGTGCCCCTGGTTCTCCATACGAAGCTACCCTGGGGGGTATCACCTTTGACTATTTGTCGCCAGGCCTCTGCTCCCAAAGCTTCTACAGTGCCAGGAGTTTTGCGTTCCGCCTTTTTGGAGCACACTTCGTATCACGCTGGAACCGTGCCAGTGTATACGGATGGCTCCAAGTCCCAAGAGGGGTTTGGTTTCCACGCCGTATCCCTTCTCTTTGAACTCAGCGGGGCTCTGCCACTTCACGGCCGAGCTGGTTGCAATACATCACTCGGTACGGAAGATAAAGCGACGTGCCCGGTTTGGAGAGCAGATTGTGATTTATAGAGATTCTCAATTTTCCCTGACTGCTCTTGGGGCATTGGAATCTCCGCATCCCCTGGTTCGCAATATCCGTGACGCCACCGTTTTGGCGGGCCGATTGGATGTCGAGATTATCTTGTGCTGGGTTCCTGGACATGTAGGAATTGCGGGGAATGAGGGCGCGTGGACTCGGCGACCAGACCAGCGTTTCGTTCTTCCTCACCCCGACTACATGGCAGGAATACGGGCTGCCTAGCAAATACTGCGCCGCGACTGTTCCCGTGGACCTACCCCCTAATGCGCTACGGCTTCAGGTTTCTTTCTTTTGTCTCCGAATTGGACACTCGCGGGACGCACCGCTATTTCATGGAGGTTCTCGCGTGCGCCATACTGTGAAGACTGCGTTTCCCGCAGACTGTTCGGTACATTCTTATTAAATGTCCCAGTCTGGATTATCTCTGCGCTCGTTACCTCGCTACCGCTTGTATCTTGTACTACTTGTGTACGACTTTTGGAGGGAGGCTGGCCTCCTCTGACTTTATTTTACTTTATTGTGTTTCTTTTTGTAGGTCGCATGCTCTTACGCCGGTGAAAAGCGGGCCTACCCCTTACCACGGAACACGCTTCTTGCCTTTTTGCTCTTTCTCCTTTTTTTTATTCTTCCTTTTATTTTGTTATATAGATATAGCCTAGTAGTAGGCTGTGTTATTTACTGCGACTTATGCTCAATTAGACGTCGCCATATGGGTTACCACAATGAAAAAATCTTGTAGCTTTCATATAACGCTCTGATATGACAGCTCTCCTATTCAATCTTAAGTTAGTATTGTGGTAGCGTTCGTAGTGTCTGGTTGTGCATCAAATTTGTCCGATTTCATATTTTTCGCCATTTCGTTATTATTTTTTGATTTTTTTTACATAAACTGGTCTGAATCAAATTTATTTATGTGTGCTAAGAAACGACTCGAGAGTAATTGTCGAGTTGCTATTGGTGCTCTTTATAATTGTAGGAAATCTCAGACGGATATCTAATGAATTAAACATAGCCCAGTGTACTGTTAATTTATGGGTTTCATCTGCTAAAAACAATGTTAGCCTATCTACCCCAGTACCTCAAAAACGATCTGGCAGACCCAGAAAAACAAATTTGCGAACAGACATGCTTATGAGCCGTTTAGTAGTGATTAATCAACAATAACTGCGAAAGAACTAAAATTTAATATATATATAATTTTATTATCTGTTTCTGAAAGAACTATCCAGGAACCGCTACAAAAGTAGCTTGGATTACCATCTCGCCTGCTGCAAATAAGCCATTCATTAATGATAAAATGTGTAACACACTTGTCGCATTTTGTAAAAAAAATATATTCATTGGACCGTTGAAGAGGGAAATAAGTTTTATTCAGCGATGAGGCAACATTTATAACATTCAGAAGCTGTCTTAACAATGCGCATGGTATTTCGTAATGTTACAGGAGAAACTCCCAGTGGTAATGACACTTCATGAGACAAACATTCGTGCATGATGGGGCACCTGTTACAAGGCTAAAATTGTGACAAAATGGCTTCTGACAATAAATTTAATATTTGGGATTGGCCTGGTAATAGCCCAGATCTCAATCCTATAGAAAATTTATGGCTCCGTCGAAAAATTAAAAGAAGCCATCACAAAGGTATCGTGCAAAGAAATATCAGTGGAAGTTTGTCAAAACCTGATCAAATCCATGCCGAAGCGTCTACAAGTCTTTAAATTCAAAGGAAAGATGACACACTAATATAAGTTTATTCAATATTAAACGGTTTTTTATGTTAAAACTACAAATCTGAGGGTGATCGGATACTTTTCGCGGGCGCTGTATGGTCGAGCGTTTCTCCTTCTGTGACGATGGCTGGTACGTCAAACTAAGTCTTACGCCACATTTTGTTTGAGTGACCTCGTCTGGGAGAGAGAAAGAGAAAGAAAACCCTCGTGCGCGGTCCTCCTTCGGTATGCCTATAATTTTCTCCATGATTTATATTTATATATATATATATATATATATATATATATATATATATATATATATATATATATATATATATATATATATATATATAAATAAGCCTGTTTATGTTCGTTTGTCTGTCTGCCTTCGCCGGTTGCCACCCATGACCTGCCAGCAGTTTATAAAATGCCTATAATTAATTATACGGAGACCTAGCTGTTGCGTACTGGTCGTGGCTGTCTAAGTTCAGATTTTCATGTTTCTAATTTATAAAGATTATTGTCTGATACCATATAGTACGAATTTTGGGAGCCGTGATATCTCTACTTTTGGTATTTAGTATATAGCCTCTAGCTATATTCCTTTTAAAACCGAGTTTAATTCAGATTTTCAAACCAGAAGAGTTCCGCGCTTTACCTAGCTTTGAGGGCTTAAGTATTGCTCTTAGATTCTAGGGTATGTACTTTCTACCCATCTCACTTTGCGAAATCTCACTCCTTTGAAGATTGCTTCCATTTAGGTGAGAGCACTAAAGCAATTTTTGTGCGAGAAAAGTTCTTTGTTAATTTTAGATTGGATTATGGTTTATGCAGTCCTTGTATTCAGTTTTCGAGCCTACATTCCTCCTGGAGAGCGGCCGAGCGGTTCTGCAATTAAGGTTAATGTACCTTGTATAATCCCTTGTCAATCTTCGTTTTTTCCTCCCCTCTCTTCCATTAATATTGCCCCTAAATGCCTGAGTTCATTTATCGCCATTTATGCTTATTTCTAATTCGGATATTTCATTCCCCCCCATCCCCATCCCCAAATGAGTTTTACTGATGTTACTATGTGGTTTGAGATAGACGTCTTTCCAGTTCCCGAGTGCATTTTTTTTTTTGTTTTCTGATAATGAAACTTTTTTCTTTCTTTACCCGTTTTACCCCGAAGGTTCTACAAAGAAACCGGTTGGAATTTGGTTTTCTCGTGGTTGACGGAGGCTGTGTCGACGAAGAACTACCCGCTAGCGCAGCAAATTCTCTCGCTCCTCCTCGTCTCGCCGATAGGTATCGATCGGCTTAAGAGGAATAATATGCCGAAGCTGGTGAAGGATCTTTCCAGAGAGTCTCCTCATGCAGGTACACGCATTTCTGCTCTGTTGGCTCGTGTCTATCTCTACTCAGTTATATTTGACCGATATATTTCTCTTTTGATCTAAAAGTATTTAGAGGTTTCACTACGAGCTACTCTCCCTCGCCGCCCACATCTCTCTAATAATCTATTCGGGCACTAACATATGCCCATTTTCCTTCCTCTAACTTCACCTCTTTCTATACAAACTTCCTTTGAGAACCCTTCTGGACAAGGTGCGCGCGTTGAATTTAGCTTTATTTTTTAGAATTAAAAATTCCTGTTTTATGTTTTAATTTTATTTAGAAAATTCTATCCGATGGTGTGGTTAAGTAATTGTGACATTAGTTCGTACTTGAGTGCCTGTGCTCGTACAAACTTGTTGGTTGTGGTGTTGAATTGTAATTGTGCTCTATGGCCCCCAGTACATAAAATTTCATGAGGTGAGGATCACTCCTTATATTTTTTTATGTTGATTGTTTGGTGGAGAGGTTTTCTTAACCCCCCCTGCCCTTCCGAGTTGTTTCCTCCGTTGCATTGATTACACAAGTTTTCTTTTGTGTGGCAGAGCCCCCTTCTTAATCGTGTTTTCTGTGTTTTCAAGGTTCGCGCGAAACCGCCGAGAAAGTGGTGGACCGCTGGAAGGAGATGGTGAAGGGGTGCATTGGGAGCCCAGTACCTCATTATTTCGGCGCGTCAGATGGGCAAGGCGAGGAAAGCGCACCTCCAACAACAATGTCTCCCAACAGCACCATCTTGCCACTTCTTACGCCTGTTTCGGTGTCCTCCGTTACCGAAAACAGCGCGCCTCCGATCGCTGTCCCGCCCCCCGAAACTGAGGCTCCCTCGCCTGCAGATGCCGGTCGAGCGGAGTGGACGGTTGCCTCTAGCCCGCCCCCACCGACGCCCAAAACGGGAAGAGGGCGTGGGGGTTCGACACGAGGCTCTCCCCGGGGGACGGGGCGTGGTCGGGGACGGAGGAAAAGGGGAGGGACCGGAACGCGGGGGCGGGGACGCCCCGCGACTATATCTTACGCTGAGCTTCTGTGTCAGGACATGGACTTCACGGAGGAGGAGGACGAAGGGTCGACCTCGAATGACGAAGAACAGCCCCGTCCTCCTCCTTCTGGGGAGGGATCTGTTCCCCCGATTCGCATCGCGATCCGTAACGGCGTCAAGGTATTGCCCGTGGACACGCCCCGAGCTCAGGACCTCCCACGGAAGCGTCCTTCGGTCGACTCTACGGACAGCGAGGACAACAAGCCGCTCAGCGAGATCAAAGAGGAGTGCCAGAAGGTAGGGCATGCGATCTCTGAGGGGGAGGAGGAACGCGAGAAGCCCTCGGGTCTCCCTCCTTCTACAGTAGACGAACGAAAGGAGGTCGCCGCGGAACTGATCTCCCCAGAGGAAGAATTGAAGGTTTCTGGTATTGAGTCATCGAAGAAGGAAGAGGAAAAGGAAGCGCCCTCCAACGAAGGGGTGAAGGACAAGACATCGAATTCGGATCGGGGCGAGCAGGAGGAGGACGAAGAGGATGTGGTAGTGCAGGTGAAGAAGAAGGGGAAGCCGCGGGTGATCGACGACGACGAAGAGGAAGAAGAAAAGACCAGCGAATCCCCACCCCTAAAGGATGAATCCCAAAAGGAAGACGCGTCTGATAAAGATGTCAAGAAGAAGAAGGAGAATGGGAAGCGGAGCAGCAGCAACAAAGACGCGAAGGAGGCCAGTGAGGACGACCGCAAGAAGCATCGGAAGAAGGACAGGAAGGACTCTCACAGTGACAGGGACAAGACGAAGAGCAAGGACCGGGATAAAGATCGGGATAGGAGTCGCCATAAGAGCAGGGATAAAGATCGGGATAGGGACAAAGACAAAGACCGGGATAGGGACAAAGACAGGCACCGTGACAAGAAGGGGGGTAAGGACAGGGACAGGGATAAGGATAGACGGAAGGATGATGATAAGGATCGGCGCAAGGAGCAGCAGCAGGCGGAGCGCGATCGAGCTACGCTCGACAAGGTGAAGCCCCTGAGTACGGAGGGACTGGCCCGAATCCCCCGCAGGTCAGCCGGGCCCCCCGTCAGCTTCCTGGATGCCCTCGGGACCGCAGATACGGAAGCGGCCGTCGACACCCGCCGTCCAGTGTCCGCCTTGGTGAAAGGCAAGTCGCGAGGCTTCCGCAACACGGGTCTCCTCGACGAGACCATTCGACCGCCTGGCATCGCCGGCAAGAGGTCTTCCGAAGTGGCGAAGAGGCCGACGGTGCCGGACGCCCTCGACTTGAAGAAGACGACGACGAAGGGGTCCCCCTCGTCCGCACCCTCTTCCGGAGACCGACCTGGGGGCGTTAAGCTCATATCACCCAAACGACGTAAGTGGAGCCCCTCATTCCTTCCTTGGTGTCGTGTAGAATTCGGATCTTTGCAAGCATGTTAATCACTAACTTATTTTCCTTATTTCCATTTGTTTTATTTTCTTTATTTCCCTTTTTCCCACATTTTCTTTTATCTTTTTCCTTTCATTTTCCTTGAATGGCGAGAAGTACACGTGTGGTTCCATTTTGATGTGGGGTGGAAGAATAGACGTTCGTTTTGCGTGGTATGGTTGCAAGAGACGCTACTTCGTATATCTAGTCTGTCCATATGTTCATTTTTGGCACACTGTTGCATGATCCCTCAACTACCCTGCATTGGGGGTGTAATTCGTGTGTTTGAGTTGTGCTCTCTTGTGCCTATTCGTTGATTTGAGATTCATAATAAGACCTACCTCACTCCTAGTATTCATGGTTGACGAGGTTTGTTATTGTAGACATCCTTTTATCGCTATCCATCTCTTCCCTTATTCGTTCCCCGCTGAATGTAAAGCCCTACCTTAAGTTAAACCAGGAGGGTGGGTTCTTGTCTATATTTATCCCGTCACCCTACATCCGTTATGATTGCTTCATGGTGCACTTTCCTTCCCGCGAAGGGGTCAGGAATTTGTACCTCATGCGAATTTGGTCCTGGAATGCTTTGACGAGTCCTTCTAAGCGTAGCATTCACAACTGAAGAGGTTTCCCAATGTAGGCAGTAGTCCCTTTCAGCCTTGATCATTTTTCGAATGTCTTTTATACTCACTTTTCATATTCTGTTTAGTGAACATGCTCTCGTTGGAATACACAAGTATCTCTTGCATTTTCACTATTCGCTATAATGTGAAGTAAAGTCAGGCAGCCTTCAGGACCCTCTCTCTATTTCTACTATTTCATTTTTAGTCTCAATTTTGCTCTATTGGCTTTACATAAGCTTCTTTTTCTCGTTTATTCATTAATTTGATACTCTACTATAAAAAAAATGTTGGTTTGTGTGTGTGTGACATTGAATGGGGGAAATAGTCTTTTAGAAAGCGTCATTATTTTATGAGTGTTTGTATGTATGTCTTCCTATATCTATGGCATGAATTTCCTTTGTTGTGTAGATAGAAATTCCTTTCTTTGAGCGGCTTTCTATTTTAACTAATATTCGCGTTGTAAACTGCACAAATGCTCGAGATGCTTGTTTTCTCCGATTAAAAAGACATTCATTTGTAAGTAGAATTTCGTTGTAAATTTAATCTCTGCTTTCCTTTCCGTCTATATGTAATAAGTATATTGACAATAATTTTTAAAATCATTCCCGTCTTCATTCAGTCCGGCAATAAAAAAATTGATTGTTTTTTTTCTGACACCATAGAATTTAAAGAGGACCGCGACCACCAAACGTGTGATTTTTGTTCACTAAGGTGAAGGAATATTTATGATCATAAGTCTAATAAAGTTTAGTTTGCATATGCTACCTAAAACTAATATATTAACCAAAACTTAGTACTCGTGAACACAAACTTTTGATGGCCATTACAATATCAGTGTCGCCTATCCCTATGAACAAATAATTCGCCAGATATCAAAGTACCAAATCTCACAGGCTGCAATCGTTGAAATTATAGCTTTGACCTTGAAGGTCTCAAAATGAGCCTGGCATTAGAATTGCGTGTGGCGTTATCGTCAACACTGATCGAGTTGGTTCTAATTGGCGCAGTGGTCTGCAAGTAAGATCAAAGGAGGAGAGTAAATCTTAGGTAGGTTAACGAGATGAGTTTATGCTGTGGGCAGTTCGCATCAGTCGGGGGACAACAAAAGTTTTGTTTGAACTTGGCCAGTGGAAAGGTCTGGCAAGAAAGTAAACCACCGTTTCTACAGCGAATGGCCGCCGCCGCGGAGTCACAGGAGTTGGATTTGATACAGGGTGGGTTACTAATTGCGTCCCCGTTCATTTTCAATCGTGGACATCTTCTGATCAGATAATAAAATTCACACAAAAACCACAATCGCTGACAAGCCCGTGGTTATTTAGGGGCCGGTACTCGTTGGAGGCGAAGGTGCACACAAAGCTGCGTTTTGCCCATCAACCAGTCAGCAGAAAACCATTCGTAGCTCAAGGAACCGCAGAAGAACCTTGTGTAGACTGCTTCCCCTACACCTGGTAATTAGAGAAGCCCGACGTCCCTGCCCTATGCCCGCAGTTGTGCACCTTCCCTGAGCCCACTATTTGCAGGACCTGCAGTTTTATATCTTCCACTATTTTCACTATGCCTACATTCACCACTTACCTTTCTGATTCTCTCTACTGACTTTTGACCACTAACAAGGTACCTAGGGTAGACTTTTATACCCGGTACATGGTCCGAGTGTCGGGATCCACTGGGCAACACCCCCTTTTTTTCGACTTTCGTATGGTGACGACGCTCTTTGCGGTCGGCATTTCCACCTCAAATTTTCCTAATGGAGGTCATCTTGCCTTTCCCAATTCCATGTTTTCTCCAGCTGACCAGAGGTCTGGTGAGTGCCTGATCGACATCACCGACACCACGAGGAGAGATGTGACCCCAGGGTGCTCCTTCTTCCCTTGGAGAGAATACTAATACTTACTCGGTCGGAACCAGCCCCGAGTAACGCCCTCCCTGGTTATAAAAAGGAGTGGAATACTTTCATCGTTCTGGTGGAGCTTCACGGACCGACGGGTTCTTTGCCATTTCGACTAAAGGACATACCGTGGTTAGCTCATGCGCCATCGGGACTCCCTCTAGTGGAGAGATGAATAGGGTTCATTTCCCGCCCTCTTCTCCCAAAAACATGAAATCTGAAAAGACGAGGCGCTCCTCGCCTTCCTTCAGGCAAATTGTGGTTGGCGGTAAATCCCAGCAGACTAATCAAGATAGTTAGGTGAACTGACCCCCTTGTCGAATAATTACGGCGTTTTCGAGCCTGCTGGCTTCATACACACTGATCATTCGCTGTACTGATGGCAGTATGTTGTCCAACAATATGCTCTTTCAGCGTAAGGCACTACGTAGATTTTTCTGTAGAGAACCAAATGTAACGCGTTTCTCGGATGGCACCTTTCTGGTGAGTGCGGCGGACCCTGCTCAGGCCGATATTATTGCTAATCTTCAGACATTCGATTGCTCGCCTGCGCATGCGACACTGCACTCTAGCATTAACTTCGTGAAAGGAGTAGTTTATGGAGGGAACTCGAGGTCATGATAGAACGAACCTATGATCAGAAAAGAGGTAGGACCCTCAAGTGGCTACCACTTCGCCCATACGAATCGAATAAAACGTGTTCCGCTTTGCATGAACACGTGACTATTATCATTACGAGAAATCGCACTGGCCGTTCGGCTACGAACCAACTCTCTTTAAAGAGAGGTCAAGGAATTAATTGGTCGTGGAATAGGCCGTAGCTTCCGGGTTAATTGGAAGGAGCTAAAAATGCTCATCGGTTCCCGCTACCCTTTACCTATCTACTCTTCATGATGTCATGTTTGGCGCGTGCCTGAGGATATAAGGTAGAGATGGGACGATTCCAACAGAATTTGTGATTCCGATTCTAGTTATAAGTTACGATTCCGATTGTTCACAAAATAGAATATTGGTTATAGGATATATTGTTAAAAACCAATTTGATACATATTATAATTTGTTATGTATTGCAGCCTTACTATTAGCAATTGTCAATAAAGATCATTAAATAACAAATAAAAAAACTTATTTAATTTCTTTACGTACCCCAAAACAAGAAATATATAGGTCCACAGGAAGGTGATAAGATATCTGCGAGGGTATAATAATACAATGCATGATTCAAATGTATTAAATAAATGCAATGCACAAAACGATTATATTAAATACAATGTAAACGTATCAAATAAATACCTTGCACAAACAGGGGGATTAAATATGTCACAGGATTAAACCACCAACGATAACACGTCGTTGCAAAATAAACACTGCTACTCCGGTCAATTGGTACAGGAACGGAATATACCCCCACCCCCGTCTTACCTCCTTCATAAATAGCTGTAGGTCTCGATAACGAGAACCTAAAAATGGGGCGTAAGATGTAAAGAAATATTCCAAATACCTATCACGGATAGCGGTTGTCCTGGAAACCGGGAGAGCGTACGAGCCCAAGCGTATTCCGACTTCCCGGTGAGAGCGAGAGAGAGACGAGAGAGAGCAATCGGCGCAGCGGCAGATTCTGGCAGGGGTGTAGATATCAGCGGGTCCTCGCTGTATGAACTCGTGATCGGCTCTGCAGCTGCACCAATTGCAAGCTCCCAATTTACTCTCGCTCTTACCAGGAAGTCGGAATACGCTAGGGCTCGTACGACTCTGCCCGTTTCCAGGACAACCGCTATCCGTGTATTGCTTCACTACTTCCGTGACTGGTATTTGAAATATTTCTTTTCATCTTAAGCCCCATTTTTAGGTTCTCGTTATCGAGACCTACAGCTATTTATGAATGACGTAAATGTACCGATTGTCCGGAGTAGCAGTTCTTATTTTGTAACGACTTGTCGTTGGTGACATATTTAATGCACCTGTTTGTGCAATGTATTTATTTGATACGTTTACATTGTATTATTATACGCTCCCGGATATCTTATCACCTTCCTGTGGACCTATTTATTTCTTGTTTGGGGGCCGAGAGAACTTAGTTCCTCGTGCCTTTACAGATAGCGAATAATATACATTTTATGTGGAAATTGTAATTCAAATCAGACTAATTCGATAATGTCAACTAATAACGACTAATGTATTAAATACTATTAATATTCAGCTATTATGATATTGTTACTCAACATTTAATATAGGCTGGGAGTAGGAAGCGCGTGCTGCATAACTTACATCTACGGTGGCTGGCAGTCAACTGAACAACAGGGTTGCCCGCTGCCGAAAGAATTTTAGCAATAGCACAAAAACTTACTCTGAAAACGTAACAAATTTGGTAAAATCGTACCAAATCTAATTAAAACATAAAGCAAAAGTAAAATGGTATCAAAAAGTGTTTCTTTACGGCAAAAAGGTACCAAATTTGTACGAACGTGCCAACTTCGGCAGCGCTGCTGAACAAAGCTCTAACGTCTTAGAATTGCATCAGCTCTTCTAAATGACGCCTGAGCCCTGAGCAGGCCTTCATTCATTTCACGAATATAAACAATTAAATAGTGATACATTCTCGTCGACCAATCTAAATCTATTAGTAAATAACCTATTAACGTTATAATTTTACTTAATAATAAGACATATTGGTAGATACATAACTTGATTTACACCAACGGGCAATAAACAATGTTTAAAATTTTGATTCAGCTATTTGGCAAGTAGGAAAGAAAGTTAAAAACTTTAAAAAAAACAGTTGAAAGGGTCTCTGTACTGAAATTTTGAAGGAATCGTTTTTGGAATCGGAAATCTGGGATTATTTTTAGCGATTTCGATGCCGATTCCCCCACAAATTAACGATTCTTACGATTCCCGATTCCGATTAATCTTCCCAGCTCTAATATAAGGGTTTTGCAACCCCACAACTACGGAGTGCGGGCCAGGCAGGTGGATGCACAATTTACACCTGATATTGTCTTCGTTTTTTCTCTCAATACTTTTCAAACCGTGGCTCTGCAGCTACATCTAGATAGGAGGTATACTTATATTTCGGTTTATGTTCCACCGTCAGCTGATCTCGATGTGACGGTCTTCCGCTACGTCATGGCTCGTTTGCCAAGGCAATTTCTTCCTCCTCTAGGACTACATGATCTATTCTAGAGGCCAGGTCCTTACCGATCCTATCAAAGAGTTGGAGATTGGTATCCTAATTGTAGATGAGTTTACGCATCACTGTCCGAGAACCTCTTAATTTACATGTGTAAATTTGTGCTCTTATGACGAACACCCTGATTTTGGCTGGGTGTAGTGGTCGATGACCTTATTGGTAGTTGAGTTGCGTTCCTCTCATTTCGTGGGCAGACACCGCCCCTGATCTGGAACATGTCCTCTGTTATACTTCGAAACAGGTGTGCGAGGCATGGCCTTTCTATTAGATTTGTTGAGCATGATCTAGACAGAACGTATCCTCCCAGACTTCAGGTGAATGGCTGCTATCCTCGCTTTTCGAAAACCGGGAAAAGATCATCTTACCATCCTCCACTTTATTTAACTGTTTGCTGTGGGTCGCATGTTCTTGCGCCGGGGGGGGGGGCTTCCCACGACGCTGGAGCGCGCTTCCTTCTTGTTACCTTTTTGCTTTTTCTTTTTTGTCTTTAGCCTATATTATCTTTTTATCCTCGTTATTTGTTTTTTTTTATAGCTTAGTCGTAGGCTGTAGTGAGTGGCGACTTATGCCCAAGTAGGCAGGAGCCAGATGGGCTCCTTAAAAAAACAAACCCCAAAACACTACCACGCCTGTTTCCGCCCAATCTCTCTACCTCCTGCGTGTGCAATTTGATGGAGAAATTTGTAAATGTTAAATTAGTTTGTTTTTTTTCCTGGAAAGCGAAGGCCAGCTGTCTCCTTGGGCCGGTGGCGCCTCTGGTTCTGCTCAGGACGCTACCCTGGAGGATACCAACTTTGACTATTTGTCGTCACGCCTCCTCTCTCAAAGCTTTTGGAGCACATTCGTGTCACGATGGATCCGTGTTAGTGTACACCGGTGGTTCCAAATCCCATGGGTATGTCGTCTACCACGCCGTTTCACTCTTTGAAGTCAGGCGCTGCGTCTGTGTTGACGACCGAGCTGGTTGCAATACACTTTTCGGTATGGGAAATAACTCGTCGGGCCCTGTTCGGACACCGGATTGTTATCTTCAGCGACTCATAAAGTTCCCTGAGTGCTATCGGGGCATTGGAATCTCTGCTCCGTCTCCGTTCGCGGTATGCGTGACGCTGCAGTTTCCGCGAGCCGGCTGGATGTCGAGATTATCTTCTGCTGGGTTCCTGGACATGTGGGAATTGTGGGGAATGAAGGCGCAGAAGTTAGCGAGGACTGGTCTACCAGATCAGCGTTTGGCTCTTATCACACCGACTATAGACAAGAATCAGGGCAACCCTCCGGGCTGACTGGCAAATAAGATTGGAGAAGGACAAGGCGAACTTAAGTTGCGTGCTGCAACGGCTTGAGGCCGCTTTCTGTCCTCTTGGAATTGGGGAAAACTGCGTTGTCTCCAGACTGTTCGGTACATTCTTGTTGAATGTCCATGTCTGGGTGATATTCACGCGTTACATGCCCCACTGTCAGGATGACCGGGGTCGCTACCGCTTTCCCTCGTACTCGGGACGGGTTTTCGTATACAAATTTGTGGACTCTCTGACTCGTTGCCTCCTCCTGCTTGTTTCGTAAACGAGTAAATTTTATGCGAGTGTAAAAGTTAAAGTAACATGGATAGCCTTTGTGTTTTAATGATTACATAATGATTGTTTCATATAAACCGACACTCCGCAAGTTTTTCTTGTGTTTTCGAAACTCTTTATTAAACTAGAACCTTGCAGTAGGATAGGTGGCTGCTGATTTACTTACGAGATTTGTCTTTTTTTGCCTCTACTTCCCCGAGGGTACATTTACTAAGACATTACTATGATTACTGAGCATTCAAAATCTGAAAGAAACCATATTGTTAACCTGCATAAAGATGGTCATCATCTAGGAAAATTTTATCAATGGTTAACTTCCACTTTCTTCTGTTAGGAACATTATTGTGAAGTATAAATCTAATTTCATCACAGTAAATCCTCTGTCTCACGGTCGACCAAAGAAAGTGAGCCCTAAGTTCGTTTAAGAAAGAAAATCCCTGTTGAAGAATCCTCATTAAGATGCCCGTTTGGTGTTTGCTAAACAGCCTCTAAGAGAGATGCAAGCTAAATTAGATAAAATACTATGGTCAGATGAAACAAAAATCGATCTCTTTGCAAACAACGACATACGCTGGGTTTGGCAGAAATCTAGCGAATCACTCCTAGAAAATAACTGCCAACTATGGAGGGGATTCGATTATGTTGTGGGTCTATTTCGCTACTGCTCGGCATTGGCGAATTAAAAGTGATAGATGAGATCATGTATTCTGAAAATTATCAGCTCATATTCGATGAAAACGTGAAGCAATCGGCTAGGAAACTGGGACTGGAAAGCAATTTGACTTTTCAACAAGACAACGATCTAAAACATACTGCCAATCTACTCAGAAATACCTCACACAACACCACATTTTGTATTCAAGTTTTGGCCTTCTTAAAGCCAAGATATGAACACAATCGAGCATCTGTGGAAGGAGCGAAAGAACTTGTGACGAGGGCTTTCGCAACTACTGTTGAATAGGAAAGGTTTGCTGAAGAAGAGTGGAATAATCATCCCAGAAACATGAACGGAACTTTTTCATTCTTATAAGAAACGCCTTACGTCTGTTATTGAGGCTAAAATGGTCGTAACAGATATTAATTTCATGTTGCCATTATTTGTTTTTCCTGTTTTCGGATAAATAAATCTTTGCCATTGTTATACTCGCTTTTATTTGATCAGTTTGTATTTATATGTAGTTGCAATAAAGGAGGAAGCCTATACATTATGCAAATAAAGACTAAACCCCTAAATATTTTAAAAATATGAATCATATGTGTTGTCGCGCATCTGTGTGTGTGTGTATATATATATATATATATATATATATATATATATATATATATATATATATATATATATATATATATATGCTACATATTCATGTTCGTTTTAATAGATATCCCTCCTCCTCTTTTGTTTTTCATTGTCGGACTGAAGTTGGAAATGTATTTTTCCTTAAATTAGTGAGTTTATTGTTTTAGTTCTCGTGTTACGTCACAACTCTGTCCGCAAATATTCTATGCATGAGCTTCTGTTCTATCTAAGCTTGATTATCAAAATCGTCTTTGTGCGCTGGTGAGGGCGGGGGTTTCCTGATTCTTTCACTAATCTCTCAGCAGTATTCTTCACCTTGATCTTTACCAGCGATGTATCCACTTCTTCCACATACTAACATTTCAACTTGTACTTTTTAGTTAGTATCCTTGGTTCAGAAGAAAAGGAAAATCAACACACAAAATATTTTACACCTGGAATATTATTTTTAATTTGAAAAAGAAACTATTTGGGAAATGCATTCAAGCAATTTCAGGAAGAGTTCACTATCAAATATTTATTTGCTACCAAATTTAAATAAAACTCTCCTTCAGCTTTATTTGCAAAAAAAAAAGTGTTAAAAGCATCATTCCTGTGAAAAAACATTGTATAAATGAAAATACAAAAGTTAAAACATGCATAATATTTAACATTTAGAAAAGAATTGCTAACAAACTTCATGTGGCCCAGATGTGAGAGAAGAAAGATATTAAATAGCGGTTCTGATAGCATAAACATTTTTATCATTTTGCTTATTGTATTATTATACCTGCCTGCAAAAAAAGTTCTTGCCCTAATGCAACAGATTTGAAAACCTGTTTGAATGGCAACAGACCATCATTGTTCCTTTTTTTTTTTGTCTCAATTAATTGAAAGGGCAACCAAAAAGTATCGCCTTAACTAAATTGCTTTCTATCATGTCAGCCCTTGGTGACTTCCTAAATCTGATGTTAATCAATTCGTCCGGACTCGATCAAAATTGTTATTGCGGTTAAAGAATTCCCCACCAAATTGAAACAATACCATTTCGTCCACCCTCACTTTGGAATGGTACCGAAACCTGGAAGAAGTTTTCTTAAAGATTTGATGGATGCCACCTGCTAAGCAAGAGTGGATATTCGACTCCTGCATTTTCGTTAACGCATTTCTTTTTTTAAACACATTAACATAACATAATTCAATGGATAAGAAAAGCTACAAGCGCATATCAGAAGTCATTCGAGTCAACCACAACCGATAAACAGCATCTACAGCACCATGGCTTATCGAAAACTAAAGCATGTAGCTGAAGATGACAAACCTGATATAGCACAACCCAGGAGGAACCTCCATCTAATGAAAGTTTTTAATTTGCGTTAGTATCATCCGCTTGGAATTGTTCCCGGTTAAACAACCGATTGCAACATATCTATTGTCAGTAATTAGACCACTTTAATACCACTAGAAAAAAGAGGACAAATGAAAAGGCGCGCTGTTCCTTCGTGACAATACCCGGCCCGATCCAACGAACATCACATCGGCTAGGAAATACGCTAAGACTCTTCCCAGGCCTTGTTCCATCTGATTACCACGAGTTTTTGATCATCTTGATGGTCTGTCCTAATCCTTGCAACACGTGAAGGGGGAAGAAACTACCCTCCCCACATTCGGTTCCTCCTAACCTAGAGTTTTTTCTATACAAATTATATTAAGAAGCTTTTGAATCGTTTGAAGGTCATTGATGAAAATGGGGATTACGTTAATGAATATTTTCAATAAAACATGAAATTCAGCCCCGCCCCCTTTTTTTTCTTGCACAAAATTCGAAAATTGAGAAAATAATTTTTTTTTTTTTTTTTAATTAAGGGGCTATCTGGCGACATTGAGAAAATAAAGATTTACAAATCCATTGCATATTTTACTCAAGCTAAACTTAGTGTCGACGGTTAATTCACGCTGAATCATCACTAGTTTTATGGTTTTCTGGTTGAATTGAATTCTCATAAAGTTGGCCCCGTAAGGGGCGCGGCGATTTGCCATCCTGGCCGCCGTGCTGACGGGATCCAGCGCTCCGTCCCCAGCTTAGCCTCTCTTCCTTCCTTCAGATAGCCCGATTTCTCCCCTACCTCGTCGCTTTTCATACAACCTCTCCCACAACTTTCTCTGGTCAGCCTCTAATTTCACAGGGTAGAATGCTGACCTTCTTCTCAAGCCAACCACCCCGGATCGGGGCTGGGGGGGGAGGGGACATTGTTCCCTAACCCCTCAGCTCCGGTTCGGGATGGGTTTTTTTTTAACAACCTGCTTCATCCCCACCCATACCTTCTCACATCCCTTTTCCTCTCCTCTTCACAACCTATATTTTTTACGCCGTGTTCAAGGTGGAGCCGCCATGCCGAAGGACTGCCAGGCCACCAGGCGGGAGGGGTGGTCCCGAATGGCGGCGCCTGGCTCTGCTGGGCTTGTAAGCACCTCTCGCAGTGCGGGCAACTGCGAGAAGTGATGAGCTATTGCGTCCCGTATTAAAAAGAGGGTCACCATGCCCATGTATGACAAAAAAAAACAAAAAACCCAACCCCCAACTTCCCCGAGAAAATCAACGGAGCCGCCCTCGGGCAGCTCCACCGAGAAAATGGAGGTCCTCCCCCTTGTGCTTGCGCAAGGGACCCTCCATAATTCTTTAACCGGAGAGGAGGCTTACTCCTCCTACGCCTACGGGTGTAGGGGACTCCCCCTCACCCCCTTCTCTGGAGGTGCTTTCGAGCACCTCCCTATCTCCAGCGGCAGTCCCTCCTTTGCTTTCTAAGGGGACTGCCAAGAAACCAGCAGGCAGCCCATTGCCGACCGCCCCTCGTGCAAGCGGCTCGGTAGGGCGAACCCCCTTAGGGGGGAGAGGGAAGCCAGGCCCCTTCGGTCGCTTCCCTCAAAAGACCTGCTGGCAAGAATTTTAAACCTTGCTGGGGTCAAGGCCTGTGCCTCCTTACACAAGACTGGCGACACTGCCAAGGGGACCTGCGATGTCCTGGGAGGGGATGGCCAACTGGAGGCCCCTCCTGTGATAGACATGGTCCTTGAGGAGACCCAGCCTCAGATGGTAGGGCCTTCCATGGGGGGGAATCCGGGCTCGGCGCCAAGCACCGAACCCGAATCCGCCCCTATGCAAGGTCCCCCTCAAACCGCCGAGGGTCCCGAGGCAGTAAAAGGAGGGGAGGGATCTACTCCGACAGGTGCCCCTACGACGACCAGGACCTTCTCCATTTCGGAGAGGGACCTGGTGAGTCCGGCCCATCTGGCATGTGGGCTTCTACCGGCGGAGGTGAGAAGCGGGTTCATTCCCCGCCCTCCTCTCCTAAAAAGAAAAATACTAAAAAGACGAAGAAGACTCGGGGCTCCTCTCCATCCGCGGGGGCTGCGGGGACGGATGGGTCTGCTACCACTTTGGTAGGCGACCAAGCCAAGATCGGCACATCCGGCCCCTCTACCCCCTCGTGTGCGGAGCCCCTGACTAAGACTAACACCAAGAATGCACAGGGCGGAGCCTCGATGACAGAGGTTACCTGGCGTTTTCGAGCCCGCTGGCTTCAAGCGCTTCCTCGTTATTCGCTCCACTGATGGCAGCATGTTGTCCAAGGGCAACATGATCCATCAGAGGAGAGGATTAGCTAGTGCAATTGGTAGAGAGCCGAAGGTAACCCGTTTCTCGGACGGGAGCCTTCTGGCGAATGCGGCGAATCCCGCCGAGGCGGCCAGGATAAGTGCTCTTCGGACACTTCATGGCACCCCGGTGAGTGTGACGCCGCACTCTACCATGAACTTTGTAAAAGGAGTAGTTTATGCGAGGGAACTCGTTGACTACTCCATAGAAGACATCACCCTAGAGCTGGCCGACCATGGGGCGGTCAAGGTCGAACGTGTGATGAGAAAACAGGGAGGGGCCTCGAGACCCACCCCTACACTCTTCGTCACGTTCGACTGTGACAAGCTCCCTGAGTCGGTGCGTGCCGGTTGGTACCGCTACCGCGTGAAGGCATTCGTGCCACTGCCGCGGCGGTGCTATTACTGTCACCGCTTCGGCCACACGAATCGATCATGTAGACGTGCAAAATCGGGGTCACCCGAAGTATGTGTAAATTGCTCCAAGGTCGCACACGATAAGTCCAAATCGTGTGTGGCCAAGTGTGTCAATTGCGGAGAGCCGCACCCTGCTTCTTCGAAGCAATGTGGTGCATATCTCCTTGAGAAAGAAATCCTGGCCGTTCAGGCCCAGGATCGACTCTCATTCCGCGAGGCTAAGGACGGTCCTGGCGCGCCCGGCTCTGCCTGGGACGTCATATGCCTCAATAGTTAGAAAAGCACCCTCTGCTCCTGGCCCAACCAGGCCAACGAGCACGGTTGTTTCCGCGCCCATTCGGAGCCCTTCTGCGGGCTCTACTACACCCGGGCGCTCCCCTGGTAGAGCTGGCGGCAAAAAGGGTTCACACCCAGCCCCGGCTAAAACCAGGGCTCCCCCCTCTTCCCCCAGCGTGACCGTTTCCCGTAAGGGGAAACGGCCACGCGCCTCCACAGAGTCGTTAGACTCACAGGAGGTAACACCCCTGAAGATGGTCGCTAGGCTATCTTCCGGGGTTCCTAAAGCTGTTCCCCGAAAGGAGGACAGCAACAAAGGAGCTTCGGCCCCCTTCGCCCACGCCCCGAGGTGGAGCGGGTGGCTCGGAGACGGTGGTTCCTCGAAAAGAGGGCCCCCCCCGCCTCCCAAACCGCAACGCCCGCCTAAGGTTTCGAGGCGGAGGGAGGAAAAGACTCGCATGGCGAGCCCAACCTCCCCCAATAAGTCCTCGAAGGCGACAGCGCCTTCAGCGCTTTGTCCGGCCAACAGCGCCCGGGGTTCTGCCCCCGGGAAGCGTACGACCATTCCCGTGAGGGTCTTCAATTCGAGGAGGGCCCCCGCGTCTCCTCCGAGCTAGGCCTGGAGGGCATATTCCTTCAATGGAATTGCCGTGGACTCCGGGCCAACTGGGAGGAGCTGCGGAGGCTCGTCTCGTCCCGTTCCCCGTTAGCTATTTTTTTGCAGGAGACCATGCTAGGCGCGTGCCCCATGCCTGCCCTCCCGGGGTATAAGGGTCTTGCGACCCCACCACCGCGGGATGGCCGGGCTGGGGGATGCGCGGTTTACACCCGGCATGATGTCTCCGTTCTTCCTTTCTCTTTAGATACCTCCTTTCAGGCAGTGGCTGTGCAGCTGCACCTGGATAGGAGGTATACTATCATTTCTGCGTACATTCCACCGTCAGCTGACTTCGACGCGGGGGACTTCCGCCGCGTCGTGGCACGGTTGCCGAGGCCCTATCTCTTGCTTGGAGAACTGAACGGCAGGCATCCTCTCTGGGGAGATTACTCCATAAATCCCAGGGGACAAGTCCTTGCCAATCTGATCGAAGAGCTTGAGATGGGCGTCCTAAACGTGGATGAGTTTACGCATCACTGTCCGAGAACCGCTTCATTTTCTTGCCTTGACCTATCTTTGTGCTCTTCGGATGCACAGCCTGATTTTGATTGGGGGGTGGTCGATGACCTCCATGGTAGTGATCACTTTCCCATTCAAATATCATTTTCAGGGCAACTGCCGCCTGAGAGACCACCTCGGTGGTGCTTGGCGCGGGCGCGGTAGCCTGCATTTCAGGAAATGACTGAATTCTCTATCTCAGTCGAGGAGTTTAGGTCGGTAGATGAGGCCGTTGAGTTCTTCTCCGGCAACCTCATCGCCGTGGGCCTGACTACTATTCCTAGGACGTCTGGCCGTTTTGCACGCCGACCACTCCCATGGTGGTCGGCCGAGTGTGAGACGGCCCTCAAACAGAAGCGTTATGCCTACATGCGCTATAAGCGCCGCCCGAACGATTTCACTGTCGCTGAATTTCGTCGGGCTAGGGCTATGTTCCGGTATATTTCGAAGCACGCCCGCCGCTCTTCTTGGCGGGCATACGTGTCTTCACTTAACGGGAAGACCCCTTTAGCTGAGGTGTGGAAGCGAGTCAAAAGGATTCGGGGCGAGTTCTCGCAGGACCCCCCTCCCGTTCTCCAGGAGAATGGGACCGCAATCTCGGACCCCGCGTCCGTGGCGGAATCCTTAGCGACCGCTTTTTCCGCATTCTCTAGCAGTGATGCTGCTCCGCCAGCATTCAATGCACGTCGTGATGTCGCGGAAGGCCGCCGGCTGGACTTTACCTCCAGAGGCGGAGAACCCTTCAAAGACAAGTTTACTGTGAGTGAGTTGCGTTCCGCTCTCGCTTCGTGCGCGGACACCGCCCATGGTCCGGACGATGTCCCGTACGCCATGCTTCGACACCTGGGTGAGCGAGGCATGGCCTTTCTGTTAGATCTGTTCAACAGGATCTGGGTGGAAGGTCTTCTCCCAGACTCCTGGCGAATCGCTACTGTGCTCGCCTTTCGCAAGCCGGGGAGAGATCACTCTACTCCGACCGGTTTCCGCCCAATCTCTCTAACCTCTTGCGTGTGCAAGTTGATGGAGAAATTGGTAAATGTTAGATTAGCCTATTTCCTGAACAGCGGAGGCCATCTGTCTTATGCACAGTGCGGCTTCCGTAAGTTCCACTCCACGTCGGATGCTCTGCTCCGACTGGAAAGTGCCGTCTGCGAGGCTTTCCTTCGTAGACAGCACTACGCCACGGTGTTTTTTGATCTGGAGAAGGCCTATGATACCGCATGGCGATACGGTATCATGGAGACTCTCCACACGATGGGGGCGAGGGGACGCCTCCCAATGTTTATATCTGAATTTTTGCGAGATCGTCGATTCCGCGTACGGGTGGGGGGAGCCCTCTCCGGCCCAAAGGAGCAGGAAGAGGGTGTCCCGCAGGGAAGTGTCCTCAGTGTCACACTCTTTGCCCTGAGCATCAACGGCATCACCTCGGTGCTGCCGGAAGATGTTCTCGCTACGCTCTACGTGGACGACCTTTCGATCTCTTTTGGCGCGGCCCAGATGCCAACTCTGGAGCGTCGACTCCAACAGGCATTGAACCGCGTCTCTCGCTATGCCGAAGCGCACAGGTTTCGGTTTTCTTTGGCCAAGACTAAGGTGGTGCACTTCTGCCGCCATCCACGGCTTCACCCCGACCCAGATTTGTTTCTTAATGGCATGCGCCTGGATGTGGTTGAGTCGCACTGTTTCCTTGGTCTTGTATTCGACCGACGCCTCACCTGGGAGGCTCATATTGCAGCCTTAGGGTCTCTTGTACCCGCGCCATGGACATTCTCCGTTCCGTGACGTTCAGCGCTTGGGGCGTTGATAGGGCTACCGCCTTACTTTTTTATCGATCCTTTGTTCGCTCGAAGCTCGACTACGGATGCGAGTTTTATGCATCCGCAGCCGAGCGTTTATTGCGGAAGGTGGATTCGATCCACCACACCGGCCTTCGCCTTGCGACCGGTGCCTCCGCACTTCCCCCATTGAGAGCCTGTTGGTCGATGCTGGGGAGATGCCACTCGCTCTGCGCCGCGTGCAGTGCATCACTCGCCTGTACGCGCGAGCCAGGCGCCTCCCTCAGTCGCCAACAGCTCTCACTGCATCCGCAGCTGATCTCGATGGTGTCTATGCCGCCGAGAGACGCCAGTCATACCTTAAGCCCTTTGGGTTTAGGGCCAGGAAACTCCTTCGAGAAGTAGATATAGCTCTCGGGCCGGTGGCGCCCCTGGTTCTGCCCAGGACGCCACCCTGGAGGGTACCACATTTGGCTATTTGTCGCCACGCCTCTGCTCCCAAAGCTTGTACTGCGCCGGGAGTATTGCGTTTGACCTTTTTGGAGCACACATCGTGTCACGCTGGTACCGTGCCAGTGTATACGGATGGCTCCAAGTCCCAAGAGGGGGTCGGCTTCCACGCCGTATCCCCTCTGTTTGAAGTCAGCGGGGCTCTACCAGGCGCTGCGTCTGTCTTCACGGCTGAGCTGGTGGCAATACACCACTCGGTACGGGAGATTACGCGACGTGCCCGGTTTGGAGACCGGATTGTGATCTATAGCGACTCACAAAGCGCCCTGAGTGCTCTCGGGGCATTGGAATCTCCGCATCCCCTGGTTCGCGAAATCCGTGACGCCACGGTTTTGGCGAGCCGGGCAGATGTCGAGATTATCTTCTGCTGGGTTCCTGGACATGTAGGAATTGCGGGGAATGAGCGCGCCAAGGAGTCCGCGAGGACTCTGCGACCGGACCAGCGTTTCGCTCTTCCTCACACTGACTACATGGCAGGAATACGGGCAGCTCTTCGGACTGCTTGGCAAAGAAGATGGGAGACGGTCGAGTGGAACTTAAAGTTGCGTGCCATTGCGCCGCGACTGTTCCCATGGACCTATCCCCCAATGCCGCGACGGCTTCAGGTTGCTTTCTGTCGTCTTCGAATCGGACACACTCGTGTGACGCATCGCTACTTGATGGAGCGCTCGCCTGCGCCCTATTGCAACGACTGCGTCGTCCCCCAGACTGTTCGGCACATTCTTGTCGAATTTCCCAGTCTGGGTGACCTTCGCGCACGATACCTGTCCCGGTACCGTGATGGGCGGGGTCGCTACCGCCTGTCCCTTGTACTCGGGACGAGTGCGTGCACCATGACTAGTGGACTTATTGACTTTTTGGGGGAGGCTGGCCTTCTCCCTTTCATTTAACCCAGTTTAATTGTTTTTGTTATTGCTTTTTTTATTGTTATTGTTATCTCTTTTTATTGTTTCCTGTTTAATTTTTAAAGTAGCCTAGAACTAGGCTGTTTGTTTACGGCGACTAATGCCTAAGTCGGCAGTCGCCAGATAGCCCCTTAGTTAGAAAAAAAAAAAAAAAAAAAAATAATAAAGTTGGTCCATTGCTTTGTTTGGTTAAATAGTAAAAAAAAAAAAAAATAATGAAAAGTATTCAAAATAGTCTGAGAATTTGGAGTGTGCGTTTGATTTGGTATTTATCCTCGGTTAAATTATGCGAACCTCAAAAACTTCAGGGAACAAATCAACTAATATATAATGCAATTGCCTTTAGATAAAAACTATTTATTCGGGTCTCAACTGATTAAAGAAGAATTATGAGACTTTAGCTGAATAAAATTTATATCAGCTTTGGTTTTAATGTTTCTTTCATTCTACTTCTAATTTACGAAATATCTTTTTCGCGTTGAAATAAAGATTTTTTTTCACTATTACTTTTGTGTGGCATAAAGACACGTCTTTCACTTTGTAATGCATTTTATTATTCTAAGATTTCATCAATTTGCACTATATGACATCATCAGAGACTAAAATGATATATTCCCACTTGGCTATAAATATTTTAAGAGGGGGGGGGGGGTAGAATGGAGATAATCCATTGACCTTGGTGGTTTTGGCATTGAAAGTACATGCATACTAGGACGCTGAATCTGTATACACTTCAATATATATATATATATATATATATATATATATATATATATATATATATATATATATATATATATATATATATATACTAATAAACCGAAAAGCGGAACATAAGACAAATCGAGACTAAAAGAAAACAATTAACAATAAGAGCAGTCGCCTTCAATAAAACATGTTACGAAGAAAATTTACTGCCCAACTATACGAATATATATATATATATATATATATATATATATATATATATATATATATATATATATATATATATATATTATAATTACAGTAGGAAGGATACGACCATCAGTGACATTCTTATTTATTCCAAGCAACAGTTCGGATTACCCAATCTATCATCAGGCTAAAGGGATTATCACAATTTGTGAGTCTAACAAATGTTAACTTAAACTAAATACAATTCCAAACCAAATAATTAAGATAGTAATAAACCTATAAAATTAAAAGTATTAATAATTACAATATATATATATATATATATATATATATATATATATATATATATATATATATATATATATATATATATATATATATATATTGTGTAACAAATTATTCTTTATAGTAATGTCAGGTTTAATAGTTTTTATTAAGACGGTTTCTGCGACCTTCAAGTTGTTCATTTTTGGATCTGTATAGTATTTTAAGTTTTCTGGAATTTATTTATTTTGTTAATTTGGTGATTCGTGTAGATATGGTCTTGTTTGAATCGATGTTGTTTGGGCGACTTGATGGTATTTGTGGTGTAACCAATGTATGAAGAAATCTACTCTTGGTCTTCAGTGTCACTGCCAAGGGAGCTCACAAGGAACTTTTACCTAGTATGCCTCTTAACCTGAGCATTTAGGGTTGCTATAAGATATCTCAATTTGCCTTAATTCTTTATTATCTGCGATCTTTTGCGTGGGGATATTTTATATTTTTGCTACCCCTGCCCCTCCATTTTTGGGGGGCCCTCATTGCCAGCTGCCCTAAATTTATTAATATTCGGTTACACAATTCCTTTGCCTCGGTTTCTTTCCCCAGTAGTGATTAAGCTGCGTTCAATTGGGCCGTTTGACTAAGGAAGTGAATAGTCAGTTGAAATGGCTAAGTCAATCGGCCATTGGTCCCAGATACCCACATTGACCCTTTTTGGTTTTCTGTTCAATCAGCAGCCCTTAATTTGCTTCATTCGTGTTGGCGTTTTTTGTTTTAATCAATAATGTTAACTGTTGTCATTCTTCGTTAACAATTTTACATTCTGTTTTTAACCACCGAGGAAGCGGGAGTGAGTCAAAAGACCTGGTTACTGCTGGAAGTGGGTTGTACCAATTCGATTCATCCATTTGGTAGTTAATATATTTAAATTACTCTGTCCCCATCTGCGTACTCATTTGATTAATGAATTTGGATACAGAAGTTTTTATCTTCTTTTTTTTATACCTATTTCCTTTCTACTTTTGTTGTCTTGAATTGCGGTCGTTTCATATGAAGTTCACACTGTAAATTCCCAGTCCCCTCGCCCGCGGTCTTTCTTGGGCGACTCATCCTTCCCTTGTTTAGATCGGCCAAAGTATGTCTTCCTTCCCCCACTGTCTGCACTGCTGTGTTATTTGTAAAAGTCCTCTGTTGCTTCCCAGGTACCATGTGATACGTTTCTTAGCCATATTTCGACTCTCCCTTTACAAAACTGATATCGGTGTGAGAGCGGCTGTTGTCTTTTCGGAGTTTATTTTCCTGACTTTCCGTCTTTTAGTCTGCCTTTCATCCATTTCACAATTTCTCTTTTAACTCAGATCATCCCCTTGTTTTAAAAATTCAGTCTTAGCTGGCTAAGAACTGATAGACCTGATAGACTTTTGGTGTTGGTCTCCCGGGCCAGCACGGCCAGACCGTGCTGCTCGCGACTCCCTCCGGCAGTCGAGCGATCTGCTACACTGTCGAGTAGTAACCACCAAACTACTCTTCCCGGAGACTTATAGGGTGGCGCTTTACCGCCTCCGAATTGAATACTCGCGCTCATTCACGGGCATCTGTCGAGTGTCGAGGGCCCTTGGAATGCCGAACTTTATCACTTGTGCTTTTTTTCTCTATTCGCCACCCCATTTTTAAATTGCCCCTCGGGGCACTTCGTTGTGAATACTTTCTTGGCCTATCACGCATTTTTAAGTAGTTAATACACGTGTTTATTGTTTTTACATATTAATGTGTTTAAATTGTAATATCGATCAATGTGACCGCGCTCCAAGCGAGACCTGTAGACTGCGCACACGTTGCGGGCTAAGTCCCTCACGCTGTAGTCGAGGGGATTGAGGTCGACCAGTTCATGCTCGAACCCAACCACTATTGCTCGGTCTTAGTCGTCTGGGCCGGGGAACCGTCCTGCTGAATGACGTAGTCTGTCTTCGTGACCTTACTCACTCAGGGAAGGACTTTGGTCGCCAATGTGTCCCTCTAATCGGCCGCGGTGAGCCTGTAACCAGCCGTGAACCAAACTGGCGGCATCTTCTCGCCATTCGAAGCCACGACGCCGAGCATCATCACGGATGCCGGGTGCTTTGTCGTGGACACGTAGCGGACCTCGGTGATGTCATGCCCAAAGCTTAACACGTGGTCGTTCTGCTTGTTGATGACCAGATCGACAGGTTGTTTCATCACGAAAAAAAAGAGAATTTGATTGCGATGACTCTTCGACGACAGCACTCCCGACATTGTTCTCGCATATGGTCGCCCTCCACCATGACTGTCTTCGACACAGTATCCACCAGATGTTCTTCTTCGCGAGCGCTGTAATTTCGAGCTTCAGAGCACTTTCGAAGGCCTTCCTCACAGCCAAACTGCTGAAAACTTCAGGTTTGCCTGAACGAGGTCGATCTTTGAGGTCTACTCCACGACTCTGGGTCATCCAGCTGCGCAGGAAATCAGAGAACTTTATTCCTTTCACTTATATCTCCACATTCATGCACACCCTGGAAACGACGCTGTAATGGCACGTGCTGCAAAAGTATAACTTTTTCTTTCTCACAAATAAACTTCTCGAAAGATTAAAAAAAAAACGAGTGTAACAGAACTTTTTCGAAACCCGGTGCCTGTAGAATCACTTGTAAGAACGGAATTTTGGCTGCTGCTTTTGGGTCAAATGAATTGCGACTCGTGCATTCAATTTGGGGGCATTCGACACACGCAAAATGTTATTCATCAATAACCAACGTGTATCCTCAGTGGACAAAAAAGAGAATTTGTTTTGCACGATATTGTTCATTAAGTTAATTTTATAGTCTTCATGTTCATCTGAGATTGATTCAATAAACCCTGTGTAAGGAATATTTCCATAGGTACAAAGAACATTGACCAGTATTGTGGTCAATGTAGTTCGTGGAAGGAATTGATATATCAGCTGAAATTTGACAGTGATGATTTGAATGCTTTGTCAGTCTACATTCATTTAACTTGGGAATAATTTTGTGGAATCCTTCTGTACCTATTAAGATTTTAGCAGTCTCATCTAGCTTGCAATTGCTCGTCAATAGAATGTAAAATAATTGAATTTCAGTAAAATAATTTACAGAAAGCTTGAACAATTTTAATGATGTTATAATTGGTGATTTATTTACCCTCTGATGACTCGTTAGTTGCCCCCCCCCCCCCTTCTTTTTAACCCACTACTCCATTCTTGCCATGAGTGGTACCGAAAAAATTCAATTCACAATTCATTCCAAAGTCTAAAAAAAATGATAGCACAGATTTATGAAGTAAGGTGTATATATTTTTAAATTGTTTCTATTGATTAACACAACCATCTTATAAATATTGAACTTTGGTGCAGTTTGGCAGAATATTATTTATTACAGTCAAAAGTTCTTTTAAGAAATCTATGAACTGCAGCTACTGAATGGGTCCATGAGTCACTGATAAATCAAACTTCTATGGTTATTACAATGTCTTTTCATTCTAATAATAAACTAGGAAAGGGTTACGGTAACTAGATTATTTGACTATTGAAAACTGGCTTGAGTCTTGTACAGCAAAGGAGTAATTTTCATAAGTCACCAAGAATAATGACTTCTTTGTTGTCAAATTTTTCTTTTAAGATATTTCAAATATGCCGGTTGTGACTTGGATTATATAAAGGTGGTATGTTAGAGAAACAATTTTGGATGATAGTGGCTAAAAATTCATCTGTTGAAGCAACAATGGTAGTGACTTGACCATTTGTATCAACAGCAAATAAATATATATATATATATATATATATATATATATATATATATATATATATATATATATATATATATATATATATATATATATATATATAAATTAATGTTGTAGATTTCATCTTTTTTTGCCGAGACATTTAAAAAAATATATATCGAGAATGCCTATGATAACTACCATACGTTATGAGTTGCTATAATTTCATGTGGTGGATGCGGGAATTGTGTGTTAGATATTTTTGTTCTGTATCCTCCCATGAATTTCGAACTTCGTATTGGTGTAACCTCCAACATGATGAAAGGATTAAGGCATGCACAAGGGAGCGTGTTGAGTGTTTGCTACCTGTTTGGCCATGGCATAGTGTATACGGAGTTTGATTTCTGACAGACAATGCAGGAAATCTACTTCTAGAATTTATAAATGATAACTTCTCTTAAAAAGTAGAGCCGAAATGCAAACAGCATAAATACGAGGAGCGGATATAAGGAAATGATATATGAGGAAAAGTGTTTTATTATTTTTCAATATGACTACCCTCGACCTCAATGCACTTGCGCCACTTGTCCCTGAGGCTTCGAATTCCAGACAACCAGAAATCTCCCGACTGCTGTTCAATCCACTCCTGGACGGCGAGCTGGACATCTTCATCGTCCCCAAACCGGCGTCCACGCAGTGCAGCCTTGAGCTGGCGGAATAAAAAGTAGTCGCTAGGAGCCAGATCAGGACTGTAGGGGGGATGATTGAGCTCCTCAAATCCGCACTCGCGCAGGGCAGCTTGTTTAACTCTGGCCTTGTGGAGTTTGACGACGTTGAAGTCGATCATGGGGGGGGGGGGTTCTAAGGACGCAATGGGCAGGGACCTTGGTCATGGCCAAATTGTCGTGAATGATGTTGATAACACTTCCATGTGATATTCCAAGTTCTCGCTCGATTTCTTCGACCTTCACCCGTCGATTTTCGAGGATCATCCTCTCCCCACGGGCCACATTGTCCTCGTTGGTCACGTCTGGCGGGGGTCATCTTCAAGGGACTCACGACCATGGCGTAACTCCATATTCCAGCGAGCAATGGTTGCATAGGAAGGGGCGGTGTCGGTGTATACTGCAACCATGCGTTCATGGATCTCTTTTGCATTCTTGCCTTCCTTGGTCAAAAATTTGATCACTGCGCGGTGCTCAACCTTCTCCATTGTTGAAAAATTTGTGACTGACGATCTGCGATCAGCTACTGCTTCTTAAATAGACGCGGCATGAGCGTGCGGCTTCAGGTCCTGACCTGTCATAACTTGTCCTAACACCCCCACAAACAGCCCCCCCCCCTCCTCTGTTTTGCCCTACCGATTCGCAAAACTTATTGACCGCCCCTCGTATATTATACTCATTAATTTTGAAAAATGAAAATATATTAGTTGAATATACCTACATGTTGGCGAAAGACTTGTGGGAACAGCGATCATAATATAATTCGTTCAATCTAAATATTCCTTAAAATGTTCACGAGAATTCTCCTCATCTCATACCAGACTTTAAATCTTGTATTTTTAAAATATTTTTCGCTCCCGCTTTAAGCCTTTAAATTTGGGTGACATTTTAAACGTTGAAAGTGCCCCATTTAATTTATAATGATTTCTAGCGTTCATTTTCAATTGCAAATGACGAAATAGTGCGAGATAAATCTAGGAGTTCTAATAGATAAATAGTGAAGTGAAAAAAAAAATGAGAGAACGTAACCGATTGTATAGAATTTCGAGAACCGAAACCGATGCCTTTATTATTGTCACCTTGTCAAATCCCAAATGAGAACAGACAAAGGGAAATATGAAAAAGAAGTGGCTTCGTTGGCAAATTGCGAGACTATAACCATCTGGTAGTACCAAAGAGAATAATTGAACGTGAATGAGCACTTGAGACGAGAAACCAGAGTTTTTTAAAGGTAAGAGAATCGAAGATGAGTCAACGAGAGCAAAGTCCACACTGAAGCCAAGTCATATTGAAAAGTGTGAAATAACATGAGCTATTTTTTATAAATATCCTGTCTTCTCAATGTGGCTTGCCTTCAATGTACTCTCCTTTGCTCGCCTTGATCTTAGTCTTACAATATCTCGTGTGTTCATTTACTCATTCGCGTCATATATATATATATATATATATATATATATATATATATATATATATATATATATATATATATATTAACGCAAAGTTTACAACACATATCGATTTTTATCACTTACTCATAAATGTTCGAGGAGAAAATTCTTACAATTTCTCGAACGTTCTACATTAATCTACACATGTAACTTAGGGACTGGTATAAGCTATCGCGTCATTCTTTATCAGACAGCGTCCTGTAAACATTCGCACGAAGGGGAAACAGAAACGAATCGATCAAGATCTTCGAAAACGTATTGTAGACCTTCATAAAAGTGGTATTGGTTATAGAAAAATATCTCGTCAGTTAGTAGTTCCATTGAGTTCAGTTGGAACGATAATACGTCACTGGAAGTCTCAAAATTCTACTCTTCCTCGGATCAGTTCTGGCCGTCCTCGCAAGATAACCGAACGTGCAGGGAGACTATTAGTAAGAAAGGTCAGTAAAACACCCAAGGTTACTCTTAAAGAACTTCAGCGTTACTTAGAAGTGAGTGGAGTTACAGTGAGTAAAGACACAATTAGTCGATCGCTTCGTAGCATGGGCATCTACTAACGGTCTCCAAGGAAAACCCCACTTCTTAGAGGAAAACAGGTTCGTGATCGTTTGAATTTTGCAAAAGAGTTTGTTGGTAAACCTGCAGAGTTTTGAGACAACGTACTTTGGTCGGATGAGACAAAGATAGAACTGTTCGGCCGTAATGGAGCTCCGAGGGTATGGCGAAAGAAAGGTACCGAATACGCACCGAAGAACACTACCCCAACAGTAAAACATAGAGGTGGCTCAATCATGATCTGGGGTTGTTTTAGTGCCGCAGGTGTTGGAAATATCGAAACCATAGAAGGAAGGATGAATGGAGAAGATTATAGAAGAATCTTGAAGAAAGATTTACGTCCAAGTGTGCATTCTCTTAAATTGAAACAGGATTGGATCTTTCAACAAGACAATGATCCAAAGCATACAGAAAAACTGACACACAATTGGTTTAGATCAAATGGTGTAAATGTTCTGAAATGGCCTAGTCAATCCCCAGATCTGAACCCTATCGAAAATCTATGGAAGGAACTGAAGCTCAGAATCCAAAAATGAGAACCAACAAACGCGTCTGAACTGAAGAAAATATATATTGAGGAATGGAGTAATATTAACACAAGCACATTCAAGAAGTACTTAGGAGACTACTCTAAGCGGCTACAAGTTGTTATTAGTAACAGTGGTTATGCTACTAAATATTAAGAAACTATTTGATCTGTTGTAAACTTTTGCGTTACTAATTAATTGTATTTCTTCGACAAAAACTATATTGATGTTTTGTATGATCCTGATGATTTAATTTATTGTTTGAATATATATCCTGTCAGTAATAAAAGTTTAATTTACCTATTCTGATTACAAATACATAAACGTCTGTTTGTGATGGTGTGTTGTAAACTTTTGAAATTTTTGTTTTGATCGCGAAGTGGAAATTAGAAATTTTTGTTTTGTCGTCATGGCTCGTACTAAGCAGACAGCTCGCAAGTCTACCGGAGGTAAAGCTGCGCGTAAGCAATTGGCCACGAAAGCAGTGTAAACTTTTTGTGTATTATCGAATGATAAAGGCGGACGCATATAAAGGCGGTCCGCAATAATTGCTAAATTTTTAATTCGTGCAAAACTTTACGTATACATCCTCCCTCAAGGACAGCTGCTAGAAGAGGGGCCCCATCATTGGGGCAGCCCCTCAGGACTGCAAAAGGATCCCCCTCCGTACCATAGGAGGGGCACCAAAACCTGAGAAAATGGAAGTTATAAAAACCATCTACACAAAAATCCACGTGGTTCTGATCAGGCTCCTCGACACTCCCAATGGTTATGCAACCATTTGCAGCACAATGGGGGACGTCGAGAAGCTGGTCTCCGACGAGGCTCAAGCTCATCTCAAGAAGATTATGCTTGAAGCAAGTGTACCACAAGAAATACTGGCCCAACGAACCATTATTCTTACGAAGCTGGACCCTATCTTCACAAAAAATTCCTGTGAAGAAATCGAAGAAAAACAAGAGTGGGCCTGCATCACAGCAGTGCACAGATTCGGGAAAGGTAACGGCGTGGTGAAAATAGTATTCACCTCCATCGAGATGGCAAACCGAGCAAAAAACGACGGGCTAGTCGGCTTCTATCTAAAGGTAAGCCCGGAACAAATACTGAAGGAAGAATATATTCAAATCGACTGCTGCTTTAAATGCTATGCAGTCGAAAATAACGCCACAAAAGACCACAATTACCGACCCTGCATGCTCCAACTGCGCCAAAACCGGGCACGGTTGGAAAGAGTGCAGGGAAAGACTGCATAAATGTGTAAATTGTGGGGGTGACCACAGGGCCCTAGCCATGATGTGCCCAATCCGCAAAAAAAGAGAAAGGCTGAGAGTAGAAAAAGAAGAGAAGAAAAAATCCACCTACGCGAATACGGCAGCAAAATACACAACATTGGCACGAACGAACGAAATGAAGTTGGTGATGCCTAAAGAAGGGAAAGAATTCATGGCCCATGGTCATGGTTGCCCACCTAGCAAACATAACAAACCCCGGTACCTTCTCAACCCACCTCAACCTTCTTCTGGAGAAGAATGGTTGTAATAAAAGGGTTTGGTTTCCCGAAAACCCAGACTCGGCGGGGCTTTTTAATCTCGAATTTATCGAAGATGACAAAAAGGCTCCCTCAAGTAATGGGGTAAAGGAAACCGAAAAAGAGGAAGAAGGGAAAATACAAACGCCTTCGGAAGGAGAAGAGGAAAAAGGCGTAAAGAAGAAAAACAAGAAATCACCTAAAAAACCACCGCAGAAGACCCAGTCTACTTCGTACGAGGAAGAAGAGGACGACGACAGGTACGAAGGGTTCCCACTCACCGACAAAAAGGAAATCCTCGAAAGAGGACTTTTTTCGACGGAAAAGACGTGGGACTACGTGTCTTCGGCTCCCCCCTGTCCCCGGCCCCCAAGGACGACCTGGAACTACTCATCATCGGCCTAGCCGCAGGTGAGTACAAATGGACGTACGAGGGACCATACTTCAAGAAAGAAGTGTCAGCCCTACTCCTAAAGTCCCTAGTATACATCAACCCGAGAGATGTGCATAACGTTAACATGTCGACATTCAAAACTATACGGAGTGGACAGAAGACATCGCAAATCAAATAGTGAATACGCAAAAGTGAGCAAATAAAGTAAATAAAAATAGTGAATCATATCTAGTGAAACAAATCTAATTTATTAAAAAGTAACATAGTGAAAATAGTAAAGTAAAATAAATAAGTACAAATAAAGCAAAAGTGAACAATTAATAAAATTATAGTCAGTGAGAGAAAATCTAGTTTAACGTAAAATAATGAACAATTATAGTGTAACTTAACTAATTTAATGAAAATAAAACTAATGAAAATAATGAAGTAAATAAAATAAGCAAAAATTGATAATTTTAAACAGTGACAATAAATCAAATTCTAATGTTAATCAATTTATGTAAAATTAAATAAGCAAAATACAACCGTAAATTTAATGTGTAGCAAAATATAATAAACTAACAAATTAAATAAATTATAACATGTATAAAAATGTAATTTTAAGTATATATAGTAAATTACCCATAATCTTTATATAGTATGAAAATTGTAAATAACTTGAAAACTAAACTGATAATGATTTCCATGTCTCCGGGATGCTATCTTTTCCTACTTCTACTCAGTGCTTTTACCTCCTCTGCTAAATCTATTTTCACCACTATTTTCTATCATTCTAACTACATATATAGTATGTAATTACCCCTTTTTGTATTTATAACTTAATAAACCTTTGACCTTGTTGTAAACTTTTGCCGGTCACTCACTGTATATGGAGGTAAAGTTGGGCAATATATTTTCATCATAACAAGTTTTGTTAAAAGCGACTGCTAATTTTGCGTTTGTGATTCTTTTTTCACATCTTTCAATTTGTCTTATATTTGCCTTTATGTCTGGATTGAGTCCATGTATAAGTTCTCCAAAGTTCATAATAGCACTATTTCGAAATTATAGCGAGGGAATAGAAGATTCCTTGGGTAAAAAACACTTTATTTATATATGACGCGTTTCGTTACAACTCGTAACATCTTCAGAGATACAAAAAAATACAAGAGAAAATTATAAGAATTGTTTTATATATCATGGATAGACGGTAAACGTACAGACGAACATCGAATTCGCTCAGGTAGGGTGCACTGGCACACTCCTTGACAGGGTGGGACACGTCAAGATCGCTAGGTTGCATTTATACTCATATATTACATGGGTTCTTTGCTTAGGTTCAGGTATCGGCCTCAGATTGTTTTTCATGATGAGGGTGGCGGTTCGTCTAGTTTAATAGTATATGGTAAGCTATATATATATATATATATATATATATATATATATATATATATATATATATATATATATAAATTGAAAATCACATGACGCGTGATTTTTTTATAGATGTATTTTTAAAGGCCCAAGGAAATGAAAATTGGTGACACAACCCAGAAAAACACTTAGGAGAATATCATGTGAACCAATTAAAGCTTAAGAAGTTAAATGGGAGAAGTAGAGAACGGAAAAATAGGACAAACTATTTTAACCGTTATATGAAAATAAAAAAAGAAGTTGGATTTGAACCTGTATCATTAAGCGTTCATCGCTTATATGACCAAGACGCTGATCGACAGAGCTACCATCCAATAAAACCATTGTTGCATTGGTTGTGTGCCATGTGGTTCCGTCCTGTTGAAACCACAAATCTTCGACATCCATAGAATTCAATTCAGGCCATAAAAAGTTTATCATGGCACGGTATCGCTCGCCTGTTACCGTAACAGAATTATCGGCATCATTTTCGAAGAAATACGGCCCAATGATTCCGCTAGCAAAAAAGTGCACACAAAACAGTGACCTTTTGTGGATGCAGTGGCTTTTCAACAATCTTCCTGCTATTTTCATCAGCCCAAATGCGACAATTCTGCTTATTTACGAATTCAACAAGATGAAAATGGGCTTCATCACTAAAGATGATTTTTTGCGAAAAATCATCATCGGCTTGTCTCTGCTCGTGTACCCAATTGACGAATGTACGGCGCTTCAAATGGTCAGCAGTCTTCAGTTCTTGTGTCAATTGAATTTTGTAAGGGTGTAGAGACAAATCTTTTGTCAGAATTCGATGTAACGTTGTTGTGGAGAGGTTCATTTCTTGCGCGCGATGACGAATAGAGGTGTCTGGATCTTCGGCCACATTCTCGCGCACTGCAGCAATGTTTTCAGCTGAACGGCGGAAACGAGCATGCGATGGCGTTTACATATCTGCCACCAACCCCGTTTGTTTGATTTACGAACAATTTTCCCAATTGCACTCTCGGTTGGACGTTTCTGTTTGAACGTCCATTTTCGTAATAGGCTTCGATGACTTTAACACGTTGTTCGATTTTTAATTTTTCCATGGTTGAAATTGTCAAAGACTGAAGTTGTTAAATCTGAAAGAAAAAGAAAAAAAATCGTTATACGCTCAAACTTAACTCACATTTAAAATCGGTCCCAAGTTATTAGAACACCATATATATATATATATATATATATATATATATATATATATATATATATATATATATATTTAAAAAAATGCGCCCCGAGGAGGGGACGTCCCACACACGGCGTCAATCTGCGATTAACTCCGTATACACAAGGCCCATTCTAATCGGCTTTGCTTCGTGCACTTGTTAATTGCAGATCAATCTCCTTTCAAATTAAAAAAATATCTATTTTGCTTGTAATTTAAGAACACATTTTAATATTTAGGACGAGACGGCAAAAAATCGGGTCTTTTTTAAAAAATTCTTTCCTATCATGGATGAAATGTAAAAATCTAATTTGGGTGGGAAAGGGGGGCTGGCTGGCTCTAAATTGAGATTTGGGTTTCTCATATTTTCCGCACGCCCATAATTTTGTTTGCTAGTTTCCTAGATGATGTGCAGCTTTATACTGACATCTGTTATCTCTTAATATGCATGCCAGATTTTCGTTATTTTTGCATGGTAAAAGCTAATTGTTGTTGTTTTTTTTGCTTCTTTTTTTTACTGAGGTCCTCTAAAGGACCACGTCATCTTAAAAGTAATTATTTTCCTAAAAATTCTACCCTGGAGTATAGCATATATCCAAAATTTATAAACTACACTTGATTAATACTACTATTATGTTGAAATGTCCTCATGAGAGTATATAATATTTTTTTCTTTTAAGCCTTTCAGTGCCCGGCGATGGTCTATCGGAAGCTAGTGGCTGCAGCAAGCTCTAAGAAGTCTTCGGTTACAATTTTCTTCCATCGTTATTTCTTATCTTTTTTCAGGTCTTCACTATTTATACTTTTACGATGCCATTCATGACATCGGGTTTTTTTCTGTACTTGGTGAGCGGGCGCAAAGGCTCGCTCACTTGCCTGTATTTTTTTTATTACTTTCCTCTGATTTTGAAAAGCAAAGCCTCGTCTGACAGATCTCCGAACTTGCGGTGTGAAGGTTCCTTTTTAAGTTAAAGGGGACGTGGTTAAATGAGCCCCTTAGGTTAGCTTAGAGGGGACGCTTTATGAGCCCCGTCTAGTTTAGCTTGGGGACGTTTTATGAGCCCCGTCTAGGTTAGCTTAGTGGGGACGTTTTTAATGAGCCCCATGTAGGTTAGTTTAGGGAGCGGGGGACGTTGTATGAGCCCCCTCTAGGTTCAGAGCGGACTATTTTAATGAGCACAACCCCTCGCTATCTAAAAAAAAAAAAATTAGGACATTTCTAATTCGTGCCCACCATGTCAAGTTGCCGTGGTTGGCCATATCAAGCTCTTTTTTTTTTTTTAAAGCCGTTTTCACGGGGATTTCTGCGACATTCCACACCAATCCTAGGCATATCAATTTGTCCCACTCCTTATCACCCTTCCCGCATTTTACTTCTCGTCTCCTTTTCGCTACGTGGTCGAAATGACCTGAAAGTTCTCTTACCTTTCCACCCTAGCGCCAGGTGAGCCAACAGGGCTATAAATCCTTAAAATTAAATTATCTCTGGCTAAATTGATCTAGTTCAATTGAAATATGGCGTTACATTTAAATAATATAAAAAACAAAACAAGGAAAGATTGGGCCTCTTATTAATTACATCAAAGGTTAAAAGCTAACTTCGTAGTATTTTGGGTGTATCTGGCGGCAACCCATATGAGATAGTATATCTCTAAACACCCTCTTGGTATTTTGATATGAATAGATGGTGCGGATTCTTGGGTTAATAATTTTGTTCGTTCAGCGCGGATTGGTTCTATTTGAAACGAATATGGGCATACATTAGGACTATGCGCTATGGCGAGCAAGCTTTTTGAGACGCTTTTTAGGGGTGTGATTTAGAAGTATTAAGTCACGCGTGTTCAACACCCTACCTAAGATTTCCGAGACTGCGCCACCTCCGATTTACCTTTCACTACACATTGAATCTGAATGGCAAATAAATTCGTACCATGAGAGGTTAGGCTCCCTACCACTCGTGGGTTCTGATTAGAAAAATGGAAAGATGAACCCTTGATGCTGCTTCTTGAGGAACAGAAATGCCTCCCATTACAGGGTGGCGTTCTGTTGGGGTCCCGGACAACGAGGTGGTTGGCCCGCTCGGCCGCCCTCGAGGGGCCGGATGCAGCCCCTCTTCCCTTTAGGGATTCCTATCCCGTAATCAGGGCATATGTCTTTTGTTTGTGACAGAGAGAATGGGATTCGTTTCCCTCTTCTAAGCTGTCCCCTATTAAACGCTCTGTCCGTTCCTGGTCCTCTAGCTCTCAGCGACTCCGCTCTTGGGCACACGCGACTCGCCCATGGCTATTTAGTTTCGGGTGGAGGTCGAGTTGCCCCTCGTTGTCCCTTTGGCGGTGGCGAGCAGTCTATTGATCACATTTTAGTAGTTTGTCCCTTCCTTGCTTCTCTTCGAAATTCTTGCTTCCCTACCCTTTCTGGCGTCGCCTTCCCTGCTCGACTTCGCTTTATTTTATCAGAGGACTCCCTTCGGTTGTCCTCCCTCCTTACATTTCTATCACGAAGTGGCGTTTTATCCCTTTTATAAACTTTCCGGGTTTTTTTTAGGTTTATTGTTTTATCTTTTATCATGTGCCCTTTCCTGCGCCTGGCGCATGTCATTTGTTTATTGCCCCAGCCGCCCTTGTTTTTAGAATGCGTGCTGTATGCCCGTAATTTAAGTGTGCGTGCTGTATGCCCGTAATTTAAGTGTGCGTCTCTGTACGTTGCACTGCTTTTTCTAATCATTTGCTTTTCCCCATTTTTATTCAGGGTTTCCCACGCCTCTTCTGACTTTTTTCGGGCGACCCCTTTTTAACAGTGCTACCATTAAGAATCCATTAGGATCGGGCAACTGCCACCTTGCTTTCCCTTAAAACACTAAACTATGTCCTTATTGAAGGAACTATCAAAGGAAGAGGGGGGTGGGGCTAATCAGAAATCGTTGTAGGGTGATGAATATATATATATATATATATATATATATATATATATATATATATATATATATATATATATATATATATATATATATATATGGGGAGTATGCCATCCTCTCCTAGCGACCTCGCGCCTTTTGTTTCTCATTTCACCAAATTTGATTAGTACTTTTAGAATCGATGTGTTGTTGTTTTTTTTTACTGGCAGTCCGGGAACTTATTCCCAGCCATTAGAGATACAAAAGTTCTTAGCCCTTTTCATCTTAATGTTTCCAACACGTTCATTTTCATTCCACACCTCATCTTTGTCATAGCAGTGTCTATCACACACACACACACACACACACAAAAAAAAAAAAAACGCTACTGGATTTTCAATTTGGGGCCACTTACCGGATATCGAGTTTCCACGAACTGAACATAGGATCTCGTCGCTCTTTTACTTGGTTAGAAAAAAAAATGGGAAAATTATTAACTTGGTATTTATGCCATTAAGTTTTTAAAGATGTTGAGGAAAGCGAAAATGTTTAGACGTGACTAAAGCGAGTGGCTAAAAGAGGAGACTACTTGTGGTTGTGTAGAAGAGGGCACGCGCATTTTCTTGAACTTTCCTCCTTGCGGAAGTAGAAGAGTTCCGCATAACGTTACGGTAATTATGCTTAATCCTCTGTCGGATTTGTGTGTTGGGGCGTGTGAAATTGTGTCGATAGCTAAAGAAACTAAAATCCCCGTCGCCTCGTGATGCAAGTAAGTCGAGGTGGGCGGAGCTATCGACTCCTTTTTTCGCGCTTGTGACGTCACTGCCTCTGAGTCATTTATCGCTTTGGAAGGTGGGGATTGGCTGAACGCTGAGATGTGTCGGAATAAAGAGTGAATGAATATGAATAGTAATAATACAAAAAAAATTGGTTGGTAAATTTACCCGTATCCTACCCCAACCATTAGAAAGGATTATCTGATGAAAATTTCGAATGCTATTATAAGAATAGATTACTTGACCAAGTAATCTGCCTCCTTCCATCTAATTTGGGAGAAAAGAGAAACTGGTCGCAAACTTCGTCTCGTGATTAAATTGGGTGGGTGAGAGTCGGTGGATCGGTTAAATGCACTTGTCCCTGAAAACTTGTTCAACCCCGAGGCTCTCATGATGGACACATTGACCAGGGCGAAGCGATATGGCGAATTAAATTCATTTCCCTTCTCGGCTAGTAAGTTTTTGAAGAAGTTTGTAAGTGGTAAAGTTAGGGTTAGTGGAAGAGGCAGTATGGTAAAGAGGAGACGTCTTCGGTCCCAGTGACCGGGAGGGTGTGGGATTCTCCGCACCCCTACGATGAGAAGGTTTCATGGCAGCTTCGTGTGTCAACTTATTGCCGCCAACAAGTCCATTCGTGATATTTGTCCCACTTATATGTTCGCTGACCGCCTGCGCTACTTGACTACAATGCCTCGACCCATTCCAAACGAGTTTAGTTGTGTGGTGTATCACCCTCTCCGGCCTTGATCCACTTTTGAACCAGGGTCTCAGAGTGGTTACCTGGGCTTTGAGTTCATAGCCAGCCTCCGCGTAAAGTGCAACGTCTCTTCCCGTTTGGAAAGGCGCGCCTTGATCTCCGCATTACCACTTTTCTAGCTCGTGTCCATTTAACCCCCCCCCCCTCCCCCTTCCAGTGAAGACCAGTGACCTTCCATTTCCACGCTTACAATTTATCAGATTTCATTCAAGGGGTTTTCTCCCCAGATGATTTATCCTTCAAGAATCCATGATTCCACCTTAGGGAAGGGGCTGGGGGCACAGTCATCTTCACAGATGACTCCCGTTCACTTCATAACTACACTGCTACCACTATGTAGAGACGATGCCTCGGCGCTAGCTTTACTCCAGTCTCCCCTCCCCTCCGCCCGGTGCTCATCTTACATAGCAGAGCTGTACGCCACCCGAGAGGACCTCCATACATTCTTTGCTCCCTCCCAACGAATTCGCCAAACACGATTTCTGCTCTGTCACACTATTCCCATCTCACTCATCTGATCCATTAGATTCGATTGTTCTTGTGTGAACTTTCGACCTCGCACAATAAATTTGCGCCGTGTGTCTGGCAATGAGGAACTGACGAAGCTGCTTGGTCTTCCTCCGGTCCAGCTCCTGCCTTTCATTCACTGATCATCCACATGCGAAAGAGTTCCTTAATACACAATGGTTTTAGCTCGCTGCCTGGCAATCCCCGCTTCTCCTTAAACACCCACTGCTTATTGCATTTTTTCTTTGTTTCACTTTTATTGATGGGTTTTTTTTTAGCATCCTCTTTTAAAGATGCCTAATATTAGGCAATGTTGAATACGGCGACCAATGCCCAAGTAGGCAGTCGCCAGGTGAGCTCTTAAAATTAAAAAAAAACAAAACCTTAAACACCCACCGATCCCGCCATGAGGGGGCGAGCGATCCTACCCCGCGTACGCCTGGGTCACACCGGGTTCTTAATTCAAGGATACCTTTATGTTCCGTGATCTCGCTCCCACCTGCCGTACCGACTCACCGTGTGCCACTGTTCGTTGGGTACCCACTCTACTCGTCGTTCCTTTTATTTTTTCTTCCTACCCTAACTCAGAACACTCGCTTAATCCTGGCAGAGGGTCCCTTGTTCTCCTTAAATAAGCTCCTCTCCGCGCATTCCTTTTCCTCCCACTTTCCATCCTTACCCCTTGACACAAAAGCCTCTGAGTAGGACGCATATGCGTCCATCGAAGGACTAAGCAAATTGCATAAATAAAACTACCCGTCCCATAGGAGATGATAATAAAGCACGATTTTTCGGATGGTATTGTCGAATTTTGAGCTGGAGAGTTTTGAAGTCGATTTTCCACGTCTCATTTAAACAGAAGGCACGATATTTGTACCAGGACCTCGATTCGGGTAAGTTTTTATTTTAAGAATTAAAAGCGACCTGGGTTTTTTTTCTCTCTACTGGAGTTTCTATGGTAAAGAGAATAATATCCTTAGGTTCCTTAAGTATCATCTCATGGTGCCTATATGGCGTTGAGAGGGTAGATTTACTCACCCGCCGGAAGAATTAAAAATTTTATCAAGGTTTTTTGCAAATAAAAGAGAAAGTGCTTGGAAGCTAGCTTTCTTCGGATATTTTACATATCCTTGGTTTATTTGGTTGCTTTCTGTATTCACTCCAGACTAATTTTAGACGATACCCCCAAACGGGATATTGAACCTTCTAGGTTCCCGCCTTTCATTTTTGCGTCGCCGACACTAGGTAATTGCTCGGATTCTTTTGTCGAATGAGATTTCAATGGATTTAAGCGAGGTGTACACGGGCGACTGCAGAGGACTGCTATTTTCTTTTAGTAGCGCGCCGAGTCCACTTTCTACCGAAGCATATCTTTTTTTGTTTTTTATTTCGCCCCATTTGCAATTTTTAAGTTTCCAGAAATGTGAAGGGTTGGGAATTTTGTGGACTTTTTATGTACACTTAATACTCATAATAAATTTTAAACATTTTAAAATAGCTTCTAAGGATAATATCGTTCGTGCGCACATTCCTCCGCAAGTAATTTTAAGTATGTGGGGAGTTTGTCCGTCTCTTTACATACTTGTTCTAGAACTTTAGTATCGAGCGATAGTGCTATTATCTCCTTTTCTTTTTTCCTCGATCGTTGCCCGCATTAGAACCTATTGGTGGAGTAGAGACGCAGATTTAGGAGAATTGCGCCCCCCCCCCCTTTCCCTCCAAATTAATGGTCATTTTTGGGGTGGGGTGGGGGAGGTATCAAAGCTATACAGCCACACATTTTCATTTTAGCATATTACATCTTTTGGTACCAGGAAAGGTTTCTGGTATTACACTCGTTGGATTTTGTTTAGTGTTTACAAACATGTTTCACTAGAGCGGAGGCAAAACTATTTTCTTTTCGTTTTTCTATAGTTTCTCAAATTTTCCTCCCTATACGCTACTTGTAACCTCTCAGATATCCTAATCCAATTTTTAAATTCCACATTATTGCTGTTTCAACCTCAATTGCTCTTCAACGTCTGTGATAATATTGTCTTATTCAATATTAACATTATCTCGCTCTTTTCCACCGAAATATATTAATTATGCTAGCCACTAATTTCATGTTTCTGGGTACTAGTGTCATTTAAATCAATTGCTTTGACTTCTATAAGTAATTTAACTACCTAGTAATTAAGAGTGATTTTGCAAAGATACTCATAAATTTTCGTGACGATAAAAGTCCTAATCAAGGATAGAATATTTTCTTGAGCCTACCAGAGTTTTCTTCGTGCAGGGCCTAGTGCTACTCTTTTCTCCATTATTTTAGGCTTATACACTAATAATTGATACTATAGAGAGGGATTCTTTTCTAAAATTATGCAAATGGTTTGCCTATTTCAAATTTAGCGTGTTTCCAAATTCATCCCGCCAAAACTCGACTTCCCGCAATTCTCTTGTTATTTTGGTGCTTAAAAACACACTTTTATTCCCATGAGTGCGAATTTGAAACAATCTAGTGACTGATGATTGAAACGGCAAAATTACCTTAAATTATTGAAGATAATGTACTCTTCTTAATTCTCATCATAGATCCTCCACAGTGAGGAAACATGAATTCCTTTGCATTTTCTTTGTAATAGTAAATGATGAGCTTAGCAAATGATTTTCCTTCTGAAATGCTTGACGTAGTTTTGTACATACTTCGTTATGATAATACTCGTATTCAGAATTGCGGGTGGGATTTTTAACATTCCCATCTCATTTATTTCTCTCATCTATCTGAGTACCGGTGAAAGGTGTTTGTCACCTTGAAAAATATGAGCACATCGATATACAAGTCCGAAGTCTCATTGAAGCCTGGATTCAGATTGGAGCAGTAAGTACATAAATGGTTGGTGGGGATTTTCTTAATCTCTTTTGTTTTATAGTGTGTAATATCCCAGGGATGTCAGCCGCCGTTCGGGGCCAGTGATAATCTGGAATCATCTCTAGCGGCTGGCCTACTCGAGGCCGGTTTGTGTTTCTACGAAAGAATTGCCCAATCAAGTTATGCTACTGCGCGAGCGGAAAAAAAATCCACCGTTTTTTGTCGCAGAAATTGGATGAAGTAAATTTAAGTGGCATTTGTATATCTTTCTATAATAAAGACCATTTACCTTGTTTGGTGTGGGGTGGCATCTCATTCCTTTCTCTTTTTTTTTGTGTGTGTGTGGGGCTGGGGGGGTAATTCCAATTAATTACTATCCTAGTTTTAGTATTTCGGGCTTTCCTTTTTTGTGGGGTATGCTTCCAAAGGGTTTGAAATAGGTATGCCTTTCTCGTACCCCACAATGTGGAATGTTTGTTTGGCACTTGTATTTTCCATGAGTGTCACTCGCATTACTTTTTTTTCTGTTTTCATATAACAGTTCGTAATTAAATCTATGCAAGTATTTTATGTCGAATCGCCTCTATATGGTGCATTGGGCATTTTTATTTATAATTAGCAATAAAACAAAATGAAAACCAGTGTATTATGGGGTTTTATTGTTTCCTAAATTGAACATTAAATAAATGAATGGATTTTTTAATTGTATATAAAATTCATTAAGGTTAATAATGTAAGTTCAATTTTGTGAAAATAGCCCTTTTGATCATGGTAAGTTGACTCTTTTCGTTATTTTATTCTAAATAAATCGTAAATTTTTGAATTTTATTGATAACCTTTTACCTGATAACTTCGAGGAAAACAAGAATGCAAATAGCATACCCGCAATTCTTCCATGATGGTCATTTCTGACCTGTTGGAAACCGCTCAATATATTGCTTGGATCTTGGTTATTTCATTATTGTTTAGTGCCAACGATAACAGTAGAAACTTACTGCCTTGACGTTTTCTTAAATCCTTGGCACATTCAATTTTTTATTTAGCCATAGTCATTCTTCAAGTCCAGTTTTGACCGAGGAGGAGGGAAAGGATTGTATTTCCGGAACTGCGCACGCTGCTATTGCTCGGGGATTCGATTATCTCCACTTGAAGTGAAAAATCAGGTCGAGACGGTGGACGCGCCGTCCTCCGAATTCAAAATATCGAACCGTTCGATGAGGAAAAACTTCTGCTATCACGGTTCCTTCCTCCCTTTCGTTTCATTTCGTAATAATAATGTCTATTTGAAAAAGGCGCTTTGAAGTGATTTGCTTAAGTGAATTAAAATGAAGGGTGTGAGGAGGTCGGGATGAGTAGAATTTTTCCCTATTGAATTTCTTTGCAAACGAGTTTCCTCAACTGCAATTCGCCGTGGCTCGTTTATGTTGGTATGCGAAGAATATTTCAAAGAATGATTACAAATTTAGCTTTAGAGATTCGAACCCTATTACTTTTTGTCATTTATCATATTACTGTTTCGACACAAGTTTGTTTCATAGTTCCCGCCTTTATCGCAACTTAATGCTTGAGACCCGCGTATTAAATTGATTATAGTGCCAAGTAACAAGCGCAAAGGCACGAAAGTTACCAAGTTCGTGGATTAAAAATTACACGGCGTGTTAAAAATGGTGGGGCGGTGAATGGGTCTAGAGGGATCACGATTTAGGTTTTCCGAACTACAAATATTTCCAGAAGAATGAAGAGGGGAGAAGATGACAGTCCAACATGCTTTCAATGAGTTTTTTTCCGCCTTGCGAATTATAAAGGTCGGTTTGCTGTCGTATGCTATCGATCGCCTCTACTGACTCGTCGAGCTAACCCGACGCCGCTCTGAGTAATCCTCGAAACTGCAAACTTTGGAAAATAATAGTTGATGGAGATCTGCCGAAAATTTTAATCATGAGGGCTGAATTTATTAAGTAACTAGGGGTGACTATAAACAAATGCAAAGATTAGTACTAGCATCAGCCCAGTTTATGAAGAGTCGCTTAGTTATATTGATTGCGAAATGGTTCAGCGAGGCTTTGCTTTGAGGAAAAGCCTTATTACTTATGTGGATCTTGGATTGAACCACTCTGTGGCAAAATATAATCTTTACACAAAATCTCATCCTTACTCGGTTCTATGTCGAATTTTTTTTTCAGAATCTCTTCTTGAAATTTGGTCCCTAAATCGCAACGAGAGCGACCCGTGATGTGTTTACAGGAAAATTAGCTTTCTTATTTAGATTTTGTCCTCGCTAATTTTCATCCTCTCCATTTCAGCTATTTTGTCGGACGACGGAGGATTCATGGCTGCACTTAAGGCCGCTGGGGCTGACCGAAAGAAGATCGTACGGAAACGAAAATCGAGTGATAGCGATGGAAAACCGGAGGCTGGACATAACAAAGTTTCCAAAACTGATGGGGACAAAGAGTCCATTGATGACGGAATGAAAAACGAGGAAGATTTGGCTACCCCCTTGAAATCTAACGAGGATGAGGTACTACTTAAAAGGGAAGAAAAAGATGAAACAGATCCCGTTGAATCCAGTTCTCAGAATATCAAACCAACCCTCAACGTGAGTATTTCGGTTTCAACTTTATCATCCTAACTTGGGGCTGACTCGTATGCTCTTTCTCTTGTCTTTGAGCAAAGTTTCCTTGTTTTATTTGACGTCTTGCGACAATAATTAAGGCAAATGAATGATTCTCCTTCCCGTATTTTACCAGAAAGAAGTCACTTGTGTTGTCAGCTGCAATGCAATCTTCGTCTATTGACATGCGTCCATTCAGCGAAACTAATCATTATCAAGGGAAAGCAAAGTGGGGAAAATGAGAGGGAAACAGGTACAATTACATCAAATAAAGGAGAGAAGTGACAGGTGTGGGAAAGGGTTATTTACTGATAACCAGGTGCCTTAGGACAAGATTAAACAAAAGTGCTCGAATCGGTAGGAAAAGAGAAAGAACCAGCGACGGCGGATGGAATACGGGGTTAGCCTGCTATGACCCAGGAAGACGCTAGCTAACCATCACTATGGCGGGAACGATAAAAGTATCGAGTCCATTCTCTGACAATTTGTTATACGACGAAGTTTGGTGAAAGGCTGAGTTTACTAGACAGTAAGTCATTATTCTTAAAGATCTTCACATGTGGAAGGAGCTCATTGCATGAAATGGGGGCTGGGAGTGCTTGGGAATTGGCTGACTGGTGTAGTTTGGTCAGCTGCTTCGTTACCACACCCAAACGTGAGAGGGCACTCAGTAGAAAGCAACAAGTTTATTGGATTAGAGTGAAAGCTTATGCAAGAGCAATCGGATCGCGCGGTTCAAAGGATTGGGGTGAGGATATTGAAATAATGGAGGAATCCGGGAACCGCGTGAATTCGATGGAGGGTATTAGGTGGGCAATATTAAGGTCCTACCGCATGGCATTCAGCTTATACTTGGTACGAAGACTCGATAGAAAGAAGAGGAGCGACGAGGCAGTCTACCACGACGGTAGCAAACGAGCTTTCAAAGGGAACGGAAGCCACCGCTGAAGATGGCCGTGCCCTTAGAATGGAGTGGACGCATAAAAGGGACTCTATACTCCGCACGGTGTATAACTGCTCTTGTCACTCGTTAAATTATGTTATTCTCGATAGAGACCTCAATCACCCACGATGCAACACATCAGGGAGATCTATTAGATTCGGGCCAAAGAAGAGCAGAACATTCTTTGAAAGCTGCCACCGGCCTTCCATGATTGGGGTGGAGGGTCCTTGGGGGATAGGGAAGCACTTTAATCAGAGTTGTTGCACTTGGCATGGAGGCCGGCTACTAGAGAGCGCAAAGCTCATTGGAACAAGGCAATTGGAGAATCGAGGGAGGTGCAGAACAGTTTAAAAATTGAAGCCAACGTGACACTAGGGCACGAGTATGCCTGTTGGATGTCTTGGCTAAAGAGGAGGGGCTCTACATGTCCGCGGAATTGGCCAGGGCCAGTATGGGATCAGGGAATTGGTTTTGGCATGAAAGGAGAGGCGCGAGGGCCCATGTTCTTGTTAGCACAAGTCATGACTATGAGACTAGGATGAGATTTCCGAGGACTCTGGAGTCCAGATTAAGATCAGGCACCACGGCAGCCTTACACTAGGTCGAGGGGAATCTACCCTCAGCCAGATCCCGAAGTCTTGTATAGCGCTGATCTAGGTCCTTGATTTGGTCATGGCATCTGTCAGGGGTTACGGAGGGAAGGAAAATATCATTCGGCTTATGTTTTGTTAACGAGCGCTTGAAAGAAAGACCGAACTCATCCTCATATTTTTTTCCCATTTCCTGCCCCAATGTGGCAAGGAACAATACCCATACCGTCCTCTGGCGCGGGTCGTAAAACGACCAAGCTCGGATAGGGTACTGCTTGGAATACCGCGCTCAAAAGTTTTGTTCCTCCCCAGCTTTAGGTCGGTAATGGACCCTGTCCAATCGTACCGGTTAATAAGAATATCTGTTTGTGTGAAATATGGATGCATGCATAAGTATAGGCAACGTCAGACGTGATCTAATTTAGGGCCCAATTTGTATGATCGTTAAGTGTGAATCCGTTTTTCATGCTCATATTGTAGCAGGAGGATCATTGTGTTCCTTTCATGGTATATTTAAACCATTTCGAACAGGAGATTATAGTTATTAAAGGCTAGTTTCGTATACTAGTCAATATTTTGCAACCGCATAAGTATAGGCAACCGATAGTTTTTGTTAATGATTGCATAAGCATTTTCATATTAACCGACACTCAGAAAGTTTTTAAAACTTTTTCAAATGATTCTAAAGTAAACTAGAAAGTTCGAGAAGGCTAGGTTAGCTGCTAATTTACGTACGAGATTTATCATGCATTGTCTAGCCTTCGCCGAAAACATTTACAAGAGCGCAATAGTGAAGACCTCTGAGCATTTCCCCCATTGTGAACATTCTAATTTCTTCTCTAAGGATGATTTTTGTGAAGTATAAATCTAATGGCATCACAGTAAATCTCTGCGCGAAGGCTGAAAAAAGAAAAAAAGAGGTGTTCAGTCTTTGATGAAGACTGAGCAATCCTAAGACTTGATCAAATGAGTTAGCAGCAAATATTGTACCACGCGACGTACAACGTCATTAACACGGGGAAGGTTTTCACATAAGTGTCCCTAGAATGAAGCCGCCTTTCAAGAGAGCTCATAAAGGCCCATTTGTTGTTCGCTAAAGAGCATCTGGCAGATAGCCAAGCTAAATTGGATAAAATACTGAGGTCTTATGAGACAAAAATCAAGCTCTGGTAGAAACGACGAACGTTACGTTTGGCGGAGATATGGCGAAGCCCTCATAGAAATGAACACCGGCCCCACTGCCAAATATAGAGTAGTTTCGATTATGTTGTGGGGATATTTAACTACTGACCCATTGAAATTAATAGATCAGCGCATACTGGGTGAAAGTGTGAAGAAATCGGCAAAAAAAATGCAAAATCTACCAGCAAATCTACTCAGAAATACCTAGCACATTACTTTAGTCAAGTGGCCTTCTCAAAGTCCAGATTTGAACCCTATCATACATCTGTGAAAGGAGCTGAAGAAGCGTGTGTACAACAGAAGTCCTCCCAACATTGTTGAATTGGACTCGTTTGCTGAAGAAGAGTGGAATAAAATCTCTCCAGAAACGTGCACGAATCTTCTACATTCCTATAAGAAACCCTTTACGGCTGTTATTGAGGCTAAATGGGGTCATAACAAATATTAATGTCATGTTGCCATATTTGTTTTTTGTTTTTTTCTGTTTTCCGATTAATAGCTCTTTGTTATTGTTCTAAACCGGAAAATATTTTAAAATATGAATCATATTGGTGTTACCTATACTTGTATGTGATGGTGGAAGAAGACCTAATGATGTACCCGACTGGACGAGATTAGTGCACATGGACCTCAATGAAGATCCAATTTTGAGTGGAAAGGGTGAACAGTTTAGTGTGTCGAAGCGCCATGACTCCCTTTGGCGGAAAACTGGTTAATGATCATCCCCCTAAACATGGCTGTACCTCACCACTTTGTGTTTATAGACTTGCTATGGAAGCTATTTTGTTTTGCTACTCACCCAGTTATTTCGTTTGCTCGCAAACCGCTGTCAGGTAAAATAAGTAAGGACCAGCATACTGCAGTTGACATTTGTAGTATTACGTTACCTCCTTGCCCTAATGTCTGTATGAGACCGGCTATATACCTGACACATTTTCACTTTACACTGCTCTCCTTCAAACTTTCTGGCAGGACATTCTCTCGTTGGTTTTCGCTTTAATTGCAAAAAGTTTTGTGTCTCTGCTTCTCCTTTGTTTAATCCTTCTCCATCCTTCGCTCAAGTTAAAGAATTCCTGCCATACCTGTTATGAAGTTCTGGTTTAATTTCCTTCATATTTTAATGTTAAAACTTTTCATTTGCAGTTCTACAAAGAAACCCTAACGGACGAACCCGAGAAAATGGAGAATGATGAGACCCCCGAAAAAATGGAGGTCGATGAATCCGGTTCCGAAGAGGCCAAGATGGAGTCCTCGCCAACAGAAGACAAGGAGGGCCCCGACTCTGCTGAGACCCCGCAAGCCGGAGAGAAGAAAGACGAAGATAGTATGGAGATTGAAGACTCTGAGGAAAATGGCAAGAACATTACGATTCACGTCGGCCAGGGTGACGGTGAGAGAGAGTCCGGGGATGCAGCTCCCTTCGGGAGTGATTACGAGGTGCTGCCACAACGCGGTGGTGAGTGGCGGGGTCTACTAGAAAAAATATGCTGCTTGTGGGTTTCTTTTTCCCGAGTACCGAGCTCTGTGCAATGTTGACCTTGAGTGGCTTTTCTGCTTTGTGAATAGAAAATAGCAAATTTTGATGTGCTTAGCTGAACTGCATCAACCCAACCGGTTTGTCATTTGCCTCCTTTGCCTGTAATTCTTTTTATTCGAAATCTCTTTCTCATGTCATATCTCATTTTTAAAAGAGTTTTTCCCTCCCTTCAACTTCACTATACAGTGCCAAATAACTAGATCGTAGGCTGTGACGCTGCCACACGGTAATTGGTAGGGCTGTGGCGGACCTCGCCAGCTCATGTCGCCTAATCCGCGTCAATCCAATGTGAGGGATATTTGTGATGTTTGAAAGAGGAGTGTGGTAGTCACTGTGAAATGGAAGGAATAGTTTGTTTGGGATGGAGTGCGATCAGGACGGTTGGAGTAAAGATGGTTTGACAGGGCTTTTGAATGACAAGTGGCTTGATCCAGTGGTTAAGTATGAATCTGGGAGGTCGAGAATTATGCGGGTGAAGCTGAGATTCTCATAGGTAAAACTGCATAATTGTAGTTTATGGACCCTTTAATGATAGAAATAAAGCTGAGAAAGAGCGTCTGGCATGGCTTGGTGCGAGGGGTGGGTGGTTATCGGTTAATGGTTGTATGGGATGAATAAACGAATAGGTGACAGGATGAGATGTTGGATAACTAAAGCTTTTGATACTCTTAGAGAGAGGTTGTAGGATTCTGTGTATAAATAGTGTTGTGTCTAGTAAGAAAGAATGTGTATTTTATGTGAAAGTTTGAGGTATGGTTATGGGAGTTTCTGATCACATAATTATGTGGTGTATGATTAAATTGGTTGGTGCATGGATGATAAAATATGAAAGTGGAAAGGAAGGGAAATTCAAGTGTGAAAGGTTGTTGAATCAATTAGTATAGGTGTGAACATAGGGATAGAGTAAATGTGGAACAAATTTAAAGAATATTGGGTAGTGCGAGGGCTGTATGTAAGTGTGCCGGAACAGGCAAGAGAAAGCAAACTGCTGAATGGTGGAATAATTATATGAAACGTGCAGTGGAGAGTAAACATGAGGCGTACTTGCAAATGCTTAATTGTGCAGGTGAGATTCCCAGGATGCGGGTGAATGTATACAAGGAGGTGAAAGGAAAAGTGAACAGAGTGGTTGACCTGAGTAAGAAAACAGCAAATGAATAATTTCGATAAAATATGAATGAGGATCTGGATGGGAACAGGAAGCTATTCTGAAACGAATTGAGAAGAACGAGGAACCAAGAGAAGAATAGCTGTGTGAACACCCAAATATAAGAAGGGCAAGATACTTGTGAGCAATGAAGAGGTCAAGAGTAGATGGCGAGGCTATTTTGAAGAGCTGTATAACTTGTGTATACAAGATGACACGAACTCGAATAGGATTGGCTTCGGTGTAAACCGGGTAGTGTATGGGGGTATAGAAAAGGTAAGCAAGCAATAGGTTTGGTCCGTGAGAGGTGTGGAAATTGAGAAACTAGCTTGATTAGATGATACAGTCGCTGAGATGATGAAATGATGTGATTGTATTATGAAATGGCTCTGGTGGCTGTGTTTACGGCATTTGAAGGATTGAATAAGGGCACAGGGCAGAAAATGAATGCAATCACATGGGTATATGAGTGTTGTAGTCAAGGCGTAAGGAAATATAATAAGGATAAGTGGGGTTGATAGGAGATGAGTAAGGTTTAGGTGTGTGAGTGGATCTGATATTTGCACCGAGACATCTAGCTGAAAATACAAGGATACGAGATGTAATGTTTCTGCTCGCTTCATAGGTATGGAGCATGGTTATAAAGGTGTAGAGAGGGAAGCATTATTGCAGGTCCTTAGAATGTATGGAGTGAGTAGTAAACTATTGGATGATGTGAAGAGTATGCTGGAAGTAAGGCTCGCGTTAGGGTGAAAGATAGCCTGAGTGTGTGGTTTGATATATGTGGAGGGGTAAGGTTGTGTGATGTAACTGTTAATCTTTATTCACTACATATACTGAACTCAAACACTTGGACATCTCTACAATCTCCGGTATCACGCAAATATTCAATCATTCATGGTTGAACAATATAATCCCCTCAATCTGAAACCCCAACCCCCAACACAACACAACTCTTACCGCTCCATCTAACTACTCTGCACACTATCCCAAATACTTGAAAAACTAATACACAAAATAATATGTAAGTCAAATTATCCCCCTATCTCAAACTCAACACTGTATTCGAAAGGACCAGTCGACCAATTGATCTCACATAACACATGTTCGACACCTTCAACAAGCACCCAACCCCTCACGCACAATCCTCGCTGACATATACGTAAACAAAGCCACAGTGCCAAAATTCATACTCTCACAAAACATCCTAAACACCACACCCTGATGAACAACGAAAAAACAAAAGTGGCTAACAAACTTCATCTTCGGCAGACATAGCCAAGTAGCATATAAATCACGACCGGCCGCTTCACAATGGCGTCCCCCAAGAGCCATACCCACCCTTTACTTTTCAAATTATTTACACATGACATCCAACAATCCCCAATTATCAAAACCAACACCTACGCAGATGACATCTCAATCACCTTACAAAACCCATCAGTCCGTACAGCAAGCAGAGAGCCCCAACAATGAATAAACACTGGAACACTTGGTTCGCACAAAACCGCATCACATCCTCGTCCCCAAATCAACCATCACACTGCACACCAGACTACCACGAAACAAAAAAAAACACCCTAAAATGAGACTAAATGAACAACACCCACTAAACAAACTCTCACTCCTGGGAATCACACTCGACACACAGATTTAAAAATCACACCATCATAAACAATGCCTTGAAGAAAGCCAACACCCTCAAAACACTATCAAACATCGCATACTGACAATAGGAGGAGACATTCACTACATCACAAGCAATTCACCCGCACCAACCTCAACTACGCAGTGCCAGCAACTCACCCAACCCTCTCCAAATCCAACGCAAACAAGCTCCAAACCACTCAGACTCATCACGGGATGCACTCGAACCACACAACCACACACACGCTTAAACAAAAATACTCCCATTCAACCTTGACTTGGACATGATCGCAATCCAACACCTGAGCAGAGCACTGAACCCATCCCACCTCAACCACCACCTAGAAAAAAAAAAAAAGCTGATGCACACTACTTCAAACACCTGTTCCTCAACCTATCACCAACCACCACCAAACCAAAACCTAATAAAACATCCACATCACCCTAACCAAACATTATCCTAAAACCCACCGGTGACATACTGAGTCACCAACATGCACCTGGTACAAAAAGACCTTGTTAACTGCCCGATCCTCAAACATGCAACATCCACAACTTCTGACCTCAAGGACCTGGAGACGTGGTGGCTTTCTTAGGGGCCACTCACCTTGGAGAAGAGAATTAAGGGGGCTGGGAGTCCTGAGAGACGTACTAATGGGAATAATGTGAAGATCATCAATTCGCAATGGCTAGCTGCCTGGCAAAGTCCGCCTCTCACCAAACTTCATTGCTTTAAACCTTACATCCGTTACTGACCTTGATCCTTCCACCGCTCCCGCCATGAAGAGGTGGGTCTGGCCCGCATACGCAAAATGCGATATGCGTCAATCGACGGTCTAAGTAACTTCGATAAAAAAAAAACTATTGTTCATCATCGCATCAGAGAAAGATGCTCTTGTTCAAATTTATTCGCATAATTCCCCCAAACCTCCTTAACCATTTTGGATACACGATAGTTATGCTATTCTACCATTCGTCATCATAACCTTAATGTCCAAAGACAGGATGGAACGAAATTGAAGGGAGATCAATTTGAAATTTTAAGAAATATCTTCCAAAGGCCGAAATGATATTTCTTGAAAATATAGGCATTGGTCATTGTCGTTTTGCTGGCAAAATTTGCTGTTGTTAATTTTGTGCTGCGTTTTGCTTAAACTTAAAATCTAGGCCGTTGCTAGAGATAATGGCGGTAGTTGCCCCATCTTTGTAGGGAACAACCCGCTAAAAATGCTAAGTTTTGGAAATCTTGCTTATAATGAAAATTTCGAAGCTGCTTCTTGGGACGATTTAAATGCGTGTTTGGTGTATTGATTTCTGCTTTACTAGGTACATCCGTACTCTATGTCAGAACATTGGGGCGTCTAGTATTTAATTGATGAAATCTTTCTCGCATGTGCATGCCAGCAAATATTTGAGCACAGTTTACCGTAGATCTCTCATTGAGTTCTCGCTTGTAATTTGAGCTTTTCGTGTGGATTTTTTTCTATCAGTTCGTAAAGTAGGATGAATCGGTTGAGTATAGAATGTGTTTTTGATTTTTGTACCCACTTTATAAGAAGTTTGACCACTCGCGCTATATAATATGCTTACAAAGGATTTATAGTTAACGTTACAGATCCATAGAGATGACTCCCTAATTTAATGATCTGCAAGATGGTCCGATAAAGCCGATAGGGAATTCAAAGATTTAAGGTGGTCCTAAAGTTTTTGTTGTTTATAACTCCCTGGGAGCATATGGCATCTCTGCTCCGCTTAGGAGATGAAGGGAGAAAGCCTTTGCTGTAGGCCCCGTCAAGATACCGCAATTGCGCTCAATAAGAGACTATCCTGAGGAACCAGGTTAAGCCCCCTGTGCAATTCAAACACATCTTTGAATTACCCGCGGACTTTAGGACCACTTTGTATAACGCTCATACTGGAGGACTGAATAGGCCTAGAAAGTTTAAAGGGTGGAATTAGGGTTAACAAAACGTTCATCCAAGCCCACTCTCTGTTTCAAATAGTTCCGGGAACTATATAACCATGTTTTAATTTTAGTTGTAGCCTGTTTATGCAGACCCCGGAACCAAATGCACCCCCCCCACACACACACACACTTGCGGACAACAACAACAAATCTTGGCTCGTCAACAAAAATTTTGCTGTGCGGAAAAAGACTGCTCATCTTTGTTTGCCCACTTATTCCTCTTTATATTAGTCGTAGTTAACAGGCTTGCTATTAGTTGCACATTCATAATGATTTAGCTGAAGAAGATACCCATGTTCTTGGACTATTTTGAGCCAATTCGTCATAATGATTAATTTCATGAAGTTAGATTAAAAAAAAAGTCCCCCAATTTCTTGAATATTTTCAAAATTTATGAACTCGACAATGAAATCTTAGTTCTGAGATACCGTACCCTCAGCTTTGTTCATTTTTGTATGGCATGGAATTGTGAGTTTGTACAACGTGATAGAGTAGCGGCCATCCATAATAGCTCCGTTAATCGTAAAGGAACTTCTTTTAATTTCAGTCTTTGTTTTGCGCATTTTTGAATGGCATTATCGTATACGAAGGTTAGATTGTGTATAATCAATCCTAAACTGAACTTAACCATTTGTCAGTGTCAGTTTGGTACTACTTGCTCTGCCATTTTATAGTAATCATTCGTAAATTATGCGAAATGATTTTTTGTTATGAAAGATATTCGAATTCACTATTCTCTAAAGTTGACTTCTACAACAATGTAGTCATTTGGACATACTCTTTTAGGTTGTGACTCGTGGTAGTTAACGTGAATTTATTTTCTTTCCTTTAGTCGCTGAGGGCGAAACACCAGTGCCAGCCCCGGCCCAAGAGGAGTATGAGAAAATTGAGGTCACTTTCTCAGGGCCCAAGGAGAACCTGAAAGGAGTACTAGTCTACCACCGTTCCCAAACGAAGCGCAAGAAGGTTGTGAAGTGGAAGCCGGAAGCAGACCTCAAAGTGATCTTCTTCTTCCCTATGGACGAGACTGAAAGAGGTGAGATGAAGTTGACCTTTCGCCATTTGAGCCCCTCCACACACACACACACACACACACTCTTGAGGATTTATGTTTCTATTTATGAACACCTTGTTTTTTTAGCATGCTTCCGTAGACTTAGAAAACACCCTCTTACCCCCAGAATTTAAGTTGATATTTTCTCATTCGTTTATTTAGTGTTCTCCATAGGTGGACGCGATAACGAAGAAATGTATCACGGTAACCGATAAATCGATAACGATAACCTTATCGGCGATAATCGATAACTGGCAATACATTTATCGCCCGATAAGGTGATAACCGATAAATCAAAAATTATAATACAATATTGATTATTGACTATATATATATATATATATAGCGTTATTTTATAATACAATAGTAAGAATATTTGAATAGGTACTGTTTCTTAGTTTCTTACCAGGTGAGGCTCTCCTTCATCTCCTCATAGGTTTTGAGGATCCTCCTCCCAGCTCGGACCTACCTATTTCTGCCTCCAAGGCACGCGCGGCTCGCCCCTGTGCTAAACTGGAACCAAAAATTGAACTGAAATGATCGTTTATCGCTAGTTTGGAACCAAAAGTATCGGCGATACCGATGAATCGATAACGCGAGGGGGGGATATCGGATAACCGATAACCCGATATCGTTATCGCGATAACGCCCACCTATGATGTTCTCTTCATTGGAATTCATTAACTTCTATTTTTCTCAAGTATAAATAGAGTTGGTGAAATCCAGCATTTCTCTTTAGCGGTAATTTTCTGTACCCTAACCTTGATTTTCATTGCTGGCGGCGTGAGAAGTGATTGTATGGAAATAGCTCAGATCTCTTTTGTTTTAAGATAAGGGGCAATTGAACCCACATATACGATCAAAGTCGATCCGTGCATCATTGCTCAGCGGGGTTTGTTTTTCTTGTATAGTTTTTACCCCGATTCGAAAGCGACGTTTCGATGCGTATTTCATTGGAGCTCGCGGTCCATGGATCGAAGATTATTTTGAGTGCCCTATGTTGGCTTCGATAGTTGACGATGTTGTGATCGCATTCGTTATGTCAGGTGTCACAAAAGGCGACAAAGTGCGAATAGGGGTCGCTTCCCTGAAAAACCGCGTACCCGAAAGTTTTGTTCCGGTTAATTTTTCAGCAATTTGTCAACCAATTGGGTAGCTAAGACCAATGCTTTAGACGGGCTACCTCGACAAACTCCACCAGCTAGTTGTGGTGGTGAGTTTTAACATGGCTGCATTCTTCCCACTGGGCCCCATGAGTGTCCTCCTCTTCTATTCTTTTGCACATTGGAAAATCGAAATCCTCCAAAGCACGAAAGGGCTCTAGCCTCATTTCGCCAAAGGTTTCGAGGCAGGAATAGATAAAGGCTTGTACGAGCCAACCGCCTCCAGTAGCCCCTCAACCGCAACAGCGCATCATTCTACGGCCTAAAATTCCCGTAGTTCTCTCTACAGGAAGGCTACGGCCATTCCCCTGAAGGTCTTCAAACTCAGAAGCGGCACCGCGTCTCTTTCGGGAAAGTCTCGGAGGGCATTTTTCTTCAATGGAATTGCTGTGGACTCGGGGGTAGGAGGACCTGCGCAGGTTCGACCCCTCCCGTTTCCTTTAGCTATTTATCTTCAGGAGACCATGTTGGGTGCGTGACACTTCCGCACCTTACTGGAGTCAGGGTTTTGCTCCCCCGCCATCACGGGATCCTGGCCGGACAGGTGAATGAGCATTTTACCTCCGATGGTTTCTCCCTTCTTGACTAAATACCTCTTTTTTTTTCGACAGTGCTGCTACACCTGGGTAGAAGGTATCCTATTCTTTCATTGTATATTCTACGGTCAGCTGACCTCGATATGACCGACTTCAGCCGCGTCCCTTTCTCCTTGGGGATTTAAAAGATAGACCGCTCCTCCTGAGATTGCACGAGCCAGGCCCAGGTCATGACGAACCTGATCGAAGAGATGGAGCTATGTGTCCTAAATGTGGATGAATTCAAGCATCATTGTCCGTGAATTGCTTTTTTTTATTGTCTCGATCTATCTCTGTGCTCTCCGGACGCACTTCTTGAATTTGGATGGGGGATGGTCGATTACCGTCACTTTTCCATCTAAATATTTTTTCTGGGACATTGCTGCCTGAGAAACAAACTCGATGGTGCCTGGACACGGCGTCTTTGCCCGCATTTCAGGAAATGCTTGATTTCTCGATCTCAATCGATGAGTTTCAGTTGGTTCATGTGGCCTTTGAGTTCTCCGGCACCCTCATTGCCGTGGGACTGACTACCATACCTAGAACGTCTGGCTGTTTTGCGCGCCTTCTCATTCCTTGTTGATCTTCTGAAAGAGAAGCTACGAGTACATGCGTCTATGCGCTACAACCGTCGCCCGAACGATTTTCCCTTAGCTTAATTTTACTGGGCGAGGCCATACCCACTGCTCTTCTTAGCGGGTATACGTGTCTTCACTCTAAGGGAAGAGATGTGTAAGCATATCAAAAGGATTCGGGTTAAGTTCTCGCATACCCTTAACGTTCTCCGGGAACAGGACCCCGTATCTGTGGCGGAGATCTTCGCAGCCGCTTTCTCCGGATTCTCTATCCAGGATGCTGCTCTGCCAACATTTACAGCACGTCGTGGGCTCGCTAGAGGCCGTCGACTAGTCTATCTCTCAGATGGGAGCCCCCTCGTCCCCCCCCGCTCCAAAAAAAATCTGAGCAGGGGAAGCCAAGTGAACTGGGCTCCGTTCTTGTTTTATACGCGGATACCACCCCTGGTTCGGACAATATGCTGTACGCTAGGATTCGACACCTGGGTGAGCGAAGCGTGTCCTTTTTGTTAGCCTTTTTTGTTAAGATGTGAAGTGAAGGTATATTCCAAGATTCCTGGTGAATTGCTATTATGCTGCTTGCTCTTTGCAAGTTGGGGGGAGAGATCACTACTCTGCTTGGTTTCCGACCAATTTCTCTAACATCCTGCGCATGCACGTTAATGGACAAGTGGTAAATCTTAGACAACCTGTTTTCTGGACAGCGGAGGTCACCTGTCTGCTGTATATTACGGCTTCCGTAAGTTCCAATCCACGATCGATACTCTCCTCCGGCTGGAAAATGCTATTGCGCAGCCTTCCTTTGTAGACCACTACGCTTCTGTTTTTCGGTCTGGAGAAGGCATACGGTATCATGGAGATCCTCCACAGCATAGGAGCGAGGGAACGCCTCTCAATTTTCTTGTCTGAGTTTCTACGAGATAGTCGTTTCCGCGTACGGGTGTGGATAGCCCTATCCAGCCCAAAAGGAAAGGAATCCACGGCTTCACACTAACTTGGACTTGTTCCTAAACGGGGCTCGTAGAAGCGGTGGATTCTCACCGTTTCTTCGGTCTTGTTTTCGAACCATGCCTCACATTGTAGGCTCATAATAGTCTAAACATTTCGTATTTAAGGCAAAGCAACTCCTTCGAGAGCTCGATGTAGCTCTCGAGCCGGTGGTGCCTATGGCTCTGTGCCGACGCCACCCTTGAAGGTACCATCTGTCAAAATTTTTTCATACGCCCCTGCTCCCAAAGCTTCTACAGTCCCGGTAATACTGCGTTCGAATTTTGGAGCATACGCCGTGTCACACTGGTGCCGTGCCAATGGACACGGATGCTCTAAATCTTAAAGAGGGTCGGCTTTTACGCCTTCTCCACTTTGTTTCAAGATGGTGGGTCTCTACCGAACACTGCGTCTGTCTTCACTGCTGAACTGTTTAAAATACACTGTTCGGTGTGATAGATTACGCGATGTGCCCGGTTTGGACCAAGATTTGCATCCGTCACCCCGGATGTAGAGAGCATGAAGGATGTCGAGATTATCTATTGCTGAGTTCCTGGGCATGTAGGGATTGTGGGGAACGAGAGCGGCAAACAGTCCGCTTATACTAGCGTTCACTCTTTCTCACACTGACTACATGGCATGAATTTAGGCAGCCCTTCGGCCTGCCTGACCGAGAAGATGGGGACGACCGACGGGAACTTGAAAGTTGCGTACCATCGCACCGCGACTTTTCCATATGACCTACCCCCATCTCCGCGCACGTTACCTTTCCCGATACCGGGAAGAGCGGGATTGCTACCGCTTTTACTAGGGATGGATTCATGCAATTGTGGACGTCGAGTCCTTAGAAGAGGCTAGCCTCCTCCATACTATTTAGATTTTGGGGTGTTGGGTGCATGTTTGATAATCTTTTCGGCACTTTAACGTGTCCTTTGTTTTGTTTTTAATTGTTTTGTATTTGTTTTTGTGTTTCCATAGCCTATGTGTACGCCCAAAAAATATCTGTGATTATAATCCTGCAGGCAGTCACCGGATGACGCCTTAAATAATATTCCCAAAGAGTAGGGAGACTTTAGAGTTCTGTGCCAATATACTTTATCTATCATCCTTGTTCTTTTTCAGTCAACGTAAATACGGTCAAGTTCAAAGACATGATGATGCGAGAGAAAGCCGGAGAAAAAGAACTCATGTTTGGTAAGAACCGACACAGGTTCTTAGGCGATGGGGGCATGGAAATGGCTATGTCAAATACGTGTTTGGATTATGGGCCTTACAAGTTGTACCCGGTCCACCTGCCTAACCCTTCTACTGTCACTCCGGGCTATAAGAGCCAAGAAAAGCACGTCCAGGCTCAGAGAGAACATGCAACTATGGCAACGTTTTTCCATCCCGTCATGTGAGTCTTTTTAGTGTTTTACTCCTCTGATAGTTTTTATGTGTTCTTTTTTAACTTTTTGTTTAATAGCTTTTGTAGAATTCTCGTTCGGTAGCTTGCAGCCCAGAGGAAGTTTTTTTATAGTTTATGGTGGGTTATAGGTTGTTTGTTAAGTATCAACGAGCTTCACCCAAGCTAAGACAGGTTCCTAACTCTATAAGGCCGAAAATGCGGGAAACAAGTGGAGCTGTGAATCCTCTCGCAAATAATAATCCCATGAATGAATGCCTTGAGTTTGAGTCCTGGCTTCGCTGGCCGTTCTTTTAACCAGACTATTTCTATCTCCTACTTTTCCAATTTCTATTAGTTTTGCATCGTATCTTGAAAATTAGTATTTTAAGGACCAACAAAACCCACTCTCCCCCATAGTTTGGTTGGCGCTCTTCAACACCAGAAAACTACTACACCTTACTCCCTTATTCTCCACCCATTTTATGCCCGATCAAACACAAAGCCACGCATCAATTTGTCCACCCCGCGTGCCCCTTCGTTCACTCCATAAATACTCTTACCTCCTACCCATTCGTTTCTCACACTCTCTCTTTACTTCACACACCAAGGCTTGCTCTTAAGTTGTCCATTTGCACTCCTCCTCGAGATCATTCCTTCTTCCATGTTATAAACTCACTCCCCTACACCATAATCTAATGCAACTTCCTGGCACATTCCACACTCAACCCCTTAACATTGACTAACGCTCTGATCGCCCAGGGGACTTTCATACCATTTAAAACCTTGCGATCGCGATCAGCTTCATCGGTGCCACGATAATTCATGATGCATCAAAGATACTTAGAACTTCGCCCTTTTTCAAGAGTAACACCACAGACTAATATCAGATCCTCACCTAAAAATACCATTACGTTATTCTCTTCTGCGTTTACTTTTTAGTCACCTTATTACACGCTGTCGAATGCTTCGATCAACATTTCCCAATCCCAATCACTCTCAGCTCCAAGTCATTAAGATACAGGTGCGGTAGGTAATTTTTCGCCTATAGAAGAAATGTAGAAGAAAACTATCATAAGTACCTGGGCATTGCCGGGGATAAAATTCCATTCGCAAATAAATACAGATGCGAGCCAGCAAAGACCCTACAATCCACTTGAGGCTATGTCACAAATATGGCAAAGGAGGAGAGATATTGGATTAAGAATTAGGTTGACATTTCTTTTCCTACAAGTTTTTTGTCTGGGTCTTGTAGGCGAAAGAAAAACATTCGCAAAATACATTTTATTCCGAGACGTCTTTCGACCGTGGTCGGTCATCTTCAGGGTTTGCTAATTGTTAAAGTGTAGTTGTGTGTAAGGGACAAAAGGGTTTGTGGATAGATAGGGAAAATAGGCAAGTGGTGAAAAGAGAAAATAGTGTGGAAGATTTGAAAAGAGATGCTAGAGCCTGTTAATCATGCTTATCGCTTTCAAATTGTTTATTTTCTTTATGTTTCCTTAATTGTTTTCGTTAGAATTTATTTTATCATGGCTTCAAGCCATTTGTCCTATATATAATTATTGTTCTTTGGTATGTAATGTGCACTTGCTGTTGTTTTTATAAATTATTTTTACTTGAAGTGTTGTGCTTAGTTTCTTTCTAATTGTTTCTATGTAGTGCGTATATTTTTGTGCTTTTTGTTTATTTATTTCTGAAGTCTTGATCGTGGTTATTAGGTCTCTTTCGGTGCTTTCATGGTCAGTAATCGGTGGGTTTCCTTATTCTTGGTATCGTAGTCTTTGTCGGTTTAATTTTGTCATAATTTGAGGCAAAGACAATCCTTTTCATGCGTAGAACGGCACTTCGTTTCCGCCAGCTAATAGGCTAGCGGAGATCGTAAATCTGGCACGACTTGGAGCTCTTCTGTTATGGTTAATCATTTGAATGATTTGCAATTCAATTCCTGACTAACCAACTCCTGGATATTCCTTGTCCGTTCTTCGATGACAATGTTAATGAGACTTAGCCCCGCCTCCCGGTGCAGTTCTTCTTGGCGTCTTCTTTCTCGCCTGCGTGTACCCGTGATTAGGTACACACATTTGTTCTGCACCGCTTGTAGTTTCCTCTTTTGTGTCTTCGAGGCACAAGATAGGGCAGAAGCGGGGTACAGCAACATAGATCTTACAAGTGCATTGTACGAGGGGCGGTCAATAGGTTTTGCAATTAGGATATAAGGAAACGAGATATGAGGAAAAGTGTTTTATTATTTTTCAATATAACTACCCTCGACTTCAATGCACTTGCGCCACTTGTCCCCGAGGCTTTGAATTCCCGACTGCTGTTCAATCCACTCCTGGACGGCGAGCTGGACATCTTCATCGTCTCCAAACTGGCGTCCACGCAGTGCAGCCTTGAGCTGGCGGAATAAAAAGTAGTCGCTATGGGCCAGATCTGGACTGTAGGGGGGATGGTTAAGCTCCTCGAATCCGCACTCGCGCAGGGCAGCTTGTGCAACTCTGGCCTTGTGGGCTTTGACGACGTTGAAGTCGATTATGGGGCGTGAGGTTTCTAGGGACCCAACAGGCAGAGACCTTGGTCATGGCTAAATTGTCGTGGATGATGCTGATAAGACTTCCATGTGATATTCCAAGTTCTCGCTCGATTTCTTCGACCTTCACCCGTCGATTTTCGAGGATCATCCTCTCCCCACGGGCCACATTGTCCTCGTTGGTAACGTCTGACGGGCGTCCTGGACGGGGGTCATCTTCAAGGGACTCACGACCATGGCGAAACTCCCTATTCCAGCAAGCAATGGTTGCATAGGAAGGGGCGGTGTCGCTGTACACTGCAACCATGCGTTCATGGATCTCTTTTGCATTCTTGCCTTCCTTGGTCAAAAATTTGATCAGTGCGCGGTGCTCAACCTTCTCCATTGTTAAAAAAATTATGACTGACGATCTGCGATCAGCTACTGCTTCTTAAATAGACGAGGCAGGAGCGTGCGGCTGCAGGTCCTGACTTGACATAACTTGTCCTAACACCCCCACAACCTGCCATCCTCCTTCCTCTGTTTTGCCCTACCGATTCGCAAAACTTTCACCGCCCTCGTATATCTTTCTCTTGTTGCTTTCACGGAGATTTCTGAACACATACAGAGTTCTGAGTGCAGCCCAAGCCTTGAAGATTGTATCTTCGACGTGCTTCTTGTAACCGGTTGAGGTAATCCTCATTCCGAGTACATTGCACTCCTTGGTGTATGGATAGCATGTTTCCCCCATCCTGACAACTGCTAGTAGCCTCCTACCGATGGGGACTATTTTGAACTTTTCGCGGTTCGTTCGAGTCTTCCATTGTGCCTCGTAGGTGTTTAGTCTTTCAATTTCTGCTGCCGTCATACGAGCTTGCATAGGCGCGTTTTTCCATGAACAAGTGATTATCTGGCTGAAATCATCGGCGAATTGAACGTTGAGGAAGAGGGGTTCGCAGGGGCTGGGACATCTGCGGTGTAAATCGAATAAAGAGTGGGAACAGTCCCCCTGCCATCATGCGGGAAGCCCGCATTGAGCGGAAACTTCGGTCCAGTGGTAGACCCTATACTAACGTACTTCGCTCTCTCCATGACATAGTCACAGAGAGTTCTTTCTAAGTTTTCACTTAGGCCCACCCATAGGATCTTATACTACATTCCCCTCTGCCACATAATATCAAACGCCTTTTACACGCACATCCCGACAAACAATGTCCACGTAACTCCTTTCCCGTTTGTCTTGGGCTAGCATGATGACATTTATTGCCATCTCTGTACTTCGCTTTTTTCTAAACCTGAATCGATATGGGTTGTAGAGGGAGTTCTCTTCCAGGTGAGACACCAGCCTTAGGTTGAGGATCTTCTCGAAGAGCTTCCCGCCAAATTCTAGGAGTGAAATCGGGCGGTAGTTCTCCTTCAAATATCCCGTGTTCAGATAGGCATTGAATATTCTTTTTATTCCTTCGATGATATTAGCTGGTGCCTTTTCGAAGTTCAATTTTGTAAGCCCCGATTGTCCTGGGGCTTTCGGTCGGAATGTGTGGAGTGCGCCGAGTAGCTCTTCGGTCATCTCGGCGTCTCCGTCGCGCTGTCTGTCCACCTGGTGGTGAGGGTGCGTCCTATGTGGTTGTTCTTTCTGCTCATCTATGATGTTGCTTTCGAACTCTGTCGTAGTCTTCGTTTTCTTCTTCAGTTATACTGAAGACTCGTTCCCAATAACTTCGGAATATGTCTTCGCTGTTTTCCTCTTCTGTCTCTATGTTTCCGTCATCTTTTAATAGTTCAATGTTCTTCTTCTTACCAATGGATCTTTATGAGGCGATGCTTCGTGATCGAGACTATCGATCGCATCGTCCCATCGACTCCATTGTTGTTCAAGGATCAACTGGTTCAGTTCTTCCTTGATTTCCTTGCTTCTTGGATTGAGTCGAATGATGCATTCCTGATGTTAATTTCATACAGTATTCTCAGCTCACGGTAGAGTTCCTTCATGTATTCAGTCCATCTGTAAGATGACATGGCCTTCTACCTGGTTCTAGGGATACAAGCATTATCCGCGTTGATAAGATGGTTATTGAGGTCTTCGAGTGCCCCGTCGATCTCCTCGAGGATTGCCTCATCCAAGTTGGGCGGATGGTATCCCTCGAGGAGGCGCGCGTACCGTTCCCAGTCTGCTCTTCTGTAGTCCTTTGTGACTGCAGCTAGGACTTGTATACGGCTCCTGTTGATACTAAGCAGGATCCCTATATGGTCACTACATGGAATCTGGATTAGTTCCATGTAGTAGTTAGACTGTTGTATTGAGGTCTTCGAGTGCCCCGTTGATCTCCTCGAGGATTGCCTCATCCAAGTTGGGCGGATGGTATCCCTCGAGGAGGCGCGCGTACCGTTCCCAGTCTGCTCTTCTGTAGTCCTTTGTGACTGCAGCTGGGACTTATACGGCTCCTGTTGATACTAAGCAGGATCCCTATATGGTCACTACATGGAATCTGGATTAGTTCCATGTAGTAGTTAGACTGTTGCTGTCGATTAGCCAAACATATGCCCGGCTTTGTGGCACACCCTCTTCTCACTAAGGTAGGGAAGTCGGGGCCTATCCGTTGAACAATGTTTCTGTCCAGCACGAGCGCTCCAAGCTTCTTCCTACTCCATTGTGTCTCCTGTAACCGGACGCCTGGCATCTGGCGTTTAGGTCCCCCATTAATATAATGGGGGCTCTCCTGTCAAATAGGCCAGTGAGAAAGTATATAGGTAAAACATCTCTCCTTGGCGGCTGGTACCCGGCGGCAAAAACCAGCTTTCCTAAGTCGAGTTCGACCTCAATCGCGAGATAATATTCTTCTAGGTTTCTTATTTGCTTCTATTTGATCCCTTTTTAATCGCAATGGCGGCACCGTCGTACCGTTCTTGTGTATAATTTGTGACCAGCACGTCTAATTCCAGATTTTCATTTCGGAATTACGAGTGTCAATCCCGTGTTCTGAAATCAGTATGATGTCCTCTTCAATCTCTCTAAACACGTTTCCATAGAATATCCTTTTATTCGTCCATCCGTTGGTGTTGATTTCCAGTATCTTTAGTGCGTTCCGATGAATGGTGGGATGTTTTTACCGGTGCTGCTTCTTGTTCTTCCTTTTGTCCTGCGGGTCAGCTTTACTGTGCCCAGGCCTTTCACTCTTCGGCGGAGGACTCGGAGTTTTGGACTTGTTCTTTGTCGCTCGTGTACTAGTGCATAAGCCCTCGTCACTATCCGAAGAGGTTTATTCCTTCCTCATCTTCTTGTTCTTATTCTTCTACCTGCTCTTCATCTCCGTCTCTCTCAAATTCTTCCGAGGAAGGAGCTTCGACTATAGCCTCCAATCCAGATTTAATGTATGAGTTAGTCCTGATGACGGACTCCTTGAATTCCTTGGAGCACTCGGGGTCTGCGGCCACGATGATGGAAGGTAGTTTATTCGCCTTTAGCAAAGCATTCAGTAACTAGTTGTAACAACCAGGTTTAACTGCGTTAGCCACATTTGTGTGAGTAATGCAGATAAGAATCTTTGTGCTAAGATCTCCTGAGATGTCGAGTTGCGTGGGTGTCGTTCGCGTTACTTCGTTTTTCGTCGCTGCGCTCGCGTATGTTTGTTCTTTCGCTTTCTTCTCTTCCTCTTTCCTTTTGATAATTTCCCGGCGCTTCGGGTAGTTCAGAGCCATGGTTCGATGATCTCCCTTGCAGTTCAGGTACTTTTTTTTGTGCTTTCACACTTATCATGCCTATGGCCTTCTGTAGTGCATTCGCTGCACCACAGTTTATCGTTGTCCGGGTAGGTCGTAGTGGTGTGCAAATCCAACTTGTAGCATACAAAGCACATTTGTATACTAGTGAATTTCTCCTGTTGGATATTCTCCCCTGGTATCCTCATGTTGAAAACCAGGAGCCCATTCGCCGTTGCTTTCCGTGCCATGTCGGTGGTCGAGAAGGTAATCTTGAACACGTGGGTGTGTTTACGGAATTTAATCACTTCGCTTTTTAGCCCACTGATAATTTCTTCTTTAAGATCTTCCGTCGAATTCTCGCCGACCCAACTCTCCACTTTGCGGCAGATCATCTTTCGGTTTGCTGCCACTTGAGGAGGAGTCTTGGTTTCGAGTCCAATAGCCTCGAGTACTTTAGCTCCTTCCCATAGGAGCCGGTCTACATTATTTGTTTCGGTGCATATTGCGATGAACCCGGACGACACCTCGATAAGTTTCACCAGGGCAACTCTTAGTTCGAGGTAGAGAGTTTCGCAAAGTTTCCGTTTCTCGTAGGCCTTCATTCCTTGTATGGTCCTGAGGGGGACCCTCTTAGTGAGGGTCTCTATGGTCTTCGTTGTCCTTCTTTTGGGGTCCACCTGTATTAATTTTCTTTCTGAAAACAAAGTGTAATTATTGTGTTTTTGGTGTATGAAAAATGAAAAAAGTGATGGGTAGGTAAAGGCGGTAACGGTGGGTACGAAAACGTGAGATGAGCGCTCCCGACCATTTTCCCGTTGGTCCCCCGCTCATATGCTGCCAGGATGATGTGTGATGGATGGATGGATGGGATGGGTCTTGAGTGGGAATCTCAAGAGGAATGACTCATGGTGGACCTGGTGGCAATAGCGGCCAAATCAACGACCGCTAAAGTTTTGCCACCCCCTCTCTGGTACTTGCGCCATAACCGGATCCAACTACATAGGACGGCTGTTACTCATTGAATTATGAATCTTCGGTGAAGTAAATGGTATTAACTCTTTCTGGAGGGTGAATCAAAATTCACCAAAAGACTTCCAGAATAGGCTCTTTTCTATGTGGGCGGTGGTCAAAGTCCGTTCCTCAGCAAGTAAAAATCCTTTATCCGTAGGGTACTCAGCAGTGCGTAGTAATCGAATATTCGGCCGTCATCTTAAGGGAATGAACAGAAATGGAATGACTTAATTCAAAGTTAATGAAAGTGATGAAATGTGTGGTAGATTTTCATAGGTGTGAAATGTTTACTAGTTTGCCTTGGTGTTAGGGCATCACTAGCAAGCTTTCTTGCTTTTTCCTCCGTCAATAATGTTGCTGACCGTCGATGCCTCTTTTATTCGTACTTGGTTATTTATTACTTCGTTGTTTCTTTTTATTTATTTTATAATTACCTTGTTATTGTATTTAGTTATTCATTTATTATTTTCAGTTTAAATCTTAGTTTGGGCAATTCGCCTCTTTTATGTTTATGTTAATCTATCTTCCTTTTCTTATTATTATTTGGTTAATTTTGTTGATTATTTATTCTTCTTCACTTCTTTTTGTTTCAGTTAAATTTTAATTTGGGCACTTCGCCTATTTTTGTTAAAGTTTATTGTCTTTTATACTTCTCTTCTTTTGCGTTAGTTAAATTTTGATTTGAATTTGGGCACTTCACTTATTTTTATTAAAGTTAATTTTCGTTTTATATTGTTAGGTGTAAATAGGTCTTATATTCTCTCTCTCACAGGTTCTTCCGCTGGGGAATAAAGATGTCCTTTCTACTGTGCTTATTCTCTGTTCCGTTATATGTAAATTGTTGTTAATAGTTGGGAGTATTTCTTGCTCTACTTTCTCCCAAGTCTTTCTCCCTAGCCTTTGGATCTCCATATTGATCGGTTTTAGTCCAATTCTATAATGTAGAACCGATTGACGAATATGGTCGATCCTTTTCGTGCCAGTTATAAGCAGTGTGGTTTTATTCTATATCTTCTGCATCGTCCTGAGAGAGGTACAGCTTGCCATCTGCGCGATCACAGATAGCTACACCAGGACGGAGCGTACCAGGGCCATGTATAGTTTTTTCTTATTTGGCACGTTGAGGCTTCGAAAACGGTTCAGTTTCTTCCACTCTCTTTTGGCTAGGAAAACTGTTTTTTACGTGGGCCTTGTATCCTGATTTATAAAGCTGTAATCCCAGGACCTTTCCCTCGTTAGAGTACGGATAAATTTCGTTGTCAACGAGGGCGTCGTTTAATTTCCGGCAGTTCATTGGAATTATAGTGAACTTTTGGCGGTTGGTCTTTATTTTCCACTTGCTTGATTTCCAGCGTTCCTGAATGAACTTGGTACGATTTGTGTGATGTTATCGGCGTATTGCAGATACATCGAATCGTACCTCACTGGAGCAGGGAGGTCAATTGTGTACACGAGGTTCAACAAAGGACTCAGACAGCTGCCTTGTGGAACTCCCGCCTCGAGTTCGAATTCGGATCCTTTGCAGCCCTCGATCGCGATTTGGGCTCTCCTATCCGTGACATAGTTACAAAGGAGGACCCTTTCCAGGATTGTGTTTAGCTGGAGGTTGATCTTGAATTGTAGCCCTCTCAGCCTTACCTTATTGAAGGCCTTCTTTACACCCCGCAGCACCACGTCTACATATTTTCTCTCAGCTTTGCTGCATGCGAATTTTTCCGTTAGGATGGCGAGGGCGGTTTCCGTTCCTCTTTCCCTGCGGAACCCGTGCTGCTGAGGATTGTGAGCTCCTAGCTCGGCTAGTTCTTGAAGCCTGTCAGCCAGGAGCTTCTCATAGACTTTCGCAACGAATTCCAGCAGGGTGATTGGCCTGTAATTAACTAGTTGATCAGGGGGTTTACCTCCCTTGGGTATGAAGATTATTTTAGCAATCTTAAAACTCTCAGGGGAGCGTTGTAAACGTTTGTAATTCCCTGAATGATCTGCTGTGGGGCATTGACCAAGTTGTTTCTGGTGATGCCCGTCCAGCCTGGTACCCTTTGTTTAAAGGTTCTTACAGTGACCATGACCTCGTCTGGTGTTATGGGACGGCCATGGTCCGCCATCACCCTGCCTTCGTCTACTTGATGTGGGTGCGCGTGGCGCATAATCTGATTCAGATCTTCGATCAGTTGGCCTTCGAATTCCTGGTCGAACTCTTCATTGTCTTCTGGGGTGATCCTGAAGACGTTTTTCCAAAAATTCTAGAATCTGTTCTAGAACCGCCGGGTTCTCTATATAATATCCGTTCTCTTTTATTCGACCCTTAGTTCTTCCGGTTAGTCCTTTTAGGTTCTTGACTTGACAGAATTTAGCCGTTCCAGGCTGTTTCATATTTACTCTTGTTGGAGGTTGATAGCCTCTTTTAGCTCGGTGCTTAGGCGCCGAAGGAGCGAGCTTCTTTCCCGGTTAGGACCTTTCCGTCTTATCTCTTCGTACACTTTCCTGTGAACACGAGCGATCTCTCTCATCTCCTCTGTCCATCTGGGCTGAGGAGGTGATTTATACCCAGTCTTGTGTATACACTCGCGGTCCGCTTCTAGTATGGACGTAGTTATCCTCTCCAGTTCCCCATCTATCTCCTCCAAGGTTGCGTCGCTTAGGTCAGCTGGGGCGTGTTGACTGGGTCGTCTCGTGTAACGTTCCTAGTTGGCCAAGGTGTAGTTTTTACGGAGAGAGACTGGAAGCTGGATCGGAGCGAGAGATACTGTGGTGAGGATCGCTATGTGATCGCTTGGAACTGTTGTGCCCGGCTCACTATGGTAGTTGAATGGGAAGCCTTCACTTGTTAAGATTATGTCAGGTTTGGTTGCTGATATGGAAGTGATATAGGTTAGAAAATCAGGCCCTATTCTTTGGATGTTTTTTTCTTCCCATAATCAGTTCCAAGTTTTGGCCTCTTTCGTTGGTACTACCATAGCCCGCTGCACGGCATTTGGCTTTGAGTTCGCCCCCTAAGATTGCCATTTTGCGGTGCCCAAACAGTGTGTAGAACTTATTTAACGGGAGATAGGCTCGAAGAGGGGGTTGATAAGTTGCAGCTATCACGAGGTCTCCTACCAATGTGTGGAGTTCAACCGCCACAAAGTTTTCATCCAGTTCTGGTAGATGTTTGAACGAGATGTTCCCCTTGATAGCTATTGCAGCACCATCAAACCTTTCCTGAGAATGATTCTTCATAACCACTCTGTAGCCCGGTATTTTAATTTGACCAGATGTAGTGTCAATGCCATGTCAATAAGGCTCTCCTGGTGGCTCTTCTAGGTAGGAGTTGTGGAATGTCGAGGTTGGCATTTATAAGCGGGAGTATCTCTTCTATCTTTCCCAGGTCTTTTTCCCTAGCCTCTGTAATTTCCTGAATGATCTGCGTGCATTTCCGTCTGCCAGATACGGTCCATCCTGCGTGCGCCAGCTATCAGCAGTGCAGCTTTGTTCTGTACCCTCTGCATCTGCCTGCATTACTACTGTCAGGTACACCAGTGTTGAGCGCACCAGGGCAGTGTATAGTTTTCTGATGTTATTGGGGCCGAGGCTTTTGAACCTGTACAGTTTTCCAAGCTCTCTACGCTTGGCTAGGGAAATTCGGTTGTTGATATGTCTTATACGCTGTTTTGGTGATGCGCAGACCTAGGACTTTAACATCGTTGGCGTATGTATCCCCCCTCCCCATTCCACACACCTACTCTGTTCGCACATTGACGCAGATTAACCAGCATGACTGGACGGGGTTCGTGACAGGTCCCCCCAATGCCGCCATTACATATTCCGCTCGTAGTAACATAACCAAGTTATCGGCCCCTATCCGGGCTTCGCCTTTTACGACTCGCGTTGGAAGATTGTATGACTTCTTCCTGCCTCACATACAGCCAAAATTCTGGGTTTATTCGAGTTTTACCACACGCGCCGGAGGAGGTATGGGTCTTGTTCCTGCACCACATACAGGTGGAGTGAGGTGGTACCCGACAACTACGCTTTTTGAATCATTTTCATTTTTTACAGATTAGAATTGTAGCACAAGGAAGATTTTACCCTAGGCATCATGGGGTCTAATGTATCGGTATTTTTTGATTATTCAATTGGCAAGAATTTGCCTCCTTAAATTGAAAAGTGATGAGCCATTGTTCTAAAAGTTTGTTTCTACTCCTCTGAACAGGAAACCAGATACTCCCACCGAACCCGACCCTGAAATGGTACCACGAACCGAACCCATAAGCATTCCGCTGAACGACGTGTCTGGAACAGACAACATTTGCGATAATCGCGGTCTTCCTTGGCCGGACCCGCTCTATGGGCCCCCAGAATACCCATTCATGGGCGGGTCAGGCCCACACCAGGGACCACCCCAGCAGAGCGGAGGACACTGGGTCTTAGGAAATCACTCGGTTTCTAGGGTAAGGAATTTGTTTGGAGGGGGGGGGGAAGCTGTTTCTTGAGTATCCCAAGATGCCTAGTGTGTGGGTAAGTGGCACCGAGCCTGAGAGTGAAAAAGAACGAGTAAGATAGAAAATTACCTTTACCATCTCCTCCTCCCCTTTTACATAGCCTTAAAAGAGAAGGGGAGAAGGGAAATGAGGTAAATCGCATTTGCAGATGTATGAAAAAAGGTCTCAAATGAGGAAGGAAGAAAGGATAAAAGCAGCCACAGGCGCTGAATACAGGGGGTATTCAGAAAGAGGCGGTGGGGCAGAATACAGGAGGCATTCGGAAAGATGGTAAAAAACTTAGCCTAGTGCGGAAGAATGGGCAAACAGAGAAAGGTGGATCGCGGAACAATGGGTGTAGGTATGCTAACACCACCTTTTTATGTTGGCCATATTGGGAGGTAGTTATTTGGTACAAATCTGGGTAGCCATTGCCAATCTTCTGGCCATTGAGAGTGGACCGAGTAGGCATAGGTCTGGGTATTGGGGTCAGGCACGAGAAGGCACACAGCTAAAAGTAATTGAATTTCGGGATAAGACTGCAAGCTCATGTAAGAGCCCAGAAATTTCTGTTTCGTCGGGGAAGGGAGGGGGGTATAGGACTATCAAACCGCTGTCTCTACAACGCCGGCCGATGAACTGACAAGATCATAGACCCATCGATGAACGTGGCTTTGGTCTGGGAGTGACCGTATATATGACTAAATACACCATATCCAATAGCAGGTCAATGACTGGCAGGGACCAGCATCCAAGGACAAAGGAAGCCTCTTTGACCAGGGACAATATTCTAGAGGCGCCATTGTTTCTCTGTGGAGTGAACACAAGATATGGAGGGTATCATTGAAAACGTGCACAGTAGGCCAAAACAAAATGCCTTACAAAGACGAATGCTTTTCGATCCGAACGGGGAGAAGAGCGAAAGGCCCTTGAAGTCGGGCAAATGCGATGATTCAGGACACTCAAAGCTGAATCAAGTTTCAGCTTAAACTGGACTAAGAGCCTAGATGCTGAGCATCGTATGGTAACAAGGAAAATCAGTACCCTATAAGACCTTACGGTCGATTCAATGAGGGTACCTTTGGACTAGCTGTCGAGCGGGCACATCCCCGCTCAATTTACTTACGTCCTCCCTAAACGGCCACTTTTCAAGACCTTGTCTAGTCTTGTCTTGAACTGGTCACCAGAATTGCTGTTAACAACCTCCATCGGAAGTGCGTTCTAGCTACCGCAGATACTCTACGTGAAAAATTTCCCACACAGATCGCGGTTGTAACGCTTCAGCTCAAGTTTGCAGCCGTAATTTCTTGTTCTGCTCTCATTAAGGCTGAAAATATCCCTGTAGTCAACATTGTCGAAAACTTCGATGAGATGACCACGCAGTCTACGGGTTTACAACGAGAATAGATCTAATTCCCTTAATCTATCTTCATAACTTTATGTCTGATAGAGGGAATCAGTTTGGTTGCCCTGGCTTGCACGCGTTCCAATCTCGCGATGTCCTTTCGAAATGAAGGACTCCAAAATTGTACAGCATACTCCAGGTGCGGTCGGACAAGTGAATTGTAAAAACAGGGTACTATTTCCTTGTTCCGATATCCAAACTGTCGCTTTATATAACCTAGCATCCTTTGAGCTTTCTTCTCCGCCTCAATACACTGCCTCGATATGCCATCACTTTGCATTTGTTCACGTTAAAAGGCATTTGCCACGTGTCCGACCACTCCCCAATCTTCCCAAGATCTTCCTGCAGACGGGCAGTATTTCCATCCTTTGTAACGTTCATACCAAGCTTGGTATCGTCGGCAAATTTATGAATCTTGGCAACCATGTCACCGTCCATGTCGTTGACGTAGATGATGAATAGTAGTGGTCCCAGGACACAACCTTGAGGCACCCCGCTAGTAACGGGCACCCACTCAGAAGCCTGTCCATTCAGCTCCACCCGTTGCCGTCTGCCACTTAGCCAGTTCTCTATCCAGCCTGCTACTTTTCCGTTTATGCCTAGCGCTCGCACTTTCCGGAGAAGGCGGTGGTGTGGTACCTTATCAAAGGCTTTCTGAAAGTCTAAAAAGACCACATCTACCGCCTTGTCCCGATCGTGCTCACTGAAGACGAAGTAGAAGAATTCCACAAGGTTCGTCAGCATGACCGTTGCCTTCGGAAGCCGTGCTGGGAACTCCTCAGTAGCAGGTTTGACGCTAAATGCGACGTCATTTTGTCCACCATCATGCTTTCCATGAGTTTACCGACTATCGAAGTCAGACTGATAGGTCGGTAGTTCGACGGTTGGCTACGGTCTCCTTTCTTGAAGATAGGAGTCACCGCCGCTTTACGCCAGTTTCTAGGAACGCATTCGGTCCGGATTGACATGTTGAAGATTGCTCTCAGGTGTCGTGACACTTGATCGCGCACTTCTTTCAACACTTTAGGTAGAAACCCATCCGGGCCACGTGACTTATTCGTCATTAGGTCAGTGATCTTTTCTATTTCTCCTTCGGTGAAGTCCATATCCGCCAGCTTTTCCCCCGAGTAGGAATCCGTTGGCTGGGGGATGGGACCACACTCTTCAGTAAACATTGAAGAGTAGTCGTTGAGGAGGTTAGCATTTTCTGAATCTGAGTGCTTTAATGTCCCCTCTTCATTCCTCAAAAGGCCAATCGTTCGACGGATTGGTTTACGGCTGTTTACATATCCAAAGAACTCTTTGGGATTCTCTTTACAAAGTCTCGCCACTCGGAGTTCCTCAGACCGCTTAGCCGCCCTTATGCTGGACTTCACCCTCCTAGCTAGCCTACGGTACTCGTTAAAGTCTCCAGAAATCTTTGACTGCCGGTACACAGTTCTCTTATCCCTTAGCAGTTAACCGATTTCTCGATTAAACCACTTTGGTTGAACGGTAGACCGACTAAGGCTTTTCGAAGGGATGAAACGTGATTGAAGACTCATGAACGTAGTTTTGAATCTATTCCACGAATCTTCAACATCCTCGCTCAATTGTAGCCTCGCATCAGTCAAGCCAGCACGAAGACCTGCAAAGTCTGCTCTTCTCAAATCAACTTTCCTCGATTTACTAGTCGCAGACTCCGTCACTACAAGTCACGAAGTTCAAGAAACTTGTTTCTGATAGACCTTGCATTAAACAAGAACTTTCAGGAAGTCCCCGACTGTAGGACCCCCTACGCTATTCCGTTTCCCGTCTTACTTGTCTCTCAGTTCTCTTTTGGTGGTGTGGTGGCACCCTTTCGAGCGACCTCCGCGAAGGTCGTTCCAGAGCTGACTTTGGCGTACTGGCACACGTCCGCCCTCACTCTGGGTCAGACCTTCCTTTGAGTCCGCTCAACGACATCTTTTATCAGGTTGGAGAGTACAGCCTTTCCTTTAAAGGAAAGGTGCACCCCATCCCTTTGGTAGAGATCGTTCCTACCATAAAAGATGCGATAGGGGTCGACAAAAAAAAACACCCCTTCCGCCGTACATAAATTTCCTAGTCGACGGTTCAGTGCGACGTTCCTCGAGTGAGCGATCTGGCTTGGACCTCTTCTCGGGAGCATCCCGACCACGACACGTCTGCGGGTTTTCAACCCACAGTCATCCACAGCCCCCATGACCGTCTGAAGGATCTCGCCTGTAGGGCCTACCTTACCTCCTCTGAGGTAGAGGTCGTTGCCACTCACCATCAGGGCAACGACTAAACTCTCAGAAATCTGAGATTTCTCAGCCTCTACTCTTATCTGTTGGTTCCCGCGTCCTGGAAGGCAGCTTACCCTCACACTAGTGCGAAGGCGTGCCGCTAGCATGGGTTGCAGACCCCTTGATTGAGAATCACCGATAAAGACCACCCTCGCAGAGGACAGAGTCTTTCCTTTCGGAAGCGACTTCTGTTTCCTCTTTCTTCATATTTTTCTTCTTTTTCTTTTTTTTTTCTTATCTTCCGGTTTAACTTCTGTTTCTGTTTTTTTCTTCTTCTGTCTCTGCCTTCTCTTCCTTTTTCTTTCCTTTCTTCTTTTTGGCCCGTTGAGCCAGTCCCGCAGCAGCTGACTCCAGCTCTGGGACATTGGAAGGCTGGCGTGGCACTGCCGATGCAGTGCTCACTTCTTGGGAGAGGGTCTCGTCGGCGGATCCACCCACGTCGGTGGGAGATGCATCGGTAGCCGAATGGACCTCTAGTCTTGAGGACAACTCGACGATCCTGTCCTCGAGACGGCGAAGCTGACGCGTGTGTTCAGATTCTAGGTTCTGCAGCTTCCTAGTGTGGGATAGGGGGACTTTAGAAGTTGAGGGAAGACTGTCCGATGGCAACTAGATGGGCCCTGTAAAAGGAAGAGAAGATTAGCAGGTAGTGTCTTAACTCTTGCAGATGTTGCTAAAGATACTCTTATAACATTACACCAAGAGAATGCTTCCTAGATGATTTGGGTATAGCGTAAAAAAAATATAAAAAGCCGAATTGGCAAAAGTCAGTTTGATAACCAGGGAAACGGTGTTAGGCTTTGTATAAAAGAAGCCTGAGCCCACCATACTTTCTATTACCATGCATGGTTATAGGACCATATGAAAAGATGTCTGAGGGCCCCTGGTCTTGCTTAAGGATGGGTACTAAAACCGCTTCCCACCCAAGCCGAAATGAAGCTACCTTCCAGGGTTATTTAGTTAAAAGGACCAGGAAAAGTGGAGTGCCAAAGTACGGAGGTGGTTCATGATATAATATGGAACTCCGCGTCGCCACCGAGGATGGTGGACCAACATCAAGAGACTGCTTTTCGCACCTTTTTTAGTCCCCTCTACGTTAAAGAAGGGAAAGAGGGGGATGTGTGAACCAACCGATGTGTACTTCAAGATTGAGACAAAGGCAAGTGAAGTGCTAGAGCCTCAACCCTAAAGAAATCAGAAAGCACGAGTTAACCGTACTGGCAGAAAAATCAGCCCCGTTTGCTCTTTGGAAGTCGAGGGTAGATAGTGAAAGTACGTTGGGAAAGGAAGGGGTTATGGAGGAAGGTAAAAAAATTGAAGGAAAGTTTTGGTGGGGAGGTAATTTTTTTTCTTTTGTCCATGGTAAAGTTTGGAGAGTACGCGAAATAGGATCCTTTCTCCCATCGGCGTGAATGATCTGTAGTTAAAGGTGGGGGTAGCAAAAGGATTGAATGGTGAAGGATGCAGATAGAAAGGGGGAGAAGGGATAAAAATTAGATTCAAAAGATAAGAATAACGATGGCAAGTCTTCTCCTCTGCCCAGAAATAGCCACATTGAGGTATTACCCATCCCTCCTCGTTCGACAAGCTGCTTTACCCAAAATGGGGCGGAGACGGACGACTAAGGGTTTAGTCATGTGAAGGATTACCATTAGACATATGAGGGAGGTCGTGAAATAACGGCTCCCACGCCCCTCCCCCTGAAATAGTTTTTACGATGCACAGCTGACACCATAATTGTGACATTCTTAGTCACAGAATTGAATGGTACATATAAATATAATTTCGATTGCTATTTATTACTATTCAATTATTGATGTTATCCCTGTTGTGAAATAGGCAGAATAGTGCTGCGCGTCGTAGATGGTAACATTGCGACTGTACCCATGAGTAAATTGGGCCAAGAGGGTAGAATGGCTTCGATTTAGGGTACTGTATCGCTTCTTTTTTTTTCTCCTCATCCTAAGGCATTTAACGGATGCTACCACCCTGTTAATGGCGTCTGTGAATAAAGTTTTGGGGTTTTTTCATTGTTTATGTCGCTTTGGTTTTATGATTAAGAACATTAAAAGTCCAACTTCTCTTTCGAGCTTCCATTCGGCTGTGGCATGAATCTTTCCCTTATATTTCAGTTTGCTGGAGGCCCACACATGTTTTCCGGACCCAGTGGTCCACCAGTGCCCCAGGGACACGGAGGCAACCAAAGTGGCTATGGTCCACCCCACCAGAACTTCCCCGGAGACATGCGAGGTGGATGGGGAGGCCCCAATGATTTCGGCGGACCGCCAGTTCTTATGAACAATGGGCCTCACATGGGTATGCCCGGCATGGGGGGACCAAATCCGGTTATGCAGGGAGTTCCCCCAATTCAAGGGGGACATGGTCATGGACCTGGACCTGGGCCCGGACCCGGACCCGGACCTGGACCTGGACCTGGACATGCACATGGACATGGCCATGGCCATGGTCCGGGAATGGGCCACATGGGAGGTGGTCCTCCTATGGGGAACCGAGATAACTACCCCCCTCGATATCGGCGTGGCGGGGGTAACTGGGGTGGGTCACAAGGCTCGAGGGGTTACTGTAAACACTACAGAAATGGCCACTGTCGTCACGGGGACGACTGTAAATTTATCCACGTGCCTTCCTAACCCCCTTCGACCCACGTTGCCAACGTGGCTTTTCCTCCTCTTCTTCCGAGGTGGATCCGTCATTCGAGGGTGGAGGGATCTATCCACCACATGGGATCAGCATCCGGAATGTTGATTCTTTCCGGATCTAAGTACAAAAGAGTACCAGAGTCTCCGAACACCTTAGTAACAGTTCTTCGAATAGGATCGCTTTGATTCGGTGTCCGCGGATCCTACCGCCGAATGGATCACTTTTTCCTCCCACGATGATGACTTCCCAATAAATTAGCTTTTAGGAAACAAGGATCAATGTAAGGGATTCCGTCGTTGGGTCAACCCTATTCGGCAGTGTCGTATTCGCGAGTCATAAATAGGTTTGGCCAGTAACGGATTTATAAGTTATTCTCCGATCTTTGGCGCTCTCTCTTCGTTTACCTAAATATTTCTAGTAATTTCTCGCTTCTCTGTAAATCGTTTATTAAAAGTCATTGAACAGCGTCATAACTTAGCTAAAGTGCCGTGTTTTATAGGACTTTGGTCCACTGTTTGAGTTAATTCAAGAAATCCTCAAGGAAACAAAGATAAAAATAGCGATATTACTCGTTGATTTGTTTATTTGTTATATAAGAATGGGAGTCTAAATTGTAGAAACTGGATACTATTGGAAACAGATGGTAAAGTTTATTTCGATATTACCAATACGCATCCTATTATTATTCTGGATTTAATCCTCATGAATAGGAAGCTGCAAACTTGTAATCAGATTAATTTTTCAGATACGTAATTATCGCCCGTTCTCAATTACGCTCAGTTGTGACCTTTATATTTAATAATGACTAATTAGATTTTTTTTATGGTCTACCAAAATGGGTTTACATAAAAAGGTCAGGTTCCATGTTTACCGAAATTGTTATACAAATGAATGACATTATGTAATATCTATTATTGAGTAATATCACGTGCATAGTAACTTTTCCTATCATGATCATTGATTTAATTTAACCTATACTCCATGAAGAGTTTATTAATATCAAGATTATTTTCAACAATTGGCCAATCTTTATGTAAATATGTATTTTTATGTTTTTTCGTTTGGATATTGTTATTTTAAAGATAAAATTAAAAATAGTGTGATACTTTGCAGTTGAATAGACTATAAAACTTTATTAACTTGATATAAATGCAAATTCAGTATAAGGTTAAGACTAGTAAGTTTTTGTATATTTAAATAAATTTATTTATATGTATTATTGCAACTATTAGCTTTTGAAAGGTCGCCACAGCCTTCATTGCTAAACAAATAATTCCAATAGAGCCTACGAACCCATTCCTTCTGTAAATTTATGTATAAATTGTAAATATTTGTATATTTACACAATTTAGTGAATTGGGATTCACAGAAATATATAAAATACACTATTTGGGTGACTGGGACGGGTCTGTGGTGATGTGTTTGTCATAAAAGGGATGCATTTGGAAGATTCCTATTTTCAAATAAAAGTTTTCTATGTATTTGTTTTGGAAAAACTTCAGACCTGAGTTTGTGGAACACGACCAGTCCAGATAGGGTTACTGGTCATGGGGATGGAGCCATCTCTCAGAAATGAGCTGGAGGCTCTTGTACCCCGGGAGGATATCCGCCACATCCGCATTTTGTCAGGCAAAGGACAGGATGAGGGATGAGGGAAAAAATTAAGTTTTAGGTGGTGTCGATGCCATGAAGTCTATACAAGAATTCGGGGAGTAAAAAATAGAATAAGAGCCGGAATTTGCCCTGTATGTGTGGTAGGAAGAGTAGCCGTGTAGCGGGCACCGAACCTACACACTAACCCCAATGGTTCCAACTCGCTTCCTACATTAAGTCCTTTATTTACAAAAAAATATGGGTAAATTATATTTGAGATTTCGTTACTTATATGTACACGAACAAAAAGATATGAGATAGATAAATTTACAATTAACAATATATACAAAATTAAAATAGGCAGTCCTATCGCCAACCAAAATTTTAGCTAAAACAAAAGAGATAAATGAGCAAACAAAACCAGTATGTAATCATACAAAAGAGGCCTAACAACCAGACCAGAAGGTAACAAAACAGGTCTTATTCTTACGTGTTCTCCCCCCGGGGAAAAGTCCTGCTGGCTGCCACTCTTGTGGCCACTTGTCCCTGAGGCTTCGAATTCCCGACAACCAGAAATCTCCCGACTCCTGTTCAATCCACTCCTGGACGGCGAGCTGGGCATCTTCATCGTCCCCAAACCGGCGTCCACGCAGTGCAGCCTTAAGCTGGCGGAATAAAAAGTAGTTGCTGGGGGCCAGACCTGGACTGTATGGGGATGGTTGAGCTCCTCGAATCTGCAATCGCACAGGTCAGCTTGTGCAACTCTGGCCTTGTGGACAGGGGCATTGTCGTGGAGAAGCAGGACACCGCGTGTCAACTTGCCGCGACGCTTCTGACGGATGCACTTCTTCAACCCAGGAAGTTCCTCGGCGTAATATTGGCCTGTGATGGTCCTTCCACGATGCGCATAGTTCACCATCAACACTCCTTAAGAATCCCAGAAGATGATGGCCATGATCTTCCCGGCTGAGGGTTGGGTCCGGAACTTGATGGGGGTCGGAGCGCCCCTGTGCTTCCAGGCCATGCTCTTGAGCTTGGTCTCGGGATCCCAGTGATGGACCCACGTTTCATCACCTGTCACTATGCGTGACTTGAATCCCGCGGGGTCTTGGTTGTACAGGAGCAGCAGCTCCTCCGAACTTTCACGACGTTAAAGTCGATCATGGAGCGTGAGATTTCTAGGGACCCAACAGGCAGAGACCTTGATCATGGCCAAATTGTCGTGGATGATGCTGATAACACTTCCATGTGATATTCCAAGTTTTCCTTCGATTTCTTCGACCTTCACCCGTCGATTTTCGAGGATGATCCTCTCCACACGGGCCACATTGTCCTCGTTGGTCACGTCTGACAGGCGTCATCTTCAAGGGACTCACGACCATGACGGAACTCCCTATTCTAGCAAGCAATGGTTGCATAGGAAGGGGTGGTGAAGGTGTACACTGCAACCGTGCGTTCATGGATCTCTTTTGCATTCTTGCCTTCCTTGGTCAAAAATTTGATCAGTGCGCGGTGCTCAACCTTCTCCATTGTTAAAAAATTTATGACTGACGATCTGCGATCAGCTACTGCTTCTTAAATAGACGAGGCAGGAGCGTGCGGCTGCAGGTCCTGACTTGACATAACTTGTCCTAACACCCCCACAAACAGCCATCCTCCTTCCTCTGTTTTGTCCTACCGATTCGCAAAACTTATTGACCGCCCCTCGTACGAGGCAGAGAGGATGGAAGGCCAGAGAAGAGTGGGGGCATTGCCCTTGGGAAGTGCCAGAGGTCTTCAGTGGAGAGCGCAATGAACATGAGTGGGAAAGGTGATGCAGGCATCCGGCAAAAGCGAAGGAAAGTCTTTGCAGCTCACACAAGAAGGCTTGCCCTTCCGAGAGGGAACAGTCTTTGCGAGGCTGCCATGAAAGCTCATTGAAGATGAGATCTTAAAACCTGTGATTTCTTCATCGGAATAGAATCCCCAGATATATATTAAAGTTAGAATTTCGACATGTCGGTTGTAGAGGAAGCGAAAGAGGACAGGAATATATGTATGGGGATAAGGAGAACCCCTGGGAAGCAGCCCATTCAACGACTATAGTGGTGGCTAGTGGACGTATCTGACGATCATGGAAAGAGACTTGCTTCAGTAAAAGATCACTAGCTCTTCAGCGTAGAGTGCGCTGCTAAATGGACGGGTAAGAGAGGAAAGGACCGTGTTCCTCTCAAAGAAGGAGAGGAGGACGCTTAAGATTGAATCCTAGGAAATAGCCTCCTCCTGTGTTAAGACGCTAGAGTAATATGAACTTACACCAACCTGGAAAGAACGGTCGCGTAAAAACTGACATGAAAGTAGGTAAGAAAACACTATGTCCAGAGAAGAACAAACTATTAATATTAGAGCAGTGGCAAGCAGTCTCGTAAACTTCACATATGTCAAAGGAAACAGTCAACGTGGTGCTAGAATGCGAGATGACTGGAACCTCGTGGCAATATTGAATATTGGAAGATAAAAGAGTGAGATGTGAAAAAGAGTTAGTTGAGGAATTATCAGACTTCCTAAACCGTACAAAAATCAAACACCATTTGGGAGGAAGCCGTGGCGGCTGAGAAATTGCCTAATCTTGTCTCCGAAAGTATCATCACTTTCTCGTGACAGTGTGGCTAGAGCTGAGTAGTGAGAGGGAGACCGGAAAGTGGTCACTGCCAAATCCTCTCCGACCACATCCGAAGAAAAGTCCACCGGCGCTTCATCACACAAAAAACGAAAGATCAAGACAGGAAATTGTTAGAATAACTGGTCCAAGATGGATAGTAGAATGGGTGGAAAGAAATTCAAGCAGAAATCGACCCAATTGTGTCGATGTTTTTAAAATGTTATAAAAGAAGAAAATATATTGGGAGCTGGATGCAGACCGAGCATACAGTGTATTATCGTTTGAGGTAAAAGTAGAGAGCCACCGCATGCAAGTTGGTGTAGATATGGAGAAGATAACAAATGACTGATGTCCAGACAAAGATTGCTTCTCCGTCTTGACCAGAATTGTCCCGTGCAGAGGAGAGGAAACGAAGGTAACCGGAGATCCTCGAGACCTGACACTCACCTAGGATCAGTCCTTGGAGATAAATTGGCTGATTTGACGTTAAAAGAAATCTAATGTTGTCCAGGTTAGCCAGTAAGGTACGATAATTCCAATGGATCACTGTGTGAAAATGAAAAGGGAAGGAAGAGAATCGAATGTTACAGAATTGCGAATCAGTAGTCCCTAAATATAATGGAGGTTAGATAAGAAATAAAAGGAAAAGTGAATGTCAGGTATAGCGTACGAGAAGTGCAGGCGAGCGGCTTAAAAGCCGCTGGCTAACAGTGGTCTAGCGACGTGGGAAGCTGTTCGCAACTCGCCTACGCTATTATTTTTTCTTTGTCCCCTTTCCTACTCTCCTCTATCTACAATGGTGCCCAGACCCGGGAGGCGGGGCGTTAGCCCTTGGATAACATTTCCAAACGGGCTCTCTTCATTTCTTCAAAATACGCTCCGCTTCTAGGAGGGGGGTTGTATAGCGTTCGAGAAGTGCAGGCGAGCGGCTTAAAAGCTTCGTTTGAATAAGTCTTTTTTGAGACTCAGGATGGCCGATTGGATTCGCCGCTGGCTAACAGTGGTCCAGCGACGCGGGAAGCTGTTCGCAACTCGCCTACGCTATTATTTTTTCTTTGCCCCCTTTCCTACTCTCCTCTATCTACACAGGTAAAAGAAAGATAGGATATGTATAAAGTTGAGATTGATGTTTAGACACGAAAGAATGCAAAAAATGTCGTAATACGCATTTGCAACGTTACTACGCAACCTCGGGTGGAAGGGGTTAAAATTAACGTGGAGGTGCTGGTTCATATGGACAGACCTCGCACTTATAGCCATTATTTAATGCATTCTTTTAATTGTTATCGATTAATGTTCCTTCCCCTTCTCATTAGTCGACACAGTCGCTGAAGATGGCCCTAGTAAAGGTCCGAATCGTCCGGCCAATAAATGATTAGTGTAATCACCTGGGTCTTCAGATTCCTGCTACATATCAGATTCCCAAGGAACAAATCAATTACAAGTGTGTATATATATATATATATATATATATATATATATATATATATATATATATATATATATATATATATATATATATATATATATATATACAGGGTGTTTAATTTTTTTTATATCATTTGAGATTTAAATATCACAGAAACTACATAGTCAAGGCAAATGAAACTAAACAGGCTTAATGTTAAGCACCATAAGATTTATTCCTCCAGATTTGAATGAGAAAATCAAAGGTATGTGGATTCCATGAACGATTTCACAAATGTTCAATATGCGCACCGCCTGAGACACGGCACACGTCATGTCGGTAGTCGAGTTCCTCCCAAACACGCTGCAGCATGTCTTTGGTAACAGTCTGTAGTGAGGTAGTGATTATGTGTTTGGGTTCTTCTAGGTTTGCAGGAAGAGGGAGACATAGACCAGTCCCTTCACATAGTGCCAAAGAAAAAAATCGCAAGGTGTCAGGTCAGGTGAACGTGGCGGCCATTTCAACAGCACATTGTCTTCATCACCAGCGCGCTCGATCCATCTCCCTCGCAGATTGTGATTGAGATAAATCCGCACAGTGAGCTCCCAGTGAGGTGGAGCCCCGTCCTGTTGAAAAATTAAGTTTTCTTGTTCATTTGTAATGAACTCATTCATTAACCAGTTCTGAAGCATTTGCAGATAAACATGGCCGGTCACATTTCCCTCAAAGAAAAACGGGCCATGAAGATGGTTCTTGGAGATGGCGCAGAACACATTCACTTTCGGTGAGTCCCTCACTTGTTCAACTGTGGCATGGGGATTTTCTTCACCCCAACTTTGAATATATATATATATATATATATATATATATATATATATATATATATATATATATATATATATATATATATATATATATATATATATATATATATATATATATATATATATATATATATATATATATATATATATATATATATATATATATATCCTTGGGCAAAATTATGGGGCAGGTATGAAAATGTGAAGAATTGAAATTCACTTATTTGATACTTGACATAATACAAATAAACATGTTTGCGTATATTCTATCGATAATTAATATTTGATGTGTCCTCCTTTTGCTTTTATAACCGCTCTAATGCGTTTTTGCATATTGTGCACAAGTGGTTGGGGTAATGTTCTACCATTCAATATGTGATCCTAACGTATATTTCGATTTTTTCAGTGATTATCTTATTGTTGACTTACACATGCTATTTTTTTTGTTAAAAATGTCTCCGAAGAAACAGATTCCTGAAGCTCAAAGAGCTCAAATCATTGTATTGTCCAGAGAGGGATTATCCCAACTCAAAATTGCAAGAAAATTGAAACCATTAAAAGGTACAATGAGACCAATTCTTTCAAAAACAGTGATGGTCAAGGTCGCAAAGGTGTACAACTCTGAGGGAAGAGAGGTTGCTTAAAAGGACATCTATGGCTGATAGGAAAAATACTCTTTTGATGTAGCTGCTGAGTTTCGGGCAGCAACAAACAAAGAGATATCAAGACGCACAGTGAGAATGTTATTAGAAGATGGGTTCAAAGGATGCAAGGCTAGAAAGAAACCGTGGCTGTCTCAGGTGAACAAGAAAAAGTGATTATCTTGGGCAAAGGAGCATGGAGATTGGACTGATGATGATTGGGCTAAAGTTGTTTGGTCTGATAAAAGCAACTTTGAGGTAGGTTCTCCACATTAATTTCCACCAATTTATTACGGTTGTACATATTTTTTGTTGGATACCAAAATGATCAGTAAAATTTGTATTTTTACTCAGAACTTTGGAACCCTTGGAGCTGTTTATGTTCGTCGAAGTGTTGGGGAAGCTTATGATCCGAGATGTCTTGTCCCAACAGTCAAATTTGGAGGTGGTAGTGTAATGGTTTGGGGTTGCATGACGTATTCAGGTCCATGATTGTTGTTCACTTATGAGGGCAGGATGAATTCCAATACTTACACCAGCATGTTAGACCAGGTTACATAGTTACAGAGAGCCAGCAAGGACCATTGTATCACAAGAAAATATCCATTAAAATGAAATTGTATATTATAATTACTAATGTAAGAATTGATGACAATTGGACTAAGGTACTACAAAAAAATAGAAAGTTCTATGGAATGAAATTTCAGTTAGCTATTTATATCAGCATTACATTTAAGTAATATCATTTGATGAAATGTTTCGTCAGATAAAGAACTCTGTTTTGGAGATAAGGTCAATCCTCCTAAAGAGAAGAGCCGTTCCACACGAGCTGACCACGGAAGGGTGGTGTTGTATTTAATAAATAACTTTTCTATGTTTGGATATCTATCTAAATTTTGAAGTGTTTTATTTGAATCCTGAAGGTAACTGAGCAATTATAAATCTGCGGTTGATCGTGTTTGAGTGGGTTTTGTAAATCCAAAATAAACGTGTCTGTCCGATACACCACTGGATGATTTAGCTTCCGGTTCCTCTGCTAAATTCTCAATCATTTGAATCAAAATATTTTTAACAGTCTTGGTGGCTTGAACTGTCCCATGAAATACTGATAGCTAACCAGCGTAGTTTGAAGAATGGATGGTTTGTTTATGCAATAATGGCATCTGTAACGCTGGCTTCATTTGCCAAGGTCAAATAAGATTGGTAGGGCTTTCCAAAGCCCTTAGTAACTGCACTTAGAAGAGGTTGGCAAAATTTCAGAGAACGTTACTGAAGGTTCTTCAGCTTTTTCTCCACCGTGAGCAAGGTAGGGAGCAATTCTCCATAAAACAGTTTTGTTCTCTCTGTAGGCGATTAATTGCCACTGCAATAGGAGCTAAAACTGAGACATACTCCCCAAGAAATTCAATTTCGTAACTTCTGAACACTGGAAGTACAAGGGACGTCATGAGTTGATGTAATTTGTCCTTGTGTATTAAAAGTAATGACAATGTATCAAACAGAGAGTTCCACCTTGTAATGCAAGGCACCTTTAATGAGTAGTTGATAACAGTTTTGATAATATCTGCTGATTTTAGACGACCGCTTTTGTTCCATAATGCTGAGCATTTTCCGATAGCAGCATGATTGATATTTGCAATAGAAGATATTTTCAGTGCCTGTTTTGCATCAGTTGTAGCGACGAGACTGAGTGTGCGTGAAGCATAGCGCACATGCTTAGGAGGGCTGAAGCTGCATGGGTCAGACGAGAGGTCTTGTTCATGATCTAAGGCACTTCTCATTAAGAAACTATCCTCCAGCTCGTGTTCATCCTGATCTTCTTCACCTAGCTGGATTCCATCTTCTGAATCTGTGGACACATTTGCAACAGTGACTGTAAATTCCTTAAACGCTATCAGTGTTATCAGTAACGGTGCTCGTGAATTTATGCAGGGGGATATCGTATTCATTGATGATATTCTCCATATGTTCAGCAATCTGATGTAGTTATGTTCTCCTTTGAAGCGACAGCATGCCAATACTCCACTGTGAGGGACAAGAGCAGCTTCCCCAAGCTGAAAAAAATTAAATAACAGTCCTATGTTTGTCTCATATATGTTTTCATAAATTTTATATATTAATATAATCGAGATAAATTCCATCAACAAATAGGACTGATTTCAGCAGAGAGCTGATAACTCCCTAACTGTAAAGACATTTTCAATTTCATATTTCATAAAGAGCAAAATCTTAACATACCCAATGAACTGTAGCGCCCTAAAAACTACGGTGGTGAGTTGACCAAATATCTGCAGTAAGACATAAGTAAGAGGTGCTGTCTAGCTTATTGTTCAGTAGAGATCTTGTCACTTTCTCTTTTTCTATAAGATTTCAGCCTTGAAATGACGTCAACTAAAGAATATAGACCTGCAGTAGTGTAATATTGTGAGTGAAATTGGTTTTCACAGTGAAATTAGAATATATGGTATGCATATAAAATTTTATATATAAAATATAGCTATATGAATATCCTATAGTTATATAGGACTGGTACATTAATTCATAAATATATTATTAGTCCTTCATATTTAGAATCACATAGTAAAATATTGACTTTCAATATTGTCAGGAATATATACATTATCAAGCTTTATTTCCTACATTTTGACGGGCGGGCATGCTAGTTTTCACATAATGATATACAGGTATTGCTACTATAACGAAATACATCGTTATATAAATTCATCTAATAACTACATATAATCGATCAATAATTGTACTAATTATTCCTGAAAATTTTTTATTCAATAATATCTTTAAGTAAATGATAGCGCGCTTTAAGAATATATGTATGTGGATTCTCATGAAATTATTGCAATATATTAACCTCTGTTGTTTGTATATGCATTCCTTTATTCAACTTCGTTATATAGCTTACGTAGTGACCAAGGATCCGAACGCTTTAGTATTCGGTCGTTATAAGAGCTTGACCTGTACTACTAATACTATAATTGTAAACAACATTTGTAACTCATAACTCACTTTGATTGATAGGGGATGCACACCTTGTATGATAAAATCTGCAATCAGCTTATCAAAAACAAATTGTTTGACCTTCTTAGTATTCACCGCAAAACATTCCGGTAATGCATTTACTTTAACACCGCTGATGAAGGACCATCGTCTAATACTGAACATTTTCTTTTTGAATCTTTTTTTTGAGCTGTCACATAGTTATCCGCTTTTTGCACCAAAGCAGGATGCTTTCTCTTTTGATAAGTGTACATGATCAGATAATTGAAGGACGTTTGTTTCACGTTGCCATAATTCACGTTAAATTCAATCAGCATATACTATAAATAAAGCTTTTGCAAAAGGAAGCAGGTAGGTTCGTGCATGTTAAACTTACGCTACTTGACATTAGCGTTAGCTACTAGCAATTTTGGCTCTTTTTTAAAATAAGAAATAGTGAAACTTGTCAATTCAATTAAGTATCAAATAATTAGCTTTAATAAATTCTTACCTCCAAATGAATGCGTAGATTGGAAGTAGCATTGCTTTCCGCAGAAATTTCACCAGTTCATGATATACATACACACTTCACTTTTTTCCGTCGAAAGATTTCACTCTCAAAGATTTACCATCTAGTAAAGGATGACTATAATTACATGATATGATTCTTTATCTTCCTTGTCTTTATTATTGTCTATCTCTCCATTTCGGACTCTTTCGAAGAAGCTGAAGTTGTCATGCAGCAGTTGAAATAACGTTGAGCGCTCTCACTATTTAACCAAACACAACTGTGACCATCTGTAAATTGAATTTGAACTGATGCAAGCAATCTTCTCTCACCGGCTCACGCAGTCAACCGTTGGGGTCATACGAGTTGCGACAAGCTAAAACATGCATTGCACGTTCTTAACAGCTATATAAACCTATTATCAGTGAAGTATTTTCAAAAAGTATTTAAATATATTGTATTTAAATACTTTCAAAAGTATTTAAATACATGATTTAAAATGTATTTACAAATACAATTTTAAATACATAAATGTATTTAAATACAAATTATTTAAATACTGCCCACCTGTGGGTATGATATCTTGGTGTTTGTAGTGAAAACTTCTCGCAATAAATGCAAGCATTCGGTTCGCATTCTTATACGCTCCGTCACACTGTTTGTTAAACTTAAGATCCTTTGAAACTCGCACCCTAAATCTTTTTCTTCGTCCACAGAGATAAGATTATTACCACCCATTTCATAGTTAAAACTTAGGTTATTTCGATCTACGTGCAAAACTCTACACTTGTTTAAATTGAATTTCACGTTCCATTTATTAGACTATTCGAAGATTTTATCTAGATCCCGCTGAATTAATGTGCTATCGATCTTAGTTCGTTCTCGTGTCGTCTGTAAATGTGGATAATTTACCATATTGTCCATATCGTTCACATAAATTAGGAACAACAATGGTCGCAACACAGACCCCCTGGGACGCCACTAGTTACATTTCTCCACTCCGTAAATTTACTGTTTAAAACTACTCTCTGCTTACGATTACTTACCCACGACTCTATCCATTGTAGGAGCTTTCCCCTAATTCCATGAGCAAAAGGTTTAGCTAGTAATCGCCTATGAGGAACGGTGTCGAATGCCTTAGCGAAGTCTAAGTAAACTTTGTCCACAGATCTACTTTCGTCAGCTTTTAATCATGCTGTCATAAAAATCCAAAGGATTTTTATGTCTAAAGCCGTGTTGACTTTCATTTATGAGATTATACGCTTCCAAATGATCGATCACCCTATCACGGAGGTTTATCAACCTTCTTTAGACCAAATTTTTAATGATGACATACCAGATGGTGCAACCTTCCAACAAGACAATGCTCCATGCCACAAATCTTGAGTCTCTAGGATTGGTTTGAAAAGAAAGGGGTGGCGTTGATGGAATGGCCCCTTCAATCTCCAGACCTCAACCCTATTGAACATTTGTGGTCACACATGGGCACAAGAGTGAGGGTGCACAAATGTTCCTCATAAAGTGAATTAACAGCCAAAATTCATGAAGTGGCAGAAAAGTGAGTCAACCACCTGTGCCAACTTAGTCTAAAGTATGCAAAAACGCATAAAAGTGGCTGTAAAAGCAAAAGGAGGACACATCAAATATTAATTATTGATAGAATATACGTAAAGATGTTTATTTATATTATGTCAAGTATGAAATAAATGAGTTTCAATCTTTCAATCATATTCTTCCCTTTTTCATGCCTGCCCCATAATTTTGGCCAAGTCTGTATATTAATATATATATATATATATATATATATATATATATATATATATATATATATATATATATATATATATATGGTCTTTCACATCCTGATATTAGAGCGTTACGAAAGCTAATCACATAAAGTTTCGTGTGGCCAGGTATGAATGCTGACGTGGCCGAATGAAACCGTTCATCTTTGCCTGGTCAACGTGTTGAGGTCCAGCGCCACACAAACATTCCTCTGGCTACCTTTCCTTTGCCTTTGTTTCACCCCTTGGCCAGAATCAGTCGCTATCACAAATATTCGAACATTCACTGCCCCTCAAACCTTCGTCTCGGGGTGGATTGGTCGTTTTGGGCCCCCATCCACAATCATGACTGATCGTGGTAATCAGTTTGAGCCCCACCAATCTGATGCACACATGTCAGTGCTTGGCTCATTTCGCCTTCGTACCACTAGCTATCATCCCAAACGCAACGCCGCTGGTGAATGTGTTGACCAGGTAATCTAAGTAAGCTTACGCTCCACAGATCCAAACATCACTTGGGTGGTCAGGGTGGACAAGCTGACTTTGATCCTTCTGGGTATTCTTCGCTCATCCTTGAAAGAGGATCTGGCATGCTCTTCACTGGAACTTATCTATGGTACCCAACTACGTTTTCCTGATCAATTTTTTCTATTGACCACACGCTACCTTCGTATCTTTATCCCGCTTCATACGTAAAAAAATTGATCCTAGTGATGGTCGAAAAGAGACCTACCTTGCCAAGAGTGCCTACGAACCAAGAACCTTTCGTCCTGAAGGAGATGTCAACTTGTTTCCACGTTTTTGTCCATTGCGACTCAACTCGCTCTACATTGCAACCCGTTTAGGATTAAACTTTTCTAACTATTTCAAGGAAGCAGAACTTTTTTGTACTACAGCTCGGCAACAAGCAGGATACTTTTTCTTTGGATCGCTTGAAACGAACCCGCTTTTATAGATAATGTTTATCCTGAAAAGCTCTCATTCCCTTCTCCTTCCTCTATAAGGCTAAACGGTCCAGCGATTGCCCAGTTTGATGCCGTTTCTTCTTTTGTTACAAGAGGCTTCGTCGTCAGCGATGGTCAGTCAGAAGCAAATATCTCCACTATTGGTCATCCCTCCAGCGGAGAGCCAGACTCAATATGTCCAGCTCTCACCAGTTCCGAAGGAACAACAAAACGGATCACCTTCGGTCAGCCCACGTTCGCTCGTGATAGTGCCTCACCTCAATTAACTAGCGCTGCCACAGAATTTGTCCCCTTGACCTTAGTCAGCCCACCGTCATGGTGACACTTTCCGGTGTGTCGTTAGGGGACCCCGGCGATACCAGGACTAATGCAGAACATTTTAAATAGAACGCGCAATTTCCTTAGAGGGGTGTATTTTAGCCAACTGACCCAATACATATATTTTGCTCAATTGCTTCAGGTTTTTAATGGAATATGATTCATATTTTCCCCAAGGGGAGGGTTTGATTTCGTTCCCTCCCAAAATATCAATCATAGTTGATGACCCTAAGAAACATTGGTATATTTAAAAAATAATCGGTAAAATAACTATGATTAAAGAACAAAAAAATACACAAACAAATAAAACAAACACAATTAAAGTAACAAAAAAGTAAAATATTAATCCAAGGGGTAAAAAATAGAAATATGATGGCAGGAAATTTTACATTCACTCAAACCGAATCGATCCTGCCACATAGGTTAGGTTAGGTTAAGTTAGGTTATTTGAACCTTGCCTAACCAATATCATCTTAAACAAATTCAATCCTAAGTAATGACCCATTAAAAGATCATTCCTTGATATCTCCATCTTAGATAATGACCCCTAACATAGGATTTATATATATATATATATATATATATATATATATATATATATATATATATATATATATATATATATGCAGATACACCTACTTTGACTCATGTGCACTTTGTGAGCTTTTTTTATATACTGTGGAAAACCTCGGTTTTCGAATTTTATTTGTTCCTGAAGGCCGTTCGAGAACCGAAAAGTTCGAAATCTGAAACAATTTTCCCCATAGGAATCAATGTAAAATGGATTAATCCGTTCCTAGACGCCAAATGATTGCTTATTCAAACTTTTACAACAGTACATTTGGCCGAAAGTTCCGGTTCATGCGTATGGGAGATCATATTACCTTCAAATTGATATCTAAATCTTTTCTGTACAATAAGTATTAGCGATTTTATATTCAATTCTGTCTACCGGGTAAGGGTCGTTTTCTCGATTTCGGACTCTCGAGCGAAGGTTCAGCTCAGTGTCAATAACTTTGGTAACGTTCGGGAAAGAGTGGATTTTCATACACTGGCCTGAAGAACGTAAGTACCTGCCCTGCGTCTAATGATATGTAATACTCTAAAATTTAGTTTTATTTTACAGGACAAACCTTGCCTCGAAACTCAAAACACGGCTCGAACATTTTAGCGCCCATTCCGACTTAAACCTAATTTTCTCCCGGAAAGTTTGATCGGACACGTAAGGGATTTATACATTAAATATAGATTAGAATATGCCATCTAACGGTGTATAACACACTATCCATCGCGTGGTCGCTCGGGTCGAAAATAAGCGTTATATGTGAAAATATAAAATTTCAGACTTCTTCTCTCGGCTTTTTTTTTTTTGCGATATATCGCCGAAAACACGAAAAACTGTATATAAATGGATGTGAAATTTCTTCCCTTTTCATACAGCGATCGAATTCCACGTGAACACTACCACCTAAGAGAAGTCTTAGCCAGCAAAGGAGGAAACGTCGAGGGAAGTCACCTCCAGGACACTCCTGTTCACCAACGATTTTTCTCGTGGACGAGATTCTCACCAACCTACCAGATACCCCCGGACCTAAATAGGACCTTAAGTCACCCCCTGCCCCCGACCCCCCCCCCCTGTCGAATAAAAATTCCTTTATTTCCCTGGCACGTCATCCTGTTATGACGTGCTAACCCCCCCCCCCCATCATCCCTGCTCCGTCGTGATGTCTGGCTCCGTGAACGTGACTCTACACATATAGCTTCGTTGCAACTATGCCGTTCTACTTAGAAAAGGCATAATTGAAAACTCTGGGGAAAGAAGGTCTGAGGCTTACCCCGCTGCGGAACCCAGAGGAAGAAGCAACCTGGTTTGGGATTCAGTTACAAACGCGGGGAGGTATAACAACCTACCCTGCGGCCACCGTCCAGGACCACAGAGGAAGACTCTTCCGTCTCTGTGAGATGTCAGACTTAACTGTTAAATAACCAAAACCCAATAGAGGGGGCGGCACCCCAACTGGAGTCAGTTGATTCTGGCTTCAGTCATCATTGAGTCCGCCATGTTTTTACACCCTCTGAGGAGCCCAACCAGGTCCATACTCATCTATCACCCTTCACCACATCCTAGTCATGTTCGCGGGGTTCTCATCGGCGGGGCGGGGGTTCACCCAAAACTAAGAAAGAAAGTTAAAAATCTTAATCAAAAATGGCAAACACATCACACCTTAACTTACACACACAACTGATTCAACACCAGTCACAATCGACCACCACACATTACTAAACCTAGCCTCCATTCACGATACACCGATCACAAACATCATAAAATTACGCACAGGCCACAAGCTCGTCTTCCGCTCACAGGAGGACGCGCTAACGTTCCACGAAAATGCCACCACTACACTCAACACACACAACCTACAGACTAGACTCGCTGACGGTATCATAAAAAGATACCAGATACGAGTCACAAGGACCAACCCTCTGTGGTTGGCCTTTACCAACGAGGACTTCCGCTCACACCTCCGTCAGGAGTACGGGGAGGAGGTCGTCAAGGACCTCTACTTCAACAGGTCAAAGAACTGGGCAGTAATAACACTGTCCAGTGACAACACAAAAAACATGCTGCTAGACCAAGGTATCAAGGTCTGCGGCACCCTCACAAACCCTCAACACATAGAAGAGCAGCATAACATAAGACCCACACAATGCCATCGGTGCTACAAGACCGGACACAGCACCAGCACATGCTCTGCAGACCTAATCTGCTCCAAGTGCAGTGTAGTGGGGCACCACTACACGTCTTGCACCTCCACCACAGCCCGCTGTGCAAATTGTGGCAGCGAACACGTCACCGTCACCCCCAGGTGCCCTACCTAGGTAAGGCACGACACGACGCCGTGGAGGCCATCCGGCACCCACAACTAAACACGCACACAACCATACACTCCGCCCCCGCCCCCGCCCCCTCCCCTCACCATGATATTCACCGCTGCTGCCAGCGCTACGCTTCCGGCTCCCCCTTTTCTACCCTAGACGCGCTCAACCCCCCCTGCAGCAACCACACCCCATCCACACATCCCTTCCACCCCCCTCCCACCCTAGCTCATAACACTCAGAGACCCCCACTACTACCAACACCTACACACCACACTACCACCCCCAACCCCACACTACTCTACACGCCCACCCCCACCCTACCCTACAACCCCACCCCCACCCCCACCCCACCCCAGCGACAACACAAAAACCAAATTACACCTGGCCACCCTGCTCTCAGCGGTGGCAAAGGACATGTCGAGGGGCGACCCTCGACTATACGCGAAGATCCTCAACACGCTATTCGCCTCCAACGGCATAGAGCAAATCACCTTCCCTGAGAACGTGTTCGCTCTAATAGACGAACACACAACTAGACCCGCACTCCTCCCCACCCCGACGGGTACACACCTCTGCCCGCAGGGAACCACCGCCCCCCACTCTCACCACGCTCTCCCCGCCGCCTGTACTGTCCCTGCACCTTCCTTAGCCACTGCTCCCGCCCCCATTCAAACAACCTATCCTCCTCGCACTTCTTCAACCCCGCCTACCTCCCACTGCCACTCGCACCCATCTCCGCCTCCTCTCTTACAGCTCCCACTGTCACCCCAACCCCCTCGCAGTCCACTACACCCCGTGCCAATCCTAAAAACCCCACCCCAAGCCCCATCCGTGTAGACAGGCACGGGAAAAATACCCCCCCCTCCTGTTGTATCCACTCCTCCTTTGCCCCCTACTGCTTCCCCCTCCACTCTTTCTTAATCCTCCCCTTCTCAATCCACCCCTTCTCACTCTACTCCTTCTCACTCCACTCCTCCTCCGCCTTCCACTCCTTCACCTAAGACTCCTTCCCCTTCAACCCCCCCTTCTTCAACTCCTTCTCCCTCAACCCCCCCCCCTCCGCCGTCCCTACCTCCTCTCTCCCCCGACACCCCTCCTCTCATAATCTGTACCTCTCCAACCACTTCTAGCCCTTCATCCTCCAGCCCTACGCCATCCACCTCCGTCACGAACTCTCCCCACGAAGACACCACCCCATCCAAAGCCACCACCTCCACAGAACACGCTCCTCTACACACTACGGCTCTTCCACCCAACAACACTGCCGTGACTCACAAACAAACATAGACACGAGTCAAGGTACTTGCCCCTCATGCCTCCTGGGCAATAACCAAGGAGAAGGGGACGATTCCTGGCAAATCAGCCTCCCGCGCACTAAGACCACGACAATAGGTCGTATTAGCATAATACAACTAAACGTACGCAGTTGGCACGGTATTTGCCATACGGTCGCCAACTGGGTACTCAACACACAAAGACCCGACATCATACTCCTGAACTCAACCAGCGTACACCCTCCCAACAACAGACTCCGCATTGCAGGCTATCACACATACTTATCACCACAGGCGCGGGACCTAGGATCTGCGATCCTAGTAAAGCGCAACATACACCACTCCCTCGTCAACACACGCGACACCTCCTTTCTAGCCTGCAAAATTGACACAAGCTCTGGCCCCATAATAGTGGCCACACACTACAGACCGCCATGAATACAGCTAAACTTCGAAGTCCCACTCCGGGCTCTATCAAACCACAACCTACCTATCTTCTTCGCGGGGGACCTCAACACTTTTCACCCGACACTCCTTTCAAACAATACGAACAATGCGGGTAGTTACTTGGCCGGTGCCTTGCGGCGTTACCGTTGCGAACACATCGGCCCTGCCTTCCCCACGTTCTTCGGCCCGCGCAGAAGCACCAAATCCCTGGATGTGGTCTTCCGTAACGACCATGCCACACGATTCTACACTCACATTGCACCTGGTCCCCACGTACTATCAGAACACATACCAATATGCCTTCTCATATCCACATCCCCCATACTCATCCCCACATCACCTCTATACGATTATAAAAACACAAACTGGGCTGAATTCAGGAGCCACATATCCACAAACACACCACATAACCTCGACCTGGAGAACACCAATCCAGGACAAATAGACCACCACTGGTGCTCACTTTTAGACACCATCACCACCGCACGTAATCTACACTCACCACACAAAAACTACACCTGCTTAAAACATTTCACATTTTCAATACACACACAGAGACTTATCACACAGTACAACAACCACTACATCAGAGGCCCACGACAACACAACATCAACCAACTACGTGCCCGCATCATTCAATGCGTGCAGCTAGATAGGAATTGGCAGTGGCGTGAGGTCGTCCGCATTGCGGATGACACCCGTTGCATGGACCCTTCCTTCTTCTGGCGGCACGTGAAAAGGATGCTGGGTACGGAACCATCTAAACCAATTACACTGAAATTTCACAACCACACACTCATAGACACTAATAACATCCTCGACGCATTCAGGTCCCACTGGGACACAGTACACACCCACAACCCACCAAAACCACATGCGCAGGAGCACTTTCAAGACATTCAGGAGTGGTGCTGGACTCATGCTCACGAGCTGAGGCCTGCCCCCCTGATATGTATGGAGGTGCTCGACTATACGTCCACACTTACCACTCCAATCACCGTCGAGGAAACAAAACACTACATAAAATCGACACCAAAACGCGCCCCCGGCCCCTCCGGTCTACCAGCCACACTCATACATAACCTCCTCGCAGACATATACCCCACACTCACACATATATTCAACGCCTCACTAGCCTCAGGCCACTTCCCCCAAATATTCAAAGTTTCTCACAATATACTCCTTCATAAACAACACAAAGACCCAAAACACCCAAACAATTACAGGTCTATTGCTCTATTAGAGCACCTAGGCAAAATACTCGAACGAATGGTCAACTGCCGCCTACGGGAGTTCCTGGAAGAGAGGGACTGGTTCTCCCCCTCCTCAATACGGGTTCAGGAGAGGCAGGTCCACTCAGGCGGCCGTGACCATCGTACATGACAGAATACAGAAGAAACGACAGATACACCAAAAGACTCTTTCCGTCAGTAATGACGTGGAGAAAGACTTTAACAAGGTGTGACACGAGGGACTCCGTTGGAAACTCGCCAACAACACGGAGTTACCTCTCTGCACCAGAAGGCTCCTCTCACACTACCTCACTGGACGGCGCTGCCACATCAGATACAACAACACCCTTTCAAGACCCTTCACACCACGCTCAGGCGTTCCCCAAGGAAGCGTTCTGGCACCCACACTCTGCATTATGTTTACAAATGACACCCCACGCCCACCAGAAAACTGTGTTCACACATACATAGTGGCCTACGCCGACGACGAGACCATTCTCGTCAGCGGCCGGGCCCCCGAAGAAATCGCGCACCACGCACAAAGAATACTTGATGAGAAGACAGATTACGAGGATAAATGGCTGATTGCCACGAATCCTCAGAAGACACATATGACACTCTACGGCGCTAGAGATCACTTCATGCACAACCTACAAATCTACTCACACATACCAGACATGATCCACCAAAACCCAACAAGACTCGCATACACACAGTGCACCAAAATCCTGGGGATAACATTCGACAAATCCCTCAGGTTCAACTTACACCGAAACATTATACAAGCAAGAGCCTCACGCACAAACGCATCGCTGGGTAGGTTCTACCCAGCGAGTAAAAAACTAAAACTACACTTATATAAAGCACTCGTGCGTCCCATTCTCACGTACGCCCCACTGTCGCTAGTAGCTGCGAGCGACACTTGGAAGCGAAAGGCTCAGCGCATTCAGAACTCTGCTCTGAAGCGCGCTTGCCGTTCGCCGCTGTACTCGAGAATGGACACACTACAAAACAACAACAAACTAACTCCTCTCAACACTTACGCTCACACCAGACTTACAAAACAACTCGGAAAACTCACCACAGACCCACTTTACACCTCGCTACACGTGAGAAGGTACGCGATGGCGCCGCGATATCCCGCGGCCCACGAACACCTACCGCCCGTACCGTTCTTTGCATAAACCAATAGGCATCGTGAATAACGCGTTTCCGGATGAGCTGTCAGCCTCCCCCTCCTGACTTGCCCCCAACCCTCGCCCAGTCAATACAACATAACCTACACCCTCACAAGAACACCTCGCTTCGGTGTATAGCCACCGACCTATATACTTTCGCTGTCCCTTTCTTAATTATTTTCCGCAACGCTCCTCTCTGACTACCTGCCTGCCGTATTACAGCGGTCCCTCTCTGTTCTTTCTATACACCAAAGTCAAGTCTTCCCTTTTTGAATGACCTTGGTTTCGTTCAAGTCGGCAGGTTAGTTCCCGAGATATTCGCTAAAATTTGGGCCTTTTTTTTTTAATCGATAATTTCGACCAGAAATTATCGATGGAAATGCACCAAATTACCTAAACGGATATTGTAAAGGGGGATCTTGAGGGTTAAATTATTTTTAAAATTTAAATAGGCATAGGATTTAGTGATCCGAAATCCGGCACGGACTTGGTCCCGAGGAAGCCGGATTTGGGATCTTCAACCTGTACCGGCAAAATCAGACAACAGTTCTTAGCGGGTATACTCCGAGCGCGGGATGAGGCAAGCTTGACGCCACACGTTCAGTCAATCAGTGGTCATGTGCTGCCCGCGTGGTATTGTTGGCTTTTTTGACAACCAAGTTATGGTACAACTGGAGCAATTTTTAGTTGAAAATTTTGTTCGAAAAGGGAGCCATCTGACAACCGAGGTTGCACTGTTTATATATATATATATATATATATATATATATATATATATATATATATATATATATATATATATATATATATATATATATATATATATATATATATATATATATATATATATATATATATATATATATATATATATATATATATATATATATATAAATAATAATATATATATATATATATATATATATATATATATATATAATAACTCATTATCTGTCCCATTAAATATAGGGACTCATTAAAACAAACATGCTAATTTGTTAAATTTCACATTGGTTGATTTTTTTGTTTTTTTAGGGGGGTGCAAGAATAAAATCCACTGTCAATTATTTTCCTTCTTAATTTTTAGAAATTCGCTCGTTGGTTTAGTTTGTGTTTTCCTCCATATTTCTAATGTAAATAATTAATCTCAAATTTAATATTCATCTTTCACAATTTTATTACATGTGTTAACTTTTTATGTATACATTTAACTCTGTATTTTGTATTCTTTCTCTAGCACTGATGATGGGATTAGTTATAATCCTGAAGCTTTTGAAATAAATGTTACGAGGCATCTATGGCTCTGTCCTGTTATCCTGTTTATATATATATATATATATATATATATATATATATATATATATATATATATATATATATATATATATATGCAGTTAAAAGACTATTTTTGACAAACACAGTCTTTCTCAAAGCCCTCGGAAGGAGCTCTTCTCACATACAGGAGAAGGTAACACTTAAAATCAGCGTTCTCTCAGATACCTAAAAAACTATCTTTCGGAAGAGCTACTTCCGAGGGCTTTGAGGAAGACTGTGTTTGCCAAAAATAGCCTTTTAATTGCGTTACTGCAATAATTGTTCTTAATGTATATATATATATATATATATATATATATATATATATATATATATATATATATATATATATATATATATATATATATATATATATATATATATATATATATGATGAAAATTAATGCAATATCGCAAAAAAAGATGAGGAATTAAACCACATTCTCCGAAGACAATTTAATTCAGAACAGTTTCGGTGTATCTCACACCCTTTTTCAACTGACACTGGGCAGAAAATATAAGAAAGATGCATATATATATATATATATATATATATATATATATATATATATATATATATATAGGGTTTGGAGTAAATATGTCGATTTAAATATTTCTTCTTTTTTTTTAGGAACAGGTTGACGAATTAGTGAACAGCCAACGACGTTGGAATCGGAGAAACTATCTGAATACTTGGAAAAGATTTACCTGTTTCATGGTGATTCGCGCAGGGTATCTAAATACCAACATCATGAATGCTGTTCAATGCTCTGCGAACACTGTAAAGGCTGCAAAGCGTGGTAGGGACAGCTGCAACGGAGAATACTAATCCGTGGCCAGCAGAAAGCGTCACAACAGGAGTTCAAATTGCGTCCTCACGCCGGAATTATCCAATAACTGCAGGAGAAGGTGATGGAAGACCAGAGAAAGGGAATCTTGCACTGGTGAGATAAGTGAGTGAGGTAGTTGTCACCATGAAGCTGGCCATGAAAAAGGACCTTCGCTAACACTCGTACAAGAGGTACAAGGGACAAATTCTGACATCCAAGGCCAAGGAGAACGGCTTGACGAAGTAAAAGAAGCTCATGAACAAGCTGAAGCATCATTTTCAGCAGAGGACGATCTGGTTCTTCTCAAACGAAAATAACTTCTCTGGCAAAAGTTCTTTTGAAGGACCTTAGTTTGGCTCATCATTCCGTCTCCGGGATCTTCCATTCCGTTTCCTAACCCAGGCGGCGACTAGGACGATATTGAAATGTCCGCCTGACATCCATCATATCTCTCCCTCTGCCTGTCTCTACTGCCTGCACTTCCTCTCTTTCTCCTATTTCAGGCGACGTTAAGAACGATTTCAAAGCGCACGTCTGAGTCGGTCTGACGCACGCAAGCATACTCTTTCTGTGACTCGTGGAGGGTTAACCAGTTACAACTGACACCCATCACGTGACAGTGAAGCCGCTCGTATTCTCAGATTCTTTGAGTGCGGCATACTTCAAGATACTCGAACGCCATAACTTATATTCTTGCACCATGCAAAATCGGGGACATATACAAGGACCTCAAATGTGAAGTACTGCCTCTGTTTGAACAGGCCAAGACGGAACTTTATGACAACTCATATCTTCAATGCCAATGGCCGGCCGCCTATCTGAGTACCTAATGAAGTACCTAATCGCCAGATCTACCATCTTCAACCCCCTAAAAAGGTTGATTCAAGAAGCCTTTTGAATAACAAAATGTAGGTTATCCAGTGAGAGACGAGACAAGTGTTTTTTTAGTAGGAGGTGGAGGGGGGCGGGGGGGGGGACGAGCTTTTTTGTTTGTAATAATTGAAAATCACATGACACGTGAGGATGGTAGCTCTGGCGAAGAGCAACGAGGTCATTTTAGCGAAGAGTGCTTGATGAGACAAGTTCAAATCCCACTTTTTTATTCATTTTTATATAACGGTTAAAATAGTTTGCCCTATCTTTCCGTTTCTACATCTCTTATTTTCCTTCTTAAGCTTTCATTGGTTCACCTTGATAATTTTATCATTTGGAGGAGAATATAAAACAACACAAGGGTTTCAAATCACGTTAGAATCAGCCGAATAGTTACGATATTATTGCAAAAAAACTCATAGAATAGTAAAATGATTACCCTTCGACCGACCGACCTACGGCCCGAGATAGTAACTCCTCGAGTTATGCACGGGAGTGAAAGTGCAATGACTGTGACAGCGTCTGACAAAAGATTTGTCACCTGAGTAAGTGGGGAGAATCGAGTGCATGAGAGGCATGCTGGAGACGATATGTAAGGGACCTAGTACACTTTTGATTCCTTTACCTCGGATGAGGAACCTCATGCATGACGACACCATAAAGCCTGGATGTCCTGAGCGAGGACTCATTTACCTCGGATGAGGAACCCCATGCATGACGACACCATAAGACCTGGGTGTCCTGAGCGAGGACTCATGTACCTCAGATGAGGAACCCCATGCATGACGACACCATAAGGCCTGTGTGTCTTGAGCGAGGGCTCCTGTACCTCGGATTAGGAACCCCATGCATGACGACACCATAGAACTGGGTGTCCTGAGCAAGGACTCCTGTACCTCAGATGAGGAACCCTATGTATGACGACACCATAAGGCCTGTGTGTCTAGAGCGAGGGCTCCTGTACCTCGGATGAGGAACCCCATGTATGACGACACCATAAGACCTGGGTTTCTTGAGCGAGGGCTTCTGTACCTCGGATGAGGAACACAATGCATGACGACACGATAAGACCTGGGTGTCCTGAGCGAGGACTCATGTAGCTTGGATGAGGAACCACATGCATGACGACACCATAAAGCCTGGGTGTCTTGAGCGAGGACTCCTGTACCTCGGATGAGGAACCCCATGCATGACGACACCATAAGGCCGGGTTTCCTGAGCGAGGACTCATTGCCTCAGATGAGGAACCCCATGCATGACGACACCATAAGGCCTGGGTGTCCTGAGCGAAGACTCCTGTACCTCGGATGAGGAACCCCATGCATGACGACACCATAAGGCCGGGTGTCCTGAGCGAGGACTCCTGTACCTTGGATGAGGAACCCCATGCATGACGACATCATAAGGCCGGGTGTCCTGAGCGAGGACTCCTGTACCTCGGATAAGGAATCTCATGCATGGCGACACTATAAGGCCTGTGTGTCTTGAGTGAGGGCTCCTGTACCTCGGATGAGGAACCCCATGCACGACGACACCATAAGCCTTGGGTGTCCTGAGCGAGGACTCATGTACCTCAGATGAGGAACCCCAGGCATGACGACACCATAAGACCTGGGTGTCTTGAGCGAGGGCTTCTGTACCTCGGATGAGAAACTCCATGCATGACGACACCATAAGACCTGGGTGTCTTAAGCGAGGGCTTCTGTACCTCGGATGAGGAACCCCATGCATGACACCATAAGAACTGGGTGTCTTGAGCGAGGACTCATGTACCTCGGATGAGGAACCCCATGCATGACGACACCATAAAGCCTGGGTGTCCTGAGCGAGGACTCATGTACCTCGGATGAGGAACCCCATGCATGACGACACCATAAGACCTGGGTGTCTTGAGCGAGGGCTTCTGTACCTCAGATGAGAACCCCATGCATGACGACACCATAAGGCCTGGGTGTCCTGAGCGAGGACTCATGTACCTCGGATGAGGAACCCCATGCATGACGACACCATAAAGCCTGGGTGTCCTGAGCGAGGACTCATGTACCTCGGATGAGGAACCCCATGCATGACGACACCATAAGACCTGGGTGTCTTGAGCGAGGGCTTCTGTACCTCAGATGAGAACCCCATGCATGACGACACCATAAGGCCTGGGTGTCCTGAGCGATGAAGCTATCCAGCGAATATGTGCTATGGCTGAGCCAGGCGTAGAAGAGAAGGAAATATAAATGAGATAATGATTAAGAAATAATAAAAATATACAACTTCTTGCCTGGTGTGTGGGAAGAAGAATACCAATACTGAGGTGAAAGCTCATCGTGGTGGGTGGGTAATGTGGCACTCCTTACACGAAATGGGCGTAGGTGGTAGACGATGGGTTAGGAGCTCGATCTCTTACATAATGGATTCCTTAGATTAATTTGACGTGGATGCCTTCGTATGCTCCCTCTTGCCTCTAGAAGGATCTATTCTGTTTATTGTTTCCTATCTTCTTACTTGCCTTCTTACTTTGTTTTTGGTGTAGCAGTTGTTGGGGAGTATGGTTGGGCAGTATGGTTGGGTTGAAAAAACATTAAAAAATATCTTACGAGATTTTAATATGAAAGAATGGTGAAAATTGGAACTGAGAACCACTCATAGGCAAGTAAGATATGGAAATGAGTTGTTAAAGGTCATTATCATCACGTCTAAATGAGTGAAAATAATAGAAAATCAGATAGAAAGTACCTAAAAAATATATGATAATGATTACTACAGAGAATTTTTGTCATGTAAAATCATTTATGTCAAACTTCGAAGATGAAATACCATGGTACTCACAAATCTGATTCGTTGTACCGATCCCCTTTTAACCCAAATACAGCAAACGACCATAAGATCCTTTTGTGGCGTCGCAGGACTACAAGCAACCATCTAGCCATTATAGTTTGAGTTAGTGTGATAGGATGCTGACAGAAATTAACAAGGTCAACAGACCTGATGATTTAAGACCTTCAAAACTTTCAACTTTCCTACGCATAGATGGTTTTATTTTAATGATTCCTGGACTAACCTTGGGAGAACCTTGGCAATTATCTTATTCGAAAGGGAATATAAAACGACATAAAGATTTCAAATGTTATTCGAATCAGCTGAATAGTTACGATGTTAATGCCAAAAAACTCATTGAAAAGTAAATGGTTAATATCCGACCGACGACCTACGTATCGACATAGTAACTTATAGTATTGCGTGCACGCGACTAAAAAGGACTTTATAATTCTCACACCAATTTACGTTAACGCGTTGAGTGCTAGTGGAGGTATGTACTTGCATCCGATCGTATATTCCCATGTCCCAAATGCGCATATATGCGTCACTTACACCTTTGAAACATCGTATAACCCCGTGACAAAGGCAGCAGCTAACGTTAATCTATTCAATTTTACCCCTTTATTCACCTTCTCCGTGCTGTTGGGGGATGGGGGAAATGTGATTAAGGAGGGGAACCGTGACCTTTACAAAATTATTTCTAATAACTTTATTAATTTGGTGTTGAAAATTTAGGGTTTAAAATTAATTTTATTTTTCACACCCGGGAAATATATTTACCCACGCACAAAAAGGAACAATGGATTCGTAGATTCATGCAATGACCAAAGCCATTCCCTCAGCCCCTTCTAACAATACCCCCAATATCTCACAAACACTACACGTGGATTAATGATATTATTGGCGACATTTAGGCATAATTTTCTCTTTTTTATTCTTAAAAACAATAAAAACCTTTGAAATTATTTTGAACCAACGCGAAATGAATGTAATCCAAAGAGGGTGGCCCTTGACCTCAGCACACGAACTTATTCCTGGAGGTTTAAAATAACCCCTCTAAGTGTCGACATTTGCAAATACCAAGAATTTTAATCGACAGCCAAGTATGTCATCTTGTCTTTCTTTTCACTTTTTCCCCAAGGGACTTTAAGTTCGTAAGTTTTAGCGAAATCTTTTTGTAAGAACTTATTCCTGGACCCATAAACTTCTCCCTTTCGGTCCATGTATTTAGGGTTGATGAGATTTGTCCCTGTAGTTTTTTAAACCGTTTCGATCGAATGTATCTTATATGATACATGTCTAAAATACAGGTAAGTCTAAAAAATAATTATTAAATTCAGTATTATACGTTAGCTGATGTCCAAAAACTACAATTCATAATTTTATGATGTGTGGAAAAAAATCGGACTTGAGAGATTTATTGCTCAGGCCTTTATGAGATGCTCCATTTGAAAAAAAAATTTATGTTCTTGAGGATTTCTTTGTGGTTTCTTAATGAATCAAATCTACTGAGCTCAAAAGTGAATGTATTTTTGTTCAATCAGGTCAGATTTTCTTAGTACAGCATACACCATTTTTATTGAGATTATCTCATTTTTCCTAAAAATAAAAATCAAAAACCTTTCTCCATCTAATAATGCATTATTATTGTTATATCATAGAAACAGGAATAAACGTATCTAAACTATAATCATTTTAATAAAACAAAAAAATAAAGAATGCAACATAATAAATAAAATAATTCTAATTTCCAAGAAAGGACGCCCTTGACGATTTTCGTTTGTACCTCTCATCTAGTGCATCACACTTCAAACACTAACAGTAGTCACCAAGCATGTTTACGTCCCGTTTACCCTGGTACCTGGATTCCATTGTTTTTATGTCCTGGTGGAATCTTTTCCAATGTTCTTCACTGTAATCCCCGCAGTTGTCGGGAAAATAATACAGATGGGACTGTAAAAAGTGTATCTTTATAGACTGTAGAGGAATTACAACATATAGCCTCTCGGAAGGCCAGGCGGAAGTATACATTAAACTCCCCCCCTCCCCTTGCGGAGAAAGCAAGAGAATCGAGCCACATGAGGAGAGTCGTGGGAAGGTTAGCCGGAGAAAAACCGTCTAACTGCCTACCCTGTTTGATCTCCCCGCTGCATAGGTAGTCGGAGCGAGCCGCTGTTGTTAAGGTGACCACCAAAGGCCCTTAAACAGCGCTCAAACGATCCAATTACCTACGAGATCCGTAGGCCCGTGGTTAAATCGCCAAAAAGCGGTGCTAGTCAAAAGGGAACACCAAGGATGGCGACGGTTGGTGGTGTTTCTAATTAATAAGCCGACTTGGGCACCGCAGTGCCAACCTCCTCACACCTAGCTCTCCCCGATGCGGCCTCGCCCCTTCCCCCTTAGTTGGGGCCATCGCCAGTCTATAAATAAGCTCCCGAAGGAAAGAAGAAAGATGGATTATTCGGTGAGATACGATAGAGGACCAGTTCGAGAAGATCGGTCCTTCGCCCATTTCGATATAACCAAGATTATTCGGTGAGAGACGATAGAGGACCAGTTCGAGAAGATCGTTCCTTTGCCCATTTCGATATAACCAAGATTATTTCGAGGAGAGACGATAAAGGATTAGTTCGAGAAGATCAATCCTTCACCCATTGTCGAATTAACTTAAAACGTTACGTTTTGTATCGGTACCAGACCGAACCATCCGCTACAGACTTAGAAGAAGTCTGACAGGATTACCATTCCTAGTGCCAAACCAGGAATTTCGGCAGCAAGAGAAGAAGGATTATTTCGGTGCCAGCCCGAAGCATCCTGCACAGGTTAGTAAGAAGCTTAGCACGATCAATATTCCTAGTACCAAACAAGAATTTCGCAAGCAAGATAATAGAAGAACCAGTCACCCTCGAGTGACACTCAAATTGCGAGCTTAGGATCGAAGAATTAGACATCAGATTCCCTTACCTCCATCCTATCTCGAAGAAAATCTACCATCGGCAGCTCCAACACTCTGAAGCGCGAGAAAAGCCCTCTAGTGACATCCGGCAACCCCTGATCCTATCTATCATGTAAGTTAGAATGACCATTTATATTCTTATTGAGTTAGTATGAGTTTATTACGGTAGTCAAATTAACTGAAGTAGAAACAAATGTGCGTGAACCCCGTCATATTTACTAGTAGAAGAGTGTAATTTAATTTGATGTTTAACGCTAATCTAAAAGGGTCACGATAAAATAACTAATCAGCAATTGGTTTGTTTACGTGAAGCTTTTTTTTAGGGGGGGGGGGTCATGAATAGATTTTGTAATAGGCCCAGTTGCAAGCGTGTTTAGCCTCGGTTAACTTATGAGGTAAATATAAATATTTTTACTGTTTTTTTTTGGTAGTTAATTGTAAAATTTAAAATATATGTTTATTTTGGGATAATTCTGGTGTTTCAATAGATCCTTTACGTGTTTAACGGGCTCTCTCCTTAAGTCGGATTAAACGCTGTGACACTCTCTCAACAATAAAGTAATTAAAAAGTCCACTCAGCTAATATTGAAGTATTGTTGTCTTGCATAATTAATAGGATCCGACCCGGCTTCCTTTAACAACAAATACAATACTATTACCTCGACATAGACATTCGAGTTCCCAAATGTTTGAGACTTGTTAGGAGCTGATTAACCAGGGCAACATATTTTGAGCTTCTTTTATTGCCTAGAAAATTGTTAACTAGAGCTCTGAAAGCTTTCCAGGCATCTGTTTCTATGTCCTTCATTGGTGCCTCAAACTGCTGATCTCTCATCATGTTCCATGAAAAAATTCCTGCATGGAGCTTAACGTCACTGATTTGTGGAAATTTTTGAAGAAGATATTTAAAATCTGGCCTTCTTTATTAACAGTTTTGACATAATCATCTATTATGCCAAGCTTTATATGCAGTGGAGGAAGCAGTATTTTGTGAGGAGGCACTAAAGGTTCAGCTATCACATTGTTTGATCCAATTCTAAATGATTCTCGTGGAGGCCAAACCTTCTTCTCATAGTGCATACTATCTGCACGACTGTTCCATAAACATAGGAAACATGGATGCATCGTGTAGCCTGTTTGCATCCCAAGTATAAGAGGCACTACCTAAAAAGAAATTTAGCAGGCTATGTAAATTCAAAGTGCAATATTTCTAAAAACAAATTCAAAGTAATACTTCTTAAAACAATAAGAATATGAATATATACTGAAAAGTCCTGTATGCCGATGCATTAAATCCTTGCATTGGAACAAATTGGATATGAGTTTATTGAGTTATGTTGTATAACTTCTCAATTAGGATAAGTTCCCCATTAACCCAAAAGAATGCATTAACCTATAGGGACAAACTTTAACAAAAAAATATAACTAAAAAATGACTCATGATTTCCAAATTTGCATTCTTGTAAAATGTAAGTTGACCAAAAGGTGTATACAAGTATTAACAATTAAAAATGAAAATGTCAATATCAAAGAGCTTAGAAATGCCAGGTGTAAAATGATCTTATCTTTAAGTCACCACATACCCTCCAATTGTGGGTAGAGTAATTTATTGCATCCAGCAACTTTTTCATAACTTTCAGTAAGTTGCATTGAATGGCCTATAGGAACGGAAGCTATCTTGTTACCAATATTCAGTAACACAGCTTTTAAACTTCAACTGGAGGAATCTATGAAAAGTCTCCATTTTGAGAGAGAAAGGGCAAGGGGACAGAGCATGCGGATGGAAGTGTGTAGGATAGGTGTACATGCATGGGGGTGAGAGGGGCTGATTGGGGTCTTTTGACCATGGATGACCCTGCAGGGGGGTGCATGTGTCAGCTGTTACACCTGGTAGCCGGGGAGGAGCTGTACGCTCTTCCAGCCCCAGGACCTTTGGCAGGCTCAGACTAGATTGAAACTACCTGGGTTTTTCTTTCTTTCTGGACATCTCCACTTTACCCTTTTTTCGCCACTTTTTTTACAAGCCGATTCTCACCTCTTTCTCGTGTCGATCACCAACACTGCAGAGGTTAGTCCACTCATTCGTTGTCGGCGCCGGGTGGGTGTGGTGGTTCACCCTCTCCCTGTAATCTCAGGATGAGGGGGTATTTAACATGCCTGCTTTATTCTCACTCTTTCCCCCCTTCTCTTCTACATCGTTCTTTTGCCATACTATCATGAAAACCATGTTGCAGCTGACATTTTGAAAACTACCCTCCTTTCTTATGTGCCCCCACCCTGCAACAAGCCTGTTAGCTCCGATCGTCTCGGTTTCACCATGCCATTGGACCAAGCCGAAGGCTTGTGTAGTTTGTGTGCTTGCTGAAGGTGCAGCAGTAAGTACACTTTAAACAAACTCACGCACAGGCGTCTTCATAAATAGCTCTCTTATGACAATGGAGACTGTTATCCTCGACCTCGAGGAAATGCCACGACGACGATATATATATATATATATATATATATATATATATATATATATATATATATATATATATATATATATGCATGTACTATTGAAGTCCACAGCTGTGGCAGCATTATTAATTTTAACTTATATTTTCTTAATATTTCTTACAAGTTTTTAACGGGGTCTTCGAGGCGAGAAAAAAACATCCTAGAATGATATTCTTTATTCCTAGACGTCTTTCGACCGTGTTAGGTCATCTTCAGGCAACAAGACCGAAAAGTCGATATTAATCCCAACCTCGCTACTGAACTCTCCGCAGAGTCGAATAAACGCCGCGGCCACAGTCAGGGCTCCCCTATCACACCTGAGGCAGGCTGCAAAAGAACTCACAGGGAACAAAGATATTATCATCCGTAGAGCCGATAAATCATCAATCTATGTTATCCTGAGCCAAGAAAAATACCTCAACAAGATAAAAACAATACTGCACGACACCACCAAATTCAAGAATATAATGCAGAAATTCACTAAGGTTCTCAAAACGAAGCTCAACCAACTCATTAGAAAAAATAACACAACGATCTACCCTATGAAGATTCCCCTAATTAAAGGCAACTTCACGAGGGGTTACGCCTAAGGAAATGTACAAACGCAATAACCTGGAAATCCCCTTCGCCCCATCATAAGTCAAACACCAAGCGTGACTTATCACCTGGCAAAATTTCTCAACTCCATTATCGTGCCCTACACCCCATCAAACTACACGCTGCCCTCCTCTTCAACCCTTCTAGATATCCTTCAGACTTCTCAACCAGCAGCCGTACTAGCTTCTATGGACGTAGAATCTCTATTCACAAATGTTCCCTTGATGAAACCATCTAATTGATAACCAATGCCATTTACCATACTGAAGGCTCTACACCCTTCACCATTCCCGAAGACATATTGCGACAGCTCCTACAATATGCACAAAAGAAGCCCCGTTCTACGGTCCCGATTGGAAAATGTACGTGCAAATTGATGTTTCCGCGATGGGGTCGCCCCTTGGCGTCCTCTTTGCCATTTTTTACATGGGTTCAGTGGAGAACAAGATTTTCAAAAGCAATATAACGCCCAAGCCTCCCATCTACGCGCGCTATATCGATGACATAATTATGAATACGAATAACCTCGAACAAATAACGGCCTAGTTGAAACATTCAAGAACAACTCGTGTCTGAATTTCACCCACGAAACGGAAGATGAAGGATCCCTTCCCTTCCTTGATTTCCTCATAAGTGCCCAGGAGTCCAAATTTGTGACCCAAGTATACGTTAAAGCCACGAACTTGGGCTTCTGCTTAAACGGTTCTTCTGAGTGTCCTGAACGTTACAAGAGATCAGTCATCAATGCCTTAGCATACAGGGCAATTTCCCATTCTTCCTCGTGGACGGCTGTTGATCTCGAACTTAAGAGGGTTTCCTGAGTTCTCGTTAACAACGGCTACCCACAAGAATCCATCGACGCCACCATGAAAGAGAAAATGAACTTGGCTGCTGGTCCTAGCGTTTGGTCTACTCCTAAGAAGAATAATATCGTCTTCACCGGCTATCGTGAAGACAAAAAGGCTCTCACAGCCATTCTCCATCGTAATGTTGCCCCAGCAGACCCTAATACGGATATAAATTTGATTATATACGGATATAAATCTGATTATATATTACAAGACCAAGAAGACAAGTAGTTGCATCATGAAGAACAGCTGCCTCCCTCCGACGAGCGAACTCCAGGAGACTAACGTCAATATTCGTGCAAAGTCTGTGACTGCGAACACCGCAATTCAAAGTACATCGGCGTAGACTTAGGAGTAGACCAAACGCTATGACTAGCAGCCAAGTTCATTTTCTCTTTCATGGTGGCGTCGATGGATTCTTGTGGGTAGCTGTTGTTAACGAGAACTCGGGAAACCCTCTTAAGTTCGAGATCAACAGCCCTGTCAAGGCATCTGACAGCTCACTTCAAGATGGCGCGATTAAAAAACACGCCCACTCTTATGGCACTACCCTAACCCGTGAAAGGCTGAATAAGGACACCTCCATCATCACTGAGACTCCAAAACCGCAGAAGATTGCGGATGGCCGAAGCCGTCATTATTCAAATGAAGAAACCGGAAATTAACGTACAACTTCAGCCAGAAACCATACTCCCGACATATCGGCGTCTCCGAGTTGACCGCCGTTAAAAGAAGCACGTTTTCAAACTTACATTTGCCTTTGCCTTGTTTACCGGAGAACTAGATCGGAGCGACAAATAGTCAGAAATGAAATGAAAAGAGTAGTGGGAGAGAAAGAACAGCTGTTCCGACCCTGCCCCCGCCACTTGGCCCTCATGGAGCGAACGAGGAGGGAGGGGGGGAGGCCCGATACTTCTTTGTAGACCCCCATAGTCACACTGTCTAGAACAGGGGTGGGCAACGTTTTTAAGTGGGTGTGCCAAAATTGGCCAAATCTTTGATACAAAATTTTCTCACATGCCAATAATTGACTAAAACACAATAAAAGGATATAAAATTAAAGATATTCTTTTATTCATTCTTAAACACGTATGATGCCTAAAGATTACAAGGAAAAGATAGTTATTTTACCTAAAAAATTACATATTATATTAAAGAGGAATTGAATCTTTACGATTTTAAGAGGAAAAGAACAAATCCAAACTAGAGAAAGAAAAATTGTGGAGTTTTTATTTATTTAGCATCAATGAGACTTCTGCTTCTGCATCAATGATAACAGATAATTTATAAGAGATTGTACACCATGCGGTTGCTATATAAAAGAAGTTAGAGGCACATTTACTTAGTTTTCTTAAGTTAAGCATTTGGCTGCGCGTGCCGGTAAGAAGCCGTTGGCGTGCCACGCTTGACACGCGTGCCAAGGGTTGCCCGGGCCTGGTCTAAAGCCAAAGTAGGCTCCAAACACTGTGAGTACGGCAGATAGGAGTGAGACGGAGAGGAAGAAAAAGCTTTTAGGATAGGACAGCGAATAAAATAGTAGGAGACAAAAGTGGACTTAGTCATGGGACCTACAGTTTAACGTGGAATCCGAACCACGATGTGTCGCTTGTCTCTTACTATAACTCTTCAGTTTATCGTGACCCCTGTCCCACGTATTTACTGTGAGTCCCGTGTGCGAATGTGATAGTAAAAAAGAATAGATGTTGAAGGCTGAAGGAAGTAGAAGTTTGCAAAGAGATGATAGTTGCTTGGAGATCAGGCTTATCTCTTTCCATTATAGGTAGTTATAGCTAGCGTGATAAAGTTAGAAAATTTGTATTTTCGTGAGTGTCCCGCATTGTTGTTTTTCTTTGTATATGTATCCATCTTTAATATGTCTAAGTAGCGTTTGTATTTATAATGCGTTCAAACAGTTATTAGTAATTATTATTGCTAAAAACTGGTGCAGGTTTCTATCTCGCTTAGTTTCCCCTTAAAAATTTCCCGCGCCATGATTGGCCAATTTTTGTAATACTTATGTTCACGTAGAAAGACAATATATAGTGTAGCAATTTGTGAATAATTCTACTTCTGTTCATTACCTGAAGATGACCTAACACGGTCGAAAAACGTCTAGGAATAAAGAATGTCATTCGCGGATGTTTTTTCTCGCCTCGAAGACCACGTTAAAAAATTTGTAAGAAATATTAAGAAAATCCAAGTTAAAATTAATAATGCTGTCACAGCTGTGGACTTCAATAGTACATGCATACAACATGGCCTTTTACCTACATAATTCTCGATGGCCTGTTTTATTCCGTGGAGAGAGGATGAGGGTAAAGGGTAGACCGATGAAAGAAAAGGGTGGATAATATGATAGGAAGAAGAGTAAAAAAAAATAACAACGAATGCAATGATGGTGATGGTAAAGCTCGAACCCCCTAAACACTGGCCTTAAGGGCCAGTATTACAAACGCACATAAAAAACAAGCTTGCACAAAGAACACGGGCACTCAAGAACACATACTTGTATCACCCTCTACAAAGGTATTGAAAATGTACACTTCGATACATTTAAGAACATGTTCGCACAAAAGAGCACAAAGACTCATCCTACGAACTCAGCACCCCATTGATGCGCTAATCATAAGGGCATGATGGATGTGACTTTGTAAAGGGGTCAAGTTTAGATTGCAAGCTCCAACAAAGTGGAAAATTGACCATTTCATCATCAGGGCAAAATCAGTGGCGAAATCAATTTTGTTGGAAAGTGGTAAGGTAGATACGGTTGTTATGTTGAGAAGGAAATAAAAAGGGAGAATATAAAAATCACAGAGAAATTTTTATCCTAAATGTGAGTAGAACAGTTTATAGGAGAACAACTATTGATGTGAGAAAAGCTTTAGATCTGCTAGATACTGTGTAGATCAGGTTATTTGAAAAGATCCTTGTGAGTTAACGGGTGGTGTATGCTGTGGTTGTGAATCTAGAACAAAAAGTATTGGTGAAATGCGTGGTTTTGATAAAAAGAAGGTCAACCTTGGGTAGTGAAAGCCTTGCTGTAGACGGATGATCTTGCGTTTGTACCTAAATCAAAGAATGAACTAAAGAGAATAAGTGAAATTATTGCAAATGTTTGTGACAGGAGAGGATAAAAAGTCAATGTCGAAAAAGAGGAATTGCATAATAGTCGGTTGTCTAGGTGTTAAAAAACTCATCTAGAGACTGCACTTATACTTCATCAAATTTTTAGGCTATTTGAATATAAATAATAACAGCAAACACAGAATCCAAAAGCCAAAACCCAGAGAGGTAAAAAACGAAACAAAGCAAAAGCAAACCAAACCCACAAAAGTGTGTTCAGACACTGGATGGACGCCCGCTTCTCTCCAGCACCCGAACATGCATTCAACACCAAACACTAATGTACAATGGAGGAAGCCAACCTTCTTCCAAAATTCAAAGATTCCACAGTCAGGGTAGCAGGAACTTGTCCCGAGTAAAAGAGATAACACGGTAGTGACGAGCACAGGTAACGTGCACGAAGATCTCCAAATCCGACAGCCTGGGTGATCACGCAGTCCTCGTAGTAAGGTTTCAGGAGAGCATTCCATCAAATGGTGGTGTGTTCCGCGAGTGTGCTCGATTTGGAGACAACAGGAGAGAATATGAAGCCGTAGGGGCATTAAGAAATAGGTCCAAGTGGACAATCACAGCGCGATGGCGCGCAACTTTAGGTTCTCATCAGCAGTCTCTCATCTTCTTTGCTGTGCATCGAGAATGGCTGACTTGTTTTCGGCAATGTAGTCAGTGTAAGGAAAAGAGAATCGCTGGTCTTGTCACCCAGTTCTTACATTCTCTTTGGCATACTCTTCAGGATGCTCAATTCCCGCAATCGGCATATGTCAAGGAAGCCAAAAGAAGACAATCTCGACATCTATCCGGCTTCCGGCAGCCGTGGCATCACGGATACTGTGACCTAAGAGGGGGCAGATGTTATAATGCATCAAAACATTCAAGGCATTCTTTGAGTTTCTATATATCTCAATTTGGTCTCCGGACAGGGCACAAAGCGTAATCTTCCGTACCGAGTGAGGTATTGCAACCAGCTCGACCTTGAAGACAGACTCAGCGCATGGTAGATCTCTGACAATTACAAAATGGGGGAGAGGTGATGGAAGCAGACCCTCTTTTCGGATTTGGAGTCATCCATGTAAAGTGATAAGGCTTTAGCGTAACACGGTATTTTCTCCAAAGAGATCAAACGCAATATTTATAGCTCTGTAAAGGCTTTAGGAGCAGAGGTGCGGCAAAAAATGGTCAAACGTGGTACCCTGTAGGGTTGAGTCGAGTCTAGGGCATAACCAGAGGCACGATCGGCCCAGGAGCTAGATCGAGCTCTCAAGGGATTTGCCGAGCTTTAAAGACAAAAAGCTTTCCTTATGTAAGATGCGTAAACTCACCTACATTTAGGGGCTAATCTCCAACTCTTTCATCAGGTTTCCAAGGACCTGACCTATGGAATTGATCGTATACTGTCCCAGAGTGAGTGCATTTCGTTAAAATCCTAGCTGACGAAAAAGGACCTCTGCAACCGTGACCCAATGCGGTTGAAGCCCGCCACATCGAAGTCAGCTGGTGATAGAATGTACGCGAAAATAAAAGTATATCTCATATAAAAGTGTAGCTGCAATGCCCCTGCATGAAAGGGTTATATTTAAAGCAAAATTAAAACCGAGACATTATGTCTGAGGTAAATAGCGCATCCACAGGCCCAACCCCTATTCCGCAGTGGTGATTTTTCAAACCCCTTATATCCCAGAAGGTATGGTGGGGAGCACGTACCCAGCATGGGCTTCTTAAGACAAATAGCTCCTCCTAGGAATCCCGGAGTCCATAGCATTTCCATTAAAAAGAATGCCCTCCAGGCCTAACTCAATGCATCACCAGAATGAGACTAAGTTACCGCTGCCTTCCAGGACTTATTGAGGGGATGTTATGTTTGCCATGTGAGTCTTATCATCGACATGCCTCTTATCCTTTGGCGTGCGATGCGACCTTTTGGAAGGTCTAGTCTCCGACTCTTTCCGTCCAGCCTTGGACATGGACGAGGGGGCCGAGGCAGCCTTTGTGTTGTCCTCCTGTGAGGGACAGACTTATAATTCCCTGAAGACGTTCGCATGACCACTTTCGGAGGTTTGCCTCATCTGAGTCTGACGACTCATTGGAGACGCACGGCCGCCTCCACTAGCGCGAGGGGTGGGGGAGCCATGGCTATGAATGGGCGTGTGGGCAACCAAACTCGAGGGCCTGGAGTGGTTAGGAGCAGAGGGTGCCTTCTTCACGTGAGAAGAGTAAGTAGTCCCGACAGTGCGCGACATGACCAATTCCTTGGCCTTAAGGGACGAGATTCGGTCCACAGCCTGAACAGCCAGGACCTCTTTCTCTAAAAGATACGAGCTACATTGCCTCAAAAAGCCAGGTGTGGTTCGCCGAAATTTGCACTCTTTGGCATACATGACAGAGACGTGCTATGTAAGGCACTTGCGCAGATTGAACAGATTTCTGGTTGACTGACTTGACACCTATATAGAAGCGATTCTAATGTTCGAAACTTTAGCATTAGTAACACCTCCGCGAACAAGGCACGTATGCATTTACTAGGTACTAATACCCTACAGCACGCACCAACTCTGAGTGCCTGTCGCTGTCGAATATGACGAAGAGTGTAGGAGTGGGTATCGAGGCCCTTCTTTGTTTCCTCATCACACGTTCGACCTTGATTTCTTCCTGGTCGGTCATCTCTCTATCGATGTCTTCCAAACTCATGGTAGAGTGCTGTGTTACCTACACTGACGAACCATTAATTGTCCGGTGGGCACTTATAATAGCCGCTTGCGCACGGTCAGCCGAATTTGCAATAAGGGGACCGGTCCTTGAACCTTCGATTCTCTACCAAGTATCCTAGCGAGAGACTGACGCTGATGGAACATGTGTCTGTAGGACATCATCTTCCCATCAGTGGAACAAATAACTAGAAATCGCTTGAAACTGGCAAATTAAAAAACGCCAGATAACACATCGATGAGGAGTCCCAGAGTCTCTGACTCTTCCCTCACCGTCTTTTTTTGACTTATTCTTCTCACCCTAGGGCACCCTGAGGACGGCCATGCCATCCTTGGCTTGATCGTCTGCCTAATGGCAAGGTGAGATTGTTTGTCAAAGGAACTCTCCTGGAATGAGAGGAACCACTGTTCTTATTTTATTTTTTCTTCTTGTTTTGGAGAGGAGGGATGGGAGTCAACCCTCTTATCCCTCTCCCCCCTCATAAGAAGCACAGAGTCTGTATAGGGCAGTCCTAGGTATCACACAAGGAGGATGGACCCTCCTATGTTCTTGAGTCTTCGGAGGCCTCTCTTGTGCCAAGAGGCTTTAGCTCAGGTGCGGATTTAGGCTCCTAGGTGTCTCTCCCGTCATTAACCTTACCACGTGGGCAGGACGCACCTCGAGAGCAAGTACAAATCAGGGTGGGGGTGGTGGCTACATATAGTTATCCTCTTACCCATCACCCAAACCCAGAGGTGTTTAGAATCCAGACCAGGTACTCAATATGCCTGTAACCTACTTGAGGATTACTTGTCTTTGGGGATGGCATGACGGCCTCCATCAGGCTAAAGTGGGGGTAGGCATAGTGGACCATAAAGTGATCATTTTTCCACATACTCAGTCTGTTGATTCGAGCTAAGATGGGCCTTTGACAACCCGTTCCGCTATTATAATGACTTTTTCATGGGGCTATGAACAATATAGGATGGTGCTGGCGTAGCGACCATTATGTGCATTGAAAGCATACAAACCTCATACCTAATATCTCCCCCCGCCGCCGGCTTTCGTTCCTGGCAACAGGACTTCGCGGTGTATTGTACCATTGGGCTAGGTTATGGTAAGATGACGAAAGAGCGCTGAGCTACCAGAACTTCTTTGGATAGTAATAGGAAAAGTTAGTAGGCGGTAAATAAGGGTATGTAATAAAGAGAAGTAGAGATAGGCGGGTTCACTAAGGAGTAGGGTAGGTGATCTCCAATTATTTTCATACTCCGGCATTGGGTCGAGGCAGGAGGGCGTGCAATCTCTTCAGCTACCCTATGTAGCGACCTATAAAGGGTACCCAACTGCGGAGCCATAATCCTAGAACATGTTTTTATTACTGGTGAATGCCAACCAGGGCATAGCCGCCGAAATTATAAAAAGTAAAGTCGCTGAAAAAAGTGTGTGCGAGGAGGGAATGGGAACTTCGCCAGCTTCTCCAGACCTCGTCAAAGAGTTCAAGTTAACCAGGGGACTCTGGCTTTCCCTAATTGCACTCGAACTGGAAAGACGTGTCCCTTCCCCAAAGGTACTAGGTGTAACAGTTTACACATGGTGCCCCCCTGTCTGGAGCCTAAAAATATACAGTATCTTTAAATCGGAGAGACTGGCATTTATGAAATAATTTTGTATCTTGGGGGCGTAGTGATTTGTTTGGTAACAAGTAAAGTTACATTCAACCTAAAGTATGGGAGGGTAAAGAGTAAAGATGACCACGCTTATCAGCGTACTTGTGCTTGGTAAAAGTCTTAGTGATAGGTGCAGTAAGATTCTACATGAGGCCATTTAATAGCAACTTTAAGGTATGGGAGCGAGACAAGTATAGGAAGAGAAAGAATGAAGAGCGAAAGGGGTTCGAATGAGTCGCTTTGAGTGCTCAGTGTGAGAACAGTGAAAAGGATGAGAAACGAATGTGTGGGAGATTTGTGGAGTGTGGGGCCATATTAGAAAACAATTGATGGAGGGTTTGGGTAAATTCCTAACTCAATTTTCTATGCTTTTTCTTTAGCAACAAACAAACTCAGTGCAGCTGGCTCTTAATGCTGCTGCTACTGCTGATAATGATGATGCTGATGTGAAGGAGGAGGAGTTCAGGGTGAGAGGCAAAGCAATGGAGACCATCGTCCAATTGCTCGTACAACAAAGAACATTAACTCAGAAAATTGAGCTTGCAGTCCCCTTTGCGGGAGATGCAAAAGGGAAACATGTGGTATGTAGACCCCATGAACAGAAATGGTTAGGCACATAGAAACAAAGCAGAAATAAATGGACGAATATACGAATAGGAGATGATAAAAAGTGAAAGTTGAAACGACATATATAGAAAAATTGAAGAGTGAGACCTAGCTAAAGTTCTTAGTTGCTTAATTCTCAACTCACTTCTGCCCCGAGTAGCGGTGGCGGATCCAAGATAAATAATGGGAAGAGGGACTAACCTGAATTTCCCCCCTCTGAGTAGTTTGAGAAAAGGGCATTAAACATTAATAATGGTTACCTTACACAACATAGATAATAAATAACAGTAGCTCATACATGAATGAGCACATCATAAAATTATGAATTGTAGTTTATGGACGTCAGTTAAGGTGTAATACTGAATTTAATAATTATCTTTTAGATTTACCTGTGTTTTAGACATGTATCATATAAGATACATTCGAACACAACGGTTTAAAAAACTTTTTTTATATATATTCTATATTATTACATAACTCTTTCTGAATAGCAGAATTCAAGTATGACTTAAAAAGGAAATATAAACATAAACGAGTCTGAAATTTGATGTGGGGTGCTCAGATCCTCACCCCCCTCACCCCCTGGAACCGCAGATGCCGAGTAGTAAGTACCATTGCTCAGAATAATGGGTTCTTATAATTTTGCTGAACTTTCATATATATGCTCTATATATAGTTTTCGTATCAATACTTGGTGAGGAGTGATGTGTTCGGAAATTATGTAATCATGTTAATTTATGTTACAGCATTATTGGGATCAATCCTAGACAACGACCCCCGAGAACACAATTCTTAATTAATGACCCCCAAGAAATTTCAATCCTAGAAGATAATTACCCCAAAATATAAAACATAGTTGATGACCACAAGAAACATGTTGTTATATTTAAAAAATAATCGGTAAAATAACTTATATTAAAAAACAAAAAATACTCAAACAAATTAAACAAACACAATTAAAGTAACAAAAAAGTAGAATATTAATTTAGGGTCGATGAGCTTCGTTGTAGTGCTTATTTTATTTTTGTATTTATTTCGGTTTTCATTTCGTATTTGCCTTACCGGCCCCAGGCTTTAGTGTCGATGAGCTTGTTTTATTTTTGTATTTATTTGGGTTTTCATTTGTCTTTTCTCTGCACTCTTTCCCCCACCTGATGTTCAGACCCATTTTGGTGGGAAAGATGACTTTTATCCCCTCCCAAAAGGGCGAGGGTGGAGAGACTAGATATGATTATACCAGTGTGGCGAAAAGAACAACAGGTCTAAGACCACACGACCAGCGTCTATTAATCCAAGATACGGGGGTCGGAAAGACCGTATTTGAAAACCACAAAGATTCTACAGGGACAAGGTGGTACTCTGAAGTATTATTCAAGCCTCAACTTTTTGCTCTTCCGTTTGCTTTAATCCGCCTTTGTGTCCGTTTCTAAGTTCACCTGTGTCCGTCAACGCAACATTCGATTACGTTTATGTACAGACAATCGCGAGGAAAAGATAGCAAGACAAGATTGTCACAATTCACAATTCTCTTCATCCTTATCAGGGTAACAAGTGATCATACACACACATTACCCAGGCTCATGAGCGCATACGTATATACATATATACATAACATACAGTCATACAAATGACAGGCTCATGAAGGAGTACATGTATAAAAATCCACACATGCAATCCTGCCACAAGAAAGGAGCGCAGGCCATTGCTCTCGTCCTGTCTTCATGACAGCCGTTTTGTGCGGAGGAAAAAAAAATCAAATCGACCGCAATCAAGAAGAAAGGAATGTTTACACGGGAAGATTTTTGCGAAAACAGAGATAAATTGCTATCAGGCACTTTAACTGCTCATTTCGAATTTACTCAACTTTATCGTCCAGAACAGGTGCTCGGTGGGGGCTCGCAATCCTAAAGAATACTGGACCAAAACGTGTTATTGATTTTATTATTACTACCATTATATTAAAAGAAAGAATCGAAAATGAACTAGCGCAATCACACCAGACAGCTTGAGAGAAGACGTTCGGAAACAGAGTTAATATGTAAGTAAATGTACACGAAAGATAGATTCAATAGCCTAAAGCGTGAATTTCTTCAACCCTTAAGGAAGAAGTTGTACGCGCAACTCTCCATAATATGGATTTAATCCTCCAGATGTCTTTTGCGCCACGATGGACCAAGCTACGACCTCAAACGCCCTTTCGGACTATCTACCTTCTGGTCGATGAATTAGGTGGTTTTATCCTCTAAAAACAATAATTAAAATCAATGTTTTTCAATCTAATACAAGTTGAAGTTCTGTTTCTTTGTTAAATTTCACAAATTCTCCTTTCGGGTGAAATATAAATTACTTTTCAGGAAAAAAATTTCTGAAATTCAATTAATTCATATTTTCAAGCATTCCTCGCGTTAATAATAATAAAAATTATCATTTAATCTGCTTATTGTGCAACGAGAAGAGTTATGCGAACAATTATTTCCTTAATATTGATGTCATTTTTGACAGCACAGATATTTTAAATGAAGTTAATGGTAATTTTTATTTCAAATTTTAGGATCCGTTTGGGGTGTCGTCGATAAGAGCACAACCCTTGAAATTAGTAATACAAACCTATCTTTAGGCCATTTAAAAATAAACAGAAACCAATAAACTATAAACAAATAATAACCAAAATATATGGCTAGGCGCCACAGAGGGCTGGCCTCCTTCCGGAAAATAAGCTTACCACCAAAATTAAAAAAAAAAATTGTATGGAGGGGCTCTATCCGGATCCTCCCAAAACTATCATATCACTTTCTGGTATGAAGGAGCCCTATCCAAGTGGTAGCAACCTTACTCGCCACGGTGCCGGAACAGGTATATCGCACGAAGCTCCCACAAACTAAGATATTCAACCAAAATGTGGCGCTGCGTCTCGTGCGTGTATCCGATTCGGAGGCAACAGAAAACGAATTGATACCGTCGAGGCATCTGGACATAGGCCAAAATATAGAGCCGCGGCCCAATGCCAGATAACTTTAAATTACCGTGTGCCGTCTCCCATTTGATTTGCCATGCAGACCAAACAGCTGGCTTGATTCCTGACATGTAGTCAGTGTGGGGAAGAGCGAAGCGCTGGTCCGGTTAATTAGTCGGTGCAGCAAGCCTAACCCTCTCATCAATGCGCTCATTTCCAGCTATCCCTATATGTCCAGGAGCCAAGCAAAGGACAATCTCGACACTCTCCCGTCTCGGAGCAGCCATGGTGCCATGGCTACTGTAATAGGGGATCTAGAAATTCCAATACTTCAGAGTCACTTAGGTCACTGTGAGTCGTTATGGATTACAACGGTGCGTAACCTCGCGTACCGAGGGGTAAATTTTAGGCAATTCGTCCGTGAAGTCATGCAGCAGCCAGTAGAGTCCCGCTGGCTTTAAGCAAGGGCATGGAAGCATCGGTATACACCGGCATAGCTCTGGTGTGACAATATTCATGCGCCATGATATACAAGCGCAATATTCCGGGTGATGTGCGAGTTTCGTGAGCGGAGTCGTCGTGACAAACATTAAAAGGTGGTATTTTCTTGGCTGCCGTCTTGGACAAAACCATCGGCGCAACCCGTTCGAGAGTTACATCGAGATCTCGAAGGAGTGTCCTTGATCTGAACCCGAAAGAATTAGCACTTGATTGGAGTCTCTTGGCAGCGTAGTCACTATCGAGATCGGTCATGGATCAAATGAGAGGGGTTGGCGATTAGGAGACACGCTTAACCTGTGCGTACGTGTGTATGATGCACTGTGTACAGCTTAAAGCGAGTGGCATGTGACCTATGTCGACAAGGAAGTTTTATGTTGGAGACGTGCTGAAGGCGCCATTCACCGACTGACATAGTGGATCGAATCTACCTTCCTCATTGGATAGTCGGACGCAGAGGAATAAATCTTGCGTCCATAGTTAATGTTTGAGAAGATAAAGAAGCTGTAGAATAACAAGAGGGTAGCCCTATCAACATCTGACCTGTTGAACACCACAGAACGTAGAACGTTCATGACGCGGATACAAGACACGTTATTTCTGCAAATATAGGCCTCCCAGTTGAAGCGTCAAGCGAAAAAAAGACCAGGGTTTCAGTACAATTACACCATACTCAGATGAGTTCCATTTCTAAACAACCCCGGGTCGGGGTGATGCCCGTGAAGACGGCAGAAGTGCACTGCCTTGGTCTTGGCCTCCAAACCCGTGCGTTCCACCAAAGCGAGAGACGCGGCTCAGAGACTGTTGAAGCCAGCGCTCCAGGATAGGCATCTGACCCACTCCAAAAGAGATCGAGGAGTTCTAAACATAGGGCGTATACCCCTGGGGTCAGGGGGGTCCACCTGACACGGGTTGCTGTAAAAGGTTGTGGGGTATGGTTGGATTCATTAGACCCTCAGGTATCAGATTCAGGTTCACAACCTCGCCAATCGGCTACTCAATCCGTGCAATTCAAGATGGTGTCCAAGATGGCCGCCATTTGCATTTTTATTCATTTTGATTAATATCTATGACATATTTATGAGTAATACCTTGATTATGGGTTGGGGGGAGGGGCAAGTAATCTGTCTATGCTGTTCTAGATATGGTAATTTGTACATACAAAATGAATAAAAGTATTTTAGTAATTAGTTTTATCTTATTTGATTGCCGTTTGATATCACAGACAATGAACAAAATATATACAACAATCATAAACAAGGCAACTTCTAAAGGTATTCAAGTCTTAATACTTATTTAAATATCAATAATGGACCATTATGAACATCAATTAAAACTTAGTGTTATCTTTAAGTTTTGGAGTACTCCTACCAGTCATTTAACAGTCTAGGGTTAACATTATATTAAATTTTATTTATTCCACTTTCTTAATTCTTTAAAAATATATGGAATTATTGGAAAGAGGACTATATATGGAGTGATACAAATCTTTCTTAAATATCCAAAAATTGATTGTTTCACAAGATCACTCTCATACATTGTTTTTTTTTTTACATATACAACACAAATAATGGAAAAAGCTTCTGGTACGTGATAGCATACCAGCAAACTATTTAGGTATCTGATTCTGATTCCTTAGAATGTTCAAAGTATTTGGCCCTTGAACATCTATCTGGTGACCCTTGGCACTTAAAGCCAATGAAGCAAGGAACTTGCTTTCTGGCACAAGGACAGTTTCTGGAGCAACCTTTTTTGCATTCACATGACACTGTCTGCGACAAGTCCTGTGACCAATATTTGGTATTGGGATAGTTAGGCTTAGCTAAATGTGCTGTTTTGTCGATGATAGTAGCATACATGGCGCGCCTCAGATGCAACATATAGACATTTTCAGTAGGCGGCAACAATTTCAGCAAAGTTGCCTTGTTCGTGAGGAATTTGTTAGCCTTGGCATCTGGCAATGACATCCGTGGAATGGCATTACTTTTTGCATAAGTCGTATCATAAGATCTTGAGCATGGTTGATCAAGTCATCCGTAATATTAAACTGTCCATTTTCACCAAAATGCTTCAAGCACACTGGTGTTGACTTTGGTCGACGCAGTGAACCATCCTTTTTTGCTGGTGAAGTGAAGTAAGGGTGGCTTGTAGTATCCCTTCCACGGAAACTATGCAGAAATGGCAGCAATTGGCATTGTGATGGCTGAAGGGATTTTGCAATTTCATGAATTGGCAAATAACGCAATGGCCCAGTTCTGACCCAGACCTTTTCAAGCTGTGTCATCAGTGTTGATGCATAATAATAGATGCATAAAGTTATAACATGAGTAACATTGGCATGCACAATAACACATTCAGCTGCATCCTTGTTCACAGAGGAGATGGTGTGGAGAATGATTCTGGTGTCCGCTTCTTCCTCAGTTGATTCAAGCTCATGAACGTTGGACACAGTTACTCCTGTTAGAACAACTGACTTGGATATTTCTTGAAAGCCACCACCAATGTAGAGGGATCTTGATCCCATAAATGAACTTTAATTATTGCCTCCTGGCTGTTGTCGGTAGTAACTTTACAATCTGGTATTTTACCACCGAATCATTTCTAACCACATATCACACAGCATTCCATAGCATGATAGGGCTCAGTTCCTGATCTAGTGGCATGACTCGGAGTAGATTCATCAGGGACGCTGGGTGTCAGTGGTCTAGATGAAGAACCAGCTTGCTTTCGTTGTGCACAACTCAAACTTTTTTCGTTTAAGTATTGATTCCGGCATTTTTTATGCCATTTGGGAACATTCTCTAACAACCAATCTGCAAAACTTTAACCGAATTCTCCAAGCGAATTTTTGTAGCATCTTTCCTGATTACGATTGCATTTTTCAGTTTTTTAATAGTGGTTGGTTGTACCTTGTATAATCTTAAGCCTTTGGGTGAGGCTTGACAAAGTATACATATATCATAGTTAGTTGTTTCTTCATCAGCCTTTTGTCTTTTCTTAACGTACTGCACAGAAACTAATTCATCATATGTTCTTTTAATGGAGGTCATTTTCTTCATGATCTGAAAAAAAATACTATTAAAATCATAGCAATGCTGTTTCTGAACATCCCCAAACTAATAATTTAATAAAAAACAAAGTCAATGATATGGTTATATACCTTTTATTGTAAATATTAACAAATCATACACAATCAAAATATTTGTTTCTTGCAATAATTTAGCCTAAAAAATACTCAATATGCCTAATATATTATAAACAGTTGCCTATACAGTATCTAAATGCATTTCAATGAATTCTACGACCCCCAAAACCACAGAATAAACATATTACACTTTCACATCCGATCAATATTGACCAAGATACGGAGATTTTAAGGAACGGAGGCCATTTTGGACGCCATCTTGAATAGCCGGAATTGAGCAGCCCGTTCGCGAGGTTGTGAACCTGGAGGTGATAGCTGAAGGTCTAAGGAATCCAACCATACCCCAAAACCTTTTATAGCAGCTTGTGTCAGGTGAACTGTAATATTGGGGCCTGGCCTTCCAGGTAGTAACGGGAATATCCCTCAACAGTACCGAGGAGATAGGAACAGTTGATGCTCACGGCAGAGTAATGCTGAGGACACTTCTCTGTGAAACACCTTCTTCTTGGGATAAGGGTACGTGAATCAATATAATAATGATTATAACATACCTGGTGTTAAAATACGCTTTAATATGTTTTAAATCTATAAAGAGAATTGCGGTCGATGAATGAAGAAAAAGGGACATCCTCGGATAAACATTATTCCTTACTTTACTCATATTGTTGGACCAAGCAATAATATTAATTTGAGAGTCAAGTATATTGAAATAAGGAAGTGTTATCTGACATTCATGTTGAAGCTCAGGTGTTCTAACTACTTTATTTCGGGTTATATACTCGGAACACATATGTTAATCATTTCTGGAATGTCAGAGCTGAAGACGACATTGAACTTTTTAAAAGTGATTATCAACCGGGATGTCGTGGCACAAAAGGGCTTCACACCATGTTTTCAGTGGTCTTGCCCAAATTATAATCAATGAAACTAATTAAAATGTCAAAGACTAAATCCAACACGTATATTATTTAAAATAAAATTAATATCATACATCAGCAATGCTTTGGAAGGACATAAATAATCACTGGTTGATAGATTACATACATTTATATTAATGAAATAAATTGATAAAAACTTCCTATGATAAATTTAATCAATTATTTTATTATCCTAAAACTGTCTGGTCTTGAACAGCGATATATCATTAGAATAAACGATAATATAGATAAAAGTAAGATTATTTGAAAGAGGACGTTTTAATACGGAGCTAAATTAGGATTATCTATGGCAGATTCACTTGATAAACCATTGCATTCTCCGAGGAAACTGGTGTGGCGTGGCCGAGGTAGGAACAAGATTTATAGACCATCCATTTCTGAAGATTCTGAAAGAAACAGGAAAAGCGAAGTTAGTCACTGCATAAAGCTACATTGGTATAGTCCGCGTTGTGTTTACAAATGAAACTTAATAAAAGGTTACAGCATGATGGGGGTAACTTCACACAATGCCTCTATATTTATGATGCGGCTGAAGGATTGGTTTGATGGAAGATTAATATCCCATCGGTCAGCGTTTCCTTGGACACCCAAATCTCCAGACAGGTCTTCTTTTACCTCAATTCTCTGGGGATTTGTGATAGAAAACAGCTTCCAAGACGCATCATTGAAAATATTCTCTTTGTATCAAAAGGGAAAAAGGGCATACTTTGAAAATCTATTTTATTTAAATAAAACGTTATAATTTCCTTTTTCTAATACTTTTTCTTTCATACTTTCTAGCTTTAAGGCCTAATGATAGATGGTTATTCAAAACCAGACACATTTTGAATGGTCACCCTGTGCATATATTACAGTGGATTTTCTTCACTGGGAAGAAACACTTCAATTTCTAGATGATAAAATTAAACCCATCATTGACTAAATTACTCAGAACAAAGATATCAATCTGATTTAACAAGAAAATTGAGTTTACCAAAAGCTTTTAAACGCTGCAGTAAATGTTCCACTTTGTAAATTGGATTGAATGTCCCGATGCAAATTAATTAACGACTGAAGTAAAAGAACAGTTAACCCAGAATTAAATAAAAGTGAAAAAAGTTCCAGGAAAACAACCCCACAGATTTTTTGTTATCTACTACTGTAACCGTGCCGTCAAAAATGACGGAAGATTTAAGAATAATTGTTATTTTGTTACCTAATACTAAAAAGCAGAACTTAATTACATTTCAAAACTTCATCTCTTAAAATTAAAACGTGAAAAGGCAATGTACACATGACGGCAAAAAAAGACGGTAATATTTAAGTAATTATTATTATTGACACTGTAATACTAAAGAGAAGGGAGTAATTAAACTTGAGAAGTTCACTAAATGAAATTCAAATTTTGCCTGGGAGTCAAATTTGAAAAAATTAACTAAAGAACAAAATGGGAACACAACTTAATATTAGATATTCTTAAAAAAAAAAACCCTATTAGATTCATTCCATTAGAACATTTTATGCAATAGATCTAAGTTAAGAATTGGTGTAATTAAGTGGAATTGTATGGAAGTATAGAGGGTAGATATGCAGACCTAGATCTATGGACTGGGATGGCATAACTTTATTGAACTTGTCCCCGGTCACCAAAGAAGACTGGTCCAATCGTGGGGCAGTGTAAATATCCAGTTATCATCCATACTCTCAACGGTAGTTTTAAAAGTTCTCAGGTGAAATTAAGTGATCTGTAAATTCGTTTTATGCAGTATCACAGAGGGGATGTCAGTCTGAACCGTTCCTAAAATGCATCAGAAGGAGTGTCAGCCTGACCCAATCCCAAAATACCAAGGAAGGGGTGATAGTCTGATCCTGTCCCAAAATATCACGGGGAAGCTGTCATCCTCACCCTTTCTTTAAATAACACAGAAAGGCTATCAGCCTGAACTTTTTCCAAAATATCACAGGAAGTCTATGAACCAAACCCTTCACAAAATACCAGAGAAGAGTTGTTAGTCTGACCATTCGTAAACTAAAACAAGAGGGCTGTTAGCTTGATCTCTTCCCGAAATATTTCAGAACAGCTCTCAGCGTGGTCCCTTACCGAAATAGTGCATGAGAGCTGGAGCTTGACCACTTCCCCAAATAACACAGGATACCTGTCAGGCTGACCCCTTCCCAAATATGACAGGAGAGTTGTCACCCAGACCCTTTCCAAAAATATAACCTCCCCAAAATATAACAGGAGAGCTGTCACCAGCCCCCTTACTAAAATATAACAGAAGAGCTATAAGACTGACCCCTTCCCACAGAAGAGGAGTCAGATAAACCCCTTCCCAAAATATCAAAGCAGAGCTGTCAGCGTGACCCATTCACAAAATATAGGAAGAAAGCTGTTAGCCTGAACCATATCAAAAATAATAAAGGAGAGCTTTCAGCTTGAGCCTTTTCCGAAATAACAGGAAAGTTGACAGCCAGATCCCTTATAAAAATGTGACAGGAGAACTGTGATACTGATAGATTCCAGGAATATCGCAGGAGAGGTGTCAACTTGACACCTTACCAAAATAATACAGGAGAGATTTCTTTTTGATTCCCTCTCAAAATAAAGCATGAAAGCTGTCAGCCTGATCCATTCACAAATACCAAAAGAGAGTTGGAGGCCTGACCATGCCCTAAGATATAACTTTACCTCCTAACAAAAATCACATGAAAGCTGTCATCCTGACGCCTTTCCAAAATATCACAGGAGAGCTGGCACACTGATCTATTTCCGAAATAACACAAGAGAGCTGTCAGCTTGACCCCTTCCAAAAATATAATGGGACCTATAAGCCTCAAACCTTCCCAAAATACAAACGAAGAGCTGTCAGCCCGATCCCTCCCCAAATTAACACAAGGGAGCTATCTGTCTAACCCCTTCCCTTACCAAATATTACAAGAGAGTCGTCAACCAAACCGCTTCCAAAGATATGACAGGGGAGTTGTCACACGACCCCCTCCTAAATACCGCAGGAGACTGATCAGACAGACCCCTTCCCAAATAATCACAGCAGAGTTGTCAGCCTGACCTCTTTGCAAATATGTAGTAGAATTATCAGCTACACCCCTTCTCAAACTATCACAGGACAGCTCTCAGCCTGACCCCTTCCTAATTTGGGGGGCGGGGGGGGGGATAAATTTTAAGGTCAACACAAGAGTTAAACTAATTTCCAGCATTCGATCGCCGAAAGATACCCATTTGAGAATAGGGCAGACTTCAACCACTTCTCCACAAAGTGTGGTTGGCCCGCATCAGCATTACTAAAAGTAACAACTGACGGCAACTAACATTGGTTATTCTAATGTTAGCCCCTACTTGATTGCCATCTCTTTCGTGTCAAAAAACAAACAAACAAAAAGTTTTCGAATTGACAGTTGGTTTATTAAATTACCCTTAATAGAAATGAAAGCAAATTAAATAGAAAACAAGGTCACCAGACCTAATTCGTGTACTCTTACTTATTCTGACTTATGATCTTACGACCTTCAGAAATTTATATAAATGGGGCAATCCGACCCAAAGTTTGTTTTCTTTTAATAATTCCTGGTATAACGTTGGGAGGACCTTAGTAATTATATAATTCGAAATAAAATGTAAAACAACATAAAGGTTTCAAATTTCGTTACAATCGGCCGAGTGGTTACGATTTTATTGCCCCCAAACGCATTGGAAGGTAAAATGGCTACCGTCTGACCGATCGAACTATGAACCGGCATAGTAAGAGTCGCGTGCATGCGACTAAAAATGGGCACTGCGTTTTGGAATCCACCACATCTATTTAAATTTAAAGGATTTTTTTTTTCTTATCCACTGAATTAAGCCAATTTATAAGGGTCAGTAAAGATACTGATCAAAGGTTTAAATGGGGAAAATGAGTAAATATGTGATTTATAATTCATCTAGTGAATAGGAATTGCCTTAACGGTGCACGATTGTGTAATTATAGCTCACAGCAAAGGCAACTCAACATTAAAGGCAAAATGGGTTTACATACTCCATCTTTTTTCCATAAATATTTGGCTTTTCTTCAATGCCTGTAATATTGAGGCGTTTCTATCATTGTGGAGGTTTTTAAAAGAGTTCTTATTGCATAACTAAGTATTACTACGGTGTGTTTTATGGGAACAAATTATGAACAATGGGAAGTCTTATTGCTTTTAATTACAGGGTCTTTTAATTTGCTATCTTTCTTCTTCTTTCTATTTCACCTTGTGCCGTTTCTATATGGAATCGGCACAAAGAAATAAAAGAAAAAAATAGTTCTAAAAAAATGTTTCATTTCAGGGGGTAGAAGTAATTTTTTAGGAATTTTATTTCAAAGAATCAAAGAGTGTATATATATATATATATATATATATATATATATATATATATATATATATATATATATATATATAAGTCAAAAGAAATTAGTTTTGACTTATGTTCCTAAGTTTTTTTCAATTTTCATTTTTATGGGCACGCGATTTGTCACTTTAATTATTGCATTGATTTTGTATTAACATTTTTTTATTTCTCTTCCTCTCTCCTTGCTCATCTGCCCTACGTATCTGCTTACTTCTCGTGTGTCTCCTAATCTCCCTCTTTAGACTATCGCTTTATCCGTTAATAATTTTAACCCTTTTGGCTCTGTTCTGTTCTTGACTCTTTCTTGCCTCTCAGCTTGACCTTGCCTCCTGTTATAACTAAATCTTAATTCAAATTTACCCATCCCTCTCCTACTTCCTCAATGCTAATTTCTTGTCCTAGAGGCGGTCCTTTATTTTTTGCTAGCTTATATATACCCTTATTATATTATTTTCTCTTTTAGTTATCCTTGAGAA